>CM076570.1:908381323-908981323 GCA_034641835.2 Pinus albicaulis
CGGCCATATTTTGATTACATCCATAAAACCTTCAAGTATAAAGGAGATTTTGATAGGATTTAATAATAAACTAGTCTATCACTACCAACTCCTTCTATTGCCTAAGTATATGGTTTCGAGCCCAAATTTTGACGTGGGTTTTAAGTACCTCCATATTAAAAACTTAGAAATCCATTGTAGAAAATGAAGGATCAACCTGGAAATGATTCTAATAGGAATGAACCAATGAAGTGAAAGATTCATCTTGGATCCAAGAGTGGTTAAATTTAAACGGAGACTTAGAAGGAGAAACAATAAAATCCAACTGAAGAAAAATAGGAAAGTGATATGATATTACCTACCATCTTATCCAAGAATGATATAAGCCCATATTATCGGCCCAAGATTCAACTATCAAGAAATGGTCCAAGTTTTTTAGTATCCCATGAACCTCCAACCTCCCATTCCTCCAGGTAGCAGCAAGAGGAATAGGGAAAATATCAATGAGGTTGGAGTCAAGAATAATATAAGAGATGACAGGGGAAAAAGGATCAAATCTAGCATTTACACACCAAACCTCACTAGCCAAGGTCATAAAAGTTAAATCCCCTACAAGGATGAGAGAATGTTCCCACATTAAGACATTTTGAAGGAGATGATTCTGAAAATCCTCTCTATCCTCATAAGGCCCATAGTAGTTCATAATAATGACTAGACAATCCAGTCCATAGACATATCCTTCCATATTGACACTAGCCATTGATGAGTAATGCCTAAGGGCAATAACACAAGGCTTCCATAGGACATATAGACCACTAGATCATCCCACAACATCAACAATGCATATACATGAAACATCAATCTGGGAAAACTTGAACAAGATCCTCCCTAGTGTTGTATAGGTAAATCCCCTCTGCGAATAGAGGCAATCCCTCTAGCCCTAGGGTGGGTCTAGCAGCAAGAGGACATGTTATTTTTTCGGTTCCTAGTTAATGAATGAAATGATTCAGGATAGATTTTCCTACCTGTGATCGAACGCGGTTGTCGTAGTTGCAGCAGTGGTCTCCTGATCCTCGTCCCGACACGTTACGATCCTTCAGCAATGAAACTCGGGTGCCTACACAAAGATCAAAGGAAGAAAGTAGCATCCAAGACAATAATTGCATTATAACTAGCTAATTAGTCAAGGATAATTAAACGTATTGTGTGAGATAAATTGCATTAACACAAGATGGGAACCAAAACATCAGTCATGTATATATTAAGAGAAAGAAAGAGATTACAACCAGAGCCTTGACGTCGCAGCCTCCTTCAGCGAGTCCAGTCAAAATGCATCTCGAACATTCGTTAGCGAATCTAGACGTGGCGAGGCAAAAAATCCTAAGCTCTCTCTCGAGAGGGGTCTCTCTCTCCTCTATCTCACATCATCTATATCAGACAGTTTCAGCAAAATGTTCAGCAATTCCTACTCATCTAGCTGCATCTATGTGAGAGAGGTGTATTTATAGAAGGAGAGGAGGAGGTTGGGATCCCTCAAATGGTGCAAAAGGAGGCCTTATCCTTTGGGAGATTGCCCCAAAAGGAGGAAACAAGAAGCTAAAGGAAGTTTCTCTATGTTATTCATTCGAACAACCCACGCTGACTCGCTCACGAAGTAGTTAGCCTGGAAACTTTGCTTCTATATTTAAAAAAATTTCCAAAACAGCTTGGCACGGGCAACTCATTGACACTGAGCACCAATGGGCGCACAGCCCAGTGTTAATTTCCTTTATCAACGCGAGGCCATAACTGACTGTCAGCGCCAACCTAAAAGCATGTGCTTTTTATGGTCTATTCAAGGAAAAGTCAACAGAGGAAATGTTCTTCTCATGGCAAGGGATGCAATGACACTTCATATAAGTCACAGAAATGGTCCTCCAATGTGTGGGATGGGGATAGCAGGGACGGTGACAAAATTTTGTGTAACAGATGCCCCCTAAAGCATGAGGTCTGAGAGAGAGGTAGGAGTGAAATGATTTACGAGAACGGGTTCGAACTAAACACTGTTGTCGAAAGACCTGCAAGTACAAATACAACTGATATCTCTGATACATGAACATGTGGCATGGGCATAGCCATACATAATAGAGTACATATAAACTAAGATCTGAGGGATGGACGTAGCCATCTAGCGGTAAGGATCAACAAATAGACTCAAGTATGGTCGCAGCCATCCAATCAAAAGAATCATGCATATAGTCATGATAAACCACAATATCCTGTGGCATGGATCTTATCAGAAAAAACCCAGGGTCTTGTGCTCCATCTCGACCCGAACAAGTACAAATTCAAGCATGCGAATATGTGAGCTGAAGTCGAACATGCAAGAAAGTCACCTGATTACCAGCCAATGATGAAAGTTGTTAACAGGCACAAGAGAAACCACCAATAATGACAATGGCTCTCAAGGTACAACTAGTACAATCCACAGAATGTGAACAGTGATCTGACGTCGAACACCCGCAGAATCACTTGATCGAAGGTAAATAATGTGGACCTGTCGTCAGATGCGAAGAACTAGCCATTGAGGCATGCAAGCTCCAAGGTACAGGAAAGGAGTCTCTCAATCAACTTCCTGTATAATGAGCTGAAGTCGACAGGAAGTGACTCGGTCGAAGGAGGGCCATAATTTTTCCCACATCATCGACACAATACATAAGAACATGATGATAGTGAATCAGGACCAAAAAGTGGATCAGAGGGAGGTTGAAAACTGCAAAGGCAAACTTCTCTTGAACATATCAGCGACACGACTCCGGATTTGGTAGTATTTGACACCAAGGGATCTGAGGTCATGATGACATGGAAAAGAGCAGATGATAGGTCAAAATAGATTACCCAAACCCATGGAGGCAAAAATGACGAAATGAGATGTCCCCAACCTGACATGAATGCAAATGAGTGTCGTGTTCAAGAGTGACATACTGTCGACATGACTGAGAACTGGTTCAATTTTCCCCCACCATTGCTAGCAAGTACCCCAATTATTTTTGGAAAACAAGCTTGAAGGGGATAGCATATGCTTGTCATGTAAGTTTTTCCTTCGGACAAATCCATCCTAGTACACTTTACGAGCCCTATGAAGGAGGAAATCGGTGATGTCATGGTGATGGCTTCCGATGTCAGTTAGGGTTTAACGAGTCTGAAAAAGCAATAACTCAGCATCTTTTCATGTTTAGAGAGTTTGAAAAGAAGCGGAAAAGAAAACTCCAGCATTCTTTTTTCATAGGTAGTCTCACAGATACGAAAAGGTATAAAACCGTGTCTGAGAGAACCTCTTAGTCACGATAGTATAAGGTATTCCTTTTTCGTAAATAATCTATCCCAGCCCGAAAAAGGGGTAAACGTATACTGAGTAGATATCTTTTTGCAACCATTTAACGAGTTCAAAACGACAACAGTCTCAGCAATATTTTCAATTTTAGAGAGTCAGAAAAGAGATGAAATATGACTCCAACAGTGACTTTTTCGTGTTTTTACCGAGTCCGAAAAAGTATAAAATACAACTCATTACTTCATCGTCATTACGTTGAAAACCTGTCACTGCATAAGAGATGCGCGTAAAACCCATTTCTCGAAATTACATAACAAAATAATCGAAAAGTACACTTTAAAACCTAATTAGGTTTCTGAAAAGTTATAAAATGCCAAATATGGTAAAAAAGAAATTACTTTTCACTTTTACCTCTTATGAGCAATTTGTTACCCTTTTTTTCATTATGATTCTGTAGTGTTGATAGCGAGCAATTCGAAAGACCAATCTCAAATTTGTCAGCTCCATGTAAGAGCTTACATCCTTCCCTACATTTTGATTGTACTTTCATTACCTGCAACCCAAAATTTTTAGATCTGTGGGGGATTTTGCAAAAATTAGGGTGCAGCAGTTGGCGCGGGTATCAGGCACAGACTCGCACCAACCGACCTAAAATTTTAACTGGGGCGCGCCAATTGGCGCGACTATTTCTAAAACAGTCGCGTCAACCGTGACAATCAATTTTAACATGTAATTTTAAACAAGGAGGCCTAAATTAATCATTCAAAAGATTTGGATTTGGATAATGACAGTCATATAAACATTTTTGCAGGTGTGAAAAGACAAAATGGTGATTGAATGGAAAGAACGAGAACACAGTGAAGAAGATGAGGAAGCCATGGGAAATAGACGATGCATGGAAGCTCTTAGAGGTTGCAGGCTCAAGAAATTCTTTATGACACCATGTCTCATAGCTCAATCGGAGTTGTTTCAGTACTTGATCAGTGTCTGGGATGTTGATCAGGAAAAATTCAGTATTCACAACCGGGAACTTGAGATTGAAGTCTCAGATGTTTATTTCATAACTGGACTGTCGTGGAGGGGGGCAGTACCAATCTTGACTGGCACCCAGCCCTCAATGGAGAACATGACTATGGTTATTGATAGGGTGTGCCCAGGGGCAAGGACATCCAAACTATTCTGGATTTGGCATTAAAGGTAGTGTTTCACACCATCACACGTGTTGTTGGATAACAGGCACCGCACGAGGCCACAAAGACACAACTACTTCTTGCTATAGATTGCATGGCACCAACCCTCTACAATTGGGCAGAAGCGGTAACTATCAACATGAAACGTCAACTGAAAAAATGCAAGAAAACCAAGTTGAAGCAGTTTGGCTACGGGTCCAATCAAAACGTGTCTCGAGCATTTGTCAGGGAATTTGGACGTGGCGAGGAAAAAATCCAAAGCTCTCTCTCGACAGGGGTCTCTCTTTTCTCTATCTCACACCAGCTATATCAGGTTGTTTCAACAAAATGTTCAGCAATTCCTATTCAACTAGCTGCATCTATGTGAGAGAGGTGTATTTATAGAAACAGAGGAGGAGGTTGGGATCCCCCAAATGTTGGAAAGGAGGCCTTATCCTTTGGGAGGTTACCCTAGAAGGAGGAAACAAGAAGCCAAAGGAAGGTGCTCGGCGTTATTCAGTTGAAAAATCCAAGCTGACTCGCTCACAAAGTAGTTAGCTTGGAAACTTCACTTCTATATTTAAAAAAAATTCCAAAAACAGTTCGGCGCAGACAACTCACTGAGACAGAGCGCTAATGGGCGCAGGGTCCAATGTTAATTTCCTATATCGGTGTGAGGCCATAACTTCCTGCCAGCGCCAACCCAAAAGCATGTGTTTTTATGGTCTGTTCAAGGAAAAGTCAACAGAGGAAATGTTCTTCTCATGGCAAGGATGCAATGACACTTTTGCAAGGCATGACACTTCATATAAGTCACAGAAATGGTCCTCCAATGTGTGGGATGGGGATTGCAGGGATGGTGAAAAAATGTGGTGTGATACCTAGCTTTATCACTTGAGACCATGGTTTCGTGGATAAAGAAAACTGAGGGATGGTGTAAAGCCACCAATTTGCGAAGGGAAATTTTTTTAGGAGGACCTCTAACTCCTCTAATATTAAAATGCATTGTAATCATGGATAACCCCTATTAGAGGGAATATTAGCTCTAAGGGCCCTATGGGAGTCTATTACATTCAAAATCTCCTTTAAGAGACTACCTTGGATGGAACCATCACGAGCTAACTATTTTTTGTTTAATTATTTCTTTCTGATATTGACATTTTTGAAAGAGGGATTAGGATCATCCAAGAATGAAACACTAAGTTGAGGGTAGGGGAAGGTAGGGATAGAAGTGAGGTTGAGGATTAACTGATAGGATGGGTCTATTAAAAGATATTTTGGCTTCGAAGAGACTCCCTACTTTGGATCACAACCCTAATAAGGGTTAGTAATAGGGGGATGTCAAGCCTTTAGATTTGGGCATCTTACAGAGGAGTAATTTGGGTTATTTAGGAAGTTTATTGAAATATTGAACATCGAGGGACACCAAAGGAGAGGATTATTAATGCATGAAGGAATATTCTAAGACAGAGGGTTTGAGGGATGAGTAGGTGCATTGGATAAGGGGGGAAGTTTACGAAGCAATTTTCAAAAGAATAAAAATATTTTGGACTATCAAAATTGGACTTAGGGGGGTTAATAGCTAAACTATCCAACAAAAAGATGTCATCATCAGATAAATAATATAAGAGCTTTCCTGAAAGAGCTTCTAATAACGGCGGAGAGATATTAGAAGAAGTGGGAGGAAGAGACGCTTTGATATTTCCTTCCTGAATTGATTCACTTGAGCTTTCCAGAGATACCAAAATCCCAGCCCCTCTAGAGGAGTTCAGAAAAACCTCTGCCACAATATCTGTATGGATTATGTCCGAGTAATTTGAAGTTGACACCCTGGAAAAAATATGAGTTGATTTAGAGGAACCGTTACCAATTATATTTTGGGAAATTACGTCAATATCCCGAGAATGGTTATCCTTAGGGGTCGATGGACTAGAGGGTGTCCAACTAGCAGTGACCCACCACCCATCCCTAGGAGTCCCTAACAAGTGACCACCAACAAACACAAAGTAAACTCGCTTGGACGAATGTGAAACCTTAACGCCTGGGCTAGGGTTTGAAATCCCTACATCTACATTGAATCACAATCTGTTTTTGAATGGCCCATCTGATGACTTTCATGCCCCTGAAAGGGATCTTACAGAAGTCGAGCCTTTGACAAAAGGTCACATCGCTAAAAGAAATCTCTAGTTCAGCTAGTAAACCCTTGGATATTCCAAAATTGACATAGAAGAACCCATAGAATTAGTTTTTCATATGCCACCAAAGACATATCATCAAAGAAGACAAAGCTACCAATGTTATTAGTGACCTTCATGACTATCTATCTGCTCCAGAGTTCTTGAGGGAATCTTACCAACTCAACCCAAAGGTATTGTGATTTGGGTTTTTTAGATAGCAGTTTAAACGCAACATGCCACCTATGCAACCATATATATCCCTTTCCAATGATCCAAGATCATTACAGAACTATGAGAACATCTCCCTCATCTAGGAAATGAAAGTCGAGCCAATTGTTCATAAACACACTAATAGTATGATAGTAGTTGAGAAGGGATTCCCAATGCGTGGATACCCAGGTTTCAACCTACTATTTGTTGAGAGGTATGAAATAAAGTTCCCCATAAGCACGCGGGAAGACAAACTCAAAACCATACTCATTCCAATGTTGTAAAACAAGGAGAGTAATGGTTTCTCTTTTTGAGGCTGTAGCGCTTTGGAAAAACCTTTAGGTCTATACTTAAAGACATGAGCACGGGTCATGGGGATAGGTGAGGACTCCAAACAATTCATAACCTCAAAACCAGGTATCATACCCTATCTGACTTGATCCCCACCCGAAAAAGAGTCTAAGATATCTAACTCCATGGACAAGGAGAAACATCAAAAACAATATAAACCAAATATTTTCATCATGCAATACTGAAAAAGAGGCAAAAAATCAAGACGTGCGCAGAAAATCAGGAGATAGGAAGGCCTGAGAAACCCTAAAGAAAATAAACCACTTTAAGAGAACCAAACTACGTTAGACATCATAAATGAAGAAAGTGCCTAAAGTATCCGAAGAGAAAGCCCTCTTACCAAGAACTTAACCCTATAAGGATTACACCCATATGCGAAGAATGGAAGGAAAAGATATTCTTGAAGCAGGTAGTATCAAAGAATGATAAAACCCTCATAGAGCCAAAACATCCATTTCCACCGACCTTCCTCCTAATCCTAGATAAGTCCAGCTTCGGACACACCACCAACACCCACCGAAGTTTATGTTTCCAATGTGCCAGGTATTCTCGTCATATCATCAATTTGCATTGGATGCAGTAATAAAAGTTTCTCTTTGTTGCATTTGATAGAGCAAAATATGGGCATTCATCTCTCTATTATGAATACTTGTCAATACACAATATCGCTAATTGAGGAGGCTGCTCCAATGAGTCTTTGTGACTTCAAAAACTAAAAATTTCATCCTTCTCTGGAGGTTTATGTTCCAAATGTCCATTGACAATAATTAATAATAGAGAGGTTTCTATATTGCAAATGTTTGTACACAATAAACCACATTCTAATTATCTAGAAATAATAAATGAATGGTGAGAATACATTTTAAATTTATAATTTAAATGGTGAACATTTTGCATTCATGTAATTAAACAAGGGTGCACCATGTGCTTATGATTTTCTTTGTTTGAATTTCAAATTTAGAATTTAAATTTTAAGAATATTTTAGAATTTGTTTTCACCTTTAACAATTAACTTTACTCTTATCTATTAAATCCAAAAATATCGACTTTGCTATTATTCATTGGATTCAAAAGTATTAACTTTGCTCTTATCCATTAAACTTAAAAATATTTAGCATACCTACCAATCCAATTAAATTCAACTTCATTCAACATTTAGATGGATTTAAGCATGAAATCATGCATAACTGTAAGATAAAATCACAAGTACGTCTACTAAAACAATACTAGTTGGATGGTTTAGATTTCTTTGAATCAGCTCTTTCTAGTTGTCATTGCAAGTATAGTGAGTCTTCATTTTCACATTAGACTACCTCTTATAAGAATATGTAAGGAATGTAAAGCATGTGGTTACTATATCATAACGTTAAAGGGTTGTTCCAACATGGTGAGCAACGTAAAACTAGTGCCACATTTGCAAAACGATGTGTCATATGTTAAAACTTCATGCATAAGGTTGTGTGGAATCTTAATGTCATGGATTTTTTTAAGTATATTGTCTATGAGCAATTACAAATAAGTTATTTTAACTTTTTTAATTTAAAAGTATTTAATTGATTTTGAATGATTTAAAACCTTCGAAATCATCCATGTCATGTGCTTATTTTATAGGGATATGAAGGGACACTCCTGAAAGTTGCAATATATAATCGAATAAAAGTATGAAGTTTTATTTATAGAATTGATGAAAAGTTGAGTTGCAGAGGTTGCTTGCAATTTTGTATTCACTTGAGGGAAAGCACTCATGAATTTTTATCCTCACAAGGTTATCATCTTATAAATGTTTTTTAACCGGAAGGAAAGTAGTTGGCAACTTCATTTGCATGTGATTGACATCTCCTAAACATTGCTTGCAGGCTCTATGCTTGATTCCTAGAGTGAGTGGCCTAAAGAATAATAATATAGTGTTTCTTTCGAGACATCTTTGTCATTTATTTATGAAATGTTATAATATAATCATGTTTGGGAGTTTCTAGTAACAATATTGGCTTTATGTTAGGGCAGTGTATACTACTCTTGCATAATCAAAGCATTAGAATAATATTGCATTTGCTTTTATATTTTATCACGGATAATAATTCCTCTAAAGCTTGGTGTATTTTCATTGTTTCTTTACAAATAGGTGTGCTCAAAGTTGATGGTAGTATTACGGTACATATATAATTATGTGAGTTTCTCTATTCTTATTGATTTATTTTTTATTTTAAAGTGTATTAAATGTCTTAATATTATTAAGCATAAATGGATTCTAAGTAAGTTGTGTAATAAATCCCTCATAATTCATGCCATATGTTGTTGAGTTTATTTTTTTTGAGAAGGCACAAAATCCTCATAATTCATGTTATATGTTGTTAAGCTTATTTTTTTGGAGAAGGGTTAAATGGTTGACTTTGAACTTGGTTTATTCAAATTGGAAAAATTGTAGGCACACAAAATGCCCTGGTATTGAGCATTCCCTCATCTTTGAATGTAATTTATCAGACATAAAAAATTGTTGACCTTGAAGAATCGAGAGAGCTTGGTTAAGGGTTAAATGGCCAACTTTGACCTTGGCTTATCCAAATTTCCAACTTGTAGGCACACAAACTACCCTGGTATTGAGAGTTCCCTCGTCTTTGCATGCATTTTATCAAACAATAGAAAATTTTGACCTAGAATAATTGAGAGAGCTTGGTTTTCGCACCTTTGGGACAATATATCATGGCAAATCAAATGGATAAAGAATAGTTGCTTTATAAAACCTATTTCTTGATGTCTTAGATTTTGCCTACTTCAAGAATGGAACTCTAATGTTGTTATATTGTAGGGATGAATAACCCAAGCATGTGATTATTTCATCTTTAGATGTTAAATGAAAGTTTCAAGAAAACTTCTTCCTTTAAACAATATGATGGGTTTGATGACTTTACATTCATTATGATCTTTCTGGATCTTCATTGATTTATTCATGGGGTTTGTTTACTTTTCTTTGCTTTTTCTCTTTTTGGATCTTCATTGACTTATTCATTGTTTAACGGATTTCTTGACTGGTATATATAGACTTTCTAAGATCCTATTCATTTGTTACATATTTCCATTTATGATGCT
Organism: Pinus albicaulis; assembly: GCA_034641835.2. Classification (NCBI taxonomy): domain Eukaryota; kingdom Viridiplantae; phylum Streptophyta; class Pinopsida; order Pinales; family Pinaceae; genus Pinus; species Pinus albicaulis. Next base: position 908,391,610 of record CM076570.1, read on the forward strand.
AACAGCTTAATACACAATGATCACTAAGAATAATGTAACTAATATAGGTTTCGTACAAAATAATTAAAATAGATAATCAGGAGATCTTGCAACGTCTTAATCTTATGTGGTGTGAAATATGTTATTTTTAAATGGAATAATGACAGCTCTAAAGAGTATACAAAAAAACAAATAATGGTCAATGAAGCAAAGGTAGAAGTAAAAGAGGACATGCAGAATGCCAACGATCAAATTTAAGGTTATGCATATACATGTGGGTTTTTCTCTTGCATAGAGATATTTGGCAACACAGTTCAACAAACTTGATTTTGTGATTCTTGATCATCGTACGTGAGAATCTCTAACATATTCAACTTGATATTTACTTCTTGTCTAGTATTGTGAAATATTAAATATTTTCTAAATATTTCATTGTTAGAAAAAATAAGATAATTTACATCCAAAGGAGAAATTTGAGCTTTCCAATGCTTCTCATTAGATTGCAAGTGCATCAATGTTATTTGTTGGTGTGATGTACTTGACTTAATTTCCTCTTGGATTTTATATTTAATGAGAGAGTCTTAAAAATATCATTGCATGGAGTCCATTCATAAAGCACTTGTTTATGTGGCCTACATTTAAAATCCATCAGTTATTTTTTTCTTTTTAATATTTGATCAAAATATAATCCATTAAAGGATTTTAGACTCGACAAGGACTATTGTTTCCTACAATTCTTGTTTAGATTCAAATTCTTTAAAAAAAAATATTTGTTTTGTGTGTATCATCTCATTTTCACAAATTAGTTATTTATTGTCATTTAATAAAGTGAAGTTGTTATATCCTTATTGAGATTCAAATCCTTTAAAATTTTGTATATTTGTTTCTTATGTATCATCTCATTTTCATAAAGTAGTTATTAGTCCTTGCCGAGGGAGGACTCTAGCAATCGATTTGCATGTTGACCATTAGTTTTGCATTGAACATGACAAGTTAAAAATGTTTAACTTTATAAATAATTAAAGTAATTTTTATCTTAATTTAAAGAAATAATTTGTTAGCATTTCATAGGCTTAAAACTTTATATGTCTTATTTCAGTGTTCCTGGCATTTCTCCCATGTCACACATGAAATTTTCTCACCTTGAGAACTCGCATGTTTTCACAGGGATCTTGTAACTTGATTAAACAAATTGATATAATTTGATACATATATGAGAATATATTATTAACCTGATTAAACAAATTGATAGTGTTGAATTCCAACAAGAAATTGCAACACACATACTAGTGTGGGACCAATAGGTCCTAGCAATCCATTAGTGTGATGGCCAAAGTAATTAATTAATTTGGTGCAGTGTCTAATTTAATTTTCCCTTAATTAAATTGGACAATAAAATGTAATCTTATCTCATGATCAGTTCTAATAGTTAATTGAGTGTGATGAACTCATTTAGCTCATTTATTTCGAGTTGAGGGTGGTTGGTGAGGCATGCAGAGTAATTATATTATTTATGGAGTTTAAATTGCAGTTGGTGCATTATTTTAATCCATGTGTAATCAGTTAACTCAATTAGGTGAGTTAGAGTCAGTTGAACTAGTTGTAATTGTTTGTTGCACTAGTGAGAGATCGAGTGAATTAAATATTATTTAAATCATAATCAGTGATCTGCCATGCAACTGATGATTTATTATTAATAGTTGCATGCATGTCAGTTCAAGTGGAGACCTAGTTGAGACAAAGGTTAAAGGGAGGTTAACTATTAGTTGTATTATTAGTAGGTTGCCTGCATGCAACCAGACATCCATTGGAGTGCCCATGATCCTTGCACAATTTAGGAAGGCCAAAATTCCTAAAGAATAGGGATTGCATTTATCGGGAATTGCGCAAGCAAGGCAGACTATTTAGAGGCTGAGAATTGGCTAAGTGTTTGTCAGTTTTGTCCAGGACAGTATGAGACAGTTAGCAGAGTGCAGGAGACTCTTGTGAGAAAATTTCATTGTAATTGTTTCATGATTCCATGGTTAACGTACAATAGAAGATAGAGGGGTTTTGAGCAGCAATCTTTCCCCAAGAAATTATCTGTGTTGTGGGTTGATTTGATTATTTCTTTGCTTCATGTGATTGGTGATTGTGTTTAATTTCCGCAATTGATTTGTAGAATTGATTCAGTATCTATCTTTAGTACATTGTTAGATCGAATTGAATCCATTGATATACATATGTTTGTATAATTTCTACATGGTATTAGAGCACAGGAAATCACTATAGTGGAGGAGAAATTGAGTTTGTGACTGAATAGAATTTGAATTTGCAAAAGACATTCTTGGTGCAACAGGCGATTCAAGATCGAAATGGATTTCAATGGCTTGAGATTGGAGTATGCACTCGAGGGAAGCTCTAACTATATTGCTTGGAAAGACAAGATGGAGGCAGTACTGGAGGACAATGGGTTGAAAGAGTTCATTGACAATGATGTTCCCAAACCTGCTGTAGCAGATGCTGCAAATCTTGATGCTTGGTAAAAGAAGGTGACAAAGACGAGGGGGGTCTTATTGGAGGGAGTACGAGACCACATTTTCTCAAGTCTCCGTAGAAAAGTGACACCATATGTAATTTGGAAATATTTTCATGATCTATTTCATAGCAGCAGTGATCATAGAAAATTGGAACTGAAGGATAAACTCAAGAAAATCAAAATGGAGAAAGGCGACACCATGCCAAAATATTTAACAAAGTTTTTCCAATGTCGGGATGAGCTTGGGAGCGTCGACATTACTGTTGCGGATGATGACTTGGTGAGCCTAGCTCTTATAGGACTTCCCAAGAGTTGGCATAGTTATTAGGACTCTATCAGTGGAAGGAAAAATATGCCAAATTGGGAACAACTTTGGTCAAATTTGGTGCAAGAAGAATTCAGGCAGAATACCAGGGATGGATCTTCATCTAAGCATGATGATGAAGAATATTGTTCTTTGGCTGCCAAGGTGAACAAGGGGAAAGGAAAGAAATTCCATTCCAAATCTGAGTCCGGTAAAGATGGCAAGAAGCACGACATGTCCAGAGTGAATTTTTTTCACTGTCATGAGCATGGACATTATGCCACTAATTGTCCACAAAAGAAGAATAAAAATAAGGCTTCAGGATCTGCAGCTGGTGAGGCTTTGGCCTTGCAATTTGATCAGGAGATCATGTGTTATGCTCAAAATTGAAAGTGCTCGAAATAGGTCCGAACCTGAGCGACCAGAAAGGTCTCGTCGTTGCGATTCCGGTGCCGCATATGGTTCAAAAAATCGATGTCGTATGAGGAAGATATCGCGTTCTGTTCATTTTCCCAAACAGCAAAAATTTTGTGACTAGATGCCCAATCAACATGTAGGTACAGTCAGTAGGAAAATTTCGGAATATTCCATTTTGACCAATCAGGTCTTGACAAGTGGAAATCATAGATTTGATAACTAGTTGACCTTTTATTTTTCAGTCCAATGAAACACTACCACGTGGCAGGCCCGGAGGCCGCCACGTGGCCCTGGAATGAAGTGTTAAATTTTATTTGGTATCGACGGGAATCGACCACCTAACCTGTTGTCCGCCAAGCCCACATGCTACCCTCCACGCTACGAGAAGTTCTTAACAATAATGGAACTCCACGTATATTTAAGTTTTGGTGAAAATGGCGTTGGGGGTTTGGGGGGCCAACCCCCACCATATGGCCTTTAGCCAAGAACCATGGGCTTGAGCCTCAAGAATAACCGCCAGCCAATGGTTCCAAGACTTGATCACATGTTCGAGATCGCAACATCAAATGGTACCCGTAACCTGTAACATAAAAAATTAACCCCGGCAGTAAGTCATGTTCACATGTCACACGATGTTAGCAGTTGCAGTTAACGGTTGTGTTCACCATAACCTCCAGTGGGTAGTGTTGAACCTATCACATGGCGGGGTTATGGAATGTTATTCCATGGTTTGTGGAACCCCGGCAACTCCAGATTCCACCTCACGTGGTATATGCGGACTAATGATTAACAAACCGAAACTTTAGGGCTAGGGTCGACATGTCACATGCGCCCAAACCTTAAAAATTTAATCCTAACGGTTTCGACTAGCGGAGTTAGTAGCGGCACCCTATTTTTAGGGATTTTATTAAATTTAACTGCAGTTAAGTCCCTGTGTCCACATTTGGTAGAGCTTTTCTAGCTGCCATTGGGAAAAATGCATGGGGAGGTCAATTTTCGACCAATTTTGGTGAAACAAGAGTCTACCTAGACTAATTTGAGAATTCTAGAGCCATTGGTGTAGAGAAAACAACCATTAGAGGCCTTTAAACACATGTAATTTACAATTTTCGAGCATAATGACAAAGAGGGACATGCCATTGGGAGTTGGACCAGCAGATGTAGCCCATGAGGGGTGAACTGCTTCATCATGCCTACTGTGTAAAACTTATGTGTGAATGTTTTTCAGTGTTATACATTGTTTTTCAGTGTTTTTAAGGCTTATTTTCATGCTTAAAGTTCACTAATTCATCTATATTTCATGGTTAAAACTCTCATTCCTTAAGCAAACATATGGAGACAAATTGTACATGTTTATATTACTGAAAAGAAACTTAGAGCAGCAAAACTAATACACTCCTTTCAGATCAAGTTGGTATCAGAGCTAGAGTTTAATCTTTGGTATTTTTATGTGCAAAGATTTGTTAACTATTTGCAAGGGTTTTAATGCTTACTAAGCTCAAGCTTAAGAGAGGAGAAGGAAAATTGGTGGAAGCAAGAGGTTCTCAAAGTGAGCCACATCATAGGAGGGAAATATTGCCACATTCTCCGCCACCTAGTTCACCTCCAAGAGAAGCAGAAGCAGCATCAAGCATGCCTCCAAGAGAAGAAGAAACCCATGAAGAGGTGGATCCCAAAGAGGAAGAAAGAGTGTTCAGGAAAACATTCCTTGACATGATTGAAATGGTGAGAGTCCTTTATCAAGAAAGGAATGAAAGACTAGAAGGAGAAGGATCCAAACTTCACAAGGAAGGTCAGGGATCATCAAGAGTTCAGAAAGATGAAGATAAATCAAAGAAGGGAAATGGAGGAAATGGAGGTAGTGGAAAGTCACCATCCTCACCCTCATCTTCATCCTCATCATCCTCTACTTCATCTTCGGTACATCAACCATCTAAGTCAAAGAACACTGGTAAAAGTCCTTTTCTGAAACTTGATGCTAAGTTTGAATTGCCAATGTTTAATGGTGAAGTTAATGTAGAAAAGCTAGATAAATGGATTAGGCAATTGGAGGTCTATTTGAGAATTCAAAATTTTCATGATGATGAAACCAAAATCCAACTAGCTTCATTGAGAATGGAAGGCACGACACTTGTCTAGTGGGGATCCAAGGCAAAGGAGGAGATCAAGAAGCATGGTAAGATTATTCTATCATGGACTGATTTTATTTCTGCAATAAAACAACATTTTTATCCATTAGCTCACATGCAGAAAGCCATAATGGACCGGAAAATTTTTAAACAATTGAAAGGACAAAATGTGCAAGTGTATACTCAAGAATTTAGGAGAAGAGCCCTTTTATTAGGAGTAGATTTGCATAGCCGAGACACTTTGCTCAAGTATATAGGAGTCTTACATACCTACCTAAGACATATTATCTTCATGTTTAACCCTACAAGCCTAGATGAAGTTTGTGTACAAGCCACACATTTAAAGGAAAAGGGGAAAAAAATTTAGATGAGAATGGGGAAATGAGTTTAAAGGAAAATGGAAGAAAAAGAGAAATGTAAATGTCAGAAAAGAGAAGGGAAAAATCTTTTGCAAACATTGTTCTAAAACTAGCCATGATGAAGACCATTGTTGGAAACTTCATCCAGAGTTGAAACTAGAAAGTTTGAAGGCCAAAGAGAAAGCCAAGGAGAAAGGAAAAACTATTGCAATAGTTGAACAAGACCTAGGTTCAGATTCAGGAGATGAAACAAAAATCATATCTATGGGACTAAAGAACTTGAAAGGGAAAGAGATTGAAATTAAACCCAGTTCTATTATATTTGACTGTCACATAGAAGTTCCAAATGAAGAAAAGAGAATTGAATTGTTTCGTGTAAGGGTAATTTCCAAACATACCAAAGTTGACACATTGTTTGACTGGGTCACAAGAAAATTTAATCTCTGAAGACTTGGTCAAGAAACTTAATCTTGATACCATTCCACATCTGAAGCCATATCCACTTGGTTGGAATTTTAAGGATACAAATTTACAGGTTTCAAAGAAGTGCATATTGTGCTTTGCAATAACTGCACATTTCATTGACATGGTTGAATTAGATGTTGTTCTGCTTGATATAACAGGTATGGTGTTGGGCAGTCCTTACTTGTATGATAGGAAAGAAATCTTCCATCACCATGAGAACAAATACCATTTATTCAAAGATGGCAAGGAGTATATTGTGAGATCTCATCGCAAAAAACTAGACACTTCTTTAGTTAATGCAGGGCAGATGAAGAGGCTCATCAATGCAAGCCAAAACTTGACATTGATGATGATTAAACAAAGAGAAGTTTTACATAATCCTTTTCAAACAAATGCTTATGTATGTAATGAGTTGTTTCAGTTTGAAATCAGGTTGTCTTTGAAAGAAGATGACAAGTAGTTGCAGCAGACAACCTTGGTGTTGAACGATGCTGAAAACAAGGTGTCAGTGCAAGAAGTTGCAAAGGTCAAAGAGAGGGAAAAGAAACTTCACAAAGAAGGCATAGGATTCATAAATGTTCTTTTCTGGTTTCTGAGAGGCATGGTACAATGGTGAAGAAACTTGGTTAGGAATCGACACAAGTTCAAGGCAAATTCAACAAAAAATTGCCATAAGGACAGGATGCAAGGTGAGAGTAATTATGAGTTTCCTTTGATTATAGACCAATGTAGAAACAAGATTTTTAGTACAAAGTTAGGTTTTTATTCTACAAGTTCAGTAAATGTGCAGCATGACAATGTCAAAAACAGCAATGGTTGGTCAACAAAATCAAGGAAAAATTTGTCGTTTCATGAAAAGCTCTAATTAATGAAATTACGGAAATTTTAGTGGATAAAGATTGGAAGAGTGTGGACACAGTCTCCTCATCTTCATGTTCAGTAATCCAGAGAGCTTTTGGGGTCCAAAATATTCCCAATGGGGAGGTGTGATCAGGAGATCATGTGTTATGCTCAAAATTGAAAGTGCTCGAAACAAGTCTGAACCTAAGCAACCGGAAAGGTCTCATTGTTGCGATTTTGCGCCATGAACGGTTCAAAAAATCGATGTCATATGAGGAAGATATCATGTTCTTTTAGTTTTCCCAAACAACAAAAAAAAATTTACTGGATGCCCAGTTAGCATGCAGGTACAGTCAACAGGCATATTCCAGAATATTTTGTTTTGACCAATCAGGCCTTGACAAGTGGCAATCAGAGATTTGACAGCTGGTTGAATTTTCATTTTTCGGGCCAATGAAACACTGCCTGTGGTAAGACCGGAGGCCGCCACGTGGCCCCGGAATGGAGTGTTAAAATTTATTTGGAGCAGACAAGAATTGACCACCCGACCTGTTGTCCGCCAAGCCCATGTGCTACCGTCCACACTACGAGAAGTTCTTAACAATAATGGAACTCCACATATATTTAAGCTTTCGTGAAAATGGCCTTAGGGGTTTGAGGGGCCAGCCCCCACCATATGGCCTTTGGCCAAGAACCATGGGCTTAAGCCCCAATAATAACCGCCATCAAATGGTTCCAAGACTTAATCACATGTTCGAGACCGCAGCATCAAATGGTACCCATAACTTGTAACATAAAAACTTAACCCTAGCAGTAAGTCATGTTCACATGTCACGCGGTGTTAGCAGTTGCAGTTAACGGTTGTGCTCACTGTAACCTCCGGCGGGTAGTGTTGAACCCGTCACATGGCAGGGTTGTGGCATGTTATGCCATGGTTTGCAGAACCCCGCCAACTCCAGATTCCACCTCACGTGGTATATGCGGACCAATGGTTAACAAACTGAAAATTTAGGGCTAGGGTCGACATGTCACATGCACCCAAACCTTAAACATTTAATCCAAACGGTTTCGATTGGCGGAGTTAGTAGCGGCGCCCTATTTTTAGGGATTTTATTAAATTTAACTTCAGTTAAGTGCCTGTCTCCACATTTGGTGGAGATTTTCTAGCTATCATTGGGAAAATGCATGGGGAGGTCAATTTTCTACCAATTTTGGTGAAACAAGAGTCTACCTAGAATAATTTGAGCAATCTTGAGCCATTGGTGCAGAGAAAATAGCCATTCGAAGCCTGTAAACACATGTAATTTACAATTTTGAGCATAATGACAAAGAGGGACATGCCATTGGGAGTTGGACCAGCAGATGTAGCCCAGGAGGGGTGAACTGCTTCAACATGCCTACTATGTAAAACTTATGTGTTAATGTTTTTCTTTATTATACATTGTTGTACAGTGTTTTTAAAGCTTATTTTCATGCTTAAAGTTCACTAATTCATATATATTTCATGGTTAAAACTCCTATTCCTTAAGCAAACATATGAAGACAAATTGTACATGTTTACATTACTGAAAGGACACTTATCACAGCATAACTAATACACTCCTTTCATATCACAATTTGAGCTTGACTTCTCACTCATTGCATGCATGGTGTCAAGTACAATGGGATCGGTGTGGTACTTGGATAGTGGTGCATCCTTTTACATGACGGGAGACAAAGAAATTTTTAGTAGCTTGGAGGAGAGGACCTACAGATGCATATCGAAATGGGTGATGATGGGTGGCACACTGCTATCAGGATTGGTACAATTACCTTCCAGAGACAGTCAGGTAAACCCTTTCAATTAAAAGATGTAATGCATGTACCAGGATTGAAGAAAAATTTAGTCTCAGTTGCAATGTTGGAGGATAGAGGCTATGATGTTGTTTTCAGTGAGGGAAAATATTCCCTGTGACACAAAACAACAGGACAAGCCAAGAATATTGGGATTCGAGTTAAGAATATCTATAAACTTGATGTAGATGGTTGCGCAGCATTGATGGGTAAGGCGGACAAAGTGGTGAGCCGAGATGAGGGTGAGTTATGGCACAGGAGATTGGGCCATGTTCACCACGGAGCCTTTAAGGTCATGCAACATTTTTCTACGAGTCTTCCCAAGGGTACACTTGCGTAGTCAGACACATGCAAGGGATGTATTATGGGGAAGTATGCAAAGGCCACTTTCGTGAGAAGGACAATCGAGCTTCACAAATCCTTGAGAGAGTTCACTCAGACGTGTGTGGACCATTCTCTACTACTTCGATAGCAAATCATAAGTACTATGTGATATTTTTTTATGAATTTTCTCAAAAGTGTTGGATCTACTTCATGCAAAAAAAATATTAGACGTTCTCAAAATTTCTTGAGTTCAAAGCACTGGTGGAGAAAGACACGGGGAAGCATGTGAAGGCTCTTAGGAGCGACAATGGTGGTGAGTACATCTCCAATGAATTCAAGAATTTCTGCACCAAAGAAGGAATTCGGAGAGAGTTGATTGTGCCTCATATCCCATAGCAGAATGGGGTCGCAGAAAGAAAGAACAGAACAATTGTGGGTGCAGCACAAGCAATGTTGCATGATCAGGGCCTACCGTTGCATCTATGGGTGAAGGCATGAAACACATCACTATTTGTGAAAAATATGTGTCCTCATCGGATACTTGGCATGAGTACACTAGAAGAGGATTTTATTGGTAAGTAACCTGATGTTTCACATTTTAAGATTTTTAGCTCATCTGTTTATGTGCATGTGACCAAAGACGCCAGGAAGAAGCTGGAACAAACAGTTGAGATTGGGATATTTTTGGGGTACACTAAAGTTCCCCACAACTATCGGGTGTATTTTCCAAACAGCAGAATGACTGTTGTGTGACGAGATATAAAATTTTATTAGGAGAAAGCCATGCGATTGTCCCTTAAGAGGGAGATGGATTTGCATGCAGAGGAAGAACTCTTGGTTCCAAAGAATGAACCTCGAGATGTGGAGCAGCCACATGCGGAGGATCATGGAGTGGCAGAAAACACTCATGCAGAGCCATCCACAAGAAATGGTATAGGCGCACCATGGAAGTTTATAGATTGAGACTTGATGCAGTAGAGAATGTAGGAGCCCCTACTTCACTTCGAAGAGAGAGATAGTCTCCAGACAGGTTTACTGGATACATGAATCTTATGAGCAAGTGTATTGTGACAAAACCATATTCCTTTCAGGAAGCAGTGCAGCAACTAATTTGGGTTGATTCTATGGTAGATGAGTATGACTCCATTGTCAAGAACAGTGCATGGGAGGTTGTCCCAAGACTGGTCGGAAAATCGGTGGTTGGATCAAGATGGATCTATAAGGTGAAGCAAGCTTTTGATGGGAGTGTGGAGAAGTACAAGGCTAGATTTGTGGCCCAGGGATTCTCACAAGTTGAGGGGATCGACTATGAAGAGACTTTCGCACCATTCGCGAGGTACTCTTCCATTAGATCTATCCTTTCACTCTCAACACAGATGGGGTGGCGCATTCATTAGATGGATGTGAAAATTGTGTTTCTCAATGGAGTTATTGAGGAAGAAGTGTACATAGAGCAACCAGAAGTTTTTGAGATATTTGATAGTGATTCGCATGTGTGTCGACTCAAGAGAGAATTGTATAGACTGAAGCAAGTACCTCGTGCTTGGTACACTCGGATTGATAGCTATTTCACCAGGTTGGGCTTCACCAAAAGTGAAGCTGATGCAAACCTGTACCAGATTGTGGTTTATGGTAAGCTCTTGATTATTGTACTTTATGTTGATGATGTAATTTTGACAGGTGATGAGAAGCTGATAAAATCATGCAAGGAGGATCTTGAAAGGGAGTTCGAAATGAAGGATATGGAACTCCTTCACTATTTCCTTGGTTTGGAAATATGGCAGTGGGATGGTGAACATTTTATTTCTCAAGGCAAGTATGCCAAAGAGATACTGGGTAAGTTTCACATGGAGAGCTGTAAACCCATGGACACTCCTCTTCCAATAAATTAGAGGAAAGAGGATGCTACTTCAGGAGAAGTAGTGGACGCTACTGTCCACAGGAAACTAGAGGGTTCAATGATGTGCTTGGTAAACACTAGACCAGACATTTACTACGCAGTTAACAAGCTCAGTCAAGCTATGGTTAAGTCAACCAAGCTCTTTTGCAAGGAGGGGAAGCATGTCTTGATATATCTCAAGGGCAATATAAATTATGGATTATGGTACAAACTGACAAAGGGAGTGAAGCTTCAAGGCTTCACAGATGCAGATTGGGCAGGCAGTCCACCAGACAGAAAGAGCACATCAAGAGGGATCTTCAGCATAGGATCGACAACAGTTTCTTGTTACAGCAGGAAGCAGCGATTTGTGGCACTCAGTTCAGCTGAGGCAGAGTACATGGCAGCAAGTCAAGTTGCATGTGAGGCCATCTAAATTAGAAATATCCTGGTTGGTTTGTTCGGTTCTCAGATGGATCTGACAATGATACATTGTGATAACCAGAGTTGCATTAAACTCTCGGTTATTTTGGTGTTTCATGATAGGTCCAAGCACATAGACATTTGGTACCATCATCTCAAATATTGTGTTTAGAGGAGCATAATGTTACTACAGTACATTCCCACGGAAGATCAAGATGCAGATATTCTGTCAAAGGCTCTCACAAGGAGAAAATTTGAATACCATAGAGGCAGGATCGGGGTGGCAGATGATTCCCTTTCTTGTTGAGAGGGGGTTTTGAAGTCCAACAAGACATTGCAGCACACACACTAGTGTGGGACCAATAGGTCCTAGCAATACATTAGTGTGATGGCCAAATTAATTAATTAATTTGGTGTAGTGTCTAATTTAATTTTCCCTTAATTAAATTGGACAATAAAATGTAAACTTATCTCATGATCACTTGTAATAGTTAACTGAGTGTGATAAGCTCAGTTATCTCATGTATTTCAAGTTGAGGGTCGTTGGTGAGGCATGCAGAGCAATTATATTAGTTATGGAGTTCGAATTGTGGTTGGTGCATTAGTTTAATGCATGTGTAATCAGTTAACTCGGTTAGGTGAGTTAGAGGCAGTTGAACTAGTTGTAACTATTTGTTGCACTAGTGAGAGATCAAGTGAATTAAATGTTACTTAATTCACAATCAGTGATCTGCCATGAAACTGATGATTTACTATTAAGAGCTGCATGCATGTCAGTTCCAGTGGAGACCCAGTTGAGACAAAGGTTAAAGGGAGGTTAACTATCAGTTGTTTGATTAGTAGGTTGCCTGCATTCAACCAAACATCCATTAGAGTGCCCATGATCCTTACACAGTTTAGGAAGACCAAAATTCCTAAAGAATAGGGATTTCATTAATTAGGAATTCATGTTTAGATGTTGAGAATTGGCTAAGTGTTGGTCAATTTTGTCCAGGACGATGTGAGACAGTTAACAGAGTGCAGGATACTCTTGTGAGAAGAGTGCATTGTAATTGTTTCATGATTCCATGGTTAATATACGACAGAAGATAGAGGGTTTTGAGCAACAAGCTTTCCCCAAGAAATTATATGTGTTGTGGTTTGATTTGATTCTTTCTTTACTTCATGTGATTGGCGATTGTGTTTAATTTCCACAATTGATTTGTAGAAGCGATTCAGTATCTAGCTTTAGTACATTGTTAGATCGGATTGAATCCATTGATATACATATGTTTGTATAATTTCTATAGATAGAATTTAATACATATATGATCGTATATTATTAACCTGACAATTATAGTTTTCACGAGTTTTGAACCAAATTGTACCAAACGTCATTACTTCATTAATATAACTTAAATCCAATTTCTTTCATGTCAGTCACGAGGCCAAGGAACTTAATTGACACTCTAAGGCATCAAATCATGTGAAAATTATGGATTTATTACTTTTTGTAGATGCTCTCCCATAGGTTATCCTTCTCCACAACACATTCACACAGCCGACCACGGCCAGGGAGTTTGCATCCAAATGTCTCAAAACCAATTTTGTGAAGGAAAGCACTGGGTTTTCTTAAGTCCTAATGTAATAATTTTTGTTTATCATTGGAATCTAGTTAATTTATTTTTATATATGTATTCTTCTTCATATGCTTAATGTCGCCTTCTTATTGTAAGAACTTGAAATTTTTCCAGTCTCCAACTATACTACTTTTTCTTTCTTTGGAGATCGTATTCTACCAGATTTTCCAGGGTATTTCTATGTGCATCCAATGAGATTTTTTATTTCTGGAATTAAGAGCATGCATGTAGTTTCAATCTCGTAGAAGAAACAAAAAATTACTCACATTTAAAATTGTTTATTTTATGCTCATTTCTGGATAGAAAATGGATGGATGCGTGCTCTAGAACATAGATCTGCGTATGTTTGTTATTGAATAGAAAATGGAGACCCAAGACCCATTAAGTGTCATGAGACTAGTTTCTGCCTTCATGGTGCATGCTTGGAGATCATTTGTGAGAAAGAACATTAGTATATGCTAATACTTTCAGTTGAAAATTCTACAATAATCTATAGTGTTATGCAACTTTTAGGATTTTGGTCTCCAAGTTGCTTGGAAAATATTAGTGATGAAAGACACTCCAATACAACACACTATAAACATCACCCACTATCAGAATTTCTGGTGGCATGGTTTTTGTTATGTGATTTTTTGAAACTTCTTATAATTGGAATATCTACTTGATTTTTGTTGATGATTTTACATCGGAGGGTACATCTCACTCATTTTTTACACTAGATAATTGCATGGCTCAGCTTAATCGCAGGTGTTCTTCTCTGTTTTACAAGGATCAGTGTAATTCTGTAGCATAAACAACACTTAAATATATCCAAAAAAATTTAAATATTGAAAACCATGGAATGGTTTGATAAGTAGATTCAAATCCAAGAGAAGTCATAAATTAACTTTGAAGAACCCTAGGTAGATTAGTGTTGACAACTTTTGAGGGAAATATCATTGCAATCTTTGGCAATCACTAATTTCAAATCCGCCATTATTACCATAAACATAGCTATGTGTGTCGCATGACGAACATTAGCTGGAGCTATAAGTAAATTTAAGAAAGGAAGAATTATCTTATAGAAGGTGTTCACATATTAATTTAGTTTCCTTAAAATGTTTAAATGATGTGAAGGATTATTTTCAAATTAGATTTCAAAAATGGAAATATAGATTTTTGAGACGTATATTTCAAATAATTTGAATAGTAGATGTCTAAAGTGTTAATTTAGAATTTAACGTGTTCATAAGGATGCAGGGGTTTTATATTTTTGCTACGCTCTCATTCTGAAGAAGAAAAAAAGTGGACGATAATTTTTATATAAGGAAAATAATTAATTGTAAAACATGTTCCCATATTTAAGTTATGTAAATATTTTGTTTAATTGATAAACAAATGGAGGCTTTTTTATCATTTGATGGAACAAATCAAAATTCTTTACATGTAATGCAGTAGAAACTATATAACATGGAAGCATAGACAACATAGTAGCATAGCTACTTCTGTAGTTTTTAATTCACAAAAATATAATTGATTTTTTAGTTTTTAATTTGCAAGTAACATAAGTGAAAATGTAAGAAACAAATATGCAACAACTAAACCTTTGAATGACAAAACAAAGTAATGTTTTTTTTGCATAATACCCGTCATACATGGATCTGGGTCAAGGATTTGGATTGCATGATTGGTTAGACTATCATAATTATTTGATATGAAGTTCTTACCATGATCATTTAATAGTGTGTAAATTATTAAAATACGGTCATAGATATTCAATTTATATAATAATTTCATACATAAATATCCAACTCAAATGAGTTGAATTAAATGTTTCTGTAATCACTTGGTTCAAACTAATAATTAAGTCATATCTTTTTGTAAATTTGTGTGCAGTGACTACGTTGCCATGGATCACTTGTTTATTAATTTGATCTCAATATATGTTTAAACAATCTAGATATCTACAAGATGTAGTTGCTTAGTTATAGGATAATTATGATGATATTATAAAAATGTTTCATGTTATTGTTGTTATAAATTTTTATGTTGGAAAGGATCATTGTTTATATGTATTAAAAATAAATAAATAATAATAATAATAATAATTAAAATTAAAAAATAATCTTAAATGTGTATAAATTAGTCTAAATTTATCTTAACTCTTAAGTGTTGCGAATGATCAAATTTCTCGAGGTGTAAACTTATTTTTAAGTACAAAAATAGGTGAACCCACATAGTCAACCACACAAGTGAAACCCTCAAGAGTTATGTTGTGTTCTTGTGTCGTGATAAATTCTAACAATAGAATATTTGAATGCAAAAAAACAATAAATTTATAAATTACATTATTTGTTTCATAGAATATGAGAAAGAAATCACCCACGTAGGTGAAACCCTCGGGATTTTCACCTCTCTAAAATTTTATCTACATTATATTGATAAATTACTCGTGCACGCTTCTAATAATTTTGGCATTCACACATGTAGATTTGAAGAAATACATGAAATACCTTAACAAAATGACATATGACATACTTTAACACAAATTCCTTGTCACTGACAATTTTCCTAATATCGTTGGATGTTTAAAAGCCCTTCTAGATCATCCATGAAGAGGAAGGTTGACTTTGTTATTACACACATTACATTTTGAGAAGTGAGAAGTTGAAATATTAATATGCAATATTTGAGGTAGTGATTCTTCAAAGAGGTGTGAGCCTACATTTAACATTTCAAATTATAATTTTTAATTCGATAATTTCAATTTTATTAATTAATAATTATAATTATTATTTTAATTATAATTTTTGAGCCAACAAAACATTGCATAACTTTACAACATCTCCCCAATACTAGGATGTAAAGCACCTCTCGACGTAAAAAAAAAAAAAAAATACCATATCAACTTTAATTTTAACAAAATAGGGGATTTTAACTATAAATTATTTTTTAAAAGATAAAGAAAAAATAATAATAATTTAAATCAATGTATAAATAAATTTATATTTTTTTTAACAAGAGCAAAGAATATATTTGTATTAAAGTTGTTGAGCATAAAACTCAATTAGGATACATCATACAAAAATTATAGGTAAAGGAGGCTTGATAGTCCAAGTCTATTGTACATCTTCAACCATCTACTATAAAGTTTACATATTTTTTACAGGTTGGCTAAGCAACAATCCATATTATTCCATTTGTAGATTCGTCAAAATCTATTTAACAAAAAATGAAATTTATTGGGCATAACAAACAAAGACTTAAACCATTGGGAGAAAACCCTTCTATATTGTTTTTATTACCAGGCATTTCCCTTTGTCTTTATCTCACCTAAACATCGTCTCCTCCAGCTATGATCTGAGGTAATCTAATTCATCTTCAATTCTTTGGAGTCTAGTGTGAAGGTTTTGCATGTTTTCCATTATCCTTGTGATTTCCTAGTGCATGGAGAGAAAATTAGAGTCAACCCATTTATTGCTTAGAAATTTATTAATACAATTATGTATTGTCGAATTCTCCTGATCTAACAATTATATCCACTGTTAAATACATAATCCTTCTACTTAATTCTTTGCGGAAATTTAATTGCTAATTGCAAACACATGAAGAAAAATCAATCACACATAACACAGATGTTTTTACTGAGAAATATTAAAGCTAAAAACCCCAACTATCATATATTATGTATATCATGGATCATGAAACAATCTCATACAAAACTCTGATCCAAGAGCTCTTAGTACAATATACAATTGTCTCACACTGTCATACAAAAATTGGCATAAACATGCACCAATTTACGGCCTCCACTACGCAATCCCTACTGATGAATATCCCTGAATGAATTCAATCTTGCCTTGCCTTGAATGTACAATCCTTATTGGCAACTCCATTGTGTGTGTAGATGCATTGAATGCATCACTATAGTCACAACTTATAGTCAAACAGGGCCTTTCACCTATCTCTCAACTGGGTCTCCACTGGATTTGACATGCATGTAGTTAACTGTAGTATTTCTTCAGTTTCATGTGAGAACACTCCATTTGAATTAATTTAATATTTAATTCACTGATCTCTCACTAGTGTTTCTTTAGTTACAACTAGTTACAACTAGCACAGCCGAGTTTAACTTACTTAACTAAGTTAAACTAAATAACAACTCACATAACTACACATCCAACTCTATTACAACTTTGTATCACTCAGTTACAACGAAGTCCACTCTGCATGTCCCACCAACCAACCTTAGAACTCGTAATTCCTTCAGTGAACTGGTTTGCCACATCAGTGAACTGAAATCAAGTGCTTCAAGAGAATAGATTATTATTTATTGTCCAATTTTATTAAGGGCTAATAATAATTGACATCCGATCTATTTTTAAACATGCGATCTATAAATAGACTTCGCCCATGCATCTAAAAATAGAATCTCATCTATAAATAGAATTTTCTCAACCATCTATAAATAGACTCCTGCTATAAATAGAATATGCTCACCATTCTAAAAATAGACATACACCTAAAAATAGCTTGCGGGCCCCACCTAGTGAAGGTGCTTAATTTTGACTAGGATTATCATCTTGTTGAATCTCAACACTCCCTCTCAACAATAAAGGGATTATCCTTCACCTCGATCATGTCTCTATGGTATTTGAATTTTCTCCTGGTGAGCGCCTTCTTTAGAATATCTGCATCCTAATCTTCCATAGGAATGTACTGAAGCAACATGATCTTCCATTGCACGCAATCTCTGATATGATGATACCGAATATCTATATGCTTAGATCTATCATGAAACACAAGATTAATCAAGATTTTAATGCAACTTTGATTATCACAGTGAATCACTATAGGATCTAAATGAGAACCAAACAAACCAACCATGATCTTCCTCATCCAGATAGACTCACATGCAGCTTGAATTGTTGCCATGTATTCCACTTCCGCTGAACTGAGTGCCACGGATCTCTGTTTCCTGCTGTACCAAGAAACAGCTGTAGATATGATACTGAAAACACCTCCTGATGTGCTCTTTCTATCCATTGGGTTACCTGCCCAATCTGCATCCGTGAAGCCATGCAACTTCACCTCATCCGTCTGTCTGTACCATAAGCCATACTCAGATGTGCCCCTAAGATGTCTCAGGACATGCTTGACCGCCTTCCAAAATAGCTTGGTAGGCTTAACCATCGCTTGACTAAGCTGGTTCACTGCATAGCATATGTCTGGTCTTGCATTAACTAAATACATGAGCGAACCCACCAACTGTCGATAAACAGTAGCATCCACTACCTCTGCCGGCGTAACATCCTCTTTCCTCCAGTTTCTTGGAAGAGGAGTATCCATGGGTTTGCAGCCCTCTATGTGAAAGTTACTGAGCATCTACTTTCCTTGAGACACAAATAGTTCACCTTCTCGCTACCATATTTCCAATCCAAGGAAATAGTGAACGAGGCCCATATCCTTCATCTCTAACTCCTTTGCAAGGTCCTCCTTGAATGAGTGTATCAGCTGCTCATCACCAGTCAGTATTAAATCATCAACATAAAGAAAAATGATCAAAATCTTACCCTCCACCACAATCTGGTATAGGTTTGCATCTGTCTCACTCTTGTTGAAGCCAAGTCCAGTGAAATAGCTGTCGATCTAAGTGTACCAAGCATGGGGTGCTTGCTTCAGCCCATAAAGCACTCTTTTGAGTCTGCACACATGCGACTCGTTGCTGAAGATCTCAAATCCTTCAGCTGCTCAATGTATACTTCTTCCTCAATGATCCCATTAAGGAATGCAGTCTTCACATCCATTTGATGTATGTGCCAACCCATCTGCGCTGAGAGAGCAAGGATGGTCCTTATGGAAGAATATCGTGCAACAGGTGCAAAGGTTTCTTCATAATCAATCCCCTCGATCTGTGAGAAGCCTCGGGCCACAAATCTTGCCTTATACTTCTAAACACTCCCATCAGTAGCTTGCTTTATCTTGTAGATCCATATTGAACCTACCACTTATTTGTCAACCGGCCTTGGAAAAATATCCCAAGCACTTTCTGACAATGGAGTCATACTCCTCCACCATTACATCTACCCATGTGGGCTCCTGCACTGCTTCGTGAAAGGAAGATGGCTCTGTCACAATACATTTGCTCATGAGAGCCATGTATCCAATGAATCGGTCAGGAGACGGTCTCTATCTGCGCTGTTAAGTAGGGACTCCTACATTATGTGCCACGTCAAGCTTCAGCCTCTCAGCTTCTGTGGTACGCCTTATGCTAGTTCTGATATTTGGCTCTGCGTGAGTGGACTCCTCCACTCCATGAACCTCCTCATGTGGTTGATCCACATCTAGTAACTCATCTTTGGGAACAAGCAATTCCTCCTCTGCATGCAACTCCAGCTCCCTCTCAAGCGACAACTTCATGGCTTTCTCCTCATTGAATTTTATATCCCGTCGTACCATAGTCATTCCACTGTTTGGCAAATACACACGATAATTATGGGGTGATCTGTGTACCCCACAAATATCCCAACTTCAGCAGTCGGCTCCAGCTTCTTCCTAGCATTCTTGGTCACATGCACATAAATAGATGAGCCAAAAATCTTAAAGTGAGAAACATCCGGTTTCTTACCAATAAAAGCTTCTTCAGGTGTACTCATGCCAAGTACTCTATGAGGACAACGGTTTTGCACATAAACCGCAGTGTTGCATGCTTCCGCCCACAAGTGCATTGGTAGGCCCTGATCATGCAACATAGCTCGTGCAGCACCCAAGATCGTTCTGTTCTTCCTCTCTGTGACCCCATTTTGCTGTGGTTTATGAGGAGCTATGAGTTCTCTTTGAATTCCTTCTTTGCTACAGAATTATTTGAATTTGT
This sequence comes from Pinus albicaulis, assembly GCA_034641835.2. Lineage (NCBI taxonomy): Eukaryota > Viridiplantae > Streptophyta > Pinopsida > Pinales > Pinaceae > Pinus > Pinus albicaulis. The sequence continues at coordinate 908,411,552 of CM076570.1, forward strand.
TCGAGATATATTCACCACCATTATCGCTCTGCAAAGCCTTCACTTGCTTCCCCGGCTCTTTCTCCACCAATGCTTTAAACTCACAAAACTTTGATAATGTTTGATCCTTCTTCTACATGAAGAAGATCCAACATCTACGAGAATAGTCATAAAAAAAAATAACATAATACATGTTTTTTGTTGTTGAAGAAACCGAGAATGGCCCACACACGTCTGTGTGAAATCTCTCTAGGATCACCGAAGCACAGTTCTCCTTTTCATGGAAGGTGGTCTTCACAAACTTACCCATAGTACATCCCTTGCACTGATCTATCTGCACAAGTGTACCCTTGGGAAGTTCAGTGGAAATCTGCTACAAAAACTTCAGGGCGTCATGGTGAAGATGGCCCAATCGTCTGTGCCATAATTCACCCTCATCCCGACTCACCACTTCTTCTTCTTTGCCCACCATTGCAGCATAACCATCTACCTCCAGCTTGTAGATATTCTTGACTCATATCCCCTTCCTCTTGGTTTGACCCGTTTTTTTATGTCACAGTAAATATTTTCCATCGCTAAAAACAACGTCATAACCTTTGTCCTCCAACATCGCAACTAAGACCAAGTTCTTCTTTAGACCTGGAACATGCATAACATCTTTCAACAGAAATGGTTTACCTGAATCCCTCTCAAAGGTAATGGTAACAATGTCGTTCGCACGGTATCGTCCAACGTCGACCATCTCTATATGCATTTGGAGATCTTTCTCCTCCAAGTCACTGAAAAGCTCCTTATCTCCCATCATGTGGAAGGAAGCACCACTATAAAGATACTACACAGATCCCATTGCGCTTGAAACCAAGGATGTGATCAAAGAGAATCAAGTTCAAATTGTGAGGCCAGGGCCTCACCAGCTGCAGCTCCAACAACATTCTTGTTCTTCTTTTTCTGTGGGAAGTTAGTGGCGAGATGCCCATGTTTGTGACAATGAAAACACTTCACCTTAGACAAATCCAGCTTCTTGCCTTTAGCCTCGGAGTTTGAGTGGAATTTTTTCCCCTTCCCTTTCCTTTCTTTGGCAGCCAAAGCACAATCCTCTTCATCATCATGCTTTGATGAAGAGCCATCCCTGGTTTTCCGCCTGAACTCCTCCTGCACTAGATCCGACCATAGTCATTCCCAATCTGGCAGTTTTTCCCGTCCGTTGACAGAGTCTTGATAACTGTGCCAACTCTTAGGAAGTCCCAAGAGAGCCAAGCTCACCAAATCATCATCATCAATCGTGATTCCCACACCCCCTAGTTCATTCCGACATTGGACAAACTTTGTGAGATACTTTGGAACATTGTCGCCCTTTTCCATTTTGACTTTTATGAGTTTATCCTTCAGCGCCAATTTCCTATGGTCGTTGCTTCTTTGGAAAAGATCTGTCAAAGCCTTCCACATTGCAAATGAAGTGGATTTCCCATGAAGGCTTGATACAATATGGTCTCTCACACCGTCCAACAGAATCCTTCTCGTCTTTGCTACTTTCTTTTGCCATGCGTCAAGTAATGCAGCATCCATCGAAGTGGGCTTATGAACATCACTATCGATGAATTCCTTCAAGCCATCATCTTCAAGCACTGCTTCCACCCTATCCTTCCATGAAATTTAATTCGATTTGTCCTCGAGTGCATACTCTAACCGCAAACCATTGAAATCCATTTCGATGTTTACTCAACTGTCGCACCAAGAAATTCTTGTAGCAAATTCGAATTGTTTCCACCAAAAAAAATCAGCTATTGCTTCAATATTTCAATCTTCTCTGCTCTGATACTATGTAGCAAAGATTAACATTGCTTTGATACCATGTAGAAATTTATTAATACAATTATGTATTGCCAGATTTTCCTGATCTAAAAATTATATCCACTGTTAAATATAGAATCCTTCTACTTAATTCTTTGCAGAAATTTAATCGCCAATTGCAAACACATGAAGAAAAATCAATCACACATAACACAGATGTTTTTATCGGGAAAGCTTAAATCTAAAAACCCCAACTATCACATATTATGTATATCATGGATCATGAAACAATCTCATACAAAACTCTAATCCAAGAGCTCTCAGTACAATATACAATTGTCTCACACTGTCATACAAAAATTAGCACAAACATGCACCAATTTACTGCCTCCACTGCGCAATCCCTACTGACTCGAATATCCTAAATGAATTTGATCTTGCCTTTCCTTGACTGTGCAATCCTCATTGGAAACTCCAATGTGTGTGTAGATGCATTGAATGCATCACTATAGTCACAACTAATAGTCAAACAGGCCCTTTCACCTATCTCTCAACTGGATCTCCACTGGATCTGACATGCAACAGTAGTATTTCTTCAGTTGCATGTGAGATCACTCCATGTGAATTAATTTGATATTTAATTCATTGATCTCTCACTAGTGTATCTATAGTTACAACTAGCACAACTGAGTTTAACTCACTTAACTGAGTTAAACTAAATAACGATTCACATAACTACACATCCAACTTTGTTAAAACTTTGTATCACTCAGTTATAACGAAATCCACTCTGCATGTCCCACCAACCAACCTTAGAACTCGTAATTCCTCTAGTGAACTGGTTTTCCACATCAGTTAATTGAAATCAAGTGCTTCAAGAGAATAGATTATTATTTATTGTCCAATTATTGTTAAGGGCTAATAATAATTGACATCCAATCTATTTTTAGACATGCGATCTATAAATAGACTTCACCCATGCATCTATAAATAGAATTTTCTCAACCATCTATAAATAGACTCCCGCTATAAATAGAATATGCTCATCATTCTAAAAATAGACATACACCTAAAAATAGCCTGTGGGCCCCACCTAGTGAAGGTGCTTAATTTTGACTAGAATCATCATCTTGTTGAATCTCAACAATTGCTCCCACCCCAAGCCATGAACTCTAAGACATCAATTGTAAAATGTAGATGCAATCTTGAGGAATAAAACAATCAATTTTCTAGTTGGGTTCAACTGAAAAAGTTTTGAAATAGTACCATGATAGAGGAGGATCTTCCTATACATTAACCCTTTCACATCCATTAACTTCCAGAGTCAAAATGATTATCAAAAAGATAGTAACACTACCAAATGACACAGTCATGGACTCTGCCTCCAACACCCAAATATAATTGAGAAAAGAATATTTGATGTCGCTATTTAGAATATTGATTTTTTTCTAGTCGCCTTTTCAAGAAAAATTCCACAATACAATTAAGTTGAACCAAATTATCAAACTCTTATACTCATAGATAGATGGCATCGAAGTCTAAAAGACCTAGAAAATTAGACTCCCAGGGTTGATCACCCTTACTTCGGCCTGCTAACGGCTATACTACCATTAAAAATACACAATTATCCCACTTGAGCAAGGAAGGTCAAAAGCACCATAAGAAACATGAGTGAACACAGCAACTCCACAGAACAAGAAGTTGTCTCAATTTCTCGTCAACAAAAATATTTCTTCAAGAGATATCTAAGAACCATACACCTAAACCTTTGGGCCTTTGTTCCTTGACTTCACAATCAATGAAATCCCACAAAGACTTGGAATCCAACATACCCAACATAGCACACAAAAACAATAGACGCCAGAGATGGCCACTAAAACACCCACCCACATATGGCAAGGCAACCAACCAGAACATACAATGCACCCAAAAGTCAACAGGGAGTTGAGTGAAACGTAAAAAGTAAGAAGGAAAATTTCAGAACCCAAACACAAATAATCCTTACAAAATTCACACTGCAACCAATTTTCTCCTCCAAGAAAAATTTGAATACTAAAGGGATAAATAGATCTAATGTCATAACAAGGAATAAAACCATACTTTACAAAGACTCTAATGGATCAATTTCCTCTATCCCAATGCTGAGAGTGAATAATAGCCCCTCTAGCATCATGAGAGTATCCTAAATTATCATGAAGAGATACAAGTACCCATATTATACCATCTCTCCACAATGGCATACAGTTTATGCAACATTCAATCTTCTCACTTCTCTCATTAGCATCCTTTGTCATGATATTGCATCCTTCAAATTCATCTTGAAATAAACATTACACATCTTGGATAAGCCTCTTCTGCACTTGGGATTCAGAAACATAACAAGTAGAATTAAATTTCATTCTCTTGTATCCATCATTGACGCACCATAAGAGGTAGATATCCACTGCATTTGGATACTACCACTTCTCCTCTCATGCTCCTTATTCAATCACACAATACCACATTGAGTGCATGATGCTTGTATTAACTTTGTAGATGGAGACCCCCGTACGCAAGCCACAGGGTAATCTATGATTTTAAGAGGTGGGTTCCCCATCCCCCTTTTCAAAATTTTGTTAAACAATATAACTTGGAACATTTTAACTGTGTCTTAGGGAAAATGGGCTTTTGATGTCTCCCCTTCGCAGATTAATTCTTCATTGGGAAGCGTTGTTGCCAAATTGGCCAATTTTCCAGCTTCATAATTATTACTTCTTAATACATGGAAACATTGTTGTTATAGGCCATTTTTTCACATCTGATCAAGTGAGCCTCCTAATGGGATCAATCAACATCATATTCCCCTTATCATCATCTTTTTCAAAGCCCTAAGCATGCACCTTTCATCCCTCATAGTTTCAACCCTAAACTACCCTATCTGAGCTAGTTTTAGGACCAACGCTCCCTGCAAGCCTATTGGGGTGTGACCACCTACAGGTTGCTCCAATGTGGCCAACATTGGTCACCAATAGGTTGCTCTCCTTTGCACCTGCGTTGGTTCTAGAATTCCAGGAGAATGATCTAGATTCTAGAAGCTTCACCTTCTAGGAGTTTCCATAAGTTGTTTAAACTACTTACATTGGATTGACATTTGGATCCTAGCCTACCCTACTTTGGAGTTTTCACCACTTATCCTTTAATCATATCCCTCCATCAAATGTGTATCTAAAACCTTAGAATGGTAATTGGATGAGAACTCCCAACTTACCCCAGTCTTATATATATTTACCCTCTTATATGCAAGAGGTAATGGTTGGTTTTGGAGAGTGATTATGCCCTTATATTGTTGCAGTAAGTAGTTATTATCTCATGCATAGGGTGATTGGAGGTGCATATTATGACAAGGAAAGGATGATTCAACAACTTGGAGGAGCTCTTATACAAGATCAACTGCCACTTATGGCTCTAATCTCCTTCCATTTATATTAATTCAAAGAATTATCTATGTTCTTATATGTGATGTCATTATTTCACTTATTTCAATACCATGTCGATCTATTGAATATAGTATTTAGATGATACTGCATAGATATCGTAGTTTCTTGGCTTGTGTTATCTAACTGTGTAGGCTCTAATTTTGGCGATTGGAGCTGGAATTGGAGCTTCCAAGCTAAAGAGGGAGGGAAGTGAACGACAAGTTCCAAGTAGGCCTCACTTCGTCATCTATTTACTTTAAGGAAAAGCAACGAGTTCCTTGTCTCTATGTTGTTCTAGGCTAACCACCAAACCTAGGGAAGATATATCTGTCTGCAATCATAAATATCGTATAACAAATTGGTGACTCCGATGGGGAACGAAGTATTCCCTTGGTGGTTTTCCTTGTCCTTTGTGTTTAATTACCTCCTTGACAGATCTTTGTTCCATCATCTAACCAAGAACAGACCTAGTGTTACACAACATTTTTTCACCGTCCCTACAATCCCTTGTCTCGTACATTAGAGGACTATTCTCGTGACCTGTGAACAGTCAAATGTCTTGAAAACACCTTGATGGCATCCTTCTGCATAAGGGAAAGAATTCTCTTGCAGAACGTTTCCTCAAAAACTTACTAAAAACATATGTTTTGGCATTGGCACGAGCAGCCTGTTCATCACTCGTGCCGACCTGGGAAATTTTGCACTAAGCCCACGCCACCTGGGACTCTGTCCCTGTGTATTTCCCATGCCAAGCCTATTTGGGAATTTTTTTTAAAAATAAAAGGTGGAAGTTTGATTCTAACAACTTCAGAGTGAATCATCAAAAAGAGGTTGGGCTGTTTGGCTCTAGATCTCCCTGTTTAGGAAGTGGTTTTCCACCTCTCATGGAACCTTCCTAAGAGATAGGACTCTCCCCCATGATTATAGGGATCCTAACCTCTCCTTATCCCTCTATAAAATCCTACCATCTCTATTTGCAACCTAGTTGAACATTTGGGAATAAAACTATAGCTGAGTGACTATTGAGAGCAGAGCTAAGGAGAACCCCGTAAGAGAGAGAGCCTTGTCTAAATTCCTGACAAGCTTTGTGAGACACGCTCCACTAGAAGCCCTGCCAAAGGAAGAATGCAACGTCGAAACTCGGTTGTAATCTTTCTTTCACATTTTAATATATGCTCGACTATGTTATTCGTTCCATCGTTGTATTGCTTATCTGTGTAATGCAATTTGATTCAATATTTTCCAACTGATTGATAGTTACATATTCGAATTATTACATTGTATGTCGTAGTTTTTCTCTACATATGTACAGGTGTCCAGACGTGGTGAGCGAAAGGATTGTGATCTGTCAAGCTAGGAACGAGAAGCAGCACTTCTTCTCCGACAACAACAGCGTAGGACTTGAGGTAAGTTATCCATCGTAGCTTTGTCTTTTGTAACTAGGAATCGATATCGTAGCGTGTTTTGTTTGTTGCTAGACCCACTCTAGGGCTAGTGGGATTGCCTCTGTCCGCAGAGGGGATTTACCTCTCCAACACCTAGGAAGTGGCTTCATCCAACCTTTTTTACAATTTTTGTGCTAGAATCCTCTTCCCTAGGACCAACGCTCCCCTAGTGCCTCTAATAGAGTGTTGCACCTCAACCAAGCCCACTCTGTACCAGCGTTTCAAAGCACTCGTGCCTCCTTTGCACTAGTGTTGGTCTTTGTTTTTGCACAAGTTTGCCTTGATTTTTGAACCCCTCTTTCATCATCCTTCTTCCTGCTAGGCTTCCTTGAGTCTTGAGTGTCTTTTGGTCCCTCTAAAACCCCCATTCAATTTGAATTTGTGTTATTTTCCTTTGATAAGAATTGGTTTCGATTTTTCTTTGTTCTTATCATTTGGTTGTTTGCAAACTTGTTTTGTTTGATCGTTGATCTCTTGGATGAATTGTTGTTTGAATCCTCGTTCTGAAAAGTGTAATTGAATCAGTAATTGAAAATTTGCATCTTCGTTTTATTCATTTTGAGAATTAAGTGTGGTGAAAATTAAAAATTGCATTGGAATTTAGAGTTTTTCATATACATTAGATTAGGAACAGTTGCATCGAAAGGGAAACTATATCTTGCATCTTGTTTGTTTCATATTATGTGTTGCATCTTGATTTTTTATTCCCTTCCTTAGCTATATTTTCATTAAAAGAGAAAATTATTCCTTTTTTCTCATGATATATTTGCATTTTAGGGTATTCAAGTGACATTCGTGGTAAGACCCAAAACAGTAACTTAATCAAAGATAAATAGTAAAATTTATTGAATCAACCTAAGGATAATTTTTAACATTAACGTAAAAATTTAGAGGTCTAGGCTAGAGACATTTTTCGACATCGTTAAACGTAGGAGTTGTCATTGTTTACCAGGGTTTCATCCCGATGGTGAAATCTCGTTCCACGTACGTAAGTGTATAGGATCGTTCTCCATGTACCTTCGAGTACATCGAATGGTGCTCCATGTATGAAAAGTATATGGGAACGCTCTCATCAAATGGTTATGCATTAGAAGACACTACTACGTACTACACTCCCACGTACCATCGAGTATATTTTGGGAGTCCCCAATAGGTTGTTATCCATCCATAGGTAACCAAGTCTGTCGCCTTATATACCGTGATACACCAAACACAAAATTCGGTGAGATTGGCTATCGTATGTTAAGTCCTTGTTTCACCAAGATGTATATTAAAGTTCACGGTTTCTTAGTAATCTGTTATGCCTAGATGACCCTCTTTTTACTTATTTATTTTTGTATTAATCAAATTTATTATCCAATGTGGAAGCACAAAATCCCCCTCCTCGTCATTCACGTAGAATGAAAAATAAGCCCCCTCTTCATCCAGAGGCTACTCCTAACCAGCATAAAAACCATAAGAAAAAAAAACTACTGAATTAGGAACTTAAGGCACTAGTTATGGCCCTCCTCCTGATACTGATCTGCCAGAATCATTTGTCCCTTTGAGTTATGAACCCGAGTTTACATCTACTCCTATTGGTGAAAATGACACAAATGAAACAAAAGTCCCTGAAAATTTGTTACCTGAGGTCATTAAACCTTACCTTCCTGAGTCAGACACTTTGTTTCATGAGGTTATTGAACCTTAGGAGCCTCAACCATCTTCACCTGATTGTTCGGGTCCTTCCTCTTCTCTTTCGTTGTCTCAGACAATGTTAGAAAATTAAATATTAGAGAGCAATGAAACACATAAAATATGCGGAAAACACAAGCACACAAAACACATAAAACCAGAGAGACACAGATATACGTGGTTCACCCAGTTTGGGCTATGTCCACCCCGAACAGCCAGTCCTTCCTTTCTATTATCCAGCAAAATGAAGAGACACAACCTACAACAGATCCGTTGTAATATCCTTTGTTCTCTCTCACAGTCTCCCTATCTGTTTCTCACTTCAAGAATACACATACAATACACATCCGCAATACAATACCCTCTTACAAGCGAGGGGTTGCCTTCTAGGGAAAAAAACCCTAAACTAAACATAACTTCTACCATCAGATCTTCTGCCTAATGAATGGCCCAGGTTGACTAGAAATTACTATACTTTTACAAGGAAATTTTACATATGTTTTTAGCTTCGGGGGTGTTGCCCCCGAAACCCCCCCCGCCAGGGGGGGGGCTCCATAAAGTCGCAGCCGCCACCCCTAGACCCCCCAGGCAGTGTTTAATTACGGGCAACGCTGCCGCCCCATTAAGGTACAGGGGTCCAACGCTGTGATACAAAATAAACAAGATAATCATGCTCCACACCCAACAGACAAAACCAATATATCTTGGACCAAATGGAGAACCTCTTCCATTTAGAATTTTGAGTATTTAGGAGATCCCTCAAGAAGAGACTCGTCCAACTACTCCTATTCATTGGGAAGGACTTCATTTTTATCAAACCGAGCCTTTTCCACCTCTTCAAACTCTAACACAATCTCCTTTACCTGATTCTTTGGGCTTATCCGCGGATCTCTCATGGCAATATTCATTAGGATTGTCAACCATGACTGGAAATTATTTGAACGTCCATCCCATGTCCACCACTATGGTTGAGACATCAATTGCCACTTCCTCATCTATGTTTGCGACACCACCATAAACTAATTTGTATGGTGGCATGTTCGTCGCACCTAGTTATCAATCATTATCCAGTACCTTTTTTGTGCATATTCCAATCCTTGGACCTCTCCCATGTCATCTAATCTGGGAATAATGTTTTGTACTTCTCTTATGAATTCCACATATTTTTCTCCTCTTCATCCGGTTACACCTACAATAGAGCAACAGGTTGGTCCTTATATCAATGGACAAAGCTACCCTCAATAGCCTAACTCTCCTTATGTTGGGTACCTTCCATCTGGATCGCATTTGCGTCCATCATCCTCTCCTACTTTTGCAGGGGGGAAACGTGTTTTTGGTATGCCTCAATATGGTAATTCACCTAATTATAGTCTACCTTATCCTGGAATGACTGCCATTGTATGGAAACCTACTTTACCCATTCAACCTGGTTCGTTTTGGTATCGATTATTGAATCCTCAAGCTACACCATCCTCATCACAAATTCCTATCTATCCTTCAGCACCTCAACAATATCAAATAAATGTGAGCCAACCTTTACAGCCTATTCCAACGGTATTTGGTTCTTCCCAAGTATCGCTTAGTAAAATTGTACAAGGTGCCTCATCTTCTCAATCACTTGCGCAAAGTGCTCCTTAAGTTTTGGTAGTTCAAATTCTTCAAAATTTGGCGCAATCTCAATCGAAAGCACCATACTTAGGGGAAATACAAACCCCTATCGAGCAATAGTATGGACCACATCACACACATTTTCAAGGCCAGAAAATCCATACCTAACTATTCTAGCAGCTTTATCGTCATCTTGGGGCTAGGAAACAAACTCATTTGTATGTTGGTTATCAAAATTCTCCATATCCTGGTAACCAAGTTACTTATTATCAAAACCCTCCTTATCCAGGCATGCAGGTACCAATTTCTCACTCTATTCCTTCTTACCCATGTCATCCTCCTCCGAACTTTAATTGACAGTTTCCTTTTATGGCTAATCTTGAATTACCTGACTTAACTTGACTTAGTAATGACCCCATCACTCATTTGCCATGGTGGTCAGTTATTCCCACCAAGTTGCATTATGATATCCCAAAGTTCAATGGGAATCCTAGAGAAGACTCATAGATGTATGTCATGACATATCATCTATGGTGTTCATCCAACTCCCTCAATGATTATTCCATTCAAATTCGTATTTTCCAACGAATGCTTACACGTACCGCAGCTAAATGGTATATTGAATTACCTAGAGCATCATTTCATGATTTTAGTACTTTATCCACCACCTTCCTCACACATTTCCAGTTACCCATGAGATACGAAACTAGAATGAAAATATTGACTAACTTCAAACAATTAGATTCCACTCACATTTCAGATCACATTCATGAGTGGAGGCATCATCATCGGTTGGTTAAGACTTATGTTCCTAGTTAGTTTTTGGCGGAATGGTTTTTCAAATCTCTCTTAGCCCCTATAACAGAAGATGTGGCCAAAGGGGGATTCATGATCGAAGATCAAGTTATTGCTCGTGCTCAATATTTAGATCTAGTTTATACCTAATCATGCATGCTCTATAATAATATATTGAACTCTCCAAGACCCTAAAACATTGTTCCTCTTCCACTTGGAAAAGAATCTCATGTTGCCAATGGCATTATTGGCTCCACCAGTTCGCAGTCGCTAAGCAAACCATCTGGTATTTCTCTCGTCGCTCCTGCCCAAAACCCCTAATCCCATCCCCCTGCAGGAGATAAATTCCATTTCATCTGATAAGGGAAAATCTCAATAGAAACCTGGAAGCAAGAAGAAAGGTAAAGGTAAGAAAAATAAATACTTATCACTACAGGATAAACAAAAAAAAAAATCTTCCAATGAGAAATGAAATCCTCTATACCTGTGCTTTATTTGCAATGAGGATCAATTTACATGTGATTTTCCACACCACACTGAAGTGAACCAGTTTCTTAAATCATCCACTTCTTCCACCGTGTTGACCGACCCATTTCCTAATCAGGAGACCCATATGATTGCCTGGGGCCCTTCTTCCTCTAACACGGTTTTGATGCTTTCCTCCTCAAAGCTAAGATATAATGTTATGGTGGCCACTCGGAATAAGGACTATAGTAATGTGAATGCACCATATGGTCAGGCTATCGATCAACCTACCAGTTCGACACCAACCTCATCTGATTCTGGACCACCTTTGGTTCCTACATAATTATATATCAAGCCCATGAAGGTTGTTATCCATAATTCTGCTTTCAATCCTCATTCAATATCTTCCCTAAATTAGAATGTAGTTTAAGACTTGGCTCAGTCTCCATCAACTATGTCAACTCTTGAGGTGTTGCAAAACTGCCCCTCCCAAAAGAAGGCCTTACTGTCAGCAATTGGATGTGTGGATCTGTCAGATTCCAACCTAGTGGTTTTCTCCCATGACAAATATACCCTTCAACTTCCATCTTAGTTAGCTTTTATGATTCGGGTCATCGTCTATGGTTAGAACATTCATCGCTCTATTATGGACGAGGGAGCCTCGATCTGCATCATGTCTATGTATTTCTAGAAGGTGACTGGTTCACCTCAACTAAAACAATCAACCAACACATTAAAATCCTTTGATAGAAGGACATATAAACTCTATGGGATTTTGAATTCCCTCCAAGTGGAACTTGGGGGAAAAATCGTCTCTATTGAAATAGAATTTATTGAAGGACCTCTTCATTATAATCTTCTACTGGGACATACATGGGTTTATGCTATGGTTGTTGTTTCGACTTACTTCTGAATGATCGACTTTACTCATAAAGGAAGGATCGTAGCCATATATCAACTCAACTTCTTTGCCTCTAATTCCAATGTTACTGGAAGTGTCCCTCTTGTAGGGGAATCCATACATTCCTATCAGCATGTTGGAGTTGGATCACTAAAGGATTCATCACTTATGGGGACTTTTTCACTTCCTCCTTCTGCCCCTTCCAACTCCCCACCTTCATTTGCTTATATGAATATGATATCATCTTCTACGATCCTGGCTGATCCATGGGTTGTACCAGGTGAAATTGAAATCCAATGTTTTGGCGAACGAATGTCGCTTAGCCCCGTTGAGCAAGATTATAAAGCCATCTACTCGGCTTTTGCGTCGCATAATTTTTATTTGACCATTTAGGTAGATCGATCGTTGGATTATAACACGCCCTTTGATCCTTTCTCGCACATATTCTTAACCAATGAAAGCATCATGGAGATCATTGTGTCAGAAGACGCGTCGTGGGACAAACATCACCATCGTCCTCCCTTCCTAATTCCATAGAAGATAATCTCAGTGGTTTGTATCTACCTAATTTTTTCGAACCCTCCATGACTTATGTTTTGATTCATGAGATCGACTCTTAGAAGAACCTCTCAAATATCGAAGAAACCATTCCTGTTGATATTTAGATTAAACAAGGAATAGTAAAAAATATTTACAGCGAAGCATCTTGTTCTTCATATGAATTCAAGATCTACGGAGACCTTTTTCGTGATTTTAGAGATGTATTTGCCTAGAAGTATGAATAAATGCCAGGTATCGGCCCAAACATAGTGGTGCACGGTATCTTGATGCCAAACCCATTCGGCAACACCTCTGTCTAGTCCGTCTTAAGAAGGTTTTCGGGATAAAAGCTAAGATTGAAAAGATTCTTTGGGATGGTTTCATATACCCCGTTCCTTTAACTGATTGGGTGTCAAACATAGTCCTTGTCATGAAGAAACATGGCATAATTCGAGTACGTGTCAATTATCAGGATGTTAATCGAGCTTGTCTGAAAGACAAATACCAACCCTGTTTATTGACCATATTGTTGATGATCACGTCGGCTGCGAGATTTATAACTTTATGGATGGATTCTCGGGTTATAATCAAATCAAAATTCTCCTGGCATACTAACCCAAGACAACATTCATTTGTCCCTGGGGTACTTTTCCTTATAAAAATATCCCATTCCATCTCAAGAAAGCAGGGGCCACGTTGCAACGTGCGATGAATTATGGTTTTCATGATATTAAGCATATCATGCAACCCTGTTTGGATGATCTCCCTGCTCATTCAAAACATCGGGTTGATCACTTGTTGCATTTATAGGCCATTTTTATTTATTGTAGGCACTATAACATTCGACTTAACCCGCACAAATGTGTGTTATATGTTGTTTATGGTTAACTCCTTGGTTTTGTTATTTCCAAACAAGGAATTCATATTGATCCTCTCAAAGTCCAAGAAATTGTCAATTTTACTACGCACTCTTCCTTAGTTCAGTTACAAAGACTCCCAAGGGAAAGCTAACTTCTTGAGGAGATTCATTCCTAATTACGCCGAGTTGACCAAAGGATTTACTCACTTACTAAAGAAAGGGATTCCCTTCCATTAGGATGACACTACACATAAAGCGTTTGATGCCTTGAAAGACGCACTGGTTTGGGCATCTCTCTTATATCCCCCTGACTATCAGCACAACTATTTCTTTTATCTCGATGTCACCATCTCTACTATATTCATGGTGTTGGTCCAAGAAAATGGCATTGGGATTGAACATCCCATTTACTATCTCATTCGTAACCTTAACGATACTGAGATTTGGTATATTCATGTCAAAAAAGTGGCTTTGGCAGTCATACAAGTCATCTAGATATTTCGCAATTACATCTTGCTTCAGAAACATATGGTATTTTCAGATTGCAACCCGATGACATATATATTTTCACGTCAATTGTTGGGGGGAAAGTACTCGAAACAAATAGTTATTCTCCAAGAGTTCGACCTGGAATTCATATAATCCAAGTCAAATAAATCCCTAGTTTTTGTCGAACTAATGTGCCATCTTCCCTCCCTTGATGCCAAATATACATATGAAGATTCTATCCTTGATGAGTCATTGTTTCTGATATCATCATCTAACCCATGGTATGGATATTTCCTGATTTATCTCCAGAACCAAACTTTCTTACCTAATACCTCTCACTCTGAGAAGCAACGTATTTGGTACCAATCCCGAAATTATCTGATTATCGACATCACTCTTTACCATTGTGTTATCAATACGATTTTACGGAGGTGCCTCGACCTCGAGGAGGTCGATAAAGTTCTTAATGATTTCCATTCATAAGCATGTGGCGAACTTCTATTTGGTTATGCTACCGCACAAAAATTCTTACAAACTTGTTACATTTGGCCCATCATTTTCCCTGACTGTATCCTTACATTATAGAAGTGTCATTATTGCCAGATATATGATCGCAAAGTCCATACTCCACCTGCTCCACTGCATCTCGTTATCATTGTTGGTCCCTTTTTGAAATTGGGTATCGACTTTATGACATTTAACCCTTTTGTTGGGTGGCATGGTTATATCATTGTCGTTGTTGACTATTTTTTATTTAACCACATGATTGCTAGGTTTGGTGTTCCACAAGCAATAGTTACATATCATGGGAGGCATTCTCAGAGTCATATGATGACCTAATTAACTGCCAAATTGGGAATTTCACAAGAAAATTCCACTCCCTATTATCCTTAGGCTAAGGGAAAAGTTGAAGCTATCAACAAAGTTCTTAAGACTATGCTTCAACGCATGATAAGGGTCCACAAATCGAACTAGCATTTACTTCTCTATGTTACCTTGTGGGCATACCGAACCTTAGTAAGGATTACTATCAGATTCATACATTTTTAGTTGGTTTACAGTTTGGAAGCAATCCTTCCCATTAATTGTGAAATTCCATCATTGAAACTAGATATCAAACTTCTCCCTACTACCTCCATAGAAAAGGAGTATCTTTTACACTTGACTCTATTGGATGAGACCCGACACTATGCCGCTTTGGCCAACGAAGCTCATAAAAGACGCATCAAAGCACAATATGACAAAAGTGTCAAGCCTAGAGTCTTCTTGGAAGGAGATCTGATACTCTTATATGACTAAGAGGCTGATAAGTTAGGCCCAAGAAAGTTTCAGCCTATGTGGTTGGGCCCAAACATATTCAAGTGTGTCCTTGCAAAAGGGGCTTACAAGTTAGTAGATATTGATGGAATTCCATTGCCGCAACCTTGAAGTGGGTTGTATCTCAAAAAATACTATGCTTGATCCCATGTGTAGTAAATTGTGTACATACTATCTATAGGTGTATTGAGTGTTTTTGTAGTGTGTTTTTCAAAGTTTCAAGTGATTTCTATTGATCCTTCTTCACTTTCGTTTGCAAATATCAACCTCTCTCGAAGCATATATTGGTTATGCCAATGGTGCTAGCCGTAGTACTCGGAACCTATCCTCTGCACCATGGGCCATCTTTGCTCCATATGGTGAGCTAGTGAGAATGTAAGGGATTTTCATTAGTCACTCTACTAACAACATCATTGAGTATAGTGCAGTGGTTGAGCTGTTATTTGATGCTATTTCATATGGTATCCACCGTATAGTCATCAGGCTTTCCTCATAGCTCGTAGTACTACAATTCGCGAATATCTATTCGATGAGAAATCTTGCCATCCTTCGCATGATTTTGAGTGTGTGTCTTCTAGAAAGACATTTTGATTTCATACGATGTGAACATATTTTAGAAGATGCCCTTGCTAATTTTCGTTTAGATAGGCATTTGCGACGAATGTAACTTTCAATTCACATCACATTATATTGAAAATATAATAGGAACTAGGAAACACTATATATGTGTGTGTTTGGTTTTACAAAATGTGTGCCCCGAGACACATATGGCTACATCGCCCATATACAAAAACTACATGCAAATAACTAAGTATACAAATCAGTGGTGCTCATGATAAAACAAAACAACAGAATATATCTTGCCCATTAATCAACCAATATGACTTGGTACCCTGATGGTGTGTCACCAAAGTCGCAATGGAAGTTGATCACCTACGGTATCATCAATCCCATGGGTAAATCCCTCCATGTGGCACTCCACTTTGGATAATACCTCTACTACCTCAATATCATGTACCACATCCCGCCCTACCACAACGACCTGTGATGGTTCTACTGCCTCCTCCTGTGGCTCCCTCTTTGTATGACAGATATATGTAGCACCTATTGGTCAAACAGGTCCAATATCTGGAAGAAAACATCAAATAGTTTAGTCTCAAAAAGATGAAAAAATAAATAAATGAAAGATCGTAAAACTTTTCAAAAACCTAATGGTCAAAGTATCTTACCTAAAGCATCCCATTTCTCACCCTCAGGAACCACGAGCTTGGGATCATCACGGAAATCCATCCCTGCATCAAGATATTCATCGATCACGATGAAATGTCTACGCACTCATCTAAAGAAGGTTAGTAAAAAGTTGATCGTTAATGGACCTGCATGTCTGGCCATGTGGTCTATCCACCTCCTCATTTGTGGGACCCTCAGATCGAAGGGATCAAGTACAATCTGTTGAGGATGTAGTAATGGTACCCACTCTAGGGAAAAAGAGACCAAAATGGCACCATAGCTGAAGTTATTCAACTTCCCCTGCTTTGATTTAGTAAGTTGTTCCTTCAACTGTGTACATAATTTCTAAAGGTGTGTTGAGTGTGTTTTCAGTGTGTTTATCTTACCTGAAGCATCCCATTTCTCGCCCTCAGGAAACATGAGCTCGAGATCATCGTGGAAATCCATCCCTATGTAAGGATATTCATTGATCATGATGAACTGTCTATGAAACCATCTAAATAAGGTTGGTGAAAATTTTATCGTCGATGGACCTGCATGTCTGGCCATGTGGTCTATCCACCTCCTTATCTGTGGGACCCTCAGATTGAAGAGCTTAAGTACAATTTGCTGAGGTTGTATTAATGGTACCTGCTCTAGGGAAAAAGAGACCAAAATCGCACCATAGCCAAAGTTCTTCAACTTCCCTTGCTTTGCTTTAGTAAGTTTTTCCTTCAAGTTGACCAAGACACCCTTGTTCTAGTTGAATATTGTTGGCTCCAGAAATTCTACCCCGTACTTATACATGTATGATCTACTTGCCACATGTAATTTCAAGCTTCATGCCAATATTGCTATAATGAACAAGATCATTCTCAAAGGTATTTGGGTCACATCCTTTATGTTAATATTTTTGTACCTGGTAAGAATGATTCAAGGTTTACAATAGGTGGCGATATAGTCTTTCGCCATCTCATCGCCACTTCTTCCACCTAGAAGAGAGATGGGGGCACCTTGCTTTCAAAATCCTGTCAAAAATTAAATTTTGTCCACTAGTATCTCGAGTAGATTTTACCCAAACATGAATGTGTGTGCCTGAACATCCCATGAATGCACAAGGTATTTTAACAACTCCTTTTGTTGCCTCATACCGGGAATCTAGAAGAATCTTAACATCCCGGAGTTTTTAAATGCTCGGATGGTAGCAGGGTGATTTTTTGTGTTTGAATCTTGTGATTCATCTTCTCTTTCTCTCCAAATGAATGACATTTTTTGATAATGGGTACCTAAAACATCAACAAAGGACTCATTAGGCTCTTTCCCATGCATAAAATCTGACAAAATTTGAGGCAAAACTGAAAACAAACTTGGAAAAATGCGCCCAACACACCCGAGAAGGCCAAGAAAAATAATTTCACCTTTGTTTGCAATGTTCCTTTGCCTAGGTGCAATTCCCATTTTATGAACCCTGGGGGCCTCAAAAACTTGAAAATTTTGCATGAAAGCAAAAAAATGAACCTTGGAAAGATAGAGAAAGCTCTTAGCTCCTACCTGGATCTGACGACACTTGAAATGGCTCCCTATATTGGTCACTATGAGATGTAGAAGATTAAGGGAAAAATGGCTCCAAATACTCATTTTTTAAGGTAAAGTGTCAAATGGTAAAAATGCAAAGATGCAAAGTTATTTTGAATATTTATGGTCATTTTCTCATTATTTTATTCATTTTTCACATTTTGACCTAGATATGCATCATTTTTACTATGAAACAAGTATGTTTAATCCTTTTTGTGGTGTTTTAAGCAGGTTGACAATCGTTAGCAGGATTTTATTATGTTTTAACATGTTACTTTGACCAAGGAATACACTTTTATCTCTTTTTCAGACTATATAAACCAACGAAAAAGAAACCCCCTAGAGTCTTCTTTCAGCTCTTTTTAGACTCCAAAAATATGAAAATATTGTCGAGCACATGTCCTTTCGAGCTCGTAAAAGTAAATGAAAAAACATCTACTCGGTATAAGTTTAACCCTTTTCCGGACCGAGATAGACTAACTACGAAAAAGAGATACCTTAGTCAAACATGGATAAGAGGTTCTCTTGAGTATTGTTTTCACATTTTCAGACTCAAGAGACTATTTATGAAAAGGGACATGTGGAGTTTTCTTTTTCGCCTCTTTTTCAAACTCTCTAAACATGAAAAATATGTCAAGTTTTACCTTCGCTAGACTCGTTAAAACATCAAACAATGATGGATTTTTTGATCATGACAAGTCTGAAACACTCCTTCTCAAGGTTTGTTAAATATACTCTAAGGGATTCATCCGAAGGATGAACTTACAGATCAAGCATATGTTATCCTCCTCAAGCTTGTTAAAATATAAAGAGGTATTGAACAATATGGTTGGTGAAATTGGGAAAATAGGGGATTCCATTTTTCTAATGGCAGTGTTTCATTGATCTGTATGTGAAGTTTCTCGGGGTCTGTGAAAATTTTCAAGTGATTCAATTAGGGTTTTAAGCCTCTTTTGACAAATTATTAGACACATAAACATGAAATTTAAACTAATTTTTTGCATAAAAGCATAAGACAATATCACCATAACAGTAAACACATAGCAGAAATTGATTAAGGAGTTCACCCCTCCCGGACTACATCTCTTGGTCTAGATTCCAAAGGTTGGGCCTCATTCATTATGCTCAAAAAATGGTGTTTACATAGATTTACAGTGCTCAAATGGTTGTATTGATAGCTTCAATGGCTTTAGAGCACTCAAAAACCCATGTCTAGCCTTTGTTT
Source organism: Pinus albicaulis (assembly GCA_034641835.2). Lineage (NCBI taxonomy): Eukaryota > Viridiplantae > Streptophyta > Pinopsida > Pinales > Pinaceae > Pinus > Pinus albicaulis. Next base: position 908,430,879 of record CM076570.1, read on the forward strand.
GCTACCAAAAAGGATAAAAACTAAAGAATGTATGAGCCTCCCTAGTTCTTCAGCAATTCGTCCTACAATTTCACCCTACCTGCAAACCTCCCTACAAATTCACTGCAAAAAGCGTTAACGGGCAAATGTTTTCTCCAACTATCGGCACAAATTCTGGGATTGTTACTTTTCATAATGCGTCCTATAGACTAAATTTTTTATTATTAAAAATGGGGTCAAATATTTGAATGTTAAAAATAATGGCAGGGTCGGGCTAAGCCCTAGCCCCTGGTCCTGCCCCTTATTTTCGTGGGCACAGTGACCAGGGTTGGGGCTAGCCCTAACCCACCTCCAAACGTGCCAATATACACATTTAAATAAAACATTGCAACCACATATGTTAAGTGATAATGCGTGGCGCATTGGTAAGGCATGAAAATTTCTAGTGGGAGGTCACAGGTTCCACCCCCACCGACCTCAAGTTAAACCTTACATAAATTTTAGCAAACGGGGAGGCGCCATGTGACGACCTCCGATTGGGCCACGTGGCGGCCTCTTATTGGTCTACCAACCAAACCAATAAAAAAACCACCATATCATAATCAATTCAAATGTGACAAGTACCCGCCATCCATTGACCAAAGGAACCCAGTAATCATGTTGACGTCAACTATACGAATTGCACAGTCAGCTGCCCAGTCAACATGTTTGCAAAAATTCACTTGTTTGACCAACCAAACAAATTGCGATTGCAGGAGCATATGGAGTCGGTTTTACCTGAAAAAAATTGCATCAAATTCAGAACGACGATATCTATGCAAGAACATAGGTTTCGTTCCATTCCGATAACTTTGAACTTTGAGCGTAAATTTGATCCACCAGATCATTCCTCCCCACTAGAAGATTTTGGACCTCCAGAATCTCTTTATCTGTCAGCAAATAGATGTGGACTCAACTCCCTCACCCTTCCAGTCTTTGTCCACTGAAATTTTCTTGAATTCAACATTTTGATCTATTCTTGAAAACTTGCGATTTTCCCTGAATTTGGAGACCCTGACTTGTTGTTGTAGATACCATCTTGCTGCAATTTCACATAATTTGTAGAACAACAACCTGTTCTTGAAGTAACAAACACTTTCCCTCCTTAGTCATAAATCAAAGAAAACTTGAACAACTTAAATTTATTCTCACCTTGAGCATTATCGACATGATGATGTTTAGCATGTCTCGCCTTGTGCTTGGCTCAAATCTTGACCAAATGTGATCGCCGTCACCATGCAACATCCCATTTCAAAGACAATACATTGTGAAACCCACAAGAAGAAACTTTGAACCTAGTGCCCTCTTTGTCAAATTTCTTTGGTGCTTGCTCTTTGACCTTTTCACTCTCTTGCACTGGCATCTTGTTCTCACCATTGCTCAACAATGATGCATGATGCTGCAATTTTACTACATCTTGTTCACATATTTTAGGAGGCAACATGTTAGAATCTTGAAACGTCTTATCGCAACCATTAGCAACCTCAATGAAATAAGATTTCACATTTCAATCATATCCTTAAAAGGCCTCATTCACAATATCTTCATGCTTGAACATTAACAAAGCAAAATTTTGCCTACCATTCACAATTCTCTTCATTTGTCCAACATGCACAAGAGACAAATTCATCTTCTGAATATGCGCTCTAACAATATACTCATTCCCATCCTTGAATAATTGATACTTATTCTCATGGTGATGAAAGATATCTCTCCTATTATAAAGATATGGGCTACCCAAAACAATACCAGAAATATCAAGCGGAACAACATCAAGTTCAACTTCATCAAGAAAGTTTGCACTGATTGCAAATCTAAGTATGCACTTCATCGTCACTTGCAAATTTTCATTCTTACATATCCAACCTAAAGGATAAGGTATTGGATGAGGAATGGTCTCTAAATTAAACTTTTTGACTAAGTCTTCATAAATAAGATTTTTTTGTGGACCACTATCAAATAAGGTGTCAATATTGGTATGCTTTGAAATAACTATAACATGGAAAATCTCAATTATTGTTTCATCATCTTGAGTACCATTTATACAACTTGAAGAAATAGTACTTGCAATTTCCTTACCTTTCAAACTCATTGTGGTGATCTTTGTTTCATCTTCGGAATCAGAACCTAAATCATGTGTTATTGTTGTAGATGTCTTCAACTTCTCCTTTTTTTTAAGCTTATTGGGTCTCATCTCTGGATGAAGTTTCCAAAAGTTATCTTCATCATGTCCATATTTGGAACAATGTTTGCATGTGATTTTTTCTTTCTCCATCTTGATGGAAGCATTCTTCTTACCTTTCCCCTTGCACTTACCTTTTCCTTTCTCTCCGTACTCAAAGGTATCCTCACTTGTCTCATCTGAAACATGTTTCCTTATTGCCTCTATATGTGTGACATGTACACAAACTTCATCTAAATTTGAAGGATTAAACATGAGAATAGTATCTATTGGGTAACTATGTAAACCTCCATTGTAATTTAACAAAGTTTCTTGAGATGTCAAATCTACACCCAAAATTAGTGCTCTTCTCGTAAACTCTTGAGTATAGCTTTGCACACTTTGTCCTTTACCTTGCATAAAGTTTTTTCAGTCCATTATAGCCTTTTGCATGTATGCTAATGGATAAAATTGTCTCCTTAAGGCAGCGACAAAATCATTCCAATAGGTTAAGACCTTACCATGTTACTTCGTGTCCTCTTGAGTTTTAGCTTCCCACCAAATAAGAGTTGCACTTTCTAATCTTAATGAAGCAAGTTGAATATTGGTGTCATCATCCTTGATTATTTGTATCTTGCAATACACTTCAAGCTGACGTACCCAATTGTCTAATCTTGCAGCATCTACCTCTCCATCATACATAGGCAAATCAAACTTAATGTCAAGCTTCAAAAATGGAGTTTTACCGTGACCTTTTGGAGAATGTGGAGGTGTTTGGGAAGGGCTTGTTGTGGAAGAAGATGATGGTGAAGATGGTGGTGAGGAGAATGGTGGTGTCAAAGGTGGTTTGTCGCCATTCCCATTACCTTTTGGAGGCTTGTCTCCGTCTCCTCTATCTCCTTTTGAATACTTATCTCCCTTTGGAATATTGGAGCTCTTGTCTTGCATCCTTGTGCTTCTCTCCTCATAGAGAAATTTCACCATTCTTGTCATATTAAAGAATGATTTCCTAAAGGATTTTTCATCCTCTAACATATTTTCAGGCTCTCCTTCATGTGACATACTTGCTGAAACTTCAACTACAATTTGAGGTAGAATTTGTGGTGGAGATTGTGGCAAACTTTCTCTCCTTGTCATTGACCTCACTTGAGGACTTGCAACCACAAGCTTTCATTATCCTCCCCTGAGCTTCAACCTTGTAAGCATCGAATACACTTGCAAACAATTAAACCCTCACAATGACAAAGAAAACCTAAGCTCTGATACCAAATTGATTTGTATGTGAAGTTGCTTGAGGTTTGTGAAAATTTGCAAGTGATTCAGTTATGGTTTTAAGCATATTTTGACAAATTATTAAACACATAAACATGAAATTTAAACTGATTTTTTACATAAAAACATAAGACAATATCACCATAACAGTAAACACACAACAACAATTGATGAAGAAGTTCACCCCTCCTAGGCTACATCTCCTGGTCCAGCTTCCAATAGTTGGGCGTCTTTCATTATGCTCAAAAAATGGTGTTTACATACATTTACAATGCTCAAATGGCTATATTGATAGATCCAATGGCTTCAGAGCACTCAAAAACCCATGTCTAGCCTCTTTCTACTCCCAAAAAGGATATAAACTGAAGAATTTATGAGCCTCCCAAGTCCTTCAGCTATTCGTCCTACAATTTCGCCCTGCCTGCAAACCATCGTAAAAATTCGCCCCAAAAAGCGCTAAAGAGGCAACGCTTTCTCCAACCACTAATGCAAATTGTGGGACCATTAATTTTCATAATGCAACCTGCAGACCAAATTTTTTATTATTAAAAATGGGGCCGAATATTTTAATATTAAAAATAATGGTGAGGCTGGGCTAAGCCCTGGCCCCAGGTCCCACCCCTTATTTCCATGAGCGCGGTGACCAAGGTTGGGGCTAGCCCCAACCCACCCCTAAACGTGCCAATATACACATTCAAATAAAACATTACAACCATATATGTTAAGTGATAAGATGTGGTGCATTGGTAAGGCATGTAGATTGTTGGTGGGATGTCGCAGGTTCCACCCCCGCTGACCTCAAATTGAACCTTACATAAATTTTAGCCAATAGGGAGGCGCCACGTGGCAGCCTTTGATTGGTCCACATGGCGGCCTCTAATTTATCTACCAAACAACCAATAAAAAATTTCCATATCATAACCAATCTAGATGTGATAAGTAGCAGCCATATATTGACTGAAGGAGCCCAGTCATCTTGCTAACGTCATCATGACATCACCTATATGGATTGTGTTAGATTCGGTATGTTCATCCCTCCGTCAAAGATCAAAATCTTTTTTGTTGCATTTCATTTTTAGGTGTCTCATTCAGTTCAGTCATTTGCATTCCATTAGGAGCATCGGTCTTCTGACGGAAGGGTCTTGTCGCTCATGTCCCTCATGTCATGTACCTGTTGGTCCGTGTCTGTTCATCAAAATAAATTTTAAAAGTCATTTACAGCCCTGTTTGGTCTCTTGGTCAGCAAAGAGTCATTTTAGTCATTAGGTCTAGGGTTTCGCAAATTTAGTCTTCAAATTGACTAATAATGTCAGCAGGCACATGAGGGAGGTTCGAAATAAGTTTTCATCGCAAAGTTTCATCGTTATAATGATTGATCGTGACTTTTCTTCAAAACTCTGTTTTGAAGAAAAATCGTCCATTTTATCTTTTGTAATAAATTTCCATGTAATTTTCAAAAATTTTAGTTGTGAAGTTCTTCAGGCGCAGCCCTGGTCGCCTTTGCCAAATTCCATGCAAGCTATCCCTGCAAAAAATAGACAAGAGTTTCGTCACTCAGTCAAAGAATCAAAGGAAACAAGAAAAACAGAGTTTATATTAAAAAAGTGAAAAGTGCCAAAGCCAAACATTAGAAACTGGGTTATTTGAAATTAAAAATCAAAGTCATTGGGCATATAAGATATTTGTGGTGTTTGAACAATCCATTGGTATGCCAAAGATATCATTAAGCCGAGTCAAATTGTGGAGAAATGAAAACAGGGTTTTGAAAAACCAACTGTGGTGAGAATCAGCTGCGTGACGCGTTGGGAGAAGTTCGTGGTGCATTGGCAAGTCGCGGCGCATAGAGCCGCCATTCACTGTGTATATTTGAATGTGCGCGGCACACAAGGAGGGCGCGGTGCACTGGGTTGTGCGCGTGGCGCACTGGGCCGACACACACAAAAAACTTTGCCACTGTTCCACAAAAATCAAATCGGTTCAAACTCCCATGCTCCGAGTAAGTTTGTGATGACTTTGAATTGCTATTAGCTTGAGTTTGGTGTGGGTTCAAGATTGGTTATAAGAGTTTGAATGGTGAAAATATAAACCCTATCATTTTGTTAAAGCTTCTCTTTAGGGTTTTAAATTGGTGTTTTAAAAACATGGTGTGACAATCAACATTCCATATGTGGTTCCTTTCCCCTTTTCCCATCCTTTAATCCCTATGTCATTATCAATCCCTTATTCCCTCACATTCCCAAAATCACTTATTCCTAAAGTCCTATTATCCTTATCCCTAAACCCTACCATTCCCTATTACTCTCCCTCTCCCATATCATTTGCAAAAATTCCTAAATACCAAATCCCCAAACAGTCAAGTGACTGTCCTCACACTTCAATTTTCACTTGACAAAGCTCCACTATACCCACTATCCATATTTACCACAGTCCTTTCCTATTTTGGCACACATTTGGCAATTGGAGGCAGATACACCAAATTCTTATTTTCACCTCATACAGATCAACATACACTTGGCATAGACTTGTAACACCATGACGGACACTGAGTCATCATATGAACAAGACAGTGACTCTACCACTGAGTTACATGCACCGAGAAGGCCTCATAAAGGCGGCAAACACGTGAGAGAACAGCCCACCTCATTGACTCAGTTGCAGGGCTGCCCACTTGCCATGGCATGTTTTCGAGAGCAGTCATGCTATCAGTACTATGAGATGATTGCTCGGATTCAGCATCATTAGGAGTTGGCTCATTTGTTTTTTTTACATTTGCATGATGGTCAGGTAACTCTTGCTGGTGTAAACTTCACCTTGACACTAGAAACCATTTCTCAGGCAACAGGAATACCGAATGTAGGTGAAGAGTGGAACAAAAGACTGCAGGTGGACAGAGTGCACTATGAACCATACATCAGGCCTAGCTATGTGAGGCAGCTCAGCAGGGTATTCCCATTCCGGTTCCTGAAGGAATCCTATGCGCCTTTGATGAGACTCATTATCAGATACTTCAGTTGTGAGGGTCGTTTCTCACGCCTCTATGCATACCACATCAGGTTATTGATGCATTTCACGAGAGTGAAGATGATGAACATTCCATATTTCATGTGCCATAACATCGAGAGAATGACCACTCTTGTGCAAAACAAACTCCCGAGCAGCAGTACAACATCATTTATCATTATGCGCTTATCAAGATCATTGTGGTACATCAGCTTGGATTACAGGGTATTGCATGGGAGGATTTCATTTCCCGTGACTTATTTACAGCCCCTCAGCCTCCTCCAGAGATTGTTCATGATCCAGGTGAACCTTCACATTAGTTTGAAGGTCCCGAGACAGAGCCTATCAGTGTGCCAGTGTATGTCACCTATCAAAGAGGCACCAGAGTATTGTTTGCAGCAGCCCGACGAGTACTATCTCCACCCGGGGTGGAAGGGGTCTCGTTGCCATCATCATCAGCACAGGTACAGGTACAGGATAGAGGAAAGAGGCATATGCAGGAGGAGGGCCCTTCAGGAGCCCATGATACTGATCTCATGTTGATTGATGAGGCTTTGAGCTCTCCAAGCTCAAAATTGAGGGAGATCATTCAGGAGCAGAAAGCTGAGATCGATACATTGAACGAAAAGTTGCAGAGAGCTCAATGGATCATAAACTATCTAGAGCAATGCAACAAACAGTTGGAGGATCAACAGACGATCATGGAGTTGCAGAACATCTGTGAGAACCGGCAAGCTGCCCGAAGAAGCCCATCTGAGATGACACCTATTGAGCAGGAGATTGAGGCTGATAGAGAGACTTGGCTTGAGAGGGTCAACATTCATCTCAAGAAGTTGTTGGAGAAGGAAAAAAAGGAGAATAACATGCTCAGACACATGAAGAACCACTATTGGGTGCGCAATCACGTTTGCAAAGCGAGGATTAAAATCCTAAAGGCAAGGCTAAGGATGGCATTGAAGCGTCACAAAAGGCATGATAGGCTCCAAATTTTGGCCGAAGCTTCTTTGGATGAGCATAGCACTTGATCAGGGATCTTCAGCCCAAATTTCAAGAAATTTGGGAAAATTTTTGTCAATTTTGATTTTTTTGGTCACAAAACAGGTTTTTATGCTCGACGCGTAGCGCCACTTGGTGCGCGCTTATAATTGGCAGCTCTTCAGGGGGAAAAATTTGCATTTCTAAGTTTTTCATGAAAATTTATGCATGCCTATGGATTACCTAAGGATTTCATCAAGTTCTGGGTTTCCTAAAGGGTCAAAAACACCCTAAAAATGGCCTTTTTGCCACTTTTTGCACACACAGGAAGCAGTGTTTGGAGATTGAACTTTTGGAGGGGCAAATGGAAACCAAATTCAGAAAATCCACTTGGTTTGGAAATTAGACAGGTTGGGCTTTCCAACAAGCTATCCTACACTCAATTTGGACTTCGGGAAGGGCCTCAAAATCAGCTCCAAACTTGTGCTATGCATAGAGATTCCAGGCGCGGTGCATAGAGGAATTTGGCCTATTTTTCACTCAGCAGCTCAAAATTTCGCCTAGTTTTGGCCAGTTTCACTTTTTCATGTAAATCTTGATGTAACTTGATGTAATTTCATGACCATGATGTAATTTTGGCACATTTTTACTCATTTTAGAATATTCATTCACCAAAAGGTGAAATGTAAGTGAATGGATAAGTTTCCTAGCATATAGAGGCAAGTTGTTTCATTGCCTATTTTCTAGTTCCTAGTTTAGATATGGTTGAAACAGCTCCTAGAATGATGAGCTCGACCCCTAGAGGCATGGGAATGGGTTAGGATTGTCTATATCATGTAGTTATTTAGTCATTTTCAGGTTTGGACACTTGGGATTGCTTGGCACTTCATTGTACATTTCATCTCTGCACTTTTGGCAAAGGAATAGACCAGGGTTTGTAGCACTCTTTGGGATCCATGTGGCTATGTGTTTTGATGGTGTCTTTCTCTATGTAATTGTAAGTTCACTGGTGTTTATGTGTATCATTTTCCCTTCTTTTTTCTTCTTAAATTAAACAAATCGGTGTTAAAGGTGGAATTCATTAGATTGCTTTGCTCTGCCTTCAGTTTGTTTAATTTTCCATGTTTTCATCTGTTTGAGGAGGACTCTTGAGACCCTCTTGCCCTCTTCAGCTCCTCAACGGTCTGATCCATCCATTATTTCAATCTAAAGCATCAAAACAATTGCCTTCCTTGCCCCAATCAGAACTCTGCAAAAACTAGGCCTTATCCCTGCACCCAAAACTGCCTTTCCCTTTGATCCAACAAAAACCCCCAAAAAAACAATCAAACTCCTTCACTTATATACCTAGCCTAAAATTAACCTTTATTTCAAGTCATCTCAAGCCCTATTGAATATTTTCGCTGAGATTGACCCAGAGAAATCCCTCTCCTGTTCCGGTAGGGCTAGCTACCAGACTGAGCGTGGTTTGATGTTACCCTAAAATCTGCCTTCCTTCAGCCTGAGGTAGATTTAGGCAATAATAGATTGCATAGTCAGTTGCCCAGTCAGCATGTCTACAAAAAAAGTTACATGTTTACCTAAACGAATAGATCGTGATTGCAGGAGCATACATAGTGGTTTTTTTGTTAAACAAATTGCGTCAAATTTAGAAAGACGAGATCTAAGCACACAGGTTTCATTCCATTCTGAGAAATTTGAACCTTGAGCATAAATTTGATCGACCGGATCAGTCGCTCTTGAACATGAAACTTTCCACTTCATCTTTATGGTTTTTGGGTTGGGTAATATGTTTGTCTCTTGGTTATTATCCCATTTTCAAAGCCTCCATTTTGGTTTTGGGTCAGTGCCGCCAGCTCCATTCAGTGTCACTGTGTGTTCATGAGAAGTCCTTGAGTTGATCTCTGATACAATACTCTTCTTAAGGCTTCATTTCATGTCTGCCTTTCCTGATACAGTTCCATATCAACATCATTATGATCATTTTGTCTCAATCATGATATTTGTTTCGCGTCATTGATGGGGGATACATCAAGGCGAGTTGATTCCTATCGACATCAGCACATCATCCATGAAGTTGACTTAGAAACACCCCTTTGGTACCTTGGTGCTTGCATACATCAATGTGTTGGCCGGATAAATCGTTCTTGCAGACAAGACCGATCTCCCTAGTGTCAGAAGACAATATAGCAACAAACGAACAACTAAGTTTGTCTTTCTCTAAGTATATTCGTTTTACAAATAAATGCTATGAAGGTGTCGATCCTACCTTAGATCCAAATGCTTATTTGTAGTCGCAGTGCTTCCATTGCATCAATAATCCTTCATTGCAACAAGGGCCCTTTTGTCACAAGAAATTATTATCTTTCGTTGATCTGCAATCACAAACAAGAAAATATCAATAGCACCTGTATAACAAATAATCATAAAACATACCTATCATAGTGATCAAGGAATCTATGAAATAAATGATCAAACGACAGCTTATTGAAATAAACAATCGAACGACAATTTATTGAGAAAAAAAGAACTTGATTGTATTAATCTTAAAATATACAGAAGAACCTTACAACCTTAGCCTTGATGTTCGAAAGGCCTTCCCGGGGTCCGAAGCAGGAATCTCCTCTACTTTGATAAGTCTTGCACTCTTCCTCCAGAAGCATAAGAGGTATGTGATCTTTCCTCTCAAAAGCTCAGCAGAAGGAAATCTAAATCTCAACAACACTTCAACTCAAATATTTTACCCATCAAAATATTCTTCAATCCTCCATTAGTTTAACTTCTCAAAACTTAACCCAAAAGGCTACCCAATGCCTCCTTTTATAGAGCAGATGAGGAGGTTAGGATTCCACCTTTAAAGGGATAGAATCCTCCTTCAAAGGGATAGGCTCCTCATATCAAGGGATTAGTTCCTTAAGGTGTGGGATACATGCACCTTACTAAAGCGTACTCATCCCCAAAAAATCTCATCTAGAACCTTCCAGAATTGACCAAAATTCAACTTTTTCAGTTTAATTCCGCGCTTTTTTAACTTTACAGGGGTACCGCAGGCATTACACTGGAAAAGTGCGTTCTAGACCGCAGTTTCTCTTCACATTACCTGCGTACCCTAGCTAAAAAACGCAGGTAAGCCTCATATTAACTGCGTACCCAAGGTTTTTTGAGCTTTTTAGGGTTTTTCCTCCATTTTCAGGGCATGGAATGAGGAACAAAGGTTGTAAGACTTGCAAAGGAGGCATGTATGAGTGTTTAATGAGCTCATACAGTCAGCAGAATGTCAAGGTGACATTTTTAGTGTAACAATGGAAATTTTCCTTACTCTCGACAACATGTTTACATGAATGGAATTCGACTAGAATATATTGTGTGGTATTTGACATTAGCTTATTTACTCGCACCATATTGATTGTACCGTAGTACCTTGAGAGGCATTAACAACATCTATGGTTTCTCTCACGTTTGTTAACAGCTTACATCATCGGTCGGTAATGAGATGGTGTCTACAATGTTCAACTCCAGCTCATTGATTCACATGGATAGAATCGTACATTAATTGGTCATGTGAACAAGATAGAAGACCCCAGATCTAGTTTCATCCATCCCCGCTGCGATTTCAAGATTTATACAAAGATCACAATGTATGATGGTTGTGATCATATAGACAGTCATCCAATCAAGGGTCCACCAATTGCATCTGTGGATGCACCTTTTGATCATTGTACATTTTATGTTAGCTTATGATTTGTGAATGGGTATGCCTCCTTCGACGACAAGATGTCATGATAAATGTTTTATAACAGATGAAGCTCCCAGTTGTCCTAGATCCCTACTTGTCACGAGGTAAGGCACTGAAGTCATCATTCACCATATATGACTTTTCACTTTAGGGGGGATTCTATTATAAGACATTTTATCACATTTAATCAAGTGAGCCTCCTAATGGGATCAATCAATTTCATATTCCCCTTATCATCATCTTGCACAAATCCCTAAGCATGTACCTTTCATCCCTCAGAGTTTCAACCCTAAACTTCCCTATCTAAGCCAGTTTTGGGACCAATGCTCCCTACAAGCCTACTGGGGTGTGACCACCTACAAGTTGCTGCATTATGGCCAATATTAGTCATGAGTAGGTTTCTCTCCTTTGCACCCACGTTGGTTCTATAATTTTGGGAGAATGATTGGGATTCCGAAAGCTTCACATTCTAGGAGTTTCCAGAATTTGTTTCAACTACTTACCTTGGATTGAAACTTAGATCCTATCCTACCCTACTTTAGAGTTTTCACCACTTATCCTTTCATCCTATCCCTCCATCAAAGGTGGATATAAAACCTTAGAATGGTAATTGGATAAGAACTCCCAACTCACCCCACTCTTCTATATATTTACCCTCTCACATGCAAGAGGTAATGGTTGGATTTGGAGTGTGGTTATGCCCTTATGTTGTTGCAGGAAGTAGTTATTATCTCATGCATAGGGTGATTGGAGGTGCATATTGTGACAAGGAAAGGACAAGTCAACAACTTGGAGAAGCTCTTCGACAAGATCAACTGCCACTTATGGTTGTAATCTCCTTCCATTTATATAATGAAAATAATTCTATGTTTTCCTATATGTGACGTCTTTATTTCACTTATTTCAATACCATGTTGATCTATTGAATATATTATTTAGATGATACGCATATATCTCGTCGTTTCTTGGCTTGTGTTATCTGACTGTGCAGGTTCTAATTTTGGTGATTGGAGCTGAAATTGGAGCTTCCAAGCTAAAGGAGCGAAGTGAACAACAGATTCTAGGTAGACCTCACTCCGTCATCTATTTACTTTAAGGAAAAGCAATGAGTTCCTTGTCTCTCTATTGTTCTAGGTTGTCCACCAAACTTAGGGGAGATACCTTTGTCTGCAATCACATATCCTGTATAACAATTGTCTCCTTGGAATAGATTAGTACAATTGATGGAGCCTCTTGAACAGTTGTGAGAGCTTAAGATCAGGGAGATTGGAACAAACTAATAAATGAGAGATTATAGTTAGAGAGTCTTCAATAATAATCACTTCCTGGATTGATCCAGACTTATGCAAAAATGCAACAGAATATAGATATAAACATAAACACAGAGATGCAACATAAATAAATCTTCATTTCATTAATATCAAAGAAATCAAAGTTTCTTACAAACAGAATGGAAGTAAACTAGCTCGGGCAATGGTAGCTTATCTCTGAGGAGACATGTGGTAGTTACATGCCTCTGAACTGTGTTACAATGAGGCTTAAGGGCATTTTTATTATTGCACCACAAAGGAAAACCCTAAACAACCAAAACCCCAACCCCAGGAGATGGAACACCAAGATTTTGTGGGCCCCGTTGGGGTTAGTTAGGCTACCAACTTCCTGGGGTTGTAACTTGGTCATATGATCTAAAAAAAAATGTTGTCTAGGGGGTCAAAAAAGCTCTGGAAGTTTAAGACCTGAAAAATTGCTAAAAATAGTAAATGCTATTATAATCAAGGAAATAGATAAAACCGACTGGAGGTATAGGTGGAATAGGCAAGTGGCCACCAATATCCACCTGAATCAGTCCTCCCCCCTTAGGAATCAATGGTCCCAATTGTGTGTAGAGCCTCCATGAGATGAGGAAATTTTTGTTGAACCTGGTGCCTGGTGAACCACTTGCCCTGGTGAAGGAGTTGGTCTGCTTTGACAACTCGATGTAGTTGGCCCCTCTGTTGGTGAGTGTTTTTTATATATGTTTCCATGATCCTATCATTTGTGGCATGTTCAATGTAGCTTAGGTTGAGCTATGTTGGTTTCAACTGCTCAGCAATGTTAGATGTATCCAATAATGGGGGAAATATGGTTGTAATTGTTCCACATTAAATACTGGGTGAAGGACAAGGGACGATGGAATGTTGAGCTCTAAGGCATTGTTGCCTACAACCTTGGTGACGGTGTATGACCCATATCTAAGCAGTTGAAGCTTGCAGTGGGGCCCAACAATCTGCTCTTTCTACAAGTGTAGCCAAACTTTGTCGCCGACCTAGAACTTGTGTGGCACCCGATGTTGATCACGACACTACCTGTACTTAGAATTGGCTTTGTCCAATATCTCATGGACCTGCTGGAAGATGTCCTAAATGTGCTCAATGAAGCTAGATCTATCAACTCCAAACTGGACATGAGCCAAATCTACCTTGGTAGCTGCAAATGATATGGCCACATTAATGGGACATAGTGGTTGGAATCCCAACCCCACCTGAAAGGGATTGTGGCCAATTGAGCTATGGAGAGCTCTGTTGTAGTTATGTTGGACATAGGGTAGGATTTCATCCCATGTGCATGGATTCTTCAATTTATACGTGCGCAAAAAGTGCAGGATCATCCTGTTGACAACCTCTGTTTGGACATGAGTTTGGGGGTGGAAGGTTGTGGACTTAGTGAGCTTGGTATCCAACATCGACGAGAGGCTTGACCAAAATGTACTCAGGAAATTGTTGCTCAATCTGAGATAATGGACTGTGGGATCCTAAAGTGTACCCACACTCATTCAAAGAAGAGATTAGCAGTGGCCTTTGTTGTGATAGTCTTCTTGTAGGCCGCCAAAATGGCCATCTTAGAGACTTTGTCGACAACCACGAAAATGCAGTCATTTACATGCTTAGTAGAAGGGAGGCCCGAAATGTAATCCATGGAGATGGATTCCCAAGGCTGACTAGGAGTAGGAATAGGAGCATACAAGTCTTTCTTCTTGATTATTGGTTTAGAAATGGCGCAAGAAGTGCAAGATCTGATGTAACTAACAACATCTTGTTGAAGGTTCGACCAATAAAAATACTTTTGCAGCATTGACACTATTTTCTCTACTTTGAAATGTCCAACAACCAGACTGTAGTGCACCTCCAAAATCATCTTGGCACGCTTACTTGAAGGAACACAAAAGTTTCCCAGGTGGCATAAAAGTGTTCCCTGGAGGTGAAAATCTAGAACTTGCTTTCCTTTCAGGAGCATCTGATATGTGTTGCACGAGTTCTGGATCACTCTTGTAAAGATGCGGCCACCCTAAAGTCTCGTGTCCACAAGATTCGAGCATAGTGGTCACCGCTATAACCACTGGCAATTAAGACGGTGTGCAACATTACTAGTGCTTCCCTGTACTTGATATTCAAGTGGAATTGTTGCAGATATGTGGACCTTTCTTATGATGATTGTTTTGCAAATTTCTCGTGCCACTATGAACTGCAAGGGTCAGTGGTCTGTGTGGATGATCATTTCCATCCCCATAATGTAATGCCTCCATTATCGGCAGGCCTGCATAATGGAATACATCTCCTTGTAATAGGTGGGATACTTTCATACTATGTTTGAAAGTGTCTCACTGTGATATGCCACCAGATGGCCCTGTTGAGTAAGAACTACCCAGATAGCATAGCCGGAGGCATTTGTCTCAATCTCAAATGGTTGTTGTAGGTCTGGTAATGTGAGAAATGGTGCAGAGTAGAGCAGATGCTTCAACTCGACAAATGCCTTTTGTTGGGATTCAGACCAGAAGAACGTTTTTTTCACTCTGCCCTTGGTGACTTCACTCAAAGGATAAGTGAAATGAGATAAACCCAACATGAACATACGGTAGAAATTGGCAAGTCCCAGAAATCTACGTAGCTCTATTAGAGTGGTTGGGGATAGCAAATCTCAAATAACTTGTATCTTGGTTGGGTTCACATTCACACCCCACTCATCAATGATGCACCCCATATATTGAACCTGGGTCATACAAAAAGTGCATTTCTCCAAATTGGAACACAACTTGTGTTGTCGCAGGGTTTGGAGGACATGTCATATATGGTGTAGGTGCTCTTCCAAACTCTGGTTGTATATCAGGATGTCATCCAAATACACTGCCATGAATGAGTTGGTGAAGGACCGTAAGATATCGTCCATCAGCCTCATGAAGTTTGCGGGTGTGTTCGTCAACCCGAAATGCATGACCAACCATTCGAAAAGGCCCTCCTTGGATTCGAAGGTAGTTTTCCACACATAAGAGGGTTCGATTGGCACCTAGTGATAACCAAAATTCAAATCAATCTTGCATAATTATTTGGCCCCTTGATATGGTCCAGAAGGTCATTAATATGTGGGATTGGATGCCTATTCCGAACAATGATCTTATTCAACGCTCAATAGTCAATATATAGTATCTAGGCACCATCTTTATTTTTTAACAACATGATCAGGCTCCCACAGTGTAATGAACTTGGCTAGATGCGCCCTTTCTACAACAAATTTAGCATCTGCCTCTTAATTTCGTCATTTTACAAAACATAGTGTCGGTAGATCAATCCATTGGGTAGCGGTGGGCCCGGTGTCAGATCAATGGAATGCTTGACATGAAGGTGCATGGGTACCCCTGTGGATGAGGTGAATATGTCCTTGTACTCCTCCACGACCTTGTCCATCTGCTGTTGTCATGCGGAGGAGCCCTGTCTGGAGGTTACGAATGTGGCCACAATCTTCTTCTTACCCTAAGGGTGGATCATAAGGAAGAAAAATTTCTCAGTATAGGAAATGATCTTACTGAATTTCTTCACAGAGATAAAAGAGTTGGTAGTAGGTGGTGCTACCTCGGTATCCTATATAACTTATTTCCCAAAGAAATAATAACAGTGCGAGGCATAGACTCATACACAACATGATGCTTCCAAAAGTATGGTTGGCCTAATAATACATCACAAAATTCAAGAGGAAGGCGACATTGTTGGTTGACGCAAAGATCTCGTCCTTGGTAAGGCCACCTGATGGTGTACTACTGCGAGTGTGGTGTGGTCGGTAAACCCAACTGCTTCACAACCTCTACTGATATGAGGTTATTTTGGCTCCTGTTGTTGATAATGAACTGCAATGGAGAACCCTTCACCCACATTTATGAGTGGAAGAGTCACTCCCCCTCCTCTGGATCTTCGGGCTCAATGTTCTCGACCTTGGTGGTAGAAACGGTGGCACTAGGTTGCGCATCGATTATCTCACTTCCCTTTGCAATTCCCATTTTCAGGTTCTGACTCAGAGTTGGAACATGCATCTGATTCATAAGCCTTGATCTTGGTTACCAACGATTGCTTGGCTTGACATTCACTTATGTTGTGAGTGGGGCTCTTATGGAACTCACACCATTTCCTTCTGTCCTTCTTGTTCTTCGTGGTGTTGTTCTTTGCTTGCGGCTTTGATAGGTTGTCCTAGGTCGCCCCGCCTTGACTTTGTCCTTTGTTCTGCAGTTTGGGGGCATCTTTCCCTTGCTTTGGATTTGCATATCTAAAGTATCGCTCCTTCTGTTTAAATTTCTGCTCAATCTTGGCAGCCTAGTAGTATGATGCACCAATCAAGGAGATGTCCATGAACTCTATTTCCTCCTAAATGTATTTATGCAAGAAACTTCGGTACTTGAGCAACATATGTTTTTTCAAATCTTTGATACCCAACTTTATGTGTAGGGTATGGAAAATATTCGTCAGCTCATGCACATCTTGGTCCCTTTGTTTTCACAACATCATCCATTGTATGTACTTGTCCTCATATCTCCCCACGGAGTAATATTGTTCCTTTATGGCATCTCAGAAATAATTCCAAGGGGTGTGGCTAAAAACATTTAGGGTTCTCTCTCGTCCCTTTGTTCCCAGTAGGTTTCCCATCAATCCTTTACATGGGGGGAAACTTTGAGGGGTGCAAGAGTAATCTTTTCCCGATTAGAAAAGTCATGAATTGAAAAATACCATTCCAACATATTTAACCATCTATCTACAATGTTTGCATCTATCTGTCCTTCAAATATAGGAATGGAAAAGTTGAATTGTACCTTAAAGGGAGTGGCACCTCCAAAGTGGTTGTTGGATGAAGATGTATCGCATGTGGGTAACCACTACATGATTTGGGAAAATTTATCTATCATTGTGTTCCTCTATCGCTTGAGGGATTCCTCGAGCAATATTTTGAAAGGATATCTTGCTCCCTTATCTTTCTTTTCTTCCCCTATGGGAGTTCATCAGGGTTTTCAAGGCTGGTATTGCAAAGGTTCAATCAGTTTGACCTCTAACTCTTTATACACTAACCTTGTTGGGGACATGCAAAGAAAAATAGAGAAAGAGTATACTGCTCTGATACCATTGATTCAGACTTATGCAAGAATGAAACAAAATACAGATATAAACATAAACACAGATATGTAATAGAAATAAATCTTCATTTCATTAATATTAAAGAACTAAAAAGTGCTTACAAACAGAATATAAGTAAACTAGCTCGGGCGATGGTAGCTGATATCTGAGGAGAGATGTAGCGGATACATGCATCTGAACTTTGTTATAATGAGACTTAAGAGCCTTTTTTTTATTTAACCACAAAATAAAACCCTAAACAACCAAAACCATAATCCCAAGAGATGG
Organism: Pinus albicaulis; assembly: GCA_034641835.2. NCBI lineage: Eukaryota > Viridiplantae > Streptophyta > Pinopsida > Pinales > Pinaceae > Pinus > Pinus albicaulis. Next base: position 908,448,736 of record CM076570.1, read on the forward strand.
AACGCCAAGAGTTTATGGGCCTCGTTGGGGTTAGTTGGGCAACTAACTTCCCAGGGTCGTAACTTGGTCATATGATATTTGTTTGGCATATATGATACCTCATTGGAAATATCTCTCTGAGTATTAAAATATTTGTCATAGACCCCTACCTAAGGCTATGATCTTGTTGCGGAACTAAAAAAAAAAGGCTATTTAGGGGGTCAAAACAGCTTTGGAAGTTCAGGACCCGAAAAAAATGCTAAAAATAGTAAATGATGTTATAATCAAGGAAACATATGAAACTGACTAGAGGTCTAAGTGGAATAGGCGGGTGGCCACCAATATCCACCTGGATCATGGATCCCCAATTCAACAAGTTGCATCAATCCTTGGATGGGAGAGTATGCTTCTACAACATTGTTGAAAGTAATTCCTAGCCCCCAAGCAAAACTATATTCCTACTAGTTCTTAGGATGAAAGATCAACCTTACCACTCTTGCCACCCCGAATAAATTTATATTTTATTAAAAAACAACATAAACATTAATTTTAAGAAAACAATAAACCTCATTTATAGATCAAACACACACGCACAAACAAATTATGTTAGTTTGGATTTTTATACAAGCTTATACAATTTTTTTACCCTTTTCTTGGTATGAGATTCATGTGGCCAAACCTACCAACAATATATTAGTTTTATTCTTTTTAACTTTAATTTAATGTTTATCATTCAATTTAGGTGCAAGGTACAATGTTGAATTTGAATGCTTTTGACTCATTGTGGTTTCAAAAGGTTTAAGATTTTTTTTCTCTAGAAAATTGGTTTATTTATAATTTCTTAAGAATATTAGAAAAATCCAAGTTGGGGACTATTTAATGGTTCATTTATTTGAAGAGTTATTTCTTGGAACATAAGTTCTATATTTTTGGGATTTTCACTTTTTGCTCTCTCTCGATGGATTTTGGAAAGTTTGAATGCTACAACTTTTATAGTTTAGACACGATGCCACTAATTAATTATAGATAAAACATGCAACACATTTGAATGTCACTTATTCATAGTCCAATTTTTGTTTCAAAACAAAATAATGTACTTTTAACAAAATTTATTTTGATAATCCATTTACAGTATACATTTGTGATTTGTGATTGCTTATGAAGTTTTAATCAAAATCACAAGACACAAACCTACTCTACTGCTTTGCTGACATTAATTCACAATTTAGAACAAAAATCTCAGACATGCAATAAGAAATCACACACGTACAAATAGAATTTTTCCTAGGGAAAGCAATCTACTAAAAACCCCAATGTCTACTTGCATTAACCTTATGAATAGAGATGTATTATAGTTTCTTTGTTCAATTGAGCACAACCTGCAAGTGAATAACCTATCTCTATGCTCACTGAGAAGCTCTGACCCAAACTTAGTAAATTTTTGCCTCTGCTTGAGCTCATGTTTCCTTATGTTGTTGCTTGAGAAATTATGCCTCTATTATTTAGGAATTTCTCCAAAATGGACAGCACAATTCCTTAAGCCGATCATCTGACTACATGCAACACATATACACTCAAGACTAGTCTACAATTGATGTTACATTGCCTTAGAATCTCCACCAATCCTGGGGAAATCTAATTTCATGCATGCACTAGTTATTTTGGGTTGATTGATAAGTTAATTGGATGATCATTGAGTTTGACTGAAGTCCCATTGCACAACTGACCCTCCACTAGTTCCTCCAACAATTAGAACTAGTTTAACGAAAAACAACCTTAGATAACATACCTTGATTTCTATAAATTAGCAATCACGCATGATTAATTGAACTCGAACTCTCCCAACTCGAATTTACTAAGTAAAATAGGTGATATAAACCATGTCACACAAGTTGACTGCATCCAGGTTGACTGCTGATGTGGGAATTTGAATTTTCTCAATTTAATCAAGGCAAAGTCAAATTGAGAATTTCTTGCTGCATTTTTTAACGTGAAGTTTTAAATATAAGTGTGATTATAAAAATTAAAATTGACCCACCATTTAGATATGAGAAATAATTGTGACATGGGTAATTATTTTAGGATAGAAGCACCACTAGAAATAGAGTGTTGAAATCCTTAGATATGTGGACACCACAACTTCCATAAAAGGTTGATGAGCCCTCGTCAGGGTTTTTACAACCATAAGGAGAAGACAATGATGTGAATCAATTAACATTACATAGCAAGATCACCTAAAGTCAAAATCTATTCCCTTTCACGAGTTAACATCATAGTTGTATGGAATATCACAGCTCTTTATACTCAATCAAAGTAAAGTGGCAACAAACCTTTTGTAGAATAAGCACACGAGTTGAGGGTTAAACAAAGGTTGATAATATTAATAAAAACGATGTTTAGAGTCTATTGATATGAACCAAAATGAACTTGAGATAATTCACCCTTCACCAAAACTCATGGAATGTAGGTAACGTGAAGCTAATCTACCTCAAAACTTCATTATAAATGAGCAAATTTTTTCCCAAATTTAATGGTTAAAAATATGCCATGTAGGAGAGAAAAATAATAATTTGGGGTTGATTAGATTGCCCATAAAATACAAACAAAGGAAATGGAGCCCAAAATGTCCAAACAAACTAGTGTGACCTAGGCTTGAACAAATCTTAGTTCCTTGCTCGCTCTGTGATAGGACATGCTTGAGCGTGCTCAAACCTTGGCCTCAAACTCCATCCTCTACGAAGGTATGTTATTCTCTATATATGTGTTCAGGCATGTATGAATATATAATTAAAACATATTTGCATTATTTTTAAAATATTTACATGCAATACAGGTAGAATGGAAGTATGAATTTCTCATGGGGGTCATAAGGACCTTTACCATAGATAACATACAAGACCATCAAAAAAAAAAATTTGAACACTGATAGATATGTATTTTATTTCAATTTTGTAGATTTCCTAGACTTCAATTTGAAATATTAAATACAAGCCAACTTAACTAATTCCTTGCTATTTCTATACCCACTTTTAACCTCTATACCCATGGAATAATTTTCTCAAGGGATTTTTTGAAGGAAAATACTTTCAAATGAGATTTTTTTTTTTTAACCATTTTTCTTGTTAACTGCCATCCAGCCTTCATTTTAGGGACCTGCTTCACACCATGGAGCTCTTGCATCCATGAAAATTTTGGGCCCTTTGTTACATTTGTGTTGCATAACCCTTTATTGTACCCAATTTTTTTGATAACATCCTTCCCCTTACAAAGGGGAATGAGTTTGATATTAGATTGATATTCGTAATCCATGTTAGATATTTCTTATGTATTTAATTCATTTAGTATTTCAAAGTAGGTTTTTTTGGTTTCCTTGTTGGACACCTAATCCGTTAGGGTTATGGTGAATTAGTACTAGAATTCCAAGAAGGCTTAGAAGTTAAATACCATGGTTTCAATGTTGTATTTACATGTATATCATTCTTAATTAAAGTTGAATTCATTCCATTCTAGTTGATTCCAAGAGTGGTATCAGAGCAGTGGTTTATTTTCCCTCTTGAATAGCTTAAGCCATTATTTTTTTATCCTTCCCTGTTGAATAGTTTGAGCCACTAGTTTTGTGGCCTTCATAGGCCCTCCTATGCTATCATTATTAATTTTTTCATCAAAATTATTCTTGAGCAATCTTTTGTGCCATCGTTAAGGTCTACACTTTTTTGGCTTGATGTTGGAGTTTCGCGCTAGACTGAATGCACATCAACCAAGCAGATGCATACATCATTGAATTCAGGTTGAGAACCTCTAATTTATGTAAATAATGGTGGTTATCATGGTTATTATATTTCACATGGAGATATTTTCAAGGCCCTTAAAAGGGTTCCTACCAGAATAAAGTGAATTCTTGGAGAATGTGGTTTCATAGTTTGCCATTGGTGTCTCCTGCATCTACTATGGTTACACCCAATACGTCTCAAGCTCTTGGATCAAGCACGAATTTTTAATTTTTGTTATTATGGATTTAATTTTGGTGTTATGTTGAGTTCTACTACTTATTCATCCATTGTTTAGTCTTGATTATGTATAAGGGCTTGGTTTTGTAAAATCATACTAATTGCATAAAATTCTAGGTGTAAGGAAAATATAGTGTCGATGTAAATTTTTGATTGCTTATAATTGCATTTTCTTAATATTGGAGTAATTAAATTCACTTACTATCCTAGCCATGAATAAAGTTGCACCAATTCATTGTATAAGCCCATTAAAAAGTTAATGGAATCCCTAGTTCCAATTAGCTTTCATAACACTTTTTTGTGACAAGGTTGCTTGTGTTCACAAGGACTGGAGTATCTAAATAAACTACATGTGTGCTTCCTTCATTGTTTGCGGTGCCTACTTCTCTTTATTTTACACTTGTGCTAATGGGATTATATCTTTATCTTTGGAATTGCATAATTGTGGCAAAACATTGGGTATGGAGGATTTGTATATTTGTATATAGGCACTCTACCTAAGTTCTTGTGTTTGGATTGATTATTCATGGAGATTATCATGGATTATTAGGTAAACTACTGAAGACTTTGTATCATCCTTCATACTTATATTCCTCAGTGGTTTGAAGGTTAATGTAGCAGTGATCATGGAAACACAACTTAGGGTTTGTTTTTTGTGGGAACATTTCATGTTTCTTATTATGATAGCCCATAAATTTCCTTTCAAGCTAGATTTCCAATGTTATTTTAACACATTCTGTATTTTTCTAGGACCATTGGGTAAGAGGCAATTTCCAACAAAGTGTTGCATGAAGAAAATTCAACGGCTCTCTGTGTGTGTCGTGACATAGTTTAATAGCCTCCCGATGATCCTTGAATCTAGTGATGCGTCTGTTTACCAATACCTATGGATTTTGGTCTAACGATAATCTTGATTCCCAACAAGTGGTATGAGAGCCTAGGTCATGGGTTCGATATACACACCCGGGTCGTGTTAGGGGGAGATTGTTGCATGAAGAAAAGTCAGCGGCTCTCTGTGTGTGTTGTGACATGGTTTAACAACCTAACAATGATCCTTAAATTTGGCGATGCGTCCATTTTCTAGTACCTGCAAGTTTTTCTCTAACGATAGTCGTGATTCCCAACGCAAAGTGCATGAGAAACTAGTTCTGGAAGTGTTTTTTAATTATAGAGAATAACTCATGTTGTAACTTCCATTTTGATAGCCAACCTCAAACTTTGGATCATTAGCACACAAAATGGAATTTCTTTCATCAATCAAACATCCATTTATTGAACCCAATAAATCAATAATAACTATCACTACTCCAGGTCATTTAAATCCTATTGTGTGTCAACCTACGGTTATTTTACAATGGTTGCATGGAATCAACCAGAGGATGCAACCCCATAATGTTCACAATAAATTTTCCATTAAAATTATTAAAGTAAAAAAAAAAAACAAGTTAAAAGAAAAACAAAAATTATTTTCCAAATTTAAAAGTAGCCATGATAAAAGTAATTGCCAAGGAGTAACTTTCACGGTTGGCACAATATTGAAACGTGTTAATGCATAAATAACATTGAGTATTAGTGAAGTTTTGAAGATTTCTTTTTTAGGTGAATTATTAATTATTTTATCCATGGGAATAATTTTTTCATGTTTGGTGTTTGAATTTAATCCACATATTATTCGCAAGTGGAGAATGCTTCAATGTTGATGAAAGTGAAAGTAGTAAAAAAAGATTTACAAATATTTTAACAAGGATTTGTAAAATTTAAATGAAAATGGATAATAAGACATTTTCTAGAATATGAGATCACCAACAAGGTGAATACACTTCCTTGATTTTTGACATTACTTCCAAGGGAAAAAAAATTGCATGGGTATAAGTGTTGGTAAATGTTTTCATTGATGTCAATATGGAATTGTTAAAGATGGAAAATATTCTTGTGATGCTTAACCCTTTCGTGATGTTGCCCAATCATGAAGATAATGCATACGACAAATCCCCTAGCCTACAAGAAGCCCTAAAATGTGATGCCCTAATTATTTTTGTTTGACCCTACTTAAAGCTTGTCCTAGCACCACATGCAAACCCTTATGACAAACACTCAGTATGACCCATGAAACCGTTGCGCCAAACACTCAACATGAATGGAACCCTAAGCCTATGAAGAATTCTAATACTTATGATGCCCTACATGAATGGAACCCTAAGCCTATGAAGAATCCCAATACTTATGACACCCTACATGATTGGAACCCTAAGCCTATGAAGAAGACCTTTACATACATGAATGAAGCCCTAATCCTAATAAAGAGTACATGCGAAGGACCCTACATAAAATTGAAGGCCTAAATCTATGAAGAATGAGCCCTAGCATTTTCCAAATCATAAAATCCTAAAAATAATGATGAAAGTTCACAAAATCCAATTTTATTGATGGAAAATTGACTTCATTGAAGAATGAAATTAACACCATCTTATAGAGGACAATTTCCCCTTTCTAACGAGTTATCACTCGCCCTCTGACTCCTTCTAGTTTGAGAGAAAATGAATTTTCAAGGTTGAATATTATATTTTTATTCCAAGCCAACCTAAGCTTAGTCATTCTAGTCAGCCTCCCTCCAAAGATACGTGTCCCTTCATTTCAAAATCATAATTCAATAAATACAAGTTCAAACTGTTCATTCTTATCATCATTTTCAGTGAAGACATCACAGAGCATAACACAGAAGATATAGTTCACACCTCATGAAATAGAGGAGGCCGAGGAAGGAGAAACATAAGGATAAATTTGTGGCTCAGACTAAAGGACCATGGCTCAAAATATGTGGCTCAAGGACAGTGGCTTGGATTGGAGACAACTCAAACCTTCTATTATTACAGCCTCATACAAGATTTTGAAAGCTCGGATTATAGGGCTAGAATCTGTTGAGTGGAGACCTTATACCTCACACAATTGTGCCACCATATTCAGAACTTAGTTTGCAGCTTCAGAGCTGTAAAACAAGTTTTTGGCTCGAATTAGAGGCTCATACTAGAATACATTATCATAGTCAGTTCAGATCTCTTTAAAGGACTGAACTAGTTGGCTCACTTATATAATGATTCGGACCTCTGAATTGTAGTCTCTGGCCAGGATATTGCTACAAGACCTCAGATTGTCCTTATAATCAGAAACTTGGATAAATCTCTCCTTTAATATGAAACATATCCTTCACCTATGAGCTCGGTGATGGTGTTAAGCAGGTATGTTGGGTGGTGTATCTCTTAAGCTCGATCAAAACAATACTTGAAGTATTTTTTAGGTCCGATATAACACTTTTGTGTAAGACTCGATGTAATATACTTGTGGAGATTCATATTTGTGGTTTGTCATCATAAAATTTTGTTGTGGGCATCTAATGGAGGCATGAACAGTCAAAAAGTAAGACTTGAAGTGCTGGAGGCTTTGGAAAGTTAAGAATTTGAGGACCTGTGGACAATAAAGAATTGAAGGCTCGAGAACAATGAACATTGGCTCGGAATTGGTGACATTTCTATCTTGGAACCTCAAATTTTGAAGATTAGTTTTTGAAGACACCTTGATCACTTGTGAAGGGACCTAAGATTTGTTTGTGAATACTTCGCCCTTGGAGCTAACTTTGGAGGTTTCTTTAGAGCTCACCTTGAGGAGTATTAATTTCACCTTCATTTGAGTGGTCTATTGAAGACACCTTGTTGAGAAGCCTTAGCTGATATTAGAGTTACCATTGGATACCATGATGTACTTAAGTCGTGATGAGGTGACCTTGGAGAAAGTGTTCGGGTGACATGAAGAGCAGTTGTGAAACCTTCTGAGAAGATGAGGTTTTCATTGATGAAGTGATTTGGAGGAGGCATTGTTGAGGATAGACAAGGCTCGTTGAAGAATATATTGGGAATCGTGAACAATCGCTAAAATTATCTTGACTAATTGAAGTTGTGGGCTGGGGCCCTAGAGGATAGGATTCCTCAAGAAGAATAGGTTGGTGCTTGTACCAGAGATAGGTTTGGATTCCTAGAGGTTGGAGCCTCAAAGTTACAAGATTGGAGCCTTGGAAGATAGGGTTGGAGCCTCGTGAATTCCAAGTCGGTGGTTGACAAAGTCTAGGTTGGTGCCTGGAAGGATTGAAGATTAGAGTTTTCAGCTAGGGTTGAAGCCCTACACTATATTATATTTGATTTATTGTAAAGAATATATTAATATACATATTTATTCTTATTGTTCATTTTATGTTATAAATATAAGAGAACTAACTGGTAAAAATAACAATAGAAAATAAATATTGATTCACCCCCCTCTCATTATTTCCAAAAATTGGTATCAAAGCCAATACCTTCACTCAAAACCTAACAGATTGAAGGTATATCCTTAGAACACAAATGGCAAAGCCAAGGAAGAAAGGCTCCAAACCATGTGAAAATGTCTCTTCCTCATTTAAGAATTCAGATGAAACTGAGGTTGGAAAAGCTCCATTGTTCAATGGAAACTTTGATATATGGAACGTGAGAATGAGGAATTTCTTAATGGCTCAAGATTTTGAAGTATGGGAATCAATGATTACTAGAAGCACGACGGAAAGAGAATCCAAGGAATACAATGCAAAATCAATGAATACTATCTTGAGTGGGCTACCAAATGCTATAAAGGCCAAAATGGAAAAATGTTCATTGGCAAAAGGTATGTGGGACAAAAGGAGCATTGATCATGATCGCAAGAAGATGATGAAAAGCAAGAAGAAAATATTGAACCAATAAAGGAAGCTGAAAACAAGGATGAAGATTTCAAGGCCAAGAAATACCTAGAAGATGAAGAAAATGAAGAAGACCTCCAAGAATATCTCATGGTGAAACGTGTAGCTGACCTAGAAGAGATAAGCAGTTTGAAAAAGAAAAATTATGAGCTCAAGAAGCAAGCAAAAGATGGTGATCATGAACTTGACAAGAAAAGGAAGGAAGTTAACCTATTCAAGCTTCAAGTACAATAAAGAGATGAGGAGCTTTCCAATATTAAGGAGGAATTTCATAAAAACAAGAAAAGGCATCATGAAGAATTCGTATCCATGACAAATGAATTGGACAAAGCAAGAAGAAGGGAAGACAAATTTTCAAGCCATATTGAATAAAGACATGAAGACTTGAAAAAACTTGAAAGAAATATTGGTCAATACAAGGAATATGTCTCCTCCCTTATATCTCATCTAGAAGAAGAAAAGAAACAAGTGCAACGTGTTGAGAAGGTGATGAAACCTTTGGCACATTCATAGAAGGACAAGTTGATGAAGCGGAAAAGGAAATAAACACCATGACATGCAAACTAGAAGAAAAGGATAATGAAATCACCAAATCAAGATCACAAATCACCTCACTTAAGACCCAATCATGTGAAGCAACCTAGAAAAAGGAAGAAATGGAGATCCATCTAGAAAATAAGGATGAAGAATTCAAGAAAATGAAAGAAGAATTTGACATCCTTAAAAATGAATTTGATCATCTGAACAAGAGCCTAAAGAGATCTAAAACCCTATATGACATCCTAGGTCATCAAATATCTCCTCTTGATAAATCAGATCTTGTTTATGTAGGTGAGCCCTTGAGCAAGAATGTTTCAAACCCTAGCGCTTCAAACAACAAGGATGTGGAGAAGCATGGAAGAAATATTGATGCCCTCAGTTCCAGCAAAGGTAAGGAGAAGAGTCAAGATGAAATTGGAAGAAACCCTACTCCAAGAAGATATGCAGATGATGTCAAGATTACAAGAAGCAATAAATTCGATCAACGAATCCCAAGGCATAATGAATTTGGAAGTACATAAAGGATATCTTCATCCTCCAGGTACCAAAGTATATTTTTTGGTTATTGCTATTCTTGTACAAACTTTTGGCACATGACGAAGGATCGTAGGGCATACCACAAGGAAAAACATAATGGCCCCCATCATCTCCCTAGAAGCGATTTTGCAAGAAGAACTCATGCTTCCTCATTCATGAATAAGATGGAGTGCTTCAAATGTCATAACATTGGACATATGGCTCGTGATTGTAACTTGACTTGGGTCCCTAGACAAGCTAAAACCATGACTACCAAGCTAGAAAAGAAAGTTACTCAAGTGTGGAGAAGGAAGAAAATTGGTTCAGAAAGTCTCTTAAACACTCAAGCCAACAACACATGTTGTTGATTTTATGAATACATCTTTGGCAGATGTAATAGTGTTTGATGATGGAATTTTTCCAAACATAATACCATGCATACTGTTAGGGGGAGCTTATTATTCTTGAATATTTTTGCATAAGCTATCCATGAAGAGCCCTATGAAAACCTTTATGAGTCACACATGAACATCGTGCTATCCGGCATATCTCCCGATGAACCATTGTTGAAGATGTCTTTGACTTGATCACAAGGGAATCAATCTTGATTGTCTAAAGAAAAAGTAAGAGCTAAAGGAGTTTATGCATGCAAGGGGAGTCGGTTAATCATCTACCTCGTCCATTTCCATGAAAGCACGAAAAGGATTAGGGGGAGAAATTTCACTGAAGCAAGAGCACCATGACAACAGGAGCTACATATCTATGAAGAACTATCATTGATGAAGAAAACACGATGAAGAGAAGAAACTTGTTTGGGGGGGTATTGGGCACCCCATTTTCCATTGATGTCAAAGGGGGAGAAATTGCTAATATGGTAAAAATATTTCCATCAATGAAAAAGGGGGGTATTATTGGTCAAGGTTGTCATTGATGTCAATATGGCATTGTTAAAGATGGAAAATATTCTTATGATTCTTAAGAATAATGCATCAAGCATGAAGGTAATGCATAAGTCAAATTCCCTAGCCTACAAGAAGCCCTAAAGTGTGATGCGCTAATTATTTTTGTTTGACCCTACTTAAAGCCTGTCCTAGCACCATATTTAAACCCTTATACCAAACACAAAATTTGACCCATGAAACCCTTGTGCCAAACACTCAACATGAATGGAACCCTAAGCCTATGAAGAATCCTAATACTTATGATGCCCTACATGAATGGAACCCTAAGCCTATGAAGGAGACCTTCACATACATGAATGAATCCCTAATCCTAATAAATAGTACATGTGAAGGAACCCGCATAAACTTGAAGGCCTAAATCTATGAAGAATGAGCCCTAGCACTCTCTAAAGCATAAAATTCTAAAAACAATGATGAAAATTCACAAAATCCAATTTTCGTGATGGAAAATTGACCTCATTGAAGAATGAAATTAACACCATCTTATACAGGACAATTTTTCCTTTCCAAGGAGTTATCACTCGCCCTGTAACTCCTTCTAGTTTGAGAGAAAATGAATTTTCAAGGTTGAATATTATAATTTTATTGCAAGCCGACCTAAGCTCAGTCATTCTAGTTGGCCTCCCTCCAAAGGGACGCATCCCTTCATTTCAAATTCAGAATTCATATAAATACAAATTCAAAATGTTCATTCTCATCATCATTTTCGGTGAAGACATCTCATAGCATAACACAGACGATATAGTTCACACCTCGTGAACTAGAGGAGGTCGAGGAAGGAGAAACATAAGGATAAATTTGTGGCTTAGATTAAAGGATTATGGCTCCAAATATGTGGCTCAAGGTCTGTGGCTTAGACTAAAGGAATGTGGCTCAAAATACGTGGCTCTAGAATTGTAGCTCGGATTGGAGACAACTCATACCTTCTATTATTATAGCCTCATAGAAGACTTTTAAAGCTCGGATTACAGGCCTAGAATCTGTTGAGTGGATACCTTATACCTCACACAATTGTGCCACCATATTCAGACCTTAGTTTGTAGCTTTGGACCTATAAAGCAAGTTTTGTAGGATTAGATTGGAGGCTGTTACACATTAATTTGTCACCGTCCCTACCATTCCCCGTCCCGCACAATGGAGGACCCATTATGTGACCTGTGAACACTGTCATGCCTTGAAAACATCATCAATGCATCCCTCTGAGTATGAGCTTCATTTCCCCTTGAGACATTTCCTTGCAAACCTACAGGTCAGCTCTTTTCTGTGACTGCGCTGCAGACAGCTCAGTTGCTCGCGCCAATCAGTGGAACTCGTAAAGGGATCGCGCCACTTGGCGCTTCTGTCATAGAGCAAGAATCGCGCCACCCATTTTAGGACCTGTTTTGGTTTAAATAGATTTACGGGTTTGAGCCTCCAAACAAACTCATTAAACCACCGCCTATCTTGAGTTGTATCGGCGGAGTTCTATGGAAGGGAATTGGTTTGCCACCTCCCGTGGAACCTCTCAAGTTGATAGGGGTTAATCCCACAATATAAACTCAACTCCTCCTTCCCCCATCTATATCCATGGAAGTTGTTGAAGTGTTATCGAAGCTTTGCATCTCCCTATTCTCAGTGGGTTTTGTGTTGTAAAGGATTCTTTTCAGCACAAAGGCACTTGGGAATAGGAGATGCAAAGCTTCAGCACTTCAAGACTAGCTTGCCATGGATCTGAGCAAGCTTATATAGATGGGGAAGGAGGGAGTTGAGATCCCTATTATTATGGGATTGGCCCTATCAACAAGGAAGGTTCCATAGAAGGTGGCAAAACTACTTCCCTTCCATAGAACTCCCGTAGCCAAACCTCCCAACTCAAGATAGGCAGTGGTTGTGAGTTTGTTTGAACTCAACTTCCGCTCTTTTAACAATCTTTGATTGTTTTGCTGCGTCTTTTGAGTGATTGTTCATTCCTTCATTCAGAATTCGTTTGCCCTTGCTTTGGACCTAGATCACACGGTCCATTGGAAGTTTTCGAGTCTTTCTTTGCTTTGAGGGACTTTGGGTCGATTTGGAGATTTGGTTGCTTGCTTTGTTGAGTGAATGTTGTTTGTTTCGCTCTCTTGGTTATCATTTCTCAAATTGTTCCTTTTGTTTTCAGTGCACATTAGCCATTAAACATTGAAAATTTAAAAAAAAAAATCTCTCTTGCTTTTGTTAATTAGTGCAAATTGTGATCTTTTTCCATGTCACTAGTGATTAGTGTTGAATGAAAAGTGTGCAATTGCATTAGTTGCATTAGAGACATTGTTGTTTATATTCCGTTCATTTCGTTTGTATAAAAGCTCTCAACTCTTATTTAACTAGTTTTCATCGAACGAAATGTTGCACTGTGGCATATAGCTTGCATTTAGGAGTCTTTCGAGACACTACATACGATAGGGCCTGGAAATTGAAACTTAATTGAAGATCAACCGTAAAATTTATTCAATTAACCTAAGGCAACATTGGAACTTAACGAAACATATTTAGAAGGTCTAGGCTAGAGACGTGTTCCGGCGTCGTTAAACCTAGCAGCTGTCGTTCGCCCGTTGGCTTTAGACAGCGCTAGTACGGACTTGCGCTCCCCGTACCGTCGCGTATATAAAGGGAGACCCCTCTAGGTTTTCAATCCTTTATCCACAGGAAGCCGAGTCCGCCGCCCTATACCCGTGATACACCGAACACAGCATTCGGGGAGACTACCTGCACGTACGGAAAGTCCTTGGTCGATTTCTGTTTCATTTTTGAAACCAAGGTGTATATTGCAGTTCACGGATATTTGGTACACCCTTTGTGCCTAGTTTTTCCCGAGCAGTCATTTGGTCTTTTCTGACTCCCTAAACTTGAAAAGACCGTCAAGCGCTTGTCCTTTCACGCTTGTGTCAACTCTGAAAGAGATAGAGTCATATTTTTATCGTTTCTCGACTCTTAAAATATGAAACGGTAGAATTTCTTACTTTCCAATGTGGTAAAATTAATCACCCACGATTACACGCCCGCTTAGATATTGCTTGTTGGCCGTTTGATCGTGTGTCTTAACTCTTTTTCAGCCCGTGTGTGGTTTTGAGTTTGATGGCAACTTTTTCAGAGTTCACCAACCAAGGAATCCCCTCAGAAGGGAATCCTGGTCATTTTCCTCCTTTTGGAAATGTTGGTGCTCCTTACATGGCGACGTTGTCCCTTCCTGGGTTAACTGTTGGGTTGCCCGTTTGGTTGTTCTCAACCTCTGTTGTCCCGAATGTCTCCACTACTGTTCAATCAGTTCCTCCACCTGAACAACCTCATGTTGATTCCAAGGTGGACCTCTCCCCTTCTTCGCCTGTTTCTGCGTCCTCATCTTCTGCTTCGCCTGGTGAAAGCCTGGATTCGAGTAAACAGGTGGCTAAGAAGAAGAAGAAGAAGACAAAGAAGAAGAAGTCCGATAAGCGAGAGGCTAAATGTACAGCTACTGTCCCTAAGGAATCTCCTCTTGATAGTCCTTCCAACCCTCCTCGGAAAGTCAAGTTCCCGTGCATGTTATGCACGGGAGACCATCTTCTTCGAGACTGCCCTGGCATTCCCAAGGTGCTCGAAGTATGGTCCAACGGCCGCCCACCGTTGCCTTTGGCTTCCGGGAGTCAAGTTGGGGGCACGTCTTCAGCTGCTGTTGATAAGAACTCTAAGAAGCAGGGTAAGATCACCAATCCCTGTAAGTTGTGTGAAGGGCACCATGCCATTCACCTTTGTCCTTATATGGATGAAGCCAAAAGAGTTTTGGACAACCCAACCGGTTCTACACCACGCCTTCCACCTGGTTATAATCGGCTTTCTTTGAGTCCTCTGCCAGCTGATCCTACGATTGGTCAAGAGTCATCCTTGGTCGATCCCACTCCCCTAGAAATTCAAATTCACGAATCCGTCCCTGACCAACCATTGGTCGTAGGATCGGTTGAACTGGCCCCGTCCACGGTGCACCAGGTCTTTTCTGTCGAGAGTGGACCTCACACCCCCCATGTCCTTCTGGTCTCTTCAGATTCTTCAGACTTGGAGAAAGATTCTCCTGGTCCCTGTGCTTCAAGAAGCTCCTCCTCCGCCTCCCATGATGGAGGCTACGGAGGATATTCCTCCCGCCTTCGAGATGGAGGTCATGGAGGGTGCTTCTTCTGTAACATCAGGGGAAGACCTTCGCCTGTCGATGGTAGCCCCTCCGAGTAGTTTGGTCGCTTCCTTTGACTGGAATCGATTTGCAGGATTTCGCCTTCCGTCTTATGTGCCTTTCGAGATCACAGTACAGGCTCTTGGTCTGGTTGTACCCAGCACCATTATAGACGAAGGTGCCTCTGTTAGTATTCTATCATCAACTACCTGGAAAGCTTTCGGTTCGCCGCCGCTTGCGCCCGTTACGCAGAATCTGTTGACATTCAATAGAAGAACGAGTCAACCGTTGGGGATCCTTCCAAGGTTACCTGTTACTTTGGGAGGCAAAACCGTCCATATGGACGTGATGGTCGTTCCAGGCCCCTTAGATTTCAATCTGCTTTTGGGGCGCGATTACACCTATGCCATGGGAGCGCTCGTCTCCTCCCTCTTTCGTGTGGCCTGTTTTCCGCATGAAGGAAGGATCGTGACCATTGATCAGCTGTCATTCTTTGGTCCTAATGTGGCAACTGGTCCGCCATCACCCCCTCCTGGTTTTTATCCACATGTTCTCTCTGCCCCACCG
The DNA here is from genome assembly GCA_034641835.2 of Pinus albicaulis. Lineage (NCBI taxonomy): Eukaryota > Viridiplantae > Streptophyta > Pinopsida > Pinales > Pinaceae > Pinus > Pinus albicaulis. Next base: position 908,464,222 of record CM076570.1, read on the forward strand.
CAGGTCAACTATGTGGCTACTTACCCCGTGCCTGTGCTCAGTAATGATGCCGTAGTGCATAATGTACTGGGGGCATTGGGTCCTGACTTCCAGGATGTTTCCCTTCCATCAGGAGCGGAACTCTTGGAAGCACCGCCTTCTTGTCCATTTTGATGTAAGTCGGTTAGAGCATGGTTTCCTCCCTGGGTCAAGCTCTTTAAAAAAATGAAACTAGGATCTTGGAGCATGGTTCCTCCACTTGTGTCAAGCTCCTAAAAACAATGAAACAAGCTGTTCGAGGATAGTTCTTTTAAGTGTGTCAACCTCGTTAAAATAATGAAACACAAGCATATTCAATTCGAGTTTTGTCAGTTTCAGCTCAAATCTCGTGTGTGTTCAATCTTCCCTCCATTTTCAATCGAGCGAAGCTTGGGGGGGCATGTGCCTCGATTTGAGACAACATGCTGGGGGGCATGCCTGTCTTTCTTATTATCAAGCATAGTTTGTGTTTTAAGCTTGCGTAAAAATAAAACTCATTTCAAGCATAGTTTGCATATGTGTGTGTTCATGTGTGCTTTTAAGCTTGCGTAAAAATGAAATGTGTGATTAGATACATTGTGTGAATACATTTCGCATTGGGTCGTTTGTTATGTAACTGATACATTAGATTACATTTGTATTAGACATTCACATGACATATAAAAACATCATCATATGTAAAGAAAGATCCTTCCAAATAGTCATATGTATATATATATATGTGTGTCGAAATGTTTGCACAGTGTGCATCACAAAACTCAAAAAATATACATAATTGTCTTAATACATCCTGAGACACTGTGTCTCTCAAAAAATAGGTGTAGCTAAATCCTAGAGACTAATCCGCATGGTGCTCATGATAGCACGTCACTGCACGCACTAGCCGCCTCAGGATTCGGTGGAGCCGGTTTGGAACTCCCACCATATGGCGCTGGTACTCCATCGGTACGTCTGACAGCCGGGCATAGTCTGGGATCCCATGGGCAATCCCCTCGAGGTTCTGGACCAGTGCCTCTCCTCTGGTGCCTTCCCCCTGGATCTCAGGGGCGAGTTGTGTCCTCCGGGAGATAGGAGACATCCCGGCTGGTCTCTCAGGTCCTACATCTGCATGCATATATAATTGTGTTAAGACAAGTGTGTATTGACAAAAAAAACATATAAACATGAAATCAAAATTTGAGGTCTTACCCAGCTCCTCGTCCCAGTCATCCCCTTCTGGTAGTGGGAGATCTGGGTCTCCTGTAAAGTCAGTTCCCGAATAGGGCCAATCTTCCACAACGATCAGTTGGCGCCGTAGCCACCTAAAGAACTCGGGCTTCCAGGACATCTGTTGCCCGCCTCCAGATCTGGGCATCAGTGCTGCCCAGCGAGCCATTCTCGGCTCTCGTGGTACCGGACTCGCCACATGGGCCTCTTGGCCCTGGAAGGTTGGTATGCGTTCCAGAATGAACGATACCAAGATGGAACCATACCCAAACTGCTTTAGTTTCCCCTGTTTTCACTTTGTGAGCTGCCTTTTCATATTGATGGTCACAGCTGTTGCCCAATCATACAGTCGGGGACCCATGTATTCTGAGGCTAACAGGAGTTGAGTCTTCGTGGCCTCGTGCGGAGCCTGCGACCCAGCAGCCCGCGTAATGGTGTGGAGAACTACTCTCAGTGCTAGATCAGGGATGGTGGAGATGTATACTTTCTTACTTCCTGATCCTTTTTGTGCCCCTCAGCACACCCGCGCCATTACCTCTTCCATCTTTTCCCCTGATGGTCTGCTCCCAGTCAGTACAGGGATTGGACCTCTGCGGGACAATCCAGTAATGAAATAAATTTCAGTGACCTCCAATTCCAGCACCTGGTCTCGTATTCTGAATACTTGGTCATTTTCATCCCAAATGTTGATTAGATATTGGAGAAGCTCGGGCTGAGCTCGTAAACATGGCGTGAGGAAGAAATTTTTCAATCCGCAGTCTCTCAGAGCGTTCATGCAAGCCTGGCTTTGCATGGCCTCTTCATCCTCATCTCCGTGTTCTCGTTCCTTCCATTCAATTGCCATTTTGAGTGTTTATCTGCATTCACATGGTCAAAAGCCCCTGATTAGATCTTTGTGAGCTTCAAATTTCAAGGAATTTGGTATAAATGTCGGAATTTTAGGCGAAAATTTGGGTTCCACCGCTAGCGCGACTGTTTTGTTGACAGTCGCGCCAGGTGGCGCGGCCCCTTTAGTAAAAAGAGCTCAGTGGCGCGGGTCCGTGCCCGATACCCGCGCCACTGGGCCCGGCCCTAAAATTTCAAAAGTGCCCTTACAGAGCTGATTTATGAAGGGAAATTATTAAAAAATGTATGGAAAGAAAGAGAAAAGGAGCGCCTCTTACCTGTCACAGACGAGACGCTGAATAGTTGCCTGGATTGGTCGCAATCACCGTCGGAAGATTCTGCTCCAAATGGACCACTGTTGCTCTCCACAACGTAAATAGTAAAAAGTAATTTCATTTTTTACCAATTCGACATATTTATAACTTGTTCACGTTAAATGAGCTTTAAAAGTTATTTTTGTCAAATATTTGCATGTATTATGTCGAAAATGGATTTTACGCTTGTTGGGTATGTGCAGCGGCAGGTTTTTGCGACCTAAAAGGTGGAAACGAGTTGTATTTTATACTTTTTCGGACTCGGTAAATACACGAAAAAGTCACTCTGGAGTCATCTTTCAGCTCTTTTCTGACTCTCTAAATATGAAAAGATCACCGAGACCCTTGTCGTTTCGATCTCGTTAAAATGGACACGAATCGACATTCACCCAGTATAAGTTTAACCCTTTTTCGGGCTGGGATGGATTGATTACGAAAAAGGAATACCCTAGTCTATCGCGACTAGGAGGTTTTCCCGGATATTGTTTTCTACCTTTTCGGATCTGGGAAACTATTTACGAAAAGGGACCTGTGGAGTTTTCTTTTCCGCTGTCTTTTCAAACTCTCTAAACATGAAAAGACGCCGAGTTCTTCCTTTGTCAGACTCGTTAAACCTTGATGACATTGGATTCCGTCGAAATGACGTTCTCCGAGTTTCTCCTTCCTAGGACTCGTTAAATGCACTGGGATGGATTCGCCCGAAGGGCGGACTTATATCACAAGCATATGCTATCCCCTTCAAGCTTGTTATCAAAAATAATTGGGGTACTCGCCAGAAATGGTGGGGGAAAAATGGAACCATCGTCGTTGTCATCGGCAGTATGTCGCTCTTGAACATGGCGCTTGTCTGCATTCGTGTCGGGTTAGGGACATCTCATCTCGCTGCTTCACTTTGCCTCCATGGGTTTGGGTAATCTCTTTTGACCTCTCATCTGTTCACTGCCTCGTCGCCATGACCTTTGATCCGTTGATGTCAAATACTGCCAAGTCCATTGTCGTGTCGTTTATGTGTTCAAGAGAAGTTGGCCTCTGCAAATATCAACCTTCCTCTGTTTCTCATACAATCCTGATTCACAACAAAACATTATGTTCCTCTGTCTCGTGTCGATGATGTGGGAATCATTATGGCCCACCTTCGATCAAGGTCACTTCCCGTCGACTTCAACTCATTATCCAGGAAGTTGGTCTAGAGACTCCTGATGGTACCTTGGAGCCTGCATGCCTCAATGGCAGGTTCGTCGCATTCGACGTGAAGTTTACATCATTAACTTCCGATCGAATGATTCTGCGGGTGTTCGACGTCAACTCATTTATTCACATGCCGTAGATTGTACCTGTAGTACCTTGAAAGCCATTGTCATTATTGGTGGTTCCCCTCGCGTCTGTTAACAGCTTTCATCATTGGCTGGTAATCAGACGATGTTCTTGCATGTTCGACATCAGCTCACATATTCACATGCTCGAACTTGTACTTGTTTGGGTCGAGATGGAGCGCCAGACCCTGGATTGTGTCTGTTGTAATCCAGGCTGCGATTGTGGATTATTATCATTATGTACATGACTCACTGATTGGATGGCTGCGACCATACCTAAGTCTATTTGTTTGATCTTAGTTGGATGGCTGCGCCCATACCCTGGATCCGGATTATAGCATACTCTGTTCGGATGGCTGCGTCCATACCATAGATATACATCATGTACTTGAGATATCAGTTGTATCTTTCTGTGCAGGTTTTCTGACGGCGGGCCTTCAGCTGGACATGTTCTCGTAAAGCATTTCACCCCTCTCTCTCTCTCGGGCCTCATGCTTTAGGGGGCATCTGTTACACAGTAATTTGTCACCGTCCCTACCATTCCCCGTCCCGCACAATGGAGGACCCATTATGTGACCTGTGAACACTGTCATGCCTTGAAAACATCATCAATGCATCCCTCCGAGTATGAGCTTCATTTCCCCTTGAGACATCTCCTTGCAAAATCCATGAAAAACAGCTCTTTTTGCATTGGCGCGGGTAGACAGTTCAGTGCTCGCGCCAATCAGGGAAATCCCGTAAAGAGGTCGCGCCACTTGGCGCTCTGTCATAGAGCAGCAATCGCGCCACCCATTTTAGGGACTGTTTTTTAAATATGGATGGCGGAAGTTGAGTTCAAACAAACTCACAACCATTGCCTATCTTGAGTTGGGAGGTTTGGTTGTGGGAGTTCTATGGAAGGGAAGTAGTTTTGCCACCTTCTATAGAACCTTCCTTGTTGATAGGGCCAATCCCATAATAATAGGGATCCCAACTCCCTCCTTCCCCATCTATAAAAGCTTGCTCAGATCCATGGCAAGCTAGTCTTGAAGTGCCGAAGCTTTGCATCTCCCTATTCCCAAGTGCCTTTGTGCTGTAAAGAATCCCTTCTTTCCCTTAAGGCCCATTCAAGCGAGGAGACCATTGTTACGAGACTCTGGAGAGGTTTTCCTTTCCTTGGCGAGCTTTGCGAGACGTGGACAACCGGAGACCCGTTCGAAGGAAGCTGCGACGTCAGAACTTGGTTGTAACTTCTATTCGTTTATTACTTAATAGATGACTATGATTATGGTTCCACTCCGTTTTCCATCATGTTAATGCGAGTTATATCTTTTCTGACCGATGTTTAGTTACGTATGCTGGTTCCTATGTTTGTATCTGTTCGTTTTTCTATGTCCAGGTGTTCATCTGCGGAGATCATGGAAGGATTGTGATCTGCCAGGGCTGAAGGATGGGGACACTTCTTCTTCAGATCATAACGTTGGAATCCAGGTAGGCTTCTATCCCAAGTCTTTCATTCGTAATTAGGAGCTTGCGTCATAGCATTGTTTGTTTGTTGCTAGACCCCTGCTGGGCTAGTAGGGATCGCCTCTGTCCGCAGAGGGGATTTACCTCCTCAACAGAGGCTTAAACCATAATACATTATCATAGTCAGTTTGGATCTCTTTTAAGGATTGAACTATTCTACAGTTGGCTCAGTTATATAAAATTTCATACCTCTGTATTATAGTCTCTAGCCAGGATATTGCTACAGGACCTCAGACTGTCCTTATAGTAAAAAAAATCGGATAGATATCTCCTTTAATATGAAATAGATCCTTCACCTGTGAGCTCGGTGCCGGTGTTAAGCAGGTCTTTTGGGTGGTGTATCTTTTGATCTAGATAAAAACAATACTTGAAGTATTTTAAAGGTTAGATAGAACACTTTTGTAGAAGACTCGTTGTAATATACTTGTGGATATTCATATTTTTGGTTTGTCATCATCAAAGTTTGTTGTGGACATTAAATGGAGGCATGAACAGTCAACAAGTAAGACTTGAAGTGGTGGAGGCTTGGACAAGTTAAGAACTTGAGGACCTGTAGACTGTAAAGAATTGAAGGCTCGGGAACAGTGAACATTGACTCATAATTGGTGATCTTGGAACCTCATATTTTGAAGATTAATTTTTGAAGGCATTTGGATCACTTGTGAAGTGACCCTGAATATTTTTTTGTGAAGAATTTTCCCTTAGAACTAACGTTGAAGGTTTATTTGGAGCACACCTTGAGGAGTATTAATTTGACCTTCGTTTGAGAAGCCTATTGAAGACACCTTTTTGAGAAGCCTTAGTTGATCTTGGAATTACCCTTGGAGACCATGATGTACTTAAGTCATCATGAGGTGACCTTGGAAAAAGTGTTTGGGTGACATGAAGAGTAGTGGTGACACCTTCTGAGAAGACAAGGTTGTCATTGATGATGTGATTTGGAGGAGGCATTGCTGAAGATAGACAGGGCTTGTAGAAGAAGATATTGGGAACCGAGAACAATCACTAAACTTAACTTGATGAATTGAAGTTGTGGGTTGGAGCCTTAGAGGATAGGAGTCCTCAAGAAGACTAGGTTAGTGCTTGTACCAGAGATAGGGTTGGAGCCCTAGAGGTTGGAGCCTTGAAAGGTAGGGTTGGAGCCCTAAAGGTCGGAGCCTTGTGAAGTCCAAGTCGGTGCTTGGAAAAGTACAGGTTGGTGCATGGGAGGATTGAATATTGGAGTCTTAATCTAGGGTTGAAGCCCTACACTATATTGTATTGGATTTATTGTAAAGAAGATATTAATAAAATTATTTATTCTTATTGTTTATTTTTTCTTCTAATTATAAGAGATCTAACTGGTAAAAATAACAATTGAAAAGAAATATCAATACACTCCCCTCTCAATATTTCCAACAATTGGAATTAGAGCCAGTACCTTCACTCAAAGCCTAACATCTTGAAGGTAGATCCTTAGAACACAAATTGAAAAGCCAAAGAAGAAAGGCACAAAACCATGTGAAAATGTCTCTTCCTCGGTTAAGAATTCAGATGAAAACCATGTTCACAAAGGTCCATTGTTCAATGGAAACTTTGATATATGGAAGGTTAGAATAAGGAATTTCTTAATGGCTCAATATTTTGAAGTCTGGAATCAGTGATTACTGGAAGCACAATGGAAGGAGAATCCAAGGAATACAATGCAAAAGCAATGAAGGTTATCTTGAGTGGGCTACCAGATGATATAAAGGCCAAAATGGAAAAATGCTCATTAACAAAAGGTATGTGGGACAAACTTTAAGATATTCACTCAAAAGTAGCATTGACCATTATCGCTCAAGAATATGATGAAAAGCAAGAAGGAAATCTTGAACCCATAAAGGAAGTTGAAAACAAGAATGAATACTTCAAGGCCAAGAAATATATAGAATATGAAGAAAATGTTGAAGATCTCCAAGAAGATCTCATGGTGAAACTTATAGCAGTCCTAGAAGAGATAAGAAGTTTGAAAAAGGAAAATGAGGAACTCAAAAAGAAATCATAAGATGGTGATCATGACCTTGACAAGGCAAGGAAGGCAGTTAACCTATTCAAGCTTCAAGTACAAGAAAGAGACGAGCAGCTTGCCAAGCTTAAGGAGGAATTTCATCAGAAAAGGAAAAGGCATCATGAATAAGTCATATCCATGACAACTGAATTGGAAAAAGCAAGAAGGGAAGACAATTTGTGAAGCTATCTTGAACAAAGACATGAAGACCTGAACAAACTTGAAAGAAAAATTGGTCAATAGAAGGAATATGTCTCCTATTGATTTGTGATAGCATCGGATGTGCTCTAAATCTCAAAATTTGTAGGAAGTCTTAGGCACATGTATTCCAAAGAACCTAGAAAGCATTTTGGGAATTTCACTCATATCATGTTTTATGAAAATAATTAATTATTTTTAATGGGAACCTAAGTCTAAACTTAGGAAATTAAAATAAATAAAGTACATTGATCAAAACAGAGTGTGAATCTTCTAGAGAAGATGAAGATCGAGTCAAGTTAATCTTAGCCATTGATTAACGATTTAATATTGGTTGTTGAAGTCTCGACAGTAAAATTATAAGAAAGAATTGATGGGGCATTTGGAAAATATATGAAGAGGTAGAAAGATCCAGAGATCGGAATTCTTTAGTGAGCAGTGCTCAAGGAGAAGATCGGTCGAGAGGATTATCGTAGAGAGGGGCACAAATAATTTATGGTTGGAAGAGTTTCCTGATTCAGAGAGTCCAAAGCAGGGGAGGTAGTAAAGACCATAGAGAGTAGCGCAAATCCATCCACGCAGAGGCTACCCAGGGACTACACAGAGCTATAGAGGGAGTTCGATTTTCTACAGAGGAAATAGTCGGGATATAGTGCAAGTCACCGAAGAGAGTTTCTAGAGGCCAGAAGAGCCTCGTTTCCAATCAACAAAGATATCCAGTGTATAGAGATAGGGAAACTTCAGTTGTGACACGGAGACTATGTAGAGTGATGCAGTCACTGCGCAAAGGCAACAAAGAGCTTCTCATCTAGATCTAAGGTCAATGTTGGATTCCCATGGCAGAGTGAGTTCTTCTCATGAGATTTTATTGGTCAATTTTCCTTTGTATGGTTTGTCAGTTTCGAAAATCATAGACTTGTACTCTGAAAATTATTGCATAATATACAAACCCTCAGTTGTTGCACCACTTTTCCCACACTGGGTTTTTCAGGGAATATTTGTCCAAAAATAATTATGTTAATGTGTTTATACTTGTGCTAGTATTTTTCCTTGTATTTACTTTCCACAAAAACTTTATTGTGAAGACTGCAATGTATTTATTTTGATATTTACCGTAGCACACGATAAATAATTTGTTCATTTAAACAAATAGAAGAAATCTAATCAGCTATTGCAGTAGGATTCCAGATAACGGAATGCTCACATGGTATTATAGAAACAGATCCACAAGAGCTAGTGTTCAATAGAAGAAGGAGATTAGGAGACTGCATAGGCAGTAAATCAGATTCCCTAAACGATTGCGGAGTCCACTCCAAGAGGACAAATTTTCGTGGAAAATCTCTCTTTCAGTGAGTCGACAGACAGAAATATTTCTGGATCAAAATTTGTCAGTGACAGAGGGAGTTGCACTGTAGGTTCAACGTAGAGAAGTCTTTATGAGGGCCGCAGTTTTTGCTAGACTGCAAAAGCATTAAAAATCGAATGAAAAATAACACAGATAAGTATGGAAAATTTAGATGTCTCTGAATTGTCTTCCAGATTGGAAGAAGACTTCGCATGTTTTCCAAGTTCAACTTCAGGTGTTTGGTACATTGATAGCGAGGCTTCAGGTCACATGAATGGAGTATGATAATATTTCTCGAGCTATCAATAAGAGTAGATGGACTTCCATATCACTATGGGAAACATAACAAAATGCACTCCAGCAGGGAGAGGCACCATAGCGTTTCATACGAAGGTAGGAACCAGCATCAAAGCCACTAATGTGCTACATGTGACAGGGCTAGGAATGAATATGATTTTAGTGTCCCAATTACAGAACAAGGGATACGATGTATACTTCATTGGAAAGAAGGTACATGTCAAAAATCTAAGCTAGAAGAAGAAGAGGCAAATTGGAGCTCGAAGCAATAAACCATATAGATTGTAGCTCGAGTCTCTTATGGCACTGATAGGCATAAACCTTGATGGGGAAATAAATCTGAATGAACTATGGAATATGTGAATGGGACATTTGCACCATGGAGCACCAAGGATGCTCAGAGAGACTATTAATGGAGTATCAGTACTCAGTACAGAACATGATGACATATGCAGAGGATGTGTACTGGGAAAGTGCGCTAAGAAAACATTTCCCATAAATGATAACCGAGCAGAAGACGTATTAGGGTTGATACACATACATTTGTGGCCTAATGTCCACTCGAGCTCTCAGGGGTGGTGAATATTTTGTCACCTTCATTGATGATTACTACAAGAAAACCTGGATCTACTTCCGAAAGACCAAGGATGAGGTCTTTGATAGGTTCAAAGATTTTAAATCTCTCGTGGAGAACATGACAGGGAAGAAATTAAAGCTATTGCGCTCAGATAATGGTGGATAATATACAGACATATACTTCACATATTTCTGCACAAAGGAGGGTATTAAGAGAGAGTGTAAAGCTCCATACAATCCACAACATAATGGTGTAGTAGAACAGAAGAACATAACTACTATTGGAGAAACATAAGTTATGCTATATGACCTAGACTTTCCTAGATTCTTATGGGAAGAGGCATGTAACACAACTGTGTATATTTAGAATAGAACCCCTAACCGACCATTGGGGAAGAAAATTCTTGAAGGACTTTTCATAGGGAGGAAGTCAGAAGTGAGTCACCTATGGATATTCGGAAGTCTGGCATATTGTCATGTACTAGATGAAAAGCGTAGTAAACTAGATCAAACTTCAAAAAAGGGGTATCTTGTAGGATATAGCAAGACCTAAAAATCATACAAAATCTACATTCCTAACAACAGGGAAATTGTAGTAGGGCGAGATGCTAATTTCATGGAAGATAGAGCTTTCAAGAAATCTTGTGAGATGAAAACAAAGGATTTGTCAACATAATTTCCTTTAGTCCAACAACAATAGGGGCAACAGGGAGGACATACAGGAGGAAAGAAACTAGGATCGAGTGCAATGACCAATACCCACATTTCCACGTGAGCAGAAGATTCTTGTAGTTCTCATCAGATGGAACAACAACAACATGAGGAGGAATTGAGAGAACGGCCTATGAACAGTGGTAGAACCAGTATGGAGGCATGACAGATACTGAGGGATGCAGAGGAGTTCATTAGAGCTCCATAACCGAGAAGAGGTAGCATAAACAACCTGATAGGTACCAAGCATTGGTAGCACAGGTATAAGAACCCTCCAGTTTTTAGGAAGTCGTACAAAACCAAGTATGGGTGGATGCCATGGTAGAAGAGTATAGTTCTATCATGACGAATGATGTCTGGGAAGTTTTCCCTAGACCTGAGGATAGATTAGTTGTAGGATCAAGATGGATCTACACGATCAAGTATGCTGAAGATGGTAGCGTGGAGAATTATAAGGCCAGGTTCGTGGCAAAGGGGTATGTACAGAAGGAAGGAATTAACTATGAGGAGACCTTCGCCCCTGTAGCCAGACACACCTCCATCAGATATGCTATATCCCTAGTAGCTCAGATGGGATGGGAGATTCACCAAATGGATGTTAAGACAACGTTCTTGAATGGGGTGATAGAAGAGGGGGTGTACATACAACAACCTGAAGGCTTTGGAACTCATGAGAATAGAAATCATGTATGTAGATTGAAGAAAACCATGTATGGGCTCAAGAAGGCACCCAAAGCTTGGTATGGTTGAATTGATAGCTACTTGCAGCAGTTGGGATTCTTCAAGAGTGATGTAGATACTAATCTCTATTATTTAATGGTGGAGAATGAGCCTCTAATACTGGTATTATATGTAGATAATTTGTTTCTTATAGGGTCATCCAGGCTCATTAAGGATTACAAGAAGAATCTAGAAGAAAAATTCAACATGAAGGATATGGGGTTGATTCATTATTTTATAAGGTTGGAAGTATGGCAGAATAATGGATAGATCTTCCTAGGAAAAGGAAGATTTGCTATGAAAATTCTGAAAAGGTTCAGAATACAGAATTTTTGGTCCATGGCGATTCCTATGATCACCAACTGGAAGAAAATAGATGCACCAAGGGACAAGGAAGTGGACCCCACCTTGTATGAATAGCTCATTGGGTCACTCATGTATTTGGTCAACGTCACGCCAAACATTTGTTTCATTGTCAACACCCTTATTCAGTTCACGGTGGGACCAAAAAGGGTACATTATGCAATAGCTAGGCACATTCTCATATATGTGCGCAGAACAATCGGATATGGGTTGAAATACACCCGAGGAGATCATGTCAGATTGAGCGGGTTCACAGATGCAGATTGGGCAGGAAGCTCAACAGAATAAAAGAGTACCTCTGAGTATTATTTTAGTGTTGGATCAGGAGTGATCTCTTGGTGCAGCGGGAAGCAAAAGTCGGTAGCACTGAGCTCAGTTGAAGCAGAATCTATGGCAACTATCACAATAACATTCAAATCCATATGGCTTAGGAAGCTTCTCGTGAGCCTGTTTAGGAAGAGGATGGAACTGACTAGTGTTTACTGTGACAACCAGAGTTGTATCAAGCTCTCTGAGAATCCAATATTTCGTGATTGGTCAAAACACATAGATATCAAATGTCATTTTATCAGATACTATGTTCAGTGTGGGGTAGTACAACTGTAGTATGTTCCCATTGGAGATTGGGTAGCATACGTACTCACCAAGGCTCTAGGAAGAGCTAGGTTCATTCAGTTCAGAGAGCAGATGGGTATGGTTAAGATCTCGTTTCAATAATAGGTGGGTCCTTAGTTACAACAACAATAGATAATAGAGATTTGCAGTGCAAGGGCAGTTGATAGCAGTACTTAGGGTCAACAACAACATAGATGAAACAATGTAGTGTTGGTGAGCAACAGTGTCAGACATCAGCAGCGTAGAGGGAGATGTTGCAGAATTAGGGTAGTAATTCAGTTGGATATATTGCTAGAGCACATTCATTGCTAAGAGGGAGTGTTAATTTGTGGTAGCATCAGATGTCCTCTTGTTGGGAAAAATACTGAGAGGGGGGGGTGAATCAGTATTTACTGCATAATCAAATCTTTTTACTTTTTCATTCCTTGAAACCCATACGCTACTTTCCTTCAGTAAACTAGCGTATATACGCGGATCCCCTTTATGAAACTAGCGTATACACAGAGATCTAGATATGTCATTAAATCTTCACTCCTATTATTCCATCATTCATTCATCAGATGTTTAATAAACAGTAAACATGTGCAGTAAAAACAGAATAAGCCATCACACAAAGCATCACACATGAACACCAGGATTTTTAGGTGGAAACCCAAATCGGGAGAAAACCACCGCTGCAGTTGCTCAACCTTCAATATTTTATTATAGAGAAAACATCTTACAACATATGTGCTGGCGCAGACTTGACCAGCACGCAGGCACCCACCTGCGCTCGTTTACCAACCTCTCCTGGAAGGGAGCTCCAACCCCCTGACTCGTTTACCAGCCTCTCCCGGAAGGGAGCTACGACCCCCCGATCTCGTTTACCAGCCTCACCTGGAAGGGAGCTACAACCCCCTGATCTCGTTTACCAGCCTCACCTGGAAGGGAGCTACAACCCCCTGACTGAAGGCTACAACCTTCAGCACCACCTTGGACCACGTTTCATCAATTTTTACACTGGATCCAACAACTTCAATAGAACACCACTTGCAGGCCACATTTCATCATATTTTCAAACTGGACCCTTACCATACTTTTAAGCACAAAATATACATCACCAACAGATACATATCAACACAAACATCGTATAGCAAACATTGTTATAACATACGTATAATTAATACCTTGTTTCAAAGAAACCCTAGTTTGCATACGCGCTTCCCTTTATCGATGTCGCATATATACACGCGTCCACACAAACCACAACAGATACCTGTATATTTTATTGCGTATACGCGTTTTTCTTCAAATAAGCCGCGTATATACGCACTTCCTCGCTAGCTAAGTAGCGTATAGATCTTCAATCATTATAGAGTAGCATACTTCTTCAGATCAGATATTTAGTTCAGATTCAACCCTTTACATCAGATAGATGATCGCCTCATCACAGATCTAATCACTCCATAAACAGATCTAGCAGATACAACATTTCGCATCTAGATATCCCCGTTTCATCATTTCTTCATAGGTGCATCATAGATCTCGACTATCATCAAACCTTTACCCTTTCCATACGTATATACTTCATAGAGAAGTATTCATTCGTCGTACATCTTGCTCTCACACACACACTTTGCACAATGAATTTCATCTCTTTATATAGGTTTATCCTTTTTTCAATACCATGAGCACCTTTCAATACCATGAGCCCAAAACTACATTACTTCCGATGGTATTCCTGGACGGGGTCAATTAGGCGGATCATTACCCAATACAATGGGTCAATACCATGGTGGTTACCCCCGGTTTTGCACTTTTTGAGCGCTTTTTGCCCATACGCGACTTGGCACGTTCTTTCCCGTGTGCATACGCGACTTCCCCTAGACATATCCGCGTATGCCTTGAGACATACTCTTTTTATCATAGATTGAGCACATTCTGAATTCCTTTCTTCATTGCCTTCTGTACACACTGTAGATACATCATATTTTCTCCGTCAGGAACATATTCTCTCAAGTACAACTTCATCAAGTAAGTTGTCATCATCTTCACCATGGGTTGCCTTTCAAGGACAACACTACATCATATTGTCAACAAACATCGAATTTACATCATTTACTGTGTATATCAAGTCAAGACTAACTTCATCAAGTGGATTGCCATCAAGGAAAACAAATTTCAACAGTCACATGTCTTTATCTTCATTCAGTGGGTTGCCATCAAGGACAACACTCTGCATCATATTTCCAACAATCTCCCCCTTTGGACTTGATCGCAACCATGATGGTGTTTGGTTACCACAACAGATAGATACATTAAGAATACAATGACACCATGTCATTCTCCCTATTTGCCATGTCACTCTCTCCATTTTTGGCATCATTCAAACACCATGTCACTCTCCCCCTTTGACATCTAGGGCAAAGGGCACATCATTATCTTCATTCAAACACCATGTCACTCTCCCCCTTTGACATCAAGGGCAAAGGACAAAACCAGCAGATCAAAACCAACACACTCTCCCCCTTTGACATAAAGGGCAACGGGCGGATCAAAACCAACACACTCACCCCCTTTTCTCCTCATGTAGAAGAAGCGTTCTGCAGATCTGATGTATACTGAAGTGACCAAGCTCCTCCTGAGTTCATGCTGAATCTTCAAACATATTTTCAATGAAGTACATGACTCTCTCGAACTTCCTATCACCAAAGACTCATACTTACATCAAATATCCAACCAAGTGATTGTCTATAAGTATTCAAGTACCCAGGGAAGTAGGTTTACACATTTCAACTCAACACTCCAACCAAGTGGGTTTACAAAATTTGACTCAAATACCCAACCAAGTGGGTTTACAAATTTGACAAGTCCTTATATGAGTGAACATTGCAATTTACAAATCATGAGTCCTCAACAAGACCTTTACACCAAAACTACAACATAACTTTAAGACCAACACCAGAAAGTCCTCAAGAAAGAGAACATATTTCAGAACCATCATAATGCCAACAATGCATTATACTCAGCAACGCTAAAGCTCCCCTGAATCTATGCATCCATGCATCCTTTTCATATGACTAAGGCTCCCCCTTAGTTTGTGCATCCTGAACACTTTCACCAACAAATCATCAAGGCATCTTTATCAAAACATTAGAAACAGAATTATGAGAACTGGAACATCACCAGAGATACCAAACAGTATCAGAGATACCAAACAGCACTGCAGTTGTGCTGAAGAGAGCTGAACCAACCAAAAATTGCCAGCTACCAAACATACGCGGTTTTCTGTGCAGGAACTCGCGTATATACGCGACTGTGTTTCAGGAAACCCGCGTATTCCAAGCCATCTTCTAAATTTCAACCAGATCTGATTCTCTGTGAGGCAAAGACAGTGATCAGCTTCTTTCTCAGATATTTTGAATGCTTCCCTGGACTACAGATAGATATAACAGTGTAGTGGTGTCTTCAAGCATCATCCAACGGTTGTAGCATTAGCACAATAGTAACCAAGCCTTCAGATTCTTTGTAGCATCAATACAATCTTTCCAAGATGGATTCTCATATCAGAACAACATATTCACATAGGTGTCAAGCAATCATCCAAGTGGTCCAACATCACCATGATCTTCAAGATTTAACATGAAAGATCTCTCAACCATAGTACCAAACTCTGCATGATTTATTTCTGAATCAAATGACATCCAACTCATCCATGTGTGAGTACAAAAGATACTTATCAACAACCAGGGCTCAAAAACTCATCATAATAAACCATGTACCAAGTCATCATCATTTGAGCATGAGTATCAAAGAATAAGCAGTCATATTGCCAACAATGCAATCATTAGTATTCAACCTGCTGCTCCCCCTAAACCAATGCTCTTCCTTAGCTTGCAATCTGAAGCACCTTCAACAGCAAGTCATCAGCAACAATATTTGCATGATCTGTCCTCATCTCTGAATTATAAGACTTTCATCTCAACAACGAATGCTCTTCATCATAAAGAAACCAGGCTTCATCCATAATGTTCAACACAAGAACCCATGTATCATTTCATTATTATGAGAATAACCAGAATAATGCTAACAGTGCAATCATCAGCAGTCAGACTGATGCTCCCCCTGGACCTCTGCTCCAGATCTTCAGTTATCAAATAAATTCTTTTATCATCAATGCATACGCGTCTGTGTCTGATGAAACTCGCGTGTATACGCGACTTTGGTTAATATAACCCGCGTATGGAAAGTGAAGCATATAAAAATTTCATCTTCCTTCATTTCCTCCTGAGCTTGTACCTCCTGTACCTGTCCTTTCCACATCAGATGCGCTGTCAGAAGTAAACATAACCAGAATAATCAAATCAACCATGAGAGACATCATTCATTGCTTCCCTTTGTGACGATACATTACTAAAACTCATAATGTATCCCACATCATTCCTGTAGTCAATAAGAAAAGTCAGCTTCAGAAGCGGATGACTGCAGTAGGGTCAGAAATCCCTACGTTTCTGATTGGTCTTCCTTCTTTTTCCAAATTTGTTTGATTTTCCTAACAGTGTGCTGAGAATTGTCCACTTTCTTAGATCTGTTCAACCTGCATTCCTTTTCTACATGCCCATACTTGTTACAAGAATAACATCTCATATGTCCCGAAAAGTAAGCATAAGAATCATAATGAGTATTTCTGATCTTCCTTCTTTTACAATCAGCTGCTCTATGTCCATACCTGTTACATGAAAAACAATATCCCTTGAAGAAACCAGAGTACCTTTCTATGTAGGAACTGTTTGATTGAGGCTGAAATGATCTGCTCCTGCAATTTGCTGCAACATGCCCATATTTATGACATTTGAAACATTCAACATTATTGAATGATTTCCTTTGAGATTTCATCATTGTTGATTGACCTTTTGTTTCTTTCAACTCTTCAGGTTTTGTATTGACTTCCTTTGAATCTTTAGCACTTCCTTGTGAACTAGATTCTCCTTTAACAGTTTCATGAAAACCAAGACCAAGTTTGATAGAAGGAGACCTTTGACTACTAAGAATATTATCCGAAATCTTAGTACTATCTTGAAACCTCAAAAGTCTAACCTTTTCTTCTAATTTACCTTTGAGAATATTTACCTCAACCTCCAAGTCTTGACATTGCTTTGTCATGCTTTCTTCTTTCCTTCTTCCATCTTCTACTTGATCCTTCAGATTTAGGATTTCTTCTTTCAACCAATTTTCGTTGTCTTCACATGTTTGTTGCAGCTCTTCATTCTTCTTGTTTGATGCTTCGAGATCTTCTTTGAGGGAGACAATTTCTACTTCAAGTCTTGCATTCTTCTTGTTTGATTTATCCAGGTCTTCTTTGAGGGAGATGATTTCTGTTTCAAGGCCTTCCTTTTCAAACGTTTGTAGAGGTTCCTCAATCTTCTTACTTGATGCTTCAAGATCTACTTGTAGAGAGATGACTGTAGCTTCAAGACCTTCATTCTTCTTCTTTGATTTTTCCAGATTTGTTTTTAGAGAAACGTTTTCTGCTTCAAGTCCTTCATTTTTCTTATTTTCTTCTTCAAGTTCTGCTTGCAGAGAGATGATTCCAGCCTGATATCCTTTACTTCGACTGTATACATCATCGAACATCCTTTTCAGTCTAAAACACAAAGCTTTGTTAGCAGATTCCCTCTCATTAAATTTTCTTTGTTGATCTTTGATAACTTCTTCTAGATCCACAATTTTTCTCTCCCTATCTTCATCATTGTTTGTACCACTAAGATCTTTCAAAGGATGACCCCAATCACTATCTGATTCATCTTCTTCAATTTCTGCTAAACTGGTTTTCTGAGACATCTCCTTACTTTGAGTATCCTTCCTCTTTGCCATGAGCACTTGTAGAGCTTGGTCAGAATCTTCTTCATCTTCACTTTCACTATAATAATCCTTGCATATACAATTAAGTAAAATACAAGAGCAACGATCAATACCTGTTTCATCTTCTTCAATTTCTGCTATACATGATTTCTAAGGCTTCTTCTTTCCTTGAGTAGCCTTCTTCTTTTGCTTCTTTCCCATTGCGACGGATCTCCTTCAAGCGATCAAGCTTCTGCAGAAGGACCACCCTCTGATACCAATTGTTGGGAAAAATACTGAGAGGGGGGGGTGAATCAGTATTTACTGCATAATCAAATCTTTTAATTTTTCATTCCTTAAAAACCCATACGCTACTTTCCTTCAGTAAACTAGCGTATATACGTGGATCCCCTTTATGAAACTAGCGTATACACAGAGATCTAGATATGTCATTAAATCTTCACTCCTATTATTCCATCATTCATTCATCAGATGTTTAATAAACAGTAAACATGTGCAGTAAGAACAGAATAAACCATCACACAAAGCATCACACATGAACACCAGAATTTTTAGGTGGAAACCCAAGTCGGGAGAAAACCACCGCTGCAGTTGCTCAGCCTTCAATATTTTATTATAGAGAAAACATCTTACAACATATGTGGTGGTGCAGACTCCTACCAGCACGCAGGCACCCACCTGCGCTCGTTTACCAGCCTCTCCTGGAAGGGAGCTCCAACCCCCTGACTCGTTTACCAGCCTCTCCTGGAAGGGAGCTACGACCCCCCGCTCTCGTTTACCAGCCTCACCTGGAAGGGAGCTACGACCCCCCGATCTCGTTTACCAGCCTCACCTGGAAGGGAGCTACAACCCCCTGACTGAAGGCTACAACCCTCAGCACCACCTTGGACCACGTTTCATCAATTTTCACACCGGATCCAACAACTTCAATAGAACACCACTTGCAGGCCACATTTCATCATATTTTCATACTGGACCCTTTCCATACTTTTAAGCACAACCATATATCATCAACAGATACATATCAACACAGATCAGATAGCATAAACACAGCAGAACAGCTCAGATATTTCATACCCCTTGCTTCAGCAAACCCTAGTTTGCATACGCTCTTTTACTTCACTGATTTCGCGTATATACGCGCTTCCGTCCACAAAAACCGGCGTATACCTCAGTGTATATTTTATTGCGCATACGCGCTTTCTCTTCGCTGAAGCTGCGTATATACGCGCTTCCTCCGCGTCAAAGTAGCGTATAGATCTTCAATTATTCCAGAGCAGCATACTTCTTCAGATCAGATATTTAGTTCAGATTCAACCCTTTACATCAGACAGATGTTCGCCTCATCACAGATCTAATCACTCCATAAACAGATCTAGCAGATACAAATACATTTCAGATCTAGATATCCCGCTTCATCATTTATTCATAGGTGCATCATAGATTCAGATCTATCATCAAACCTTTACCCTTTCCATACAGATATACTTCATAGAGAAGTATTCATTCAAGCTCAGACATCTTGCTCTCACACACACACTTTGCACAATAAATTTCTTCTCCTTATATAGGATTTCCTTTTTCAATACCATGAGCCCCTTTTTCAATACCATGGGCCAAAGCAATACCATGAGCCCAAAACAACCTGGACGGGGTCAATTAGGCGGATCATTACCCAATACAATGGGTCAATACCATGGTGGTTACCCCTGGTTTTTCACTTTTTGAGCGCTTTTGCCCATACGCGACTTGGCACATTATTTTCCGCGTGCATACGCGACTTCCCCTAGGCCGATCCGCGTATACAAAGAGACATACTCTTTTCATCATATTTTGAGCACATTCTGAATTCCTTTCTTCATTGCCTTCTGTACATACTGTAGAAACATCATATTTTCCTCATCAGGAACATATTCTCTCAAGCACAACTTCATCAAGTAAGTTGTCATCATCTTCATCAAGTGGGTTGCCTTTCAAGGACAACACTCAGCATCATATTGTCAACAAACATCAGATTTACATCATTTACCAGGTCCATCAAGTCAAGAATAACTTCATCAGGTGGATTGCCATCAAGGACAACACATGTCAACAGTCACATGTCTTCATCTTCATTCAGTGGGTTGCCATCAAGGACAACACTCTGCATCATATTTCCAACACCTCTAAGTCCCAAAATATGCATGAAGGCATACACACATGTATTCCAAAGAACACAAAAAAGGTTTTGGGAAATTCCACTAAGATCATGTTTTATGAAAACAATTAATTATTTTTAATGGGACCCTAAGTTTGAACTTAGGAAATTAAAATAATTAAAGGACATTAATTAAAACAGAGTGTGAATCTTCTAGAGAAGACGAATATCAAGTCAAGTTATTCTTAGCCATTAGTTAATGATTTAATCTCGGTTGTTGAAGTCTCAACGAGAAGATTATAATAAGGACTTAATGGGGAATTTGGAAAATACATGAAGATGGAGAAAGAATCAAGAGATTGAAATTATTTATTGCGCAGTGCTTAGGGAGAAGATAGATCAAGAGGATTCTCGTAGAGAGGGGCACATATAATTTTTGGTTGGAACAGTTTCCTGATCCGGATATTCCAAAGTAGAGGATGCAGAAAAGATCATAGAGAGCAGTGTAGAGCTAGCCACGCAGAGGCCACACAGGGACTGTGCAGATCTTTAGAGGGAGTTTGATTTTCTATAGAGGAAACAATTGGGGTACAGTGCCAATCACCAGAGAGAGTTTCCGGAGGCCAGAAAAGCCTTGTTTCCAATCAGCCGAGAGATCCAACGCTGAGAGAGAGAGGGTAACTTTAGTTGTAATGTAGAGATTACGCAGAGTGACACAGACACTGCACAGAAGCAACACAGAGCAGCTTATCTAGAGCTAAGGTCAGTGTCGGATTCTCGTGGTAGAGTGAGATCTTCTCACAAGATTTTATTAGTCAATTTTCCTCTGTATGATTTGTCAGTTTCGAAAATCATAGACTTATACTCAAAAAGTTATTGCATAATATACAAACCCTTAGTTGTTTCACCAGTTTTCCCGCATTAGGTTTTTCCAAAGACATTTGTCCAAAAATAACTATGTTAATGTGCTTATACTTGTCCTAGTATTTTTCCTTGTATTTACTTTCTGCATAATTTTTATTCTAAAGATTTTAGTGTATTTTATTTCGAATTTACCATAGCACGAGATAAATAATTTTTTATGTTAAACAAATAGAAGAAATCTAATAAGCTATTGCAGTCGGATTCCATATAGTGGAATCTTCACATCGCCTCCCTTATTTCTCAACTAGAAGAAGCAAATAAACAAGCACAAGGAGCTGAGAAGGTGATGGAAGCTTTGCCACTCATAAAAGGACAAGTTGATGAAGCAGAAAATGAAAGAAACAACATGACATGCCAACTAGAAGAAAAGGATGATGACATCACCAAATTAAGATCAGAAATCACCTCACTTAAGACCCAATATTTTGAAGCAACCAAAATAAAGGAAGAAATGGAGATCCATCTAGTAAAGAAGGATGAAGAATGCAAGAAAATGAAAGAAGAAATTGATATCCTTAAAAAGGAATTTGATCTTCTGAAAAAGAGCCTAAAGCACTCTCAAACCCTAGATTACATCCTAAGTCATCAAACATCTCCTCTTGATAAATCAGGTCTTGGATATGTAGGTGAACCCTCAAACAAGAATATTTCAAAACCTAATTCTTCAAACAAAAGGGATGTGGAGAATCCTGGAAGAAATATTGAAGCCCCCAGTTCCAGCAAAGGAAAGGAGAAGAGTCAAGATGAAATTGGAAGAAACCCCACTCTAAGAAAATATGCAGACGATGTCAAGAATGCAGCAAGCAATAAATTTGGTCAAAGAATACCAAGACAGAATGAATTTGGAAGTACATCAAGGCAATATCCATCCTCGAGGTACCAAAGTATATTTTTTTATTATTGCTATTCTTGTACAAAATTTGGGCACATGGAAAAGGATTGTAGGGCACACCACAAGGACAGATATAATGGTCCCCATCAGCTCCCTAGAAGAAACTTTACAAGAAAAACTCATGATTCCTCATTCATGAACAAAATGGAGTGCTTCAAATGTCATAACATTGGACATATGGCTCGTGATTGTAACTTGATTTGGGTTCCTAAACAAACTAAAACCATGACTACCAAGCCAGAAAGGAAAGTTATGCAAGTGTGGAGAAGGAAGAAAATTGGACCAGAAAGTCTCTCAAACACTCAAGCCAACAACACATGTTGTTGATTTGATGAAGACATCATTGGAAGATGTAATATTCCAAGTGTTTGATGATGAAATTTTTCCAAACATAAGACCATGCATAATGCTAGGGGGAGCTTATGATTCTTGACTATTTTTGCATAAGTTGTCCATGAAGATCCCTATTAAAACCTTGATGAGTCGCACATGAACATCATGTTATGAGGCATATCTCCCGATGGACCATTGTTGAGGATGTCTTCCACTTGATCACAAGGAAAGCAATATTACTTGTTTAAAGCAAAAAGAAGAGCTATAGGAGTTTATGTAGGCAGGGGGAGTCGGTTGATCATCTACCTCATCCATTTCCATGAAGGTGTGCAAAGGCTTAGGGGGAGAAAGTTCATTAAAGCAAGAGCACCATGATAATGAGAGCTACATATCTATGAAGAAATATCATTGGCAAAGAAAATACGATGAAGAGAAGCAACATTTTAGGGGGAGTACTTGGGCACCCCATTTTCCATTAATATCAAAATGGGAAAAAATGTTGATATGGAAAGAATATTTCCATCAATGAAAAAGGGGGATATTGTTGGTTAATATTGTCATAAATGTCAATATGGAATTGTTAAATATGGTAAATATTATTGTGATGCTTAACCCTTTCGAGATGTTGCCCAAACATGAAGATAATGCATAAGTCAAATTCCCTAGCCTACAAGAAGCCCTAAAATGTGATGCCCTATGTATTTTTGTTAGACCCTACTTAAAGCTTTTCCTAGAACCATATGCAAACCCTTATGCAAAACACTCAAGATGACCCAAGAAACCCTTGTTCCAGCCACTCAACATGAATAAAACCCTAGGCCTATGAAGCATCCTAATACGTATGATGCCCTACATGAATGGAACCCAAAGCCTATGAAGAAGACCTTCACATACATGAATGAAGCCCTAATCCTAATAAAGAGTACATGTGAAGGATCCTGCATGAACTTGAAGGCCTAAATCTATGAATAATGAGCCCTAGCACTATCCAAAGCATAAAATCCTACAAATAATGATGACAGTTCACAAAATCCAATTTATTTATGGATAATTGACCTCATTGAAGAATGAAATTAACACCATCTCATAGAGGACAATCTTCCCTTCCTAACAAGCTATCACTTGCCTTGTAACTCCTTCTAGTTTGAGAAAAAATAAAATTTCAAGGTTGAATATTATATGTTTATTGCAAGTTGACCTAAGCTCAATCATTCTAGTCGACCTCTCTCCAAAGTGACGTGTCCCTTCATTTCAAAGTCATAATTCATATAAATACAAGTTCGTATTGTTCATTCTTATCATCATTTTTGGTGAAGACATCTCAAAGCATAACACATAAGATATAGTTCACAACTCGTGAACTAGAGGAGGTTGAGGAAGGAGGAACATAAGGATAAATGTGTAGCTCAGACTAAAGGACCGTGGTTCAAAATTTGTGGCTCAAGGACAATGGCTCAAGAATTGTGGCTCGAATTGGAGACAACTCGAACCTTCTATTATTACAGCCTCAGACAAGACTTTGAAAGCTCATATTATAGGCCTAAAATCCATTGAGTGGAGACCTTATATCTCACGCAATTGTGCCACCATCTTCAGACCTTAGTTTGCAGCTCCAGATCTTTTAAACATGTTTTGTTGGCTCAGATTGGAGGCTCGGACCAGAATACATTATCACAGTTAGTTCAGATCTCTTTTAAGGACTTAACTATTCTACAATTGGCTTAGTTATATAACAGGTCAGACCTCTATATTATAGTCTCTAGCGACTATATTTCTACAGGACCTCGGATTGTCCTTATAATCAGAAACTCTGATAAATTTCTCCTTTAATATGAAACAGATCCTTCACTTGTGATCTCGGTGCTAGTGTTAAGTAGGTTTGTTGGGTGGTGTATCTCTTAAGCTCGATCAAAATAATACTTGAAGTATTTTGGAGGTCGGATATAACACTTTTGTGGAAGACTCAGTGTAATATACTTGTGGAGATTCATATTTGTGGTTTTTCATCATCAAATTTTGTTGTGTACATCTAACGGAGGCATGAATAGTTAACAAGTAAGACTTGAAGTGGTGGAGGATTGGACAAGTTAATAACTCGAGGACTTGTGGACATTAAAGAATTGAAGGCTCAAGAACAATGAACATTGACTCAGAATTGATGACATTTCTATCTTGGAACCTCAGATTTTGAAGATTATTTTTTGAAGACACTTGGATCACTTGTGAAATAACCTTGAAGATTTGTTTGTGAAGACTTTTCCCTTGGAGCTAACTTTTGAGTTTTCTTTGGAGCACACCTTGAGGAGTATTAAATTGACCTTCATTTGAGCAGCCTGTTGAAGACACCTTGTTGAGAAGCCTTTGTTGATCTAGGAGTTACCCTTGGATACCATGATGTCTTGAAGTCATCATGAGGTGACCTTGGAGAAAGTGTTTGGTTGACACGAAGAGAAGTGGTGACACCTTTTGAGAAGACAAGGTTGTCATTGATGAAGTGATTTGGAGGAGGCAGTGTTGAAGATAGACATGGCTTGTTGAAAAATATATTGGGAGTCGTGATCAATCACTAACCTTATCTTGATGAATTGAAGTTGTGGGTTGGAGCCCTAGAGGATAGGAGTCCTCGAGAAGACCACGTTGGTGTCTGTACTAAAGATAGGGTTGGAGCCTCAAAGCAACAAGGTTAGAGCCTTGGAAGATAGGGTTGGATCCCTAGAGGTTAGAGCCTCATGAAGTCCAAGTCGAAGCTCGGAAAATTACAAGTTGGTGCCTGGAAGGATTGAAGATTGGAGTCTTCATCTAGGGTTGAATCCCCACACTATATTGTATTGGATTTATTGTAAATAAGAGTTTAATAAAAGTATTTATTCTTATTGCTCCTTTTTTTTTATAATTATAAGAGATCTAACAGGTAAAAATAACAATTGAAAAGAAATATTGATTCACCCCCTTCTTAGTATTTCCAACAATAAGGAGAGTGAGAAAGGTGAAACTGAGCAGAGAGAGAAGGAAAGAGAAATGTGAAATAAAAGAGGAAGAGTTCGGTTACAAAATTTCCAAGAGGAAGAGCATGTAAGAAGTTGGTAATCATCAAGTGAATGACAATTGTGAAATGCTATTTTATCAATTAAATTAAAGAAAATGGTAAAATAGAAGTGAAATGAGAAGTAAAAGTAAAAGTGGTTAATTTGAATTATTTAAGCATGGATTTAAATGTGATGGTAAAATTCCAAGGCAAGTAGACATGCATCAATTATTTTGAGGTTTTGCATATTTAATGTGCATGAATTAATTTTTTATGAAATTTTAGATTATTCACCTCAAGGGACACTTCATTTAAAGAGATAAATCAAAGAGGAAAGTAGTGTAGCTAGCTTTGTGTTGAACACCAAATAAGATGTGGGTGTTTATTCTCATCGTGAAGGCCTGCCATTCCTCTCTTATTATTTTCTTCAACATTATGAATATTGTAATGAAAACTGTCCATAATTTACTTGTTAAATTTGCATTGTAAGTGGGTACATTTTCGATTGAAGCTGACACCCTTTTTTTTTTCAAAGTTGATTGCAACTGTTTTCTGTGTTTTAAGAAAATGACCAAATTTAATGGAGTATTAGAGTTATTGAATACTCAGATACTCTCCATTGCCAATAACACAATAAAAATCAGAAAATCCATTATTGTTGACATTAAAATCCATCTAAATCATGCACAAGAGACGATTGAGTTTCTCCAACTTGAGTCTCAGTTCCAGTGAGATGAACTATAGTAGAAGAATCATGATTTTGAACTGGTTCTTTTTCAGAACAACTCCCTTTTTGAGTTTGATGTTGAATCTCATTAACAGTTAAAGATTAATCAGATTTGTGAGGTCAATTCATGAGCATATTTGCATAAAGATGGTGCAGAGGTTCAACCTGCACTTCCCATTCTCATCATTAGACATTGGGAAGAAGTTGTTAACAACAAAAAAATAATCGGACTTGGATATGACAAGGATGTGTCCTTTCATATTATAGACTATTCTGAGCCCATCTAGTTTCATAGTTTTGGGTTTCTTCAGGATGATTTGTTTTCACTTGCTCCTATTCCACAACAACAAATTATTAGATGCCAACATTATGATCGAGTTGGCCATGTGAAAAATCAGTATTTTGATCTTCACCCTTGTGAGCATTGTGGTAAGCACACTTATCATTCATAAATATGCTCAAGAAACAAGATTCCCGCAAGAATGAAGATTTACCTTGGATGGATCACTTCTTGGAAATGGTATTCAACAACCAAGAAGATATATCAATCATACCTCAGAGTTCAATCTCGAGTATTGACACGTCTTGTAGTTGATATTTATTCATCTTCTCACCTTGTATTTGACAAGGGGGAATTAATGGTCAGCTATTTGCTTCAAATATTCATCAAGCGAGTCTGATCCACAACTTGAACCAAATCCAATTGTTAGAGCTCAGATCTAGAGTCAACGATATCCAAATATATAGTTGTAGCTAGAGACAAAGTCATGCTCCATGATCATGCTTTTTTGGTTAGTGACCTGCCTTATACAAAAGACTTTAGTTTCTGCTATGTTCGTTTGTGGTCATCTTCAAACCATTATTAGGAAGCACTTCCACTAGCAGAAGACTTTAAATTCTAGCTAGATTTGGAATTGTTCCAATAACTACTTCGAGATTTAATTCTAGAGTTGGTGTACAAACTTAAACCACCACCAGTAGAGACCTCAATTTTTTCTACCTCATTTGGTTTTTTTGTCTTCCTTAAATCACCATTTCATAGAGCACATCCAACCATTGATTTCCCGTGCTTATTTACACTTTAGCGCTCTTCTTGGACTCTTACACACCCCTTTAGATTAAAGGGGGGATGTTGGACAGCTAATCCGTCAGGGTTATGATGAGCTGTTACTATAAGTCCAAGAAAACTTGGAAGTCAAATCCAACAATTTCAATGTTGTATTTATACGTACATCATTCTTAATGAAACTTGAATTCATTCCATTGAGGTTGATTCCAACATTCCTCACTTCTTTATCTAGGAGGAAATGAAAAAATTAACCTTAGTATATTGGGAAACCAAGTAGCCATGTTTGAAACATGCCTTACATTAAAATTATATGTGTTCATAGTCCAACATTTCTATATAATTACAACCATTACATTCATGAAATATTTCTTTAGAGAGACCTTTCATTATATCAAACTCAATGTAGACAAGGGAATGCATTTACTCAAAGCATTTCATATGGAAATAAGGCATTCAGAATTCCAATAATTCAGGCAAGTCATGTATCTACACCCATGTAAGGACAAATTATAGATTTTCAATGCATAAATTTGAAGCACTCGTATGAAGGCCTCATGAAAAGACTAGCCCTATTAGAGAAACAAGGCCTATCGTTGACATCAAACACTCTACCAAATATGGTGTTATCCAAGATAGCACTTAGGTTTTGTCTTTGAGTCATTTTGGTTAAGTTAGTTAGGGTTTTGAGTTTTCTTAAAAAATAATCACATGTACAAAGGTCATTTTTGTCATAAATTCAGTTCGTAGGGTCATTGTGAATTTTAGGGGGGTGTAAACATAAAGGTGAAAATAAAATATTCCATGTATCTCGGGCTTATCTGGTCATAATTGGCATTTTGACAGTTTTACAAAAAATCGTAGCAAGTTTAGTTAACAAAGTCGAGGGTTTGCTACGAAAGTTCCTGACACTTCCGTAGTGAATCTGTCTCTTCAAACACTTGTCCCACTACGAAAGTCCATTGCTGTGATAACGGTATTATAATGGTGCAAACTTTTTAAAAATGGTTGTGGTCAGAGTCATGTGGGTTATGATTACATGTCATTTGTCATTATTTATCATCCCCAAAAAGCATACACCATATGACTTCATTCCAATTTTGTTATATTTTCACTTTAGATTAGCTTTGCTATCATAAACTCGGTCTCATTCTCATTCGAGTTGTTCTTGTTGTCCATAAGCTCGGTCTTGTTGTCTTGTGAGTTAGTCTAGCTGTATTTAGGGAGTGTCTGTTGGTGTCAATAGCTAGTCTCGTTGTCTTTAGGATATTTGCAGGTGTCAAGAAGCAGCTCTCAACATGGTGAAGCCATGGCAACTCAGAGGCAACAATATAAAGGAGGCTCAGTTGTGAGATATGAATCGATGGATATGAAACTACTGGAGGAGGACCCTGCCTTCACTCAAGCATTTTCCAGCATGGGGTGCCTTAATTTTTGTCAGAAGTTGCAGGGATACCATGGGAAAATTGCCAAAGACTTTGCCATTAATTTCACAGGGACATAATCAAAAGTGGGCATGATGAATTGTGCAGTGTCCCTTTACACCATTTCTCATGCTACAAAAATCCATAGGTCCGGAGAAATGTGGTTCAAAGTGCAGAATTTTTAGTTACAAAATTGTGATGAGTTTCTTAAGGACGAGCACAAAGGGATTGATATGACTACAGACATTCCCAAAACTTGCCTCAAAGAATATTTTTTTAAACTCCTGATGGTCATCCAGAAGTACTTCACATGTGAAGCCATGTTCAACATGGTCTACCAATACCATTTCAAATTTCTACTACATTTCATAGGTAAACATCCTCTAGACATTCCTTTTTATCTGTTTAGAAGTTTGGGAAAGATGGCTGACAAGGTCCAAGCCAAGCCTGATGCCAATAACTCCTATGTTTTCCACCATGGTCCTATTAAATTTATGGTTGTTGAAGAGTTGAATAGGTTGAGCAAAGATTGGCTCACCATTTTATTTTTAAGTGGCCATGAGTTAAATACTACCACCCCTATGAAAACTCCAAGTCCAAATCCATAACCCCTAGGGAGGAGAAGCAACCTGAGGCTGAGCCTGTAGCTAAACCTGAGGCAAAGATAGAACTTGTAGCTGAGCATACAGTAGAACTTATAGCTGAACATGCAGTAGAACCTGTGGAAACACCAAAAACTTATACAATCACCAAGAGGAGGATGACTAGAAGTCAAAGCAAAGGGAAGGGTAAGTTATCATATATCCTAAAAGTTATTGAGACTGAATAAATCCCAATTGAGAAGCCTATAGAAGTAACAAAGGTTGAAGTTCAAAAAAAGAAGAGTAAGAGAGCCAAAAAATTAGATTTTTCAAAAGAATAAGCAGGTTTCGTTTTCAAACCTAGGAATCCTGTCACAAGATCACAACAACCAATTGAAAAAATGGCTGAGCTACCCTTAGAAAAAACAAACCCATCAAATAAAAGGAAAGGCAATGAGCCTGCACAAGAAAAAATTGAAGAATAGGTTTTAAAAGAACAATTAAGAGATGATAGGAATGAGGTTATAGAATTTAAATTACTTATTGAGGAATTGAAGGAGGATATATCAAAGCAACTTGATTTCTATGATAAGGTTGGAGATGAATTTAGAAAAATGTTAAAGAGAACACTGCCTTTGCATAGAATGGTGAAGCACTTGTGCAAGGGGAACAACTGGTTACAAGAAAACCGGAAAAAGTTGCAGGGGCAAGTCAATGCCTTAGAGACTCAAGATCAAAGATGAGCTTTTGAAGAAGGGTCTCAAGGTCAAAGATGAGCTTTTGAAGAAGGGTCTCAAGGTTATTGTTGAAATAGATGGCACTCCTTGAACACAGTAACATCATTAATTTTTGTCTATGCTATGTTTAACTAATATTTTTGGTAGTATATAGGCTTGTATAGGCTATTAGAAATGACATGGAGGTGGAAGAAATCGTGAAAGGGAAAAATATCAGAAAGTTGACAGTTTCATAGCAACTCTCCATATTGAAGGTGAATATTTGCTACAAAATTGCTGTAGCTTTTCATGGAGGAAAGGACAAGTTTAAACCTCAGCAAAGGGAGTGATAAAGGCATGTGTTTAACTAATAAACATCAATGAAGACCCTAGAACTGTCAGAAAGGTCAGATGGGTAGAAAACATGTGTTTTTTACATTTGCTACCAAAGATTTCTATGAAACTGCCTATACTCTATTTTTTTATGCGTAATGAAGTTTTGATGAGTTTTTGAGTAATCGAACAACAAGGTATTGGATGGAAAACAGGTCAAAGGTGTCAACATCATCAGCCTATGAACTCTTATTTTTCAGGGAGACAACTCAACAGGTCAACAGGTTAGTAGCCACGTGGCAAAATCTCAACATTCCAACACAACACTCCAACACATTTCAACAGTTGGTTGCATTCGATGAAGGTCACCAACAAATTTTTTGAGTTCATAAATGATAGAAGACTCCTATTTGTATTCAAATTCTGTTGAAACAGAAAAAATCCCTACAAAGGCTCCATGTTTTGTAACTCAATTAGAATTAGGTCTCTTAACTATGCATCGATCTAGCCCAGGTGGTAAATTTTTGTTATCGAGACTTTTCTCTATATATGTGTAACTTTTTCACTTTGAGGAGGTTGATGGATGATGTTTAGAGAACCAACCTTGTAACCATTTTCTTCAGTTAATATACATTTGCAATAGATTGTCTTTTGACTTGAATTTCTATTTTGGCTCCTATATTTTATCTCTATGTTTTGCATGATAATATTAGTTTCATAGCAATTTGATTACTTGGAATTCATGTTATATGCTCCAACTTCCTTCATTTGCTATGTTTTTGTTGTAAATGTTTTATTTCACACCATTTTACAGCGAAAATTGCCTCAGCTTCCATGAAAGCAGTGTTGTTGTAATTGATTTTCCTTAATTGACTCCATGCTCATTGGTGGCAGTCATCACATTATTTTTCACCTGCAAAATCACATGAAGTATGAACAGAGTTGGCCATATGATGTTTTGAGTTTTATATAGAAAACTTATAAGTAATTTGAGAGAGCCCTCTCAGATTGGAAGGGCTAACTTCCAGTTAAAATTTTGTTTGAAATAATTATATTGGGTTGGAGGTTGACACAACCCAACCTGTTCTAGCCTAGTGATAACATATGGTGCTAAATTCTAAAGGAGAAACCCCTTAGCATTTGGGTGTGTTACCACGATAACCTACAAGAAGGAACACTAAACACGAGATATAAAAAAAAAATCTGGCTTTGACTGAACATTGTTGAATATACTAAAATCAGCATGTGAGCCAAAAGTTATATTTGACCTCCTTTCCCCAATGAGGATCAAGCATTATGATTAACACTAAGGTGAACTTATTAACATGGAATTATTAAGTGGAGGGAAAAAAGCTCAACTTCTCTTTGAGGTTTGTTTATGGTTGTGACCTACTTGTGGGTTTGTTAGAAGGAAGAGATCATATCATCACCCCTTTAGGGAGGTGTCACTCTGTTGTGCATCAATATATGTGCTAACCAAAGGCATTTCCTTCTTCATGGGATAGGGGTCCTTCATCTCTTAATGAATGAAATAGGCACGCTCATGGATCACCCCCTGATGGATGAAAGAGGCACAAACATGGATGAGGGAGGGGGTTAGCATTCATGATTATATCTAAAAAGCAATGAACGATCAACAAACTAAGAGGGTGGAAAGGGATCCTCCACAATTGGCATGAAGTAGAGTTTGGAAGATCATGGAAACCATGGAAACTAGGGAAAATTCTCAATTACACAAAGAACACTCATTATTAAGCTTTACAATCCCTTTTCCTTCTTTTTATTTTCATTTTTTAATAATAATAATGAAACTGTAGTGTAAAATGCCACACATTTCTTCAATAAGCCAATGTGTATATTTCTTTATAGACCACTTATGTTTAATAATTGTTTTCTTGCAAGAGTATTCACAACATACACACCAAATGCACATCAATGGCATACAAAAGCATCATTATGGAACATAATCCTATTATATGAACGTGCCTTGATAATATTAAATAATAATTATTAAAATGAAATAAGCAAAAACTACAAGAAAGAGGGAATCGCAAGGGATGACATCGAAGTTGTTGGTAATTTCAATACAAGTGTGAGAGAAGTTGTCTTCTTTTTTTTCCCGATGAAAACACCTTGTGGAAAACTCTTTGAGTAATTCCCCATGATCCATGGACGGTAAATGAGTTGAACTATCAACCCTAATCATATAACCTAATCCTGAGGGGATCAAGAGAGTCCAATCCATGACCTCTCAAACATTTGGGGTAGAGATATCACATCTTGCTCATGACCACTTGAAATAACCCTTGAAGTTGAGAGGATGTTATTGCATCAAGTCAATGACTCATCCCTCAAAGTCAACCTTCAAACCAAGAGAATAACTTTGATTTATTAAGTCGGTGACAATAACAATTATATTAATTTACCTATTGACATTTTGATCAAACTACAGGAACAATAATGAAATGTAATAATATAATTTATCACGCTTGTTAAAATGGAATTTATGGAGGGTACAATATTTACAACGTGTCCACCAATGTGTTTTGTATTTGCAAGATTAATAATGTATAAAATATGCAGTCCCCCAATATCCAAAACTAAGTAATATATTTAAAGATTGTTTGGTAATGAAAAAAAGGTAAAGACATGTGAATAATAGGGAGAGGGGGTGAAATTGCGATGATGTGAGGGAGATCACAATTGATGGTGTCCATATGAGGATATACACATTGATTATTTGACTCGAGAATTGTCCATGCCCTCTACTAATGTCCACTATTGTGTTGGTGTATTCAAATCAATCACATATAGCCAATATATCAATGACCTCCACCTTTGCGAGGAAGACCATGGGTGTGTTGAAGATGTCATTGAACTCTAGATTATTGCATACATAATAACAAAAGCTTGGGCATCGTCATTAAAGTTTTAGAAATTGCCACTGCCATAAAGTGCACCCTTGAAACGATGGTAGCATGTAACCAAGTATATGGATAACACTCCAAGAGAGTAAGGGGAGTGAGACTTAAGAGATTAATGTCCTTAGACACAAAGTAGGTTTTTTTAGGACCGGTGAGAGGGTATCTATCTCCAATACCACTATGTTAACTCGTTGGGCATTCTCTTGCATCATTTCCAATGGTTTGATTGCTTGCATTATTTCCTTAGTGGAAAGGCGAGTAATAATCTTGAGAAGGAATGCAATGCGAATTTCTAGATGAGTGCCACATGGATAACAAAAGCTTATTGGTAAATATTCTTAAGTAAATTTTGAATTAAATGCACATTAGTTCTCAAGATTGGTATTGTATAAAAATAATGTGTGGCATGATGATGGTTAATACAATGAAATGGGTCATTGTTGCTACTACTTGCATCCTCCAATGAATTAATCAAAGGAACTATATAAAATAAATGGGTCCATAAACCATCATAAGTCACACCCTAAATTGTCATCACATGTGTTGAGCTATGCTAGTTTAATTACATTTAATGTGATGTAGATCTTTGTGATATTGGGCATCATTCATGAAGTTATTTATGTAAGGGGTGCATGCCATTTATTGAATTTTCATATTTTCTTCATCGGAACACAACCATGGGGATCAATCTTAAATTAATCAAATCCCTTTAATGAACCAATGACATTCAACATAAGTAATAGATTTTGCAATTGAAAAATTTGTATTTTTAAACTTGTGGATATTCAACATCTGAAACTTGATTTTAGACATTAACTCCTTATCTAAGTCCAAACCTTTTCATTGCAAACAAACATGATATGTCTCGAGAAAACATTATTCAATAATCTATCA
This sequence comes from Pinus albicaulis, assembly GCA_034641835.2. Lineage (NCBI taxonomy): Eukaryota > Viridiplantae > Streptophyta > Pinopsida > Pinales > Pinaceae > Pinus > Pinus albicaulis. The sequence continues at coordinate 908,498,135 of CM076570.1, forward strand.
AAGAATGTGCATCTAAAACACATTTATTTGTAATATTGATCATTTATCAAGTAGCTCACTAGTAGTAGTGGATGCTAGTTATGAGAGACAAACATGGTCAATTTTGATTAAGGCCATCACACATTGTCTATCAATATAAATAGCAAAGCAAAGAAGATTCTCTACAATTCATGGTATTATGTGCAAGAGTTTGTTTACTAGATTCTTTGAGTAAAACATGATATCAATTATGAACTTATTTCAAAGTAGGGCAAAAGCAAGACCACTACTTATGATGATGCTTTTGACAAATCTTCTATGTGCAATATTCAATGCGAGAGCATATGCTCATGGGGGTTCGTAGTGGTAGTGTATTGGATTATTTGTGATTATTTTATTCTCTGAAAACTTGCAAGCATATCCTTTTGATACAGTTCTAAAAACACAACATTTGGTATTAGGGTTTGTCTCACTCCTATCATATCTAGCCCTCACTAGATTAAGTTTCTATCAACAAGGCTTAGCTCATATGTTGTACAATATAGTGCATGCTTGACTCTCCATACTTTGGTACTGGATATGATGTGTTGTTTACAGATCTATTGAAAACAACATATTCTCAAACCTCACAACAAAATTCATGCACCCTCAACTCTCCATAGTCCAACACAAATCTTCAACCTTCTTAAGGCTCAACCCATATGTCACACGATTTGTGCATGCTTAAATCTTTGTACTTCTACATAAATCTTTAACATTGTCCACATTTATTGCTACTATTGTTATCTAGATGATCATTCATGAATGAAAGACCCTCGACGTCAAAGACTAATGTGTGCGTAGTACCTGCAACCACGAGTACATTAGGAAAGTACTTGAAATTATCAATTACCATGAGCAAAATCCCTAGAAGGATGCAAAGGTGATGTTGGAGAAGACTCATAAACATTAAGAGCAATGGAAAATGGACTAAGATTTAGATTATAACTGTTAATAGAAACCATCAAGGGAAGATGACTGATACCTAAAGAGTTACATTTCACACATTTTCACCATTTGGTAGTATATATTCGATAACATAAGTACCCTTGGTAGGGGAAGTAGTTCCTTGTTGATGATTTGTTACAATGAAATGCTATTTATGAGAGGGCATAAGTCAATGTGGAAGCAACATTGGGAGATGCAAACGTTGTAGGTTTGTTGATGTCGAATTAGTGAGATACAGGGGACCAAAAAGAAAGTTTACACACCAATATGATAATTGTGTGACCTCAATACAAAAAAAAAAATAACAAAAATGTAATATTATTAATAAATTTAAAAAAAAAACAATAAAGTATTATTATTATTATTTAGTTTATACTAAAAGAATACAAATTCACATTAATATGGAGAAGATAAATATGATCATTAGAAACTTTCTTACATAACAACAATGCATTTACCAATTTACTATCATTTACATAACAACAATGCATTTGCCAATTTACTATCATTTTTTATATAACCTTTTACAATAAAGATTAAATGTTGTTTACTAAAAAACAACAATGCATTTGCCAATTCACTATTATTTTCTATATAACATTTTACAATTGTTTATTAAAAGCTTAAAATTCTCTTATATTACTCCGTCACCAAACTCCACATGCATAAATGAAACACCATATCACACATAATATAACATTAACATTATATAACCTCCACTTCTACAATATTTCTAACGTTATAATGCTCTCATGAAACAAACCCACATGTTTTCATATTGAATAAATGATCTTTAGTTTTGTAGGTGCCCTTTGGAATAGTGATTCCACTTAGGTGGACATCAAGACATTTCGACCTTTATTAAATTATAAGTTATTGTACCTGCCGCTGGTAGGATACTGCGCATAAGGTTTTTCCTGATTGTGACATTAATTTAGGTTGATTAGACAGATGTTTTCAATTTTTTTTTGTTTTTGCTATGGTTCACTATGAGATTTATTATTGTTGATTTATTTTAATTATTTTAATTTGAATTATCTGTTATTTAATTGGCCAAAAAGTTTCACTTCTTTTGCAAAATGCCTAGATTTTATCGCCATTATTTGTATTGCGATTACAAAAACATTTATATATATTCTACATGTGATGTACTTTATCTGGAGTCGCATTAAGAAAAATAACGAGACAGATGCATTCCCCGTACGAGCCGCCTATTTTGGTCTGTCAGATAGCACGCATATCTGTGCGTATGCTTATATATCATAGTTGGTGCGCGATATATAAAGGTAGGGTATAATGCATCGTGGGCCCGGCGAGTGGTGTTGGTTTTTAAACCATAGGCAAATGCATAGATTATAACAATAAATCGAATGGACAGAAGAATTTATTAACCTTGTGGGACTATCACGAATCACAATCGCCGATGTGTTTATGGACTGTGATTTATATGTGTTTGAAGTTCGTACTTAAAAGGCATTAATCGCATCGGAACATTTGCGAATGCATCAATTGCATCGGAGGAAGGGCATCGCATTGGAACATTGGCAAATGCATTAATCGCAATCGGAAGCATTGAGTTGCGATTAATCACATCGGCAAATAGAAAAGAAAGGTTTATAAAGTTGTGGCGCTCGAAGTTTTCAAAGGTTAGCGTTTTGGTTAGAATATGAGAGCATAGTATATGCGTAATCTGCATTGTTTTAAAGCGGATATTAAAGTTATATTTTTTTAAATTAATGTAGTAAAGAATAAAATAATAAATCTATATCAAATGAACCTTTTGCAAATTTGCGTTATAAAACTTATCGGGTCCGAGACTTGCCATTGCAGTCGGCTGAAAACATAAGAACTTGCGATTTGCGATTGCGATTGGGCGAATCGCATTGCATGATTCAACAGTAGCAAAAAAAAAAACATATCAAGTTTTAGAAACTTTCTGATCCGATGAGTTAAAATACCTTTTAACATATTTTGAACATATTAGAAAAATTTTATACTTAGAAATATGTTAAAATGAATTCTATTTAGTCATGGCATCGCAAAAGATCAAAAGTGAATTTTAACATTTATTGCAAGGATTCGCCGATCTCCGATTATATGACAAATGTTGAAAATACCGGGAGATTAAATGGTAATTAAAGTTTTTGTAGCTATCCTCATTATTGTGTTTTATTTCGGCTGAAAGCATTCATTTGAATTGCAGAACAAAGGTTCAAATCCTTTCATTCGCAGAACCAGAGAAATTTTACCCGACTCTGGAATGTCAAAGAGAAGCAGAAAGTCTAAAGCTGCTTTTGTTGCAAATTCTCCTGTGCTAAACATGCCACCCAAGGAAAAACCGACAAAGCTCAAGCTAGTCACAGACACCTCCTGTCAAGGACTGGGGAAGATGACATCGGAGAATGTATACAATTTGCTTGAAAAAGAGAAACCTAGGGTTGTTGTGCCCAAAGAAATTGTTCCTGATGAAGAAGATTCAGACTCTGAGTCTGAATCAGAGTCTGAATCTCAACTTAGTGCATTGGAAAATTCATTTTTACACCGAGTTGCTGCCCGGGCGAATACTTTTCCCTACTATGATGTTATCAGATGGGTCATTGACAATGTGACGATTCAAAACAGGACTTTTGTTTCTGCTTCTGGATCAGTGTTCTGGTCATTCAGGGCAAAAGATATTAAAGCAATGTACCATCTTCCCAATCCACAAAAGATTTACAATAAAGAATTCCTTAAGGAATATGCTGAAGAACATCGAAACCAAGCAGAGCCAATCAAAGAATGGAGGAATAATCCTGAGAAACATAAGCAAGAGGCATCAGGTATGTACTCTATGGAGTCTCTTGCACCTCCATATTGTTATGCCACAGCAATGATGTGTAGGTTGTTCGGAAACGACAACTCTGCTAGGTTTTCTATTCAAATGGTCCCGTTAATTCATTCTGCTGTTAATTCTGAAATTATGGATTAGGTTGTCATTTTGTCGGATAAGATAGCTAATCGAATTCTAGAGTATAGAAAAGATAAGAATTCAAGGAATTCTTCCTCTTTCCATTTTTGTGGTTATATTTTGGACGCCCTCTGTTTCAATTCTGAGTTCCCCGTATTAGGTTGGAAATGGAATCCAAAAGAACCTATTCCTATTCATGTGTATCATAATTTATTATGGAAAGAACATTTCAAACTTCATGTTTACAGAGTTTGCCATGGTTTTCTAATACCAATCTACCAAACCATTTTTGGTCATTTCCCTCCTAGACTGTCCAATAAAGCCAAGACTGATTTATCTTCTATCGGAGATTGGTTCGGAGAAGAAAAATTCACTTATATCAGAATTTTTGGGAGTATTGTTCAGCCACATATCCTTCCCCTATATGTTCCAGATAAGCTGTTAGCTCAGGAAATTTCCTATCAACTGACAGTTGAAGGAATGTCTAGAATTTTGAAAAGCAATAAAAAGCTTATGTGGCCTAGCTTCCATTTTAAGTGTGGTGACTATACTCTTAATAGTTTTGCTCACGCTGAGAAAGAAGTTGGTAAGATTTCTAATCTTAAGTTTTCAACAATTCTTGGAAGACAATACGACCCAAGGAAAGTGGCGCATGATTTTACTACGTCTGTTTTGATTGCCCGATTCGAGCATGAACTAGACATTTTTGATGATTTATTTGTTTCCATGGATGATATATCCCAAGTCTTTGATTCAACCAAGTACAAGTTACACGCTAAGGACTTAAAAAAGTTTTTGTTGTATAGAAGCCAAAGGTTACTTAATTTTCCTCTTGATCAGTTGAGAGCTCCCATACAAGAGAAAGCATCACAACAAGCAGGAAGTAGTTCTGGTAAAGAAGTAGAAGGAGTTGATCATGTTTTAGGGAAAAAGGATGACAGTAGTAAAGCTGACAATGCCAAAACAGAAACAGCTTCTCAAAAAGATACATAGAAGCCTTTAGTGTAAACAAAAAAAGGGAAGACTGGCACTGATGTCCAGGTACATATTGAAAAGGGAAGTACAGAAAGTAAAAACATTGAACTGTCATCCAAGAATGATGCAGGTTCTCAACTGGGAGGACAAGTAGATACTGAATTGGTTGTTTCTTCTCATTTGCTAAATCAATATCCACAATTTGCACGGCAGATAGGATTGCAAAACAATCCTGAAGTTGACAATCCCAAAGATCAGGATGGGGAAATCATTCCTGAAAACCCGACTAGAGAAATTATGCTAAAGATAGAAGAAATCTCTCCTTTAGATATATTCTACAGTCCCAAACATAGGGTTGTGGTAAGAAAACAAAGGAAAAGGAGGAGAATAGATCAAGATGCTCTTTTGGCATCACAGGGGGAATTGCTAAATGTTGTTTATAAAAATGCTGAAGTGGATCCCTACGAGGATCTCACCAAATTGTCTCAATATGCTGGTGCCTATAGTGCTTCCACTATAGATAAAGCTTCCGAAGTTTCACAGCTAGTAAAACAAAAGGATATGCAAATTGCTATGTTTGAAGAACAGGTTGCAGGTGATCAAAAAAATATAATTCAGTTGGAACAACGGGTACAGGATGCAGAACTCAGAGCTAAAGAACTAGAAGAGAAACTTAGCATTGAAAAGAAAAATATTGATGAACAAGCCTTGAGCAAACAACAGCAATTGGCTCAAGAAGGAGAAAAGCTACAAAATCTTTTACAAAATGAGAGAAATTCAAAGGTTGAATAGGAAAAAATGTTCCAGTTAGAAATGGGCAAGTTTAAGGAGTATCCCAAGTTGGATCAATTCATTACTGAGGCTCCTGAAATGAAAAAACTTTTATCTCAACAGTTAAATGAATTTTGTTTAAGTTGACACAAATTGAACCTTTGCACGAAATTACATCGTCTTTGATAGATAAATCAGTCACTCTTAGGCAAGAAATTGAAGATGTTGATGATAAAATTTCTGAGTTTCTTTCATGGCAAGATACAGAGCAAGGAAAAAAATCTAACCTTGCTAGAATTGAGGAGAGACACAAGGAAATTCTATTTATGGAATGGGAACAACAGTTAATGAAATTAGAAAGAGCTACATCAAGGGCTAAAAGTTCAATGAATAATACAACACATTTGATTAATGACAGTCTGTACGCTATGAATTTGATCTCAGATTGTATTCCAGGTGAGTTACCTAAAGTAAAAGAAGTTGATTATAGGTGGAAGCAAGAGATAATTGATAAAAATAAAAAATTTAGCAAACTTCAAGGAATTTCATGGGATAATATGTGGTCTTATCTGATCAAGCCACACAGTGAACAGATGGCCATCAAATTCCTTTCGAATGCTATTCAATGTATCATTCTTGAATTATTTGATGCTACATACGCTGGACAGTTACATTCAAAAATGACTCAGCCAACAGAAGTCGAAGATATTCTCAATCTCTGCCACCTTCGTTCATCCATCTCAATCGATGATTGATGAGCTAGTCTACTACAAGTTCGCATTTTAGTTTAAGATATTTTATTTTAGATATATTATAGGAATAGTTTTAGTTATTTTGTTTTATTGAGTACCTATTTAAACCCCTTTCATGCATTTAGAAAGGGGTCCTTAATTTGTAATATATTTTGACTTGGAGATTACGTTTTTGTACTAGATTTACTTCTATATTCTTTTATAAAGGGTCACATCTGGTGATTCTGTGTATAATTATTTTTTAAGAGTTGGATTTCTGTAGCTCGGAGTTGATTTTGCGTTGTAATTCCTGGATTCTATCTATTCACTGTTAATTTCTTTTGTCATATGATATTCTCTTTTAAATTTGATAATTTTCGAGGCTTCAAGATTTTTGGGACTAGAAGGAGGGCCAAAGCTATGAATGGTAGATAAATATAAATCGGTGTTGTGTTTATAAAGTTGCACTATGTTGAACTGTTATTGCCTAAATCCAACTTAGGTTGAAGGAAGGCAGGATTCAGGGTAACACCAAACCACACTCAGTCTGGTAGCTAGCCCTACCAGAACAGGAGAGGGCTCTCTCCGGGTCAATCTCAGAAAAAATGTATCAATAGGGCTTGAGATGACTAAAATGAGTGCTAATTTTAGGCTAGGTATATGAATCAAGGAGTTTGGAAAGATTTTTAGGGATTTTTGTTGGAAAAAGGGAAAGGCAGTTTTGCGCTTGGGGATGAGGCCAAATTCTTGCAGAGTTCAAGTTGGGGTAGGGAAGGCAATGGCTTTGATGTCTTAGATTGAATGAATGGATATAAAATACTGCTGAGGAGCTGAAGAGGGCAAGAGGGTCCAAGGATCCTCTTCAAACAAATGAAAACACATAAAACTAAACAAAATTTTAAGGCAGAGCACCAGCAAACTAATGAATTCTACCTTAGTTACTCATTTGTTTAATTTTCAAAACCAAAGAGAAGGGAAATGGCATACATAAAACATTAATGAACTTACAATTACATGGAGAAAAACATCATCAAAACTCAGAGCCACAAGGATCCCAACAAGTGCTGCAAAACCCTAGTCTTTCCTTTGCCAAAAATGCTGAAATGAATGTACAATGAGGTGCCAAACTATTCCCAAGAGTCCAACACTAAAAATGTCTCAGAAAATACATAATATAGACCGGCCTAACCCATTCCCATGCCTCTAGGGGTCTAGCTCATCCTTCTAGGAGCTGTTTCAACCAATTCTAAACTAGGAACTGAAATCTAGGCAATCAAACAACTTGCCTCTATATGGTAGGAAACTGATTCATTCAGTTGTTTTTCACTTTTTAGTGAATGAATCCTCTAGAACAAGTAAAAATGTGTCAAAATTACATCATGATCATCAAATTACATCAAGGTAAATCCATATTTACATCAAAAAGTGAAACTAGTCAAAACTGGGCGTAATTCTGAGCTGAAGAGTGAAAAATAGGCCAAAATTCTCTATGGGCCGCACCCAAAATCTCTATGCGTAACACATTTTTGGAGCTGATTTTGAGGCACTTCCCGAGGTCCAAATTGAGCTCATAATAGCTCGTTGGAAAGCCCTGCCTGTCTACTTTACAACCCAAGTGGAATTTCTAGATTTAGATGTCATTTTCCCCTCCAAAAATTCAATCTCCCAAGACTGGTTCCTGTGTGTGTAAAAAGTGGCAGAAAGGCCATTTTCAAGGTGTTTTTGACCCCTTAGGCCACCCAGAACTTGATGAAATCCTTAGGAAATTCCTGAGCATGCATAATTTTCCATAAAAAATCCAAAAATATCAATTTTTCCTCCAGAAGATCTCTCAAACGTAAGCGCGCACAAGGTGGCGCTACGCGTTGGGTAGGAAAATATGTTTTATGACCAAAAAAATAAAAAATGACAAAATTTTCTCCAAATTTTCTGAAATTTGGAGTGAAGGTCCCCCATCAAGTGTCATGCTCAGCCAAAGAAGCTTCGGCCAAGATTTGGAGTCGATCATACTTTTCACGCCGCCTCAATGCCTTATTGGTGCATGTAGTTCAGTGGCGGAATCACTGTCTCGTTCATAGGATGTGTCGGTGTCCGTCATGGTGTTGCAAGGTATGACAAGTGTATGTTTGATTGGTTGAAAATGACAAACGAAGACTTGATGTTTATGCCTCCAATTGCCAAAATATAGCCAAGTGGGGAAAAGACTGTGATAAATAGGGACAGTGGGTATAGAACTGTGGGAAATAGTACAGTGCTAGGAATGTGGTTCAGTCAAGTGAAATTTATAATGTGAGGGCAGTCACTTGACTGTGTTTTGGAAATGTGGGGTTCGGGGATTTTTCACAAATGATAGGGAAAGGGATAAGAAAATGGAGTGAAAGGATTTAGGGATAGGGGTAATGGGAATGAGTGATAAATGGGATTATAAGGGAATAGGAGAGGGATATTAATGATATTGTAACAGTGAGAGGGAAAAGAACCATAGGTAGGAAATGGGCTTAAAAGCACTTGGCACAAAAATCACACCTTTAAAATTCAAATACAAACCCTAGGAGCAGTTTTTTTGACAAATGAATAGGGTTTAACTTTTGATATTACAAATTCTCCAACCAATCTTTGAAACCACACCAAACACCAGCTACGAGAAATTGCAAGGTGAGTCAAACTTACTCGGAGCAAAAGGGATCAAAAAATTGGAAATTTCATTTAAGGCAGTGACAAAATTGGCTTGTGGACTTTGTGCGCCGCGCAGTCAGCCCAATACGCCGCGCAGGCTGTATGTGCCGCGCCAGTGTAATTTTTACACTGCACAGGCCGGCTCAATGCGCCGCGCCTACCCAGTGTGCCATACCGGCTGCCCAATGCGTCGCGCAGCTCACTTTCACCATAGTTTGGCTTTCACACTCTAACTTCACCCTCCATGATTTTCTTCGGCTTCTTTGATGACTCTTGCGGGCAAATGGAGCTCGAACTTGGAAAGACCAATGCGTTTTGATTTTTCATTTTGACAAACCCACTTCCTAGTGTTGCAGAACTTTGGCACTTTCACATAACTCTGTTTTGCTTGTTTCCTCTGATCTTGGAGCTGAATGACGAAAATTTTGGCTACTTTTTGCAGGGATAGCTGGCATGGCAATTCGACAAAGGCGACCAGGGCTGCGCCGAAGAATTTCACAACTGAAGAAACTTTGAAAATTACATGGAAATTTATTACAAAAGATAAAATGATGATTTTTCTTCAAAACAGAGTTTTGAAGAAAAGTCATGATCAAGCGATATGACGATGAAATTTTTGAGATGAAAACTTATTTTGGGCCTCCCTCTGGCCTGCTAGCATTATTAGTCATTTTGAAGACTAAATTTGCGAAACCCTAGACCTAAAAAGACCTAAAAACCCTAAAATGACTCTTTGCTGGCCAAGAGGCCAAAACAGGACTATGAATGACTTTAAAATTGATTTGATGAACAGACCTGAGCCAGCAGGATAAGGCATGAGGGGTGTGACTGAGAAGGCCCTTCCGTCAGTTAATGGCATGCCCCTAATGGAGTGTAGATGAATGAACTGAATGGGACACCTAAAAATGAAATGCAATAAGAGAAATGATCTCTGACGGAGGGATGAAAAGACCGACTCTAAAATTGGCTCCAATGGGGATGGTAGCTCCTTGGAGGTGCCAAGGACTATAGATCTTTGGAAAAGCAGACAGTGCCTTCATCCATTGGGCAATGGAGTCAAAACACAAAAACTGACATTATGCAAACTGACTCTGACTCAAACAATGAAAACGATAATAAAACCAAACATGAGTAGACATAACTAACACACTGGAAAGATACTCACAATTGAGCTTATTCATCATAACTACTCTAATTGTTCTTTTCACCACCCGATCAAGTGAAATTAAACAGCCAATGCAAGCATGTAAGCATCCTGACTGCTATTTGGTTTCTTCCCAAATGCTTTCTGATGCGCAAGAAAAGGGAAGAATCGAAAGGCAACTCCCACGGAAACCTGGAATCAAGTTGACTGCTGATAAACTTGCAAAGCATGAGTTGATAGGATGACTTCAAGAATACTGCGAAAGGATCCTCATAAACATAGCTATTGATTTCCATCAACACATTACTGCTCTAGTCCAAGTAATCTTCATAGCTGGATATTAAGATTTTCCTCACATTTGTGCTGTTTTTCTTTGGGGATTGCAGCAAGCTGTCAAAAGGATCCTGAAATTTGTGAGTAACCAAACTTTGTTGTTGATTCCAAACAGAACAAAGGTCTCCTTTATCAATCTCCTCATATAACTGCAAACATTGGTGTGAGCTTTGTAACGAAAAATCTGTTAAACAAGACAATGAAGGGGACTTTTGAATAAGATTATTATCAGCATTCTTTTCTGGCACATGGTTAGCTAATGGAGAAGAATTTTCACAGCAAACATCATCCAACACACGAGCAATAGAATCATCAAAAACTTGAGAAGACTGCTGCGATGTATCCATTGAAACTGTATGACCTCCTACTGACTATTCATCTTTTGCTTTAGAGATATTACGAAGATTCTGCTTTATAAACTGAAATGTTTCGAAACAAAAGGGTACAGAATTCTCTTGCATCATTAAATCATGTATTTCAGCTTCCACGACTTTATCCGCAATTTGACCTTTAATTTCGTTTGGTGGCTGCAAATCTGATGCTAGGGAGGGTTTTGTATCCAAAATGATTTCATCAGTTGTTTCACGGGAAGATTTCTCATTACCAACTTGCTCAAGAATTTCGCTACCTATCTCATCTTCAACATTAACACTGAGAGATTGTTGATTTCCTATAAGCTGCTCATTTGAAGATTTACTATACAATTTACCCTTCAACAACTGAAATGATTCAAAACAAAATGGCACGGAGTCATCTTGTATCATTAAATCATATGTGCCAACCTCCATGTTTTCATCTGCAACTTGCCAATCAATGGCTTTCGGGGACTGCAAATCTGAATATGAGAAGTCTTGAACAACGTTTTCATTGCCCTCAAAATGGTCCAAATCAAGACTTGTTGACAGTTGATTTTGAATTGCATGAAAGTTTTCTCTGATGAACTAAAACGAGTCAAAACAAAAAGGAAAAGATCCTTCACTTACTTCAAAATTTGCTGCACTTTCCTCATCATTGTCATAGTTGATATGTATCGGTTGATCACTGTACTGGAGCTAGTGAAAATGAACTTCCTCCTTCCACAAACTAGCTGCTGATTTGTCTGCAATATTAGCTTCTGTTTGGAGAACATAATCATCATCATACTGATCAAACTGAGGCAAATCATCGGTATACAACACATCATCAAGCATACATGTCATATCAACATCTCTCTCCTCTTCAAGATGATCTATAAAACAATCACTATGACAACTGGGATAAGAAATAAAATGTTTTGGATCAGCAACTTGTTCTTCTTCAATCAGCAAGTCATGGGCTTGAACATTATACTCATTCCTTGTGGTGTTCTTTTGCATCATCTCTTCTACTGCACTTACCAACATGTCAAGCTTTACCTCTAGAGATATCGATTTCTCCGAATCTATGTTTTTCATCTCTTCTTCCTTCAACCTTGCCCTTCGGATCAGCAAATGAGCCTCTACATTTACTGCATTGTTCTCTATCTCTACAATTGTTGCAATATTCCTTTCTCTCAACTGAAACTCCATTTCCAGATCAAAGGCACCCGGGTAGTGCAAGAGAGCAAATCTAGGAGAAGGTCTTATATTAGCTGGCATCGAATAATAAACTTCATTAAATCTGGCAGAAAACTGTTGTACTGTCTCCCCTCGCAGTCTTTTCAGCTGGCTATACTCTTCTATAATCAAGAAAAGGTTATGTCCGATTGCCCACCTGTCGAGGAAAACTTTGACGAACTGCTGGAAATCTGAGATGCTCGCATCAGGCAAGGTTTTGAACCAACTCTTCACTTGGCCTTGCAAAGAAAGAGCAAAAAGCCTAATACTAACATCCTCTTCATCAACTTCAAAAAGTTCTAGAAAATTCTCAACATTCTGCACATGTTGCTCAGCGCTGACATTTTTACATTCACCATCAAATCGTGGTAGATATAGGTCATAATTTTTAGGGAAAGCATGGGATATAAGAGGTAAAATCAGAGGCTTGTATCGATCTGGAATTTTACAAGGTATAGGGGTATGTACAAATGCAGCAGAATCAATCTTGGTCTCTTGAGGTTCATCAGTTTGAAGATGGTCATCACAAGATGTGGGAAAAGCAAGGAGGCCAGGATCAAAGAGAAACTCAGTATTTACACTTTTTGAATAGGTCGAGCGAAAATTTTGATCACCTTTATCATACAACAAATTCTGAAAAACTTTCAGGATAGCTTCAAGAACAGCAAAGAAGTAATTTACAAGAAAGCAGACTAGATCCTGAATACCATTCCACTTTGGATACCTGAACTTTGTGTAAGATCCTTCCATTTTCGCAGAGAAAGAGTTAGTCCTCCAGTGGAGTCTCTACATTGAGTTGGAGTCACCAGGTGAATGATTTCAACCTTCTTATGTATGATCGTTGTCCACCATCAACCATCAAATCTTAAATCGATACATGTACTGGGGCAAGACAATCTACAAGTCAAGTGTCACGTTCACAAGCTAGACCGGAGATTGACTGAAGCAGCGTTTATCTACTTCCGCTAATGCAAAGCAAAAGCGTTTCGAAGGCTACCTGGCATAACTTCAGGCTCCGTCTGTAGCTTATGAAACAAATAACACCAACAAGCAAACCATTTTCTTCCCCAGTATGGTCGCCACTATGTTATTGCCTAAATCCACCTTAGGCTGAAGGAAGGGAGGATTCAGGGTAACACCAAACCACGCTCAGTCTGGTAGCTAGCCCTACCAGAACAGGAGAGGGCTCTCTCCGGGTCAATCTCAGAAAAAATGTATCAATAGGGCTTGAGATGACTAAAATGAGTGCTAATTTTAGGCTAGGTATATGAATCAAGGAGTTTGGAATGATTTTTAGGGATTTTTGTTGGAAAAAAGGAAAGACAGTTTTGGGCTTGGGGATGAGGCCAAATTCTTGCAGAGTTCAAGTTGGGGCAGGGAAGGCAATGGCTTTGATGTCTTAGATTGAATGAATGGATAGAAAAGACTGCTGAGGAGCTGAAGAGGGAAAGAGGGTCCAAGGATCCTCTTCAAACAGATGAAAACACATAAAACTAAACAAAAGTTTAAGGCAGAGCACCAGCAAACTAATGAATTCTACCTTAGTTACTCATTTGTTTAATTTTCAGAACCAAAGAGAAGGGAAATGGCATACATAAAACATTAATGAACTTACAATTACATGGAGAAAAACATCATCAAAACTCAGAGCCACAAGGATCCCAACAAGTGCTGCAAAACCCTGGTCTTTCCTTTGCCAAAAATGCTGAAATGAATGTACAATGAGGTGCCAAACTATTCCCAAGAGTCCAACACTAAAAATGTCTCAGAAAATACATAATATAGACCGGCCTAACCCATTCCCATGCCTCTAGGGGTCGAGCTCATCCTTCTAGGAGCTGTTTCAACCAATTCTAAACTAAGAACTGAAATCTAGGCAATCAAACAACTTGCCTCTATATGGTAGGAAACTGATTCATTCAGTGGTTTTTCACTTTTTAGTGAATGAATCCTCTAGAACAATTAAAAATGTGTCAAAATTACATCATGATCATCAAATTACGTCAAGTTAGATCCATAGTTACATCAAAAAGTGAAACTAGTCAAAATTGGGCGAAATTCTGCGCTGAAGAGTGAAAAATAGGCCAAAATTCTCTATGCGCCGCGCCCAAAATCTCTATGCGTAACACATTTTTGGAGCTGATTTTGACGCACTTCTCGAGGTCCAAATTGAGCTCATGATAGCTTGTTGGAAAGCACTGCCTGTCTACTTTCCAGCCCAAGTGGAATTTCTGGATTTGGATGTCATTTACCCCTCCAAAACTTCAATCTACTAAGACTGGTTCCTGTGTGTGTAAAAAGTGGCAGAAAGGCCATTTTCAAGGTGTTTTTGACCCCTTAGGCCACCCAGAACTTGATGAAATCCTTAGGAAATTCCTAAGCATGCATAATTTTCCATAAAAAATCCAAAAATATCAAGTTTTCCTCTAGAAGTTCTCTCAAACGTAAGCGCGCACAAGGTGGCACTACGCGTTGGGCAGGAAAATATGTTTTGTGACCAAAAAAATAAAAAATGACAAAATTTTCTCCAAATTTGCTGAAATTTGGAGTGAAGGTCCCCCATCAAGTTTCATGCTCAGCCAAAGAAGCTTCAGCCAAGATTTGGAGTCGATCATACTTTTCACGCCGCCTCAATGCCTTCTTGGTGCATGCATTTCAGTGGCGGAATCACTGTCTCGTTCATAGGATGTGTCGATGTCCGTCATGGTGTTGTAAGGTATGACAAGTGTATGTTTGATTGGTTGAAAATGACAACCGAAGACTTGATGTTTATGCCTCCAATTTCCAAAATATAGCCAAGTGGGGAAAAGACTGTGATAAATAGGGACAGTGGATATAGAACTGTGGGAAATAGTACAGTGCTAGGAATGTGGTTCAGTCAAGTTAAATTTACAATGTGAGGGCAGTCACTTGACTGTGTTTTGGAAATGTGGGGTTCGGGGATTTTTTGCAAATGATAGGGAAAGGGATAAGAAAAGGGAGTGAAATGATTTAGGGATAGGGGTAATGGGAATGAGTGATAAATGGGATTATAAGGGAATAGGAGAGGGATATTAATGATATTGTAACAGTGAGAGGGAAAAGAACCACAGGTAGGAAATGGGCTTAAAAGAACTTGGCACAAAAATCACACCTTTAAAATTTAAATACAAACCCCAGGAGCAGTTTTTTTGACAAATGAATAGGGTTTAACTTTTGATATTACAAATTCTCCAACTAATCTTTGAAACCACACCAAACACCAGCTACGATAAATTGCAAGGTGAGTCGAACTTACTCGGAGCAAAAGGGATCAAAAAATTGGAAATTTCATTGAAGGCAGTGACAAAATTAGCTTGTGGGCTCTGTGCGCCGCGCAGTCAGCCCAATGCGCCACCCTAGTGTAATTTTTACACTACATAGGCCGGCTCAAGGCGCCGCGCCGGCTTCCCAATGCGCCGCTCAGCTCACTTTCACCATAGTTTGGCTTTCACACTCTGACTTCGCCCTCCATGATTTTCTTCGGCTTCTTTGATGACTCTTGCGGGCAAATGGAGCTCGAACTTGGAAAGACCAATGCGTTTTTCATTTTCATTTTGACAAACCCACTTCCTAGTGTTGCAGAACTTTGGCACTTTCACATAACTCTGTTTTGCTTGTTTCCTTTGATCTTGGAGCTGAATGACGAAACTTTTGGCTACTTTTTTCAGGGATAGTTGGCATGGCAATTCGGTAAAGGCGACCAGGGCTGCGCCGAAGAATTTCACAACTGAAGAAACTTTGAAAATTACATGGCAATTTATTACAAAAGATAAAATGATGATTTTTCTTCAAAACAGAGTTTTGAAGAAAAGTCATGATCAAGCGATATGACGATGAAATTTTTGAGATGAAAACTTATTTTGGGCCTCCCTCTGGCCTGCTGGCATTATTAGTCATTTTGAAGACTAAATTTGTGAAACCCTAGACCTAAAAAGACCTAAAAACCCTAAAATTACTCTTTGCTAGCCAAGAGGCTAAAACAGGACTATAAATGACTTTAAAATTGATTTGATGAACAGACCTGAGCCAGCAGGGTAAGGCATGAGGGGTGTGACTGAGAAGGCCCTTCCGTCAGTTAATGGCATGCCCCTAACGAAGTGCAGATGAATGAACTGAATGGGACACCTAAAAATGAAATGCAATAAGAAAAATAATCTCTGTCGGAGGGATGAAAAGACCGACTCTAACATTGGCTCCAATGGGGATGGTAGCTACTTGGAGGTGCCAAGGACTACAGATCTTTGGAAAAGCAGACAGTGCCTTCATCCATTGGGCAATGGAGTCAAAACACGAAAATTGACATTATGCAGACTGACTCTGACTCAAACACTGAAAACCATAATAAAACCAAACATGACTAAACATAACTAACAAACTGGAAAGATGCTCACAATTGAGCTTATTCATCAAACCTACTCTAATTGTTCTTTTCACCACCCGATCAAGTGAAATGAAACAGCCAATGCAACCATGTAAGCATCCTAACTGCTATTTGGTTTCTTCCCAAATGCTTTCTAATGCGCAGGAAAAGGGAAGAATCGAAAGGCAACTCCCATGGAAACCTGGAATCAAGTTGACTGTTGATAAACTTGCAAAGCATGAGTTGATTGGATGACTTCAAGAATACTGCGAAAGGATCCTCATAAACATAGCTATTGATTTCAATCAACACATTACTGCTCTGGTCCAAGTAATCTTCATAGCTGGATATTAAGATTTTCCTCACATCTGTGTTGTTTTTCTTTGGGGATTGCAGCAAGCTGTCAAAAGGATCCTGAAATTTGTGAGTAACCAAACTTTGTTGCTGATTCCAAACAGAACAAAGGTCTCCTTTATCAATCTCCTCATATAACTGCAAACATTTGTGTGAGCTTTGTAATGAAAAATATGTTAAACAAGACAATGAAGGGGACTTTCGAATAATATTATTATCAGCATTCTTTTCTAGCACATGGTTAGCTAATGGGGAAGAATTTTCACAGCAAACATCATCCAACACAGGAGCAATAGGATCATCAAAAACTTAAGAAGACTGCTTCGATGTATCCATTGAAACTATATGACCTCCTACTGACTGTTCATCTTTTGCTTTAGATATATTACGAAGATTTTGCTTTATAAACTAAAATGTTTCGAAACAAAAGGGTACAGAATTCTCTTGCATCATTAAATCATGTATTTCAGCTTCCATGACTTCATCCGCAATCTGACCTTCAATTTCGTTTGGTGGCTGCAAATTTGATGCTAGGGAGGGTTTTGTATCCAAAATCATTTCATCAGTTGTTTCAGGGGAAGATTTCTCATTACCAACTTGCTCAAGAATTTCGCTACCTGTCTCATCTTCAACATTAACACTGAGAGATTGTTGATTTCCTATAGGCTGCTCATTTGAATATTTACTATGCAATTTACCCTTCAACAACTGAAATGATTCAAAACAAAATGGTACAGAGTCATCTTGTATCATTAAATCATATGTGCCAGCCTCCATGTTTTCATCTGCAACTTGATAATCAATGGCTTTCGGGGACTGCAAATCTAAATATGAGAAGTCTTGAACAAGGTTTTCATTGCCCTCAAAATGGTCCAAATCAAGACTTGTTGACAGTTGATTTCGAATTGCATGAAATTTTTCTCTGATGAACTGAAACGAGTCAAAACAAAAAGGCAAAGATCCTTCACTTACTTCAAAATTTGTTGCACTTTCCTCATCATTGTCATAGCTTATATGTATCGGTTGATCACTGTACTAGAGCTGCTGAAAATGAACTTCCTCCTTCCACAAACTAGCTGTTGATTTGTCTGCAATATTAGCTTCTGTTTGGAGAACATAATCATCATCATACTGATCAAACTGAGGCAAATCATCCTTATACAACACATCATCAAGCATACATGTCATATCAACAGCTCTCTCTTCTTCAAGATGATCTATAAAACAATCACTATGACAACTGGGATAAGAAATAAAATGTTTTGGATCAGCAACTTGTTCTTCTTCAATCAGCAAGTCATGGGCTTGAACATTATACTCATTCCTTGTGGTGTTCTTTTGCATCATCTCTTCTACTGCACTTACCAACATGTCAATCTTTACCTCTAGAGATGTCGATTTCTCCAGATCTATGTTTTTCATCTCTTCTTCCTTCAACCTTGCCCTTCGGATCAGAAAATGAGCCTCTACATTCACTGCACTGTTCTGTATCTCTACAAGTGTTGCAATATTCCTTTCTCTCAACTGAAACTCCATTTCCGGATCAAAGGCACCCGAGTAGTGCAAGAGAGCAGATCTAGGAGAAGGTCTTATATTAGCTGGCATCGAATAATAAACTTCATTAAATCTGGCAGAAAACTGTTGTATTGTCTCCCCTCGCAGTTTTTTCAGCTGGCTATACTCTTCTATAATCAAGAAAAGGTTCTATCCGATTGCCCACCTGTCGAGGAAAACTTTGACGAACTGCTAGAAATCTGAGATGCTCGCATCAGGCAAGGTTTTGAACCAACTCTTCACTTGGTCTTGCAAAGAAAGAGCAAAAATCCTAATACTGACATCCTCTTCATCAACTTCAAAAAGGTCTAGAAAAGTCTCAACATTCTGCACATGTTTCTCAGCGCTGACATTGTTACATTCACCATCAAATCTTGGTATATATAAGTCATAATTTTTAGGGAAAGCATGGGATATAAGAGGTAAAATCAGAGGCTTGTATCGAACTGGAATTTTACAAGGTATAGGGGTATGTACAAATGCGGCAGAATCAATCTTGGTCTCTTGAGGTTCATCAGTTTGAAGATGGTCATCACAAGATGTGGGAAAAGCAAGGAGGCCAGGATCAAAGGGAAACTCAGTATTTACACTTTTTGAATAGGTCGAGCGAAGATTTTGATCACCTTTATCATACAACAAATTTTGAAAAACTTTTAGGATAGCTTCAAGAACAGCAAAGAAGTAATTTACAAGAAAGCAGACTAGATCCTGAATACCATTCCACTTTGGATACCTGAACTTTGTGTAAGATCCTTCCATTTTCGCAGAAAAAGAGTTAGTCCTCCAGTGGAGTCTCTACTTTGAGTTGGAGTCACCAGGTGAATGATTTCAGCCTTCTTATGTCTGATCGTTGTCCACCATCAACCATCAAATCTGAACTCGTCTTGTACAAAAGACAATCTGCAAGTCAAGTGTCATGTTCACAAGCTAGACTGGAGATTGACTGAAGCAACATTTATCTACTTCCGCTAATGCAAAGAAAAAGCGTTTCGAAGGCTACCTGGCATAACTTCAGGCTCCGTCTGTAGCTTATAAAACAAATAACACCAACAAGCAAACCATTTTCTTCCCCAATATGGTCACCACTATGTTATTGCCTAAATCCACCTTAGGCTCAAGGAAGGCAGGATTCAGGGTAACACCAAACAACGCTCAGTCTGGTAGCTAGCCCTACCAAAACAGGAGAGGGCTCTCTCCGGGTCAATATCAGGAAAAATGTATCAATAGGGCTTGAGATGACTGAAATGAGTGCTAATTTTAGGCTAGGTATATGAATCAAGGAGTTTGGAATGATTTTTAGGGATTTTTGTTGGAAAAAGGGAAAGACAGTTTTGGGCTTGGGGATGAGGCCAAATTCTTGCAGAGTTCAGGTTGGGGCAGGGAAGGCAATGGCTTTGATGTCTTAGATTGAATGAATGGATAGAAAATACTGCTGAGGAGCTAAAGAGGGCAAGAGGGTCCAAGGGTCCTCTTCAAACAGATGAAAACACATAAAACTAAACAAAATTTTAAGGCAAAGCACCAGCAAACTAATGAATTCTACCTTAGTTACTCATTCGTTTAATTTTCAGAACCAAAGAGAAGGGAAATGACATACATAAAACATTAATGAACTTACAATTACATGGAGAAAAACATCATGAAAACTCAGAGCCACAAGGATCCCAACAAGTGCTGCAAAACCCTGGTCTTTCCTTTGCCAAAAATGCTGAAATGAATGTACAATGAGGTGCCAAACTATTCCCAAGAGTCCAACACTGAAAATGTCTCAGAAAATACATAATATAGACTAGCCTAACCCATTCCCATGCCTCTAGGGGTCGAGCTCATCCTTCTAGGAGCTGTTTCAACCAATTCTAAACTAGGAACTGAAATCTAGGCAATCAAACAACTTGCCTCTATATGGTAGGAAACTGATTCATTCAATTGTTTTTCACTTTTTGGTGAATGAATCCTCTAGAACAAGTAAAAATGTGTCAAAATTACATCATTATCATCAAATTAAATCAATGTAGATCCATAGTTACGTCAAAAAGTGAAACTAGTCAAAACTGGGCGAAATTCTGAGCTGAAGAGTGAAAAATAGGCCAAAATTCTCTATGCGCCGCGCCCAAAATCTCTATGCGTAGCACATTTTTGGAGCTGATTTTGAGGCACTTCCCAAGGTCCAAATTGAGCTCATGATAGCTCGTTGGAAAGCCCTACCTGTCTACTTTCCAACCCAAGTGGAATTTCTGGATTTGGATGTCATTTACCCCTCCAAAACTTCAATCTCCCAAGACTGGTTCCTGTGTGTGTAAAAAGTGGCAGAAAGGCCATTTTCAAGGTGTTTTTGACCCCTTAGGCCACCCAGAACTTGATGAAATCCTTAGGCAATTCCTGAGCATGCATAATTTTCCATAAAAAATCCAAAAATATCAAAGTTTCCTCCAGAAGATCTCTCAAACGTAAGCGCGCGCAAGGTGGCGCTACGCATTGGGCAGGAAAATCTGTTTTGTGAACAAAAAAATCAAAAATGACAAAATTTTCTCCAAATTTGTTGAAATTTGGAGTGAAGGTCCCCCATCAAGTTTCATGCTCAGCCAAAGAAGCTTCGGCCAAGATTTGGAGTCGATCATACTTTTCACGCCGCCTCAATGCCTTCTTGGTGCATGTAGTTCAGTGGCGGAATCACTGTCTCGTTCATAGGATGTGTCGGTGTTCGTCATGGTGTTGCAAGGTATGACAAGTGTATGTTTGATTGGTTGAAAATGACAAACGAAGACTTGATGTTTATGCCTCCAATTTCCAAAATATAGCAAAGTGGGGAAAAGACTGTGATAAATAGGGACAGTGGGTATAGAACTGTGGGAAATAGTACAGTGGTAGGAATGTGGTTCAGTCAAGTGAAATTTACAATGTGAGGGCAGTCACTTGACTGTGTTTTGGAAATGTGGGGTTCGGGGATTTTTTGCAAATGATAGGGAAAGGGATAAGAAAAGGGAGTGAAAGGATTTAGGGATAGGGGTAATGGGAATGAGTGATAAATGGGATTATAAGGGAATAGGAGAGGGATATTAATGATATTGTAACAGTGAGAGGGAAAAGAACCACGGGTAGGAAATGGGCTTAAAAGCACTTGGCACAAAAATCACACCTTTAAAATTCAAATACAAACCCTAGGAGAAGTTTTTTTGACAAATGAATAGGGTTTAACTTTTGATATTACAAATTCTCCAACCAATCTTTAAAACCACACCAAACACCAGCTACGAGCAATTGCAAGGTGAGTCGAACTTACTCGAAGCAAAAGGGATCAAAAAATTGGAAATTTCATTGAAGGCAGTGACAAAATTGGCTTGTGGGCTCTGTGCGCCGTGCAGTCAGCCCAATGCGCCGCGCAGGCTATATGCGCTGCACCAGTGTAATTTTTACATTGCACAGGCCGGCTCAATGCGCCGCACCTACCCAGTGCGCCGCGCCGGCTGCCCAATGCGCCGCGCAACTCACTTTCACCATAGTTTGGCTTTCACACTCTGACTTCGCCCTCCATGATTTTCTTCGGCTTCTTTGATGACTCTTGGGGGCAAGTGGAGCTCAAACTTGGAAAGACCAATGTGTTTTGATTTTTCATTTTGACAAACCCACTTCCTAGTGTTGCAGAACTTTGGCACTTTCACATAACTCTGTTTTGCTTGTTTCCTCTGATCTTGGAGCTGAATGACGAAACTTTTGGCTACTTTTTGCAGGGATAGCTGGCATGGAAATTCGGCAAAGGCGACCAGGGCTGCGTCGAAGAATTTCACAACTGAAGAAACTTTGAAAATTACATGGCAATTTATTACAAAAGATAAAATGATGATTTTTCTTCAAAACAGAGTTTTGAAGAAAAGTCATGATCAAGCGATATGACGATGAAATTTTTGAGATGAAAACTTATTTTGGGCCTCCCTCTGGCCTGCTGGAATTATTAGTCATTTTTAAGACTAAATTTGCGAAACCCTAGACCTAAAAAGACCTAAAAACCCTAAAATAACTCTTTGCTGGCCAAGAGGCCAAAAGAGGACTATGAATGACTTTAAAATTGATTTGATGAACATACCTAAGCCAGCAGGATAAGGCATGAGGGGTGTGACTGAGAAGGCCCTTCTGTCAGATAATGGCATGCCCCTAACGGAGTGCAGATGAATGAACTGAATGGGACACCTAAAAATGAAATGCAATAAGAGAAATGATCTCTGACGGAGGGATGAAAAGACCGACTCTAACATTGGCTCCAATGGGGATGGTAGCTCCTTGGAGGTGCCAAGGACTACAGATCTTTGGAAAAGAATACAGTGCCTTCATCCATTGGGCAATGGAGTCAAAACACGAAAACTGACATTATGCACACTGACTCTGACTCAAACACTGAAAACCATAATAAAACCAAACATGACTAAACATAACTAACAAACTGGAAATATGCTCACAATTGATCTTATTCATCAAACCTACTCTAATTGTTCTTTTCACCACCCGATCAAGTGAAATGAAACAACCAATGCAACCATGTAAGCATCCTGACTGCTATTTAGTTTCTTCCCAAATGCTTTCTGATGCGCGGGAAAAGGGAAGAATTGAAAGGCAACTCCCACGGAAACCTGGAATCAAGTTGACTGATGATAAACTTTCAAAGCATGAGTTGACTGGATGACTTCAAGAATATTGCGAAAGGATCCTCATAAACATAGCTATTGATTTCCACCAACACGTTACTGCTCTGGTCCAAGTAATCTTCATAGCTGGATATTAAGATTTTCCTCACATCTGTGCTGTTTTTCTTTGGGGATTGCAGCAAGCTGTCAAAAGGATCCTTAAATTTGTGAGTAACCAAACTTTGTTGTTGATTCCAAACAAAACAAAGGTCTCCTTTATCAATCTCCTCATATAACTGCAAACATTGGTGTGAGCTTTGTAATGAAAAATCTGTTAAACAAGACAATGAAGGGGACTTTTGAATAAGATTATTATCAACATTCTTTTCTGGCACATCGTTAGCTAATGGAGAAGAATTTTCACAGCAAACATCATCCAACACACGAGCAATAGGATCATCAAAAACTTGAGAAGACTGTTGCGATGTATCCATTGAAACTGTATGACCTCCTACTGATTGTTCATCTTTTGCTTTAGAGATATTACGAAGATTATGCTTTATAAACTGAAATGTTTCGAAACAAAAGGGTATAGAATTCTCTTGCATCATTAAATCATGTATTTAAGCTTCCACGACTTCATCCGCAATCTGACCTTCAATTTCGTTTGGTGGCCGCAAATATGATGCTAGGGAGGGTTTTGTATCCAAAATGATTTCATCAGTTGTTTCACGGGAAGATTTCTCATTACCAACTTGCTCAAGAATTTCGCTACCTGTCTCATCTTCAACATTAACACTGAGAGATTGTTGATTTCCTATATGCTGCTCATTTGAAGATTTACTATACAATTTATCCTTCAACAATTGAAATGATTCAAAACAAAATGGTACGGAGTCATCTAGTATCATTAAATCATATGTGCCAGCCTCCATGTTTTCATCTGCAACTTGACAATCAATGGGTTTCGGGGACTGCAAATCTGAATATGAGAAGTCTTGAACAAGGTTTTCATTCCCCTCAAAATGGTCCAAATCAAGACTTGTTGACAGTTGATTTCGAATTGCATGAAAGTTTTCTCTGATGAACTGAAACGAGTCAAAACAAAAAGGCAAAGATCCTTCACTTACTTCAAAATTTGTCGCACTTTCCTCATCATTGTCATAGCTGATATGTATCGGTTGATCACTGTACTGGAGCTGCTGAAAATGAACTTCCTCCTTCCAAAAACTAGTTGCTGATTTGTCTACAATATTAGCTTCTGTTTGGAGAACATAATAATCATCATACTGATCAAACTGAGGCAAATCATCGGTATACAACACATCATCAAGCATACATGTCATATCAACAGCTCTCTCTTCTTCAAGATGGTCTATAAAACAATCACTATGACAACTGGGATAAGAAATAAAATGTTTTGGATCAGCAACTTGTTCTTCTTCAATCAGCAAGTCATGGGCTTGAACATTATACTCATTCCTTGTGGTGTTCTTTTGCATCATCTCTTCTACTGCACTTACCAACATGTCAAGATTTACCTCTAGAGATGTTGATTTCTCCAGATCTATGTTTTTCATCTCTTCTTCCTTCAACCTTGCCCTTCGGATCAGCAAATGAGCCTCTACATTTATTGCACTGTTCTGTATCTCTACAAGTGTTGCAATATTCCTTTCTCTCAACTGAAACTCCATTTCCAGATCAAAGGCACTCGGGTAGTGCAAGAGAGCAGATCTAGGAGAAGGTCTTATATTAGCTGGCATCGAATAATAAACTTCGTTAAATCTGGCAGAAAACTGTTGTACTGTCTCCCGTCGCAGTCTTTTCAGCTGGCTATACTCTTCTATAATCAAGAAAAGGTTCTGTCCGATTACCCACCTATCGAGGAAAACTTTGACGAACTGCTGGAAATCTGAGATGCTCGCATCAGGCAAGGTTTTGAACCAACTCTTCACTTGGCCTTGCAAAGAAAGAGAAAAAAGCCTAATACTAACATCCTCTTCATCAACTTCAAAAAGTTCTAGAAAAGTCTCAACATTCTTCACATGTTGCTCAGCGCTGACATTGTTACATTCACCATCAAATCTTGGTAGATATAGGTCATAATTTTTAGGGAAAGCATGGGATATAAGAGGTAAAATCAGAGGCTTGTATCGATCTGGAATTTTACAAGGTATAGGGGTATGTACAAATGCAGCAGAATCAATCTTGGTCTCTTGAGGTTCATCAGTTTGAAGATGGTCATCACAAGATGTGGGAAAAGCAAGGAGGCCAGGATCAAAGGGAAACTCAGTATTTACACTTTTTGAATAGGTCGAGCGAAGATTTTGATCACCTTTATCATACAACAAATTTTGAAAAACTTTTAGGATAGCTTCAAGAACAGCAAAGAAGTAATTTACAAGAAAGCAGACTAGATCCTGAATACCATTCCACTTTGGATACCTGAACTTTGTGTAAGATCCTTCCATTTTCGCAGAAAAAGAGTTAGTCCTCCAGTGGAGTCTCTACTTTGAGTTGGAGTCACCAGGTGAATGATTTCAGCCTTCTTATGTCTGATCGTTGTCCACCATCAACCATCAAATCTGAACTCGATACATGTACTGGGGCAAGACAATCTACAAGTCAAGTGTCACGTTCACAAGCTAGGCAGGTGTTTGACGGCGTTTATCTACTCCAGTAAAATGCAAAAAGCGTTTGAAATGCCTGGCTGTACTCAGGTATGTAGCTTATAAAACAAATAACACCAACGAGCAAACCACATTTTCTTCCCCGGGTATAATTACGCCACTAACTATTTATTGCCTAAAATCCACATGAAGCTCCAAGGAAGGCGAGTTCGGGAGCTTGCAAACAGCTCGATGGCATTAGCCCTACCGGAACGGAGAAGAACTCTCTGGGGTCAATCTCGGGAAAAATGTATCGATAGGGCTTGAGATGACTAAAATGAGCATTATAGTGACTGAGTATATGAATCAAGGAGTTTGGAATGATTTTAGGGATTTTGTTGAAAAAGAGCGTTTTGGGCTTAGGGATGAGGCCAAATTCTTGCGAGTTCAAGTTGGTGAGGAAAGGTAATGGCTTTGATGTCGTTGAATGAATGGATAGAAAAGACTGCTGAGGAGCTGAAGAGGGCAAGAGGCTGCAAGGATCCTCTTCAAACAGATGAAAACACATAAAACTAAACAAAAGTTTAAGGCAGAGCACCAGCAAACTAATGAATTCTACCTTAGTTACTCATTTGTTTAATTTTCAGAACCAAAGAGAAGGGAAATGGCATACATAAAACATTAATGAACTTACAATTACATGGAGAAAAACATCATCAAAACTCAGAGCCACAAGGATCCCAACAAGTGTTGCAAAACCCTAGTCTTTCCTTTGCCAAAAATGTTGAAATGAATGTACAATGAGGTGCCAAACTATTCCCAAGAGTCCAACACTGAAAATGTCTCAGAAAATACATAATATAGACCAGCCTAACCCATTCCCATGCCTCTAGGGGTCGATCTCATCCTTCTAGCAGCTGTTTCAACCAATTCTAAACTAGGAACTGAAATCTAGGCAATCAAACAACTTGCCTCTATATGGTAGGAAACTGATTCATTCAGTTGTTTTTCACTTTTTAGTGAATGAATCCTCTAGAACAAGTAAAGATGTGTCAAAATTACATCATGATCATAAAATTACATCAAGGTAGATCCATAGTTACATCAAAAAGTAAAACTAGTCAAAACTGGGCGAAATTCTGAGCTGAAGAGTGAAAAATAGGCCAAAATTCTCTATGCGCCGCGCCCAAAATCTCTATGCGTAGCACATTTTTGGAGCTGATTTTGAGGCACTTCCCAAGGTCCAAATTGAGCTCATGATAGCTCGTTGGAAAGCCCTGCCTGTCTACTTTCCAACCCAAGTGGAATTTCTAGATTTGGATGTCATTTTACCCTCCAAAACTTCAATCTCCCAAGACTGGTTCCTGTGTGTGTAAAAAGTGGCAGAAAGGTCATTTTCAAGGTGTTTTTGACCCCTTAGGCCACCCAGAACTTGATGAAATCCTTAGGCCATTCCTGAGCATGCATAATTTTCCATAAAAAATCCAAAAATATCAAGTTTTCCTCTAGAAGATCTCTCAAACGTAAGCGCGCGCAAGGTGGCGCTACGCGTTGGGCAGGAAAATCTGTTTTGTGAACAAAAAAATCAAAAATGACAAAATTTTCTCCAAATTTGTTGAAATTTGGAGTGAAGGTCCCCCATCAAGTGTCATGCTCAGCCAAAGAAGCTTCGGCCAAGATTTGGAGTCGATCATACTTTTCACGCCGCCTCAATGCCTTCTTGGTGCATGCAGTTCAGTGGCGGAATCACTGTCTCGTTCATAGGATGTGTCGGTGTCCATCATGGTGTTGCAAGGTATGACAAGTGTATGTTTGATTGGTTGAAAATGACAAACGAAGACTTGATGTTTATGCCTCCAATTGCCAAAATATAGCCAAGCGGGGAAAATACTGTGATAAATAGGGACAGTGGGTATAGAACTGTGGGAAATAGTACAGTGGTAGGAATGTGGTTCAGTCAAGTGAAATTTACAATGTGAGGGCAGTCACTTGACTGTGTTTTGGAAATGTGGGGTTTGGGGATTTTTTGCAAATGATAGGGAAAGGGATAAGAAAATGGAGTGAAAGGATTTAGGGATAGGGGTAATTGGAATGAGTGATAAATGGGATTATAAGGGAATAGGAGAGGGATTAATGATATTGTAAGAGTGAGAGGGAAAAGAACCACAGGTAGGAAATGGGCTTAAAAGCACTTGGCACAAAAAGCACACCTTTAAAATTCAAATACAAACCCTAGGAGCAGTTTTTTTGACAAATGAATAGGGTTTAACTTTTGATATTACAAATTCTCCAACCAATCTTTGAAACCACACCAAACACCAGCTACGAGCAATTGCAAGGTGATTCGAACTTACTCGGAGCAAAAGGGATCAAAAAATTGGAAATTTCATTGAAGGCAGTGACAAAATTGGCTTGTGGGCTCTGTGCGCCGTGCAGTCAGCCCAATGCGCCGCGCAGGCTATATGCGCTGCGCCAGTGTAATTTTTACATTGCACAGGCCGGCTCAATGCGCCGCACCTGCCCAGTGCGCCGCGCCGGCTGCCCAATGCGCCGCGCAGCTCACTTTCACCATAGTTTGGCTTTCACACTCTGACTTCGCCCTCCATGATTTTCTTCGGCTTCTTTGATGACTCTTGGGGGCAAGTGGAGCTCAAACTTGGAAAGACCAATGTGTTTTGATTTTTCATTTTGACAAACCCACTTCCTAGTGTTGCAGAACTTTGGCACTTTCACATAACTCTGTTTTGCTTGTTTCCTCTGATCTTGGAGCTGAATGACGAAACTTTTGGCTACTTTTTGCAGGGATAGCTGGCATGGAAATTCGGCAAAGGCGACCAGGGCTGCGTCGAAGAATTTCACAACTGAAGAAACTTTGAAAATTACATGGCAATTTATTACAAAAGATAAAATGATGATTTTTCTTCAAAACAGAGTTTTGAAGAAAAGTCGTGATCAAGCGATATGACGATGAAATTTTTGAGATGAAAACTTATTTTGGGCCTCCCTCTGGCCTGCTGGCATTATTAGTCATTTTTAAGACTAAATTTGCGAAACCCTAGACCTAAAAAGACCTAAAAACCCTAAAATAACTCTTTGCTGGCCAAGAGGCCAAAAGAGGATTATGAATGACTTTAAAATTGATTTGATGAACAGACCTAAGCCAGCAGGATAAGGCATGAGGGGTGTGACTGAGAAGGCCCTTCTGTCAGATAATGGCATGCCCCTAACGGAGTGCAGATGAATGAACTGAATGGGACACCTAAAAATGAAATGCAATAAGAGAAATGATCTCTGACGGAGGGATGAAAAGACCGACTCTAACATGAACTATGATTCGATGGTAGTGATACAGCTATGTGGACTGCTTCTTAAGCTGAAATTTGTGGAAGGTTAAGCAAAGCATTGCCTAGAGATCGTATCATTTGAATAGCATCAATTTTGCTTTTTTCATGTTGTTTTCGTATCCTTTTGAATGCATTTATCATGGATCTGTCAACTTTGGTCATATATGAAGTGCAATATGAAACTGCAGCATATGCACTTAGAACATATTGAGCATCTGTATTTGCATTCCATAGGTGTGGCATATTGTATGCAAAGCTATTATTCCATATTTCTGATAGTTTTCGTTGCAAGAATACCATTTGTTGTGTTAATGTACTTTGTATTAATTCGATGTAAGCAGTCTCTGTTAACTGGAATTCATGTAAAAAATCTTCATGGCTAGTTAATTTGTCATAGTGTTTTTTCTCTAAGGTGCTTTGCAAGGACAAAACTTTTTCATTTATTGAATCATGTACCGAAGTAATTGGTTCAAGAATGCTTGTTCTTTTCATTGGTGGCATTGGAAATTTGTATCTATACTGTGATGCTTTTCTTTTTTTTATAGCTTTTGGTATGATGATGTTCATGTATCTTTGCGAGTTCTGGATCAAGGTGATTTGTGGTACAAGTTATATAGTTATCCAAGAAGTTTTCAATTTCTAAGTTAGTATTAATTCCATATACTAGAGCATTTTCTATGCATATAGGAGCATGTTCATGTGCACTATCTCTATTTTGGAACTCAGTTACAAAGTAATAATCTGATATTTTGCCAAAAAATGTGTTATGTTGACAGATCAATTGCTTCAATGCATTTGTCTTATGACTATAGTGACGTGTACATGTTACTGGGTCCTTTCTGACAAGATAATCAATGTTGTATTTCTCAATTGTTTCAATGTGTTTCTCTTTATTTCTATTGCTATGTAATTTAATAAGAATTTGTACTAGTGGTGTCCAAAGATGCTTTGCAGTTGTAAATGTAACAAAGAAAGTTTGAGGGCCTAATTGTCGCATCATTGCAAATATATGTTTCTGCATTTGTTGATGGTAATCAGTACAAATTCTTATGTGTTTGAAATTTATGTATCCAATGTGACTTTTTAGTAAATTTTCTAAGTTGGGCTTGTACTTAACATCTTTTGCCAACAACTTTGTTGCTTGTAATTTTCTTTTTCTTATTCATATTGAGATGCATGGCATGACCTTTTCAATGCGTATTTGCATTGTCTTGAAGAACAAATTTGTGATGTGATAGGATGAGTGACCACTGCAATGCATTAGTTCCCACTTTACTATTTCTTGGTAACGAAATCTTTGTAGTATATCATCGTCACGTGGATCTGCAAAGAATAGTGATATTACTATTAGTATCTATGCGATGTTTTCTTGCTAGATGGTAGTTTTCAATGTCTATGAATTCAACCATTTTTTCCATGTATTTATTCTTCAGATTCGTATGGTGATTTGTTTACTAAGTACTATGTATCTTAGATTTTTTTTCCTCAAAGATGAGAAGAGCTTCTATAATATTTTTTGGTTTATTGAATATATATCTATGACAATGTTTATTAGTACAAAATACTAATTTTACGATTATATTGTATCTTTGATTTCAAAACAGTAAAATAAGAGAGGCAAAGTTGCAAGTAACTAGTTCCTATTTTGCATCCCCATTTTTAATTTTTTAGAATAAATTCCATTTAAAAATAAGTCCCCTTTTTATATCTTTTACATGAATAAAAAGATGCATATCATATTTTATTCACAAAGTTTACAAGTTTTAAAAACTTACCCATTTGATGAGTAAAAATACATTTTAACATATTTCGAACATATTAAAAAAAAATTATACTTAGAAATATGTTAAAATGAATAGTAAATCGCAATCGGAAATTTGGAAAAGTTATTTTAAAGAGTTGTTATTGCTTTGAGAAGTTCCGATGCGATGGCGCTCAATCGCAATCGCAATTCGGAATAATATTAAGTATTGCACTTTTTCTATTTATAACAATGCGATGTGATTTATCGCAATCGCGTCTCGGAAAAAAGATTAAACATTGCATTCGTCTCATTGGAAAATTCCGATGCAATTTCTTTTTTGTATTAATTCGATGTACCCAATTTATATTTAGAAATATGTTAAAATGAATAGTAAATCGCAATCGGAAATTCGGAAAGGTTCTTTTAAAGACTTGTTATTGCTTTGAGAAGTTCCGATGCGATTGCGTTCAATCGCAATCGCATAAAACTCCGAGATAGATTGTAACAGTCCACTTCATTTTAAATCTCCGATGGGATCGGAATTTGGAAAAAATGTTTTCACTGAAACAAATTGCAATGCGATCAACATTTATTACAAGGATTCGTCGATCTCCGATTGCTACGTGGCTTCTCCAGATCTTTATCGCACACATTATAAAAATACCATTCACTACCTTGTGAGCATGCGATATACCACTACGTTTTTGTAACATCTTCATTTTGCTATAAATATTTGAAATTCTATGATATAATATTACACAACAACAGTGTATACAAGCAATAACAGAGAATGCAATTATAGAAATTTAAATTTTAAATTGAGTTATGTTCTAAATAAACTTTATTATTTTTGTATTATTATTTATTTTAATTATAAAAATTTTAAAAAAATTATTTAAAAAAAAAATAATTATAAAAAATTATTAGGATTGAAATTTGTTGAAATGTTAAATAAATCTAATACAAATAATAATACTTAAAATCTTATTTTTTTTAAATAATTTTAGTAATTGGGATTATGTTAAATAGTTATAGTGAATAATTCTTATTTTTCTAATTCAGATTCAAACTTTCACCAATTACATGATAAACATTAATGTGTTGATAATTATTACTTAAATTAGTTATATTTGAACTAATCTATACCATTTTCGTATATATGTAGATTAACTTCGCATTTTGACAGTTTTCGAACTCCACACCTCTCAAATATTTCAGCCATGAGTATTAATTGTAATGTGGCTAATTATATCAATTTAATGGTTTTGATATTTCTCGGGATCTTATCTCATTAAGTGTTTCGTGCCAATTTTTATGGCCTTATTAATTCTGCTCAACTTGCTATTTTAACTAATTTGCTTTTCGTTTCGTGTACATAGAAATGCGTCTGAGTAGAGGCAGTTCACTCTATTAGTGTTGTACGGAAGCTTGTCCATTGAAGGTTATAAACCTTTCCAATTAATATGACATTAACAACGTTCAAGTCTTGCCACATTAACTTTACTTTTCAAATATGTTTTATTCTGAATATAGTTTAGTTGAAACCATAGGTAATAAAGATAAGATTATAAGCCCATGGGTAATTATATAAAGACTTTTATCGTAAGTCGAGACGAGTAAATTAAGTTATGTTTGTACTATATATTGTACACTAACGAAAGAAGCTGATCCCCGAGGTACTTGACATCAATGCTGAACTTCTCTAGACTGACCCGCAGTCATATATAGCATTACTAAGAACACATCAACCACATGCTAATAAGAACATCATAAATAAAATTGTGATGCATGGAGCTTTTATTGCTTGTATGATTAGAAGTTGCAAATAGAACATATAGATAACACTTTAAAATTGGAATCTATTACGTTTAAAATGCTCAACCATAGATTAACTAATTATAAGTATATTATAGTTAAAAAAAATAAGTTTTTATTTACCTTAATTATAATTTAATACTTTATATATATATATATTAGATATTTATTTTGTTCAATTTGCTACTTCTCTTTAAATTATTTGTGCTAATAGTTTGTTTATTTATTATTTTATATTATTATGTTTATTTATTATTTTATACTATTAAATATTGAATTGCAATTGCAAAACACTCTTAATTTATATAATTTTTATTAATGTAAATTTAGTGAATTATGATAAATAAATATAATAAATTATTTTTTAAAGTAAGTTTTCACTTAAATTATTATTATCAATTATTTTTTTGTATAATATTTAGATATGACGAAGTTCTTATAAATTTAATTTGCATAATATTTATACATCTTCTATACTATATATATATTTTTAAAAATAAATATTCAATTTTATTTTTAGTGCTTGCTACCTAGTTTAATTTAATCACTAATTTATTTCGTATTGTTATTATGTAATTGGTATTGCTTAAATGTAATTAATATTTAACTTGTTTCAGACCGTTGTTAAAAGACAAATTAAGCTTAAAAAGGAAATTAGGCTGGGGATGTTGTTTAGCCTTCATTAAATTATGAATAGTGATTAATATATTTTTGCCTTTCCTATGAAATTTGATTAAAAACGCTTTTAAAAATCACTGGGTCCAGGTCATTAAATAATATATTAAAAAACATAAATTACAGATTTATCTTTGTCTGATTCGAGGATTACATTAAAGTAAATCCACATCAAACCTACATGCTCCTACATGAAAAGATTTGGTTGACTGATTCCATGCATGCCAATAAGCATCAGACCCGATACAACTTATTCATTAGCAATATATTCCTCCAGTCACGTTACTATGTAGGCATTGAATATTATTACAGAGAATTAAATGGGGTAGAATAAATATTTCAATTTGTAATGTTGTCCACATAGTTTTGACTTGCTACTCCAAATTATTGAATTTTGGTATGTGGAGTTGTTTAGTTTTTATTATTAAATTATAAATTAGTTATTAATATATTTTCTAGTGGGTTGAAAATACTTTTAAGAACCATTGTATCCACATCATTAAATAATTTATTAAAGAACACAAATTACAGATTTATCTCTTCTCGCTTCGAGGATTACATTAAACTAAATCCATGTTGAATCTACATTTATCATCGGTCATTTCTTGATTGTACAAATGCTCACAGCTGTCCACCTATACTGCTGCCAAAACCATCATGAAAAAATAAAACTCAAATTTCAATGTTATTAACTATACATAGAATCATTATTAACAATAAGATTTTCCGCATCGAATATGTAATTTATCATATCCATTATGCAAGTGCAGATCTGAGTCGGAGGATCTAGTCGATGTCACAAACATCCCATGTAGATCTCTTGATATCAACAACCATTTATTCAAAATTAAATAGTATAAAATTATGGCAGTTGTACCAATTTCTACTTTGCAGTTGTTACTTTACTTGAAGCTTTCTAAATCTTATTTCCTCTCTTTAGATTTTCTGTTCTTGATCGTCGAAATCTTTGTATTCTGCTCAACACATTTGCAACTAGATTTATCGTGTGACTGGACGTTGTATAAGCAAGCTTTGGCAAGTCAGGCTAGAATTGTGCGCCTCCGGTTGCAAGGTTTGCTAAGCATAGTTTCTCTTACTCTTTCACGTAATTCCATATGTTAAATTCGCTTTCTTGCTTTGATTTTGAGTGCAAAGTGGAAGATATTCTACCTGCAATTTACATATTATGCACTGTGTTTTTAAATGATAGCAAATGGAACATTCATAATTGCAATTCCATTCGAATTTGATAAAGTTGATACGTCTTACAAATCTCGTTTCTTTTTGACACATTTACAAATTTCCTAAAAGTACTTATCAAGATTATGTCCTACAGAGAAAACATAGAAAACATAATTTTGTTACGTCTCTAGTATGAGAATACCATTTGTATCAGCCTCGGAGGATCCAAAGTCATTTTCCTTGGAACGACTTTGTTTACTAAAGCTGTCATTCATTAAAAAATGTAGATTATTATCATCATCATTTTTTGAATCAAATTCCACTTCATTTGTAGCTTCGGCCCATGAAAAAAGATTTGATTTGAGACTATGCAACTTCGACATCTTATCATCTTCGATATTGGCGGAGTTTTCCTCCTTCGAAGAAGCTTATCCGTTTGCAATATTAACAAAAGCGTCTGTTCATTAAAAAATGTAGATTATTATCATCATCATTTTCTGAATAAAATTTCACTTCATTTGTAGCTTCGGTGTTAGCAGCTCAAAAACTATGTTCTTCTTCATAGAACAACATATTAGCAGGATTATTATCATTTCTATCTAGAAGCACTTCGACCTTGACTTTATGGTGTAAAATTCGAAGATCTCCAATACAAACTTGCTAGACGTTAAATAACATCCAAAGGCGTGCAAAGTTGAAACAAATATTAAATATGATGAGAACAGGAGAGAGAAAAGAAATACTTCTATTCCTTAACAATAAAAACTACTATTACAATGTCTTTCTCTTACAGAGGGTTTTACAAAATAGTGACTCCTGCAAGACACAGCTGATTGTTCATCATTTTAGAAAGCAATTGGAACACAAAAAACTAGAGATAAAAAATGGAACAGTGAAAATAGAAGTAGCTAATAGAACAGATGCAAAGCCAAGGGTAGTTAAGACAATCCCAAAAACAAAACTCTATGAAATAAATTAAACTTCAAGCTATTTTGTGGCCATTGGCATCGTCCAAAAAATTATTGCATGTTGTGCATATTATGGAGGCAAGAAAATACAAGCACCTCAGTTGAAAGTTAGTCAGAATTAATCTTTAAACAATTGTTTCCAAAATACAAGACACCTAACAAGAGTCATTAGTTTAATTGATTGACTAAAAGAAATACTAAGAGCAGTGAAAACAGAAGTAGCAAATAGAACAGATGCAAAGGCAAGGGCAGTTTATAGGTTATGTAGTTATAGCTTAGTCAGAATAGTGCTTGTTACACTATAGTCTAGAGATTTATAGCAAATTAGAGTAGCTACCCAAATAGTCATATTAGTCTTATTGCTATGGACCTATGGTGGTGGTAGTCTTAGTCCCATGCCCTAAGTTATTAGTATAGGATCTTAGAGATTTCATATAGTATAGATCAAGATTGTTCTATGTCATCTATTATTCACATTGTCCTGCACAAGTTACTATGTCTCAACTTCTGGTATTGCTCTTATTCTTTAGTCAATTGATACCTTTGGATAGTTAATTTGTTGTTTTTTTCTTGATGTTTTAGCAAAGTTAGGTGCCACTTGCTGCATTGAATGGAATATATCAATTTGGAACGATGGAAAGTAGTGACATGCAACTTTCAAAGATGCTACAACAACTAATAGCAGAAGAAGACACCGCTAATATCAAAATAGATTGTAGAAACAAAGCAACGAAGAAAACAAGTGTTGGATACTTTGCATGTAGACCTTGTAAGAAGTGGTTTACTTGCAGCTTCAAATGGTGCAAATGTTGTTGTTGTATGCAGTACATTTGTTAATATGCAAAAAAATAATAAGCAGTTCTCAAAGATCAACACGAAGGAAAGCAAAGAAAAAAACAAATAGTCAATACTTTAAATATAGATGTCATACTAGGTCGTATAGATACGACTTCAGATGATCCAAATGTCGTTGTTGTATATACCATCATTGTTAATGTCCATAGAACAATGTCTGGTTGTTAGCAATCATCATAGAATACATTTAATCATCATTGAAATGAATATTTTGTCTTATCACAAAAAGTAGTGTAAGCACCAAATTTTCAAAATATAATGATAGAATTAATCCATATTATGTTGACCTATCTTGTTCAATAATTGCTACATTGACTTGGAAATACATGCTTTGGTGCAATAAAGTTGGGACTTGCATAAGGAATGAATGCTTTGTAATAACTAAGTCGATTCTCACATTTGGCTATTTGTATGAAGCATATTGTTGTCTTCAAGTATCTAACTGTAGATACATATTCGTAATTACAACTATGTTGCTTACAACTAGCAAAATTTGCTTTACTAGTCAAGACACATAGAATCTGTATTTCATGCTTTCTATTGTGTAGAAAAGTCAATTATTTCTAGAATACGTAGCTTGTATGTGAGATTCATGTTTTCAGAGACAACAATCAATGTTGCATCTTCTTTGTTTTGCAGTGATACTTCTAAAATACAGAGAGATGCAAAATAGGAACTAGTTACTTGCAACTTTGCTTCTCTTATTTTACTGTTTTGAGATCAAAGATACAATATAATAGTAAAATTAGTATTTTGTGCTAGTAAACATTATCATATAGATATATTCAATAAAGCAAAAAAAAATTATAGAAGCTCTTCTGATCTTTGAGGAAAAAAAATCTAAGATACATAATACTTAGTAAACAAATCACTATACGAATCTGAAAAATAAATACATAGAAAAAACTGGTTGAAATCATAGACATTGAAAACTACCATCCAACAAAAAAACATCGCATAGATACTAATATTGATATCGTTTTAATGAACCATAGTCTCTTTAGACTACAACAATTTGCATATACTCCTGGAGATTGTTTGTTCAATGCATTTGAAGTGCTTTTGCACTTTCGTTACTCGTTTATTGAACTGCGCAATGGAATAATAGAACATTTTCTCAATTGTCTACAACGAAATGACACAGAGGCAAAAGAATCATTCCAATATGAACTAGATCCTGTAATGTTATATCAACTTCATGGAATTCACGATGTTGACACATACCTTCGTAGAATGCGTTTTTCTGCATCTAATAGCAATTTCCAATTTGAAAGAGGCCTATGGGGAGACACATTTTGCATACGGTGGATATCAAAGTGGTTGAACATACCAATTGGAGTCTGGTCACTAACAATGAAAACAAGGTATTTGTTCTTCAACCACGATCTAGATACAATTCCACTAAACATTTTGTTTCATGATACAAATCCAATTAGTGGACATTTTGAACCCCTATTATACAAAATATTATGTAGATGTAACTTTGTACCAAATTATTCCTTGTCACCTTTTTGAAAACCATTATGAATCCGTTGTTCATGAAATGCAAATTCATGGATTGCATATAGCAAAAACAACTATGTCGAAATGTGCTAATAGCATGTTTACTGCAATTTGTTATTTAATAGCACCTGAATTTGATGAACAATCTCTTAGACTCTACATTGTCCAATATTTTTGCAATGCACTAATGGCTAGGAGCAACGATGCATTGCATTGTATAGAAAAACACTTAACAAATGAAACTATACAAAGTCAAACAATGGTTGCAGATTGGAAACAATACCTAATTAATATGGCAATGCCATATGAAAAAGGAGGAGTTGAGGGAACATCATTTTGCTTCCAATGGACATCGATCATATTTAATGTAAACATACAAATATGGTCATTTACTACTAAAACCATTGTAAATTACTACCAATCAAAAACAAATTTCAACCAAACGTACAACATATTATCATTTGAAACAAGTACATCACACATTCCTTATGAACCATTACTATCAAATCAAAATACAAATCGGTGCAATTTGCAACATAGAATAGTACAGATGCACGAAAACACCAACAATAGAATAAACTTGCGCAAATTGAAACAAATGATACGTACAAATGACCCACATAAAATTGGACAAAATAGAAATAAAATAGAAAATAAAAATTGCTCATCACGAAATAGAAATTTACAAACAACAAATCAAAGACACACCAAAAACCAAATGTCCAATATGCAAGACATTGCAGTTTCAAAAGAACATCTCAAGCATTGGACTTGAATTAGAAAAAATGTACATAAACATATCTAGAAAACAGAAGACATTGCATTTAAATATCATTTGTCAATCTTGCAAAACAGCACTTGCGAATGCAAATTTTCCTCGCTTTGCAACACCTGAACAAATAAGATGTAACAAGCCATTGCAAATTGTAACAAAACTTTCAGAGCTTGAGGAAAGACTTGTTGCATTGAGAATTCCCTTTGCACAAATAAGACAATGTGGGAAGAAGCGATCACAAATGGGCTTAACTGGTTCAATAATCAATGTACCTGTCCAGATGGACATTGTCCAAAAAGCATTGCCACAATCCATAAACAATACAATCACAATTGTTATTGCATTAAAACGGCGACTATAATAGAATGCATATCAAACAGGAAAAGTGCGTGTGCATATTGTCATGAGAGCACTTAAAGAACTATGTTCTTGAAATTTGTATAAAACTGAAAACATTTCGATTAATGACAATTGGAATCATATACTTGAATTGGAAAATAAAGATAATAAATATGATGATGACAACATTGATAGCAAAAGTGAAACTGATAGCATTTCAGAAAGTGAAAAGCCAACTGAAACCTTGGTACATGGATTCATAGCTTCATAACGAATTCATGATTTACAAGACAAGCTTATTGAAATAGCACCAATTGAGGGACAACGACCACTTGGGATATTCAAAGACAAACATGCAGAAGAAATGAGTTTCCCAACACTATTCTTTGGAAATCCACGTGATGATGATATACTACAAAGATTTGGTTACCAAGAAATAGTAAAATGGGAACTAATGCATTTCAGTGGTCACTTTTCCTATCACATCACAAATTTGTTCTTCAAGACAATGCGAATACTCATTGAAAAGGTCATGTCATGCATCTCAGTACGAATAAGAAAAGGAAAATTACAAGGAAGAAAGTTGTTAGCAAAAGATGTTAAGTGTAAGCCCAACTTATAAAAGTTACTAAAAAGTCATATTGGATACATAGATTTTAAACACATAAGAAGTTCTCCTGATTACCATCAACAAATGCAGAAACATATATTTGCAATGATACGACAATTAGGTCCTCCAACTTTCTTTGTTACATTTACAAGTGCAGAGCATCTTTGGACACCATTAGTACAAACTCTTACTGAATTACATAGCAATAGAAATAAAGAGAAATACATTGAAACAATTGAGGAATGCAACATTGATTATCTTGTTAGGAAGGACCTAGTAACATGTACACGTTACTATAGACATAAGACAAATGCATTGAAGCAATTGATCTGTCAAGATAGCACATTCTTTGGCAAAATATTAGATCACTACTTTGTAACTAAGTTCCAAAATAGAGGTAGTGCACATGAACATGCTCTTATATGGATAGAAAATGCTCCAGTATATGGAATTAATACTAACTTAGAAATTGAAAACTTCTTGGATAACTATATAACTTGTAGCACAAATCACCTTGACCAAGTACTCGCAAAGATACATGAACATCATCATACCAAAAGCTGTAAAAACCGAAAAGAAACCCAATGTAGATACAAATTTCCAATGCTACCAATGAAAAGAACAAGGATTCTTGAACCAATTACTTCGGTAGATGCCTCGATAAATGAAAAAGCTTTGTCCTTGCAAAGCACCTTAGAGCAAAAACACTATGACAAATCAACTAGTCATGAAGATTTCTTAGATGAATTCTAGTTAACAGAAACTGATTACATCGAATTAGTACAAAGTAAATTAACACAACCAATGGTATTCTTGCAATGAAAAACATCAGAAATATGGAATAATATCTTTGCATACAATATGCCACACCTATGGAATGCAAATACAGATGCCCAATATGTTCTAAATGCATATGCTACAGCTTCATATTGCACTTCATATATGACCAAAGTTGAAATATCTATGACAAATGCATTCAAAAGGATACAAAAAGAACATGAAAAGAGAAAAATTGATGCTATTCAAATGATACGGTCTCTAGGCAATGCTTTGCTTAACCTTCAACAAATTTCAGCTCAACAAGCAGTCCACATAGCTCTATCACTACCATTGAATCATAGTTCAAGAGAATGCAACTTTATAAACACAGCACCAATAGACGAACGCACATTTATACTTAAACCAACTACTCTTCTAAAACAAATTCCTGACAACTCTGATGATGTTATGTGCAGTTCTATAATTGATTACTATATCAATAGGCCTAATGCTATTAAGCATATATGTTTAGCCGAATTTGTATCAAATTATAGGAAAGATGGCAAACCAATATCAAAAAGAAAGAAAAAAGAAAAAGTGATTCGATTCATTAAATACAAAAAACACATTGACTATGAAAACTATTACAGAGAAAAACTTTTGCTATATTTTCCATTCGCAAACAATGAAAATGAGCTAAAGAAAGATTGCTGTACATGGAAAAGTGCATACATGTTGCATAAGAACACAATAAAGAACAATGAAACTAAGTTCACATATAACATGAACAAGAAACGGGGTGATTTGGAAGAAGCAATTCAAAAAATTGATAGCAGCACTGCAACTTCTAATCATACAATAAAAAAACCTAGAATATCTAATGATGTTACTGAGAAGTATGACTTGGCTAAAGATTTGCAATTTCCCCAATGCAATGAGAAAAAAATACATCTTAACATTGGTTTTCAATTTACAGAACATTCATTTATGCTTAGCATTGAGGAATACTACAAGATTAGGAGAGTGCTAAATAAAGAACAACAAGCAATACTCAAAGACATTGTAATGAAAAAACAAAAGAACATAGACAAACCATTCTACTTATTTTTGACTAGAGGAGCTGGTACTGGGAAAACATTCACAGCAAAAGCAATATTCCAAATGCTCATGCGCATCTACAATGAACATTACAATACAGATCCTTTGAAGCCAAAAGGTTTGATATTAGCATACATAGGTAAAGCTGCATATAATGCAGGTGGAGTTACAATTCATTCTGCATTGCTAATGCCTTTCAACAAATCTAGTTTTATTCCACTTAGCAACGATGTATTATAAAATTTAACACAATTGTACGAAGAATTAAGGGTTGTTTTCATTGATGAAGTATCTCTAATTGGAAGTTGTTTTCTATATCAAATTGATGATTGATTAAGAAACATTAAGCACAATCAAACAAAATACTTTGGAAACATTGATATCATATTTTGTGGCGACTTATACCAAGCACAACCTATACAAGATTCACTAATATTTGAACAACCTACAATAATAAAGCAACCAACAACATATGACTTTTGGAAAGAACATGTAAAGTACTATGAATTGCACATTGCAATGCGTCAAACAAATGAAAAATTCATTAGCATTTTGAATAGGATGCGTTTAAATAATCAAACAGAAGATGATTTGAATTACCTAAATAGACATTGTATTCGAAATGCTCCTAATGATCCTACTTTCCCCTATCTATTTTTTAGGAATAAAGATGTAGCATTACATAACAAGAAAATGTTGTCTATTGTTCCTGGTGATGAAATCGTAATTAATGCAATTGATTATGAAGAAGAAAACCATGGACACATACCATCTCATGCACAAATGGCAACATTGCCTTCACAAATTGTCCTAAAATTTAACATGCTAGTTGAAATATATGCAGGAAACTATGACTTACAAGATGGTCTAGTCAACGGTGCAGATGGTATCATTAAAGCATATGTAAAATTAGACAATTTTGATGTAATATGGATCAAATTCTATGATGAACGTGTTGGCCGTCTCCAAGCAGATAAATTTTCTTTTCTATATAGCTAAGAAATTTCTAGTGATTGGACTCCCATACTGTGCACAACAAAGCCAGTTTATGTATTAGCAAAAACAGGCAACTTGAAAATAAGAAAACAATTCCCAATCCAACTAGCATGTGCACGTACAATACACAGATCACAAGGCTTGACACTAGACAATCTTGCATTTGATCCTTTAGGAATACGACGCCATGGATTAGTATATACAGCTCTTTCTCGTGTGAGAAACATAGAATCATTGTATTTGCTTAGTCCACTTAAGAAACAAAAATTCCGAATTCGACACAAAATTTCTGTTGAAATGGAACGTTTACACAGAAACGCAAAGTGGCAACTAGACTACAACTATTCATTATTAGAAACAAAAGCATATATTTCAATTCTTTCTCTAAACACTTGCAGTTTACAAATACATATTGATGATTTGTTAAATGACTATGATCTAATGCAATCTGACATCATATGTTTACAAGAAACACATTTGAATAATTCAATGCTTCTAAAAAGACTTGAAACATTCAATTGCATATCAAATCATAGTAAACATGGTTTGCTAATTTGTATTAAAAAGCATGTAAAGATCTTGAACCATATTCATTTTGAAGAAAAAAGAACATTGAAGCTACACTAGCAAAGCTGCTTCTTCATGACATGGATATTATAGTTGTGAATGTCTATGTTGCACCATATACAACATTGAACAATACATTGGATCTGCTTTCAAAAGCATTATGCAAAATACATTCAAATCAAACAATAGTGATTCTCGGCGATTTCAACATCAATATGCTTGAAAACAACAACAAAACAAACAAACTAAAATCATATATGCACAATTACAACCTTTATTTTCTTTTAGAGACAAATAACAATCAACAATTATCAATCATTGATCACATATGGTCGAACATAACTTGTAGCTATAAGACTTTCAGATTAGATACATATTGGAGCGACCATGATACTATTTGTCTCATCATTGAAGACAAAAATGCAACACAAACACAGTGCAAATGAAAGTAGTCTAATGCTTTTTTCTAGTCAATAGTATCATAGCCTCTTAACTACTATGACTTTGAGTTCTGATTTTTTGTTTTGCAGATTGCTATAGCTTTCTACAATGAGTCAAATTGCCAAAGATAAGTCACAAAAAGAAATAAACACATCCAGGTTTGCTTACTACACTAAACTTACTTACCCTTCAATGCATATGTATAGATATATCTCTACGTTTAACTATTTATTTCTTTCTACAAAACTATTGCAAGACCTATTCTTATATTACTAGTGCTAAGTTCTCAATAATGTACCATGCTTAAACTTGACAATCATGACCAATTTCTCATTTACATCAGAACTGTTACATGCATAATTCTATGAATGCCAGTCTTCTTGTTCTTCTTTTCTTGTCAACCGTTGATTCCTTTTCCTCACCCTTCTCTAGAAACTTGTCAAGCTTCATGTTCACTTTACACTTGAACCCTTTTTTACTAAGATCTCCTCCAATTTCCCATGTTGCTTCTTGTCAACCTCTAAATTTCCATAAATATAACATCAAATACAAATTAAATT
This sequence comes from Pinus albicaulis, assembly GCA_034641835.2. Taxonomy (NCBI): domain Eukaryota; kingdom Viridiplantae; phylum Streptophyta; class Pinopsida; order Pinales; family Pinaceae; genus Pinus; species Pinus albicaulis. The sequence goes on from CM076570.1 coordinate 908,541,997, forward strand.
GCTTCCAAAGTTATAACTCCATTTCAGTTACATCAAACTAAATTATTTCATAATCCATATGCATCTTAATTCACATTGTGCAATTTGAACAAAATGTGTCCAATCTCATCATTATTTCTCTTAATACCGTTATCATCTTTGAAATTTTATCTATACATTTTTTTTTTTGGTTTCTTTTGTCCTATGGTGTTTCTATGTTATTTTTCGTTGAGTAGTTCAACAAAGTCAAATGACATATATCTTGATCAACATATTTATTCTGTAAACTGCCAACTACCAATAATAAGTAACAACATTGGAAAGTGAGCTTGATCAAGAAACACATCCAGACTTGCTTATTACGCCCAAGTTACTTAGTCTTTGATGCATATGTAAATGTTTTCATGCCAATTAGCAGTACCTGAACTTTCATACATCTGTACTAGATGCGTTTACATGTTTCTATAGTACTAGAATTTTGTCATTTTTTCTATCAGCCAAAAAAACTTTTAATATTTGCAACTAAGATCAGTATATATCTCTATTGCACCAATAGAATTTTCTGAATTTAATATTGTATAGTTTATAAGTATTCCATTATCCAAGTTTTTAAATGCAATTAATATCTCTCTCAATATCTAATATTCAGTTTCCAGTACAATATACAATGACCTTATACTTTCATTTTTATTCTTAGTTATTAAAATTTACCAAAGACTTCGTGGTTGCGTTCAAGCGCACGATTCAATGACATTGCATCTTTTTGATCTTGCAGTTCTGCATAGCAACCTACAATAGACAAAGAACAACAAATATCAAGTGCAACTGAATCAGACAAGTAAGTAAACTTGAAACAAATTCTTATACGTACCATTTACATAGCATCCATATTTTATCACCAATGTATTTTACTTCTAATTGTTTCTTTTGCCACATCAACATCATCAATACACAGATCGAAAGCAACATATTTAGCTCCAGTTACCATTGAAGAACTAAACATTCACAAAACTGGAAGAATGTTCAATGGAGATGTTATGGTTATCTATAACACATATCTTGATAAAGTCCACAAAGCACGACAAATACTACGTGCATATTTGATATATGTCGTAGGAATAATGACAATCACATTGTCCATACCAACTAAGCTTATTGAACAACATGGCCAAAAAATATCACCAGGAAAAGCAATATCTATTACAAATTTTAAAGTACTTCCTAAAACAAATTATGACCATGGTGATTGTGATTGGATTCTGCTGCTAACTTAACTAAGCACCGTACAGAACATACCAACAATTTGCAAAGAATACAAATTCATTCCAGATACAACAATAAAACACCTTACAACAAATATAGAAACATATCTAATTGGAACGATTGCAACAGTTGTGACAGCTGCACGGAAAGTTGGTTTCCAATATACATTGCAAATTAAAGATGGAAATTTCGATGACAATAGAGCAACGGTAACATAAATTACTTTACAATGTTTTTATATTGCTAGTTCCATGCTACATTTCAATTTAGTTTCAAAAAAAATAAAATTATGTATTCTTTTGCAATTGCAGTTATTTGAAACATTTGCACCGCTCTATGATGAAATTGAGCAAGAATTGCAAAAAGGCCATCTTCCAATTATGTTATTCAAAAACATAACAAACAGGAAAGAACTGAAGGACAGAACACTTCGAACAATGCAAGCTACATTCATCACAAAATTGAATGCAGAAGCAACAAAAGAACTCAGAAAATTGAACCCTCCAACATTCTCTATAAGTACAAATGAAACAGTACCTCTACTACTCAATATGCAATTATTTCTTCATCTGTTTCTATTTTGACATATACTACTTTTCCTCCTCTATGAACAGATAAAAGGAACATTGACAATTGCAAGCATTTACTCTACGCCATTTGAACCAGTTTGTGTTGAATGCAATTCACTAGTACCAGCCTCTACAATGATAGAGGAGAATACAATTGATTGCCTAAAGTGCAATAAAAATTCATCCTTTTCCTATTCACAGTGTATTAATTGCATAATCAAGTCCAACAACACCAATTTGTAATGTTGCATCCGAAGCAAATTCCTCTTGAAACAGTTACTTCCCAACCAAGCGCATATGTCTTTTCAAGACTATGTTAAAAGGAAACAAGCAACAATGTATATGCTACGCGATTTCAAAATCAATGGTACATTTACAATCAACGAAGACAACGAGATCCAATCTGTTGACAGCAACGGAAGCCCTACCAAGGCTAGGTATACTTATAATTACTCTTCATCTTTCAACAAAAAATCAGATATATGCAATTTAAATTATGCTATCCAAAATAGCAAGATTTGACTAATTTTTCCCTTTGCTTTGCAGCACTAGCACTTCTTCAAACATTGGCTACAACAGAATAACATAGTAATCTAGAAATCAATGCACAGTTCTTCTCAATTTTTGTACAAGATTTTACTTCTCAAATCTGCCTTTCTCAAAGTGCAGTATGTTTGCAACATTTTGCTAGAACAAGAACGTAGAGGACTGTGAACTGGTTCAGAAGATGCAATGACCTTCTTTGCGAAAACATGGATCCCGACATGGATAGAGATACAAAGCTAGATACTTGGTGTGATTAATGAGCTAGTCTACTACAAGTTCGCATTTTAGTTTAAGATATTTTATTTTAGATATATTATAGGAATAGTTGTAGTTATTTTGTTTTATTGAGTACCTATTTAAACCCATTTCATGCATTTAGAAAGGGGTCATTAATTTGTAATATCTTTTGACTTGGAGATTACATTTTTGTACTAGATTTACTTCTATATTCTTTTATAAAGGGTCACATCTAGTGATTCTGTCTGGAATTATTTTTTAAGAGTTAGATTTCTATAGCTCGGAGTTGATTTTGCGTTGTAATTGCTGGATTTTATCTATTCATTGTTAATTTCTTTTTTCATATGATATTCTCTTCTAAATTTTCTAATTTTCGAGGCTTCAATATATTTGGGACTAGAAGGAGGGCCAAAGCTATGAATGGAAAATAAATCTAAATACGAATGCCATTCTAAGAGCACATGAATTATAGAACTGCACATAAAATCTTCAGAGTTGTCAGGAATTTGTTTCAGAAAAGTGGTTGGTTTAAGTATAAATGTGCATTTGTCTATTGGTGCTTTGTTTATAAAGTTGCACTCTGTTGAACTATGATTCAATGGTAGTGATATATCTATGTGGACTGCTTGTTGAGCTAAAATTTGTTGAAGGTTAAGCAAAGCATTGCCCAGAGATCGTATCATTTGAATAGCATCAATTTTGCTCTTTTCATGTTGTTTTCATATCCTTTTGAATGCATTTGTCATAGATCTGTCAAATTTGGTCATATATGAAGTGCAATATGAAACTGCAGCATATGCACTTAGAACATATTGGGCATCTGTATTTGCATGCCATAGGTGTGGCATATTGTATGCAAAGCTATTATTCCATATTTCTGATAGTTTTCGTTGCAAGAATACCATTGGTTGTGTTAATGTACTTTGTATTAATTCGATGTAAGAAGTCTCTGTTAACTGGAATTCATCTAAGAAATATTCATGGCTAGTTAATTTGTCATAGTGTCTTTTCTCTAAGGTGCTTTGCAAGGACAAAAAATTTTCATTTATTGAATCATGTACCGAAGTAATTGGTTCAAGAATCCTTGTTCTTTTCATTGGTAGCATTGGAAATTTGTATCTACACTGTGATGCTTTTCTTTTTTTATAGCTTTTGGTATGACGATGTTCATGTATCTTTGCGAACACTGTACTAAGACTAAAGTTAGTCTTATCTTCCCTGGTCTTTTCCTGATCATGATCGTATTTTGCCATCACGCTCACCACAAAATAATGAAAAAAACAACACAGACTCTCTATTTTTTTTGTTTTAAAAAAAATAAACAGTAAAAAAAAATTACATACCGTCTTTCACACTCTGGTATGCTTTCAAAATAAAAACATTACAGTATGTTACAATAGCCTCTCGGGCTTCTTACTTTATATATGCCACACATATTAAAACATAAAACAAAAACTATATGAAATGAAACTAAACTAAAATTTGTAGGGCGTATTACAAATGCGCTTTGTATATATTTAAAACAATACAACAAACCAAATGTTGTGAAACCTTTTGTTGCGTCATAAAAACATTAAAACATTTCATTTGCGCATATACCCGCGGACCTGAAAAGAGATTAATAACGCTTCATAAACTGCATCGGATCCGAAACATAATATTACAAAGCAGCCAATACAAAAAGTGCTGATGCCGATTGAAACGCAAACGCGAGATCAACTATTAACTACACCATATAACATAGATTGGGTCTGGAATTATAGAATAAAAAATGGTTCAAATAAAAAACTCCGATGCCGATTGTTAATCGTACCTGAGTTCAACTTTTAGCTGTGACCTATAACATACATCGGCTCCGGTTCCTTTCACTGTTCAATTGGGTGACAAATAAAATGCTCCTGATACGTTTCAACTTGCGATGCAATATGATAATGCCATGTGGTCTTGTCCACCCGCGGACCTTGGCTTAAGTAGAGGCCCATTCTTATATGAAATAGCATGCGATGTCTTTTTCACCAACAGTAATTATTTTTTAATTAATATTTTTGTTCAATAATGAAATATATATATATATATATATATATATATATATATATATATATATATATTATATATATATATATATATATATATATATATATATATATATATTTTTTATTAACATCTTTGAATTATTCAATAGAGTCATTATTTAATTTATTTAATATAAATAATATAATATTGTGGCACATAGACTAGAAAGAAATTCTCATCACAATAAAGAAATACGATAATATTCAAAATTCTAGATATCTTGTAAGAGTATAAGTGTGTACTCTTATAAATCATTAACTAATTACGCTAGATAATATGTTTTTTTTAAATATTATTGATAAATAAACTTACATTTACAAATAATTCCTCATACTAATTGTTTCCATTGCTAATTTCACAATAATAACTAATTCCAATATCCTTTTTTTGTAAGTTTACTACGTCTATACTATTTTCTATTTATGTAAAAAAACAGGCATAGTAGATACAAAAATTAGACCTCAACCTGCCTAAAGGAAACTAGGTCTATTAGCCATCTGAGTGCATTGTATGCCATCCAAAACATGTACTTTTTTAGATTCCTACAAAAAGTCTTTAGCTAACTATTATTATAATTTACTAATACTAACATTTACATAATGCATCAAGAAAGCTAATAGCTAAAAAAACTGAATCTAACTGCTCTAGTCATCATCTAACTCCACTGCGGCCAGATCTTTGACACTGGAACCTAGCATGTCAACTTGTTGGATGGCCTTAATGTCCTTCTCCATTCTGCCAATGCAAGCATACTGATCCAATTCACACAAGTTAATTTCCAAGATGATTTTGTTAATCTTTGCCAGGGTGGAGACTGCCTTGGGATCCCCTCCTACTTCCTGAACTGAAGTAATGGCATTAACTAGCAGGCATTTTACTAACCAATAGGTTTTGATTAAGTGATGAAACAATGAGATTCTCCCTCGGCTATGCCCAGGGTCGATAATCACATGTTGTAGTTCTTTCGCTGCCATATCATCCTCTTCTTCAATTTTGGTTCTAACTTCTGTCTCTCATCTGTTAATAAGAGATTTTATAAAACAGGATGTCTCCTCTGAGTATACCTGACATAAGGGCTCCATGAGCTCTCTACTGGATTTCCTGCCTCTCTTGCCTAGCGAGCTTCAAATTTTTTCCTTGCCTTTCTCCATATTGAGCTTTCTGCCTCTGTTTTTCTTCACCATATTTGGATATTGGACTAAGAGGAAGACGATAACCACTAAAACAACAAGACGATAAAAAATACCAAAACAGTTAATGAACAAAACATACAATTAACAATCATTGCAGAAGGTAGTTGAGGCATAGCGATCGTGAGCCCCATGACACTTCAATAGACTATAAGCATTCCTTCCACCCCCTTTTCCTTCTTACCTAAATTGCTACCTACCCCAGTTCAGAGCAGATGCAGATTAATAGGCAAATGTAACCAGGGGGCATAGCAAAACAAACAATTGTCCTCTTCCCGTCACAATCCTTGCCATTTGGCACCCCGATCGAGGGAACTAATTCCAATATTTAAAAACTAAATATAAACATATTTATTTTTTGCAAATATTTTTATACTTTGTGAAATATTTTTATTATTATTTAAATAAAACTATACTGATTTAAAAATCCAAATCACACTAAATTTACTTAAATTTAAATTATAATATATTTATTATTTTAAAAATACATATAAATCTATTTTTTATTTTAAAATTATTAATTAAATTTTAATTGTAGTAACTAATTTTATTATTTTGAAAGTTATTTTTATTTATTTAAAATAGTCTTGTTATTTTTTTATTTATTTAAAATAATATTATACATATAGTTCTAGTTTTTGTTGGTATACTGGATCACCTAATGTTATAAAGTGTTTGAATACACTAATTACATCAACAAAATATGGATGGAATTTAGGTTAATGGCCAACTGTCATAAATACCTAAAAATATATAATATTTATAAAACTAAATTTTTTTTTTTATAAAATTTATAATATTTTTAGGCCCATAGGCCTTCTCTTTTGAAAGAGATCAATTTTTTTCGTCAACATATTCATTCTGCAGAGGACACCTGTTACTTGTTAAAAAAAAATGACACCTGTTATTCATTTAAAACTCGTTCTAAATAACTCGTTCAGTTCTCGTTATTTGCTCCGCCGACTATGTAAGTTCATGCTCAACAACCCACTTTTTCTACATTTTCCTCTTCGCCGGAATGTTTTTCTTGTTCCCGTCACCGCGTGTCAAGCATTAAGTAAAACAGAGGAAGCCTACTTGGAAATGGCTGATAAGGCCGTCGCGGAAAATCTAGAGTTGGCTCTGATGGGATCTTGTGTGCTTGTAATGTTCATGAAGAGAGAAGATGTGTATGTGATGAAAGTTGGGGACAGTCGGGCAATCTTGGCGAAGAAACTAAAGCCTGATCTAGGTGAAATCGTTTCTATATCTCAAGCAGTGGGAGAATCTCAACCCTGCAGAGACTTGGAACGAATCAGTGAGGGAACCTCACACAATTTGGAGGCCTTCGATGATTGCTCGAATGATATGGATCTACCAGGAAAGAAGCCAACCTTAGGTGCTGTGCAGCTATCCTTAGACCACAGTACTGGTGTTGTTTTCTACTTTGTTTCATCATTCCAAGTATTTACCTTGTCAAATTGGCATTCTGAGGCATCTTACTGTCAAACTATATGCATTTTAGGATTGATTTGTTTCAGTGGTGTTTCTTCAGGAGGTTCAGAGGATCAAGGCAGAGCATATAGATGATGTACTGCCTATCATGAATGACCGTGTCAAAGGGACGCTGAAGGTCACACGTGCATTTGGTGCAGGCTTCCTTAAGCAGGTTAGAGATTATCTATTAAGGAATTTACCCAATGCTCAATGTTAGATCAATCTAGGTTAAAATTTGGTTTCGATCTATATCAGTTACCTGGAAAGTTAGATTAGCTATAATATCATCCATTAATATTTTAAATATCTTCATATAAACACACATAATTTGTATAAACTGCTTATTTTATTCATAATTTCAAATATTACAAGTAAAATTATGTGACTTTCAGTTTCATAGGTCTACATTTAAGACATTCATCCGTTCGGTTTAAAATTTAGCCAGTGAAGTAGATTGATCACATCATGCTCTGGGTCTGATGGATGCTTATCTTCTTGTGATTGCAGCCGAAATGGAATGATGCTATGCTTAAACTACATCCCCGCTACTTCGGATCCAATGTAGAATCCTTCATTTATCAATGCATTGTCATCTATTAAAACCCAGTAGGGTTTGTTAAATAACCAATACCCAACGAGACAACTATGCCATTCTAACAGTCTCATCATAGGATTCTACTATCATGGGCCTGCATTTGTTTGAAGAATGGGGTCCTTTACCACCTGGATTTATAAATATAGAGTTCCTTATGTCATGTTCTTTTTGATAATATGGCATGTTGTTTTGTTCGAGAGTTTAGCCAAGGCAGCCTTGAAATAAATCTGTGTTTTTCTAGCTGAAAGGTGTTGATATTGTGGGATTATGTGGCGCTACAGTTTGGCCCTGCCCATTAGCACAATCGCCAGTATAAGATGATCTAGGCTTCCTTTAGGTGTATATGATGTGTTTAATAATTAGGTTGTAAGTTTTGGCAAGTAACGCTTATGTTGAGATATGATGCTCGCATTGTAAATATTATATTTGTGCTGAAGTAAATTCATGGTTTACTGGGATTTCAAGTGCTGCACTTTCTTTTCTGCTTGATGATGCAATGTCAGAATCTCAAATCCCCAATTTGTGTCCCCTCCAAATGCTGATGATTGAATTTTGAATCCTGTATCTCGGAAGAATAAATAGCACTCTGGTGATCTCAAGCCCTATAGAGACACTCCAAAAACTGATGTTGGATTGTTGAATCTTGTTTCTTGGAAATAGATAGCTCTCTAGTGATCTCAAGCCCTGTAGAGACACTCCAAAAACTGATGTTCGATTATTTAATCTTGTTTCTTGGAAATAAATAGCTTGTTGGAGATTGAGCGCTCTGGAAATAGATAGCACTCTATAGTGGGTCTATTCTCGATTGCCTGTATTTGTGCAAATCTGGCATTGAGGGTGATCGGTGAATTGGTTTCATTAGTTTGGGCCATTTGTAACGTTGTTCTATAGCCTCGTAAAGTCTTAGACTCATTGGGTGGATGTTGTGTGTTTAAAAATATGGTATCCATGTGTTGGAAAGCGAGCTTTTGCCTAGACGGCCTTGATATATCTATTATTTTCTTACTTAGTTCATGGCATGGAAGGATTCCAATGCTGCTATTTGTGTTTGACCTCCGAACATGAGGTCTAAACGTCGATTAATTTTCTTTTTATCTAAAAATTAAGTTCTAACTGTAGAATCATTCTTATTGTAAATAAAGCATATTTTGGAGATCTCAGGGCCCCATAGAGGTGCATGTTTCATTCTCTTGTAACTTTGGCATTAAGGTCTCTGCTGCGGATGGGATTGAAATGGCTCCTTGGGATTTGAATTATGGTGTCGTGTTAACTAATGCCACCCAATAATCACTAGATCAAACCAGTTTGTTTTGTGCATACTACATAAATGAATGATATACAAAGGAAAAAATTCCTGATGGTTGCTTTCATCGTGGCAGAGTAAGGACGAGGGCCCATCAGATATTGAAGATCCACCCCCTAGATCTGGCTCCAAAGGTATGTTCATGCTACACTGTGACACCAAAACAGCTCTTTGATACCATTATGTATATAGGTAACACTTTAGTTAGCGATACTCACAAAAACAGAATCAGTTTAAATGAGTATGCATGTATTGGTCCATGCTTTACATGTATCATAAATAATCCAAAAATTGCTATTTAGAATGGATCGGAGTGGAAGCGCAAGTGAGTATTTTGATATAGTAGTTCCGTTGGTTGCATGCCTTTTGAAGGTTTTCCTACTGACGTATCATTTTCTGTTTGTGTTTATTTAGGTCGCTTGTGACAATTGCAATAACAGTGCTTACAAGTTCACAAGGAATACTAATTGCGTGGTCAAAACGAGCTAGAAAGTATGACTACAGTGTCACTTCAGCAAATTTTTTGGTGGGCATACCATATGAGCTTTTGTTCACTCTGTTGTGTTTAATTTCTATTTTTGAGTAGTCTATCACATTGGACAAGATCATATGTAGCAATTTATAGTTGGAGATTCATTTTGCTTGCAAAGGTATCAGTCTGCCTGTTTATGGTGAAGTTGCTGTCATATTTTCAGGTGGAGACTCTAAAATGCGCATTATCATTGATTGCTCTGCTTCGGACATGGGAAAGAGAAGGCATCACAGAGGATAACAAGTAATATTGAAAGGCCTATTTGACTGGTAATTTCTTGATATGCAATTAGGTAGCTCATTTGTATGAGTTACACATAAAATGTTGTACATACAATACATTATTTCCCTGCACAACTCTCTACCGCAAATAGCATTAGTGTTGGATAGATCTCAACCATATAAAAATATGCATCCCTTTTTCCCACTTGCTTTATACTTCTGGAAAGTTTTGGTTAAGTAGCTGCAGAAAAGGGTTCTGTCACAATTTTAGGCTATTATTGTATTTTGATATTTGAGCAGAATCATGATGCACTTGCATCCTTATTTGTTTATATGTTTTGAGTTTTCCATATTATCCCCACAGTTATCTAACTCTAAAGTTAAATATAAGAATGTGGCAGACACAGGCAGTTGTTTCCAATTGTTCCATTGTTTCAAAATCTTGAAGGGTGTTATGCACAAGAGTCAAGACAAATAATTATGCTAATTATGCTAAAACCACTCCATATAAAAGTTGTTATGCTAAAACAATTCCAATTGCATTGACACAAACAGTGCTTTCCTCATTTCATAGTTACAAAAAAACTTTCAATACAACAATAAGAGTGAAAATCACATTTCAGATGATTAGAACAAATTTAATTTTGTGCAAGCTCAATACATGTAGTGCCTTCTGGAGTTAGGCTATTACAAAGGATGTGAACATTAATAGTTATTTATCTCTCAGGCTAATTTTGTGGGTTTAAATGATTAGTTTATAGTATTAGACAATAGGTCTGCATTTAAGACATTCATCCATTCGGTTTAAAATTTAACTAGTGAAGTAGATTGATCACATCATACTCTGGGTCTGATGGATGCTTATCTTCTTGTGATTGGAGCCGAAATGGAATGATGCTCTTCTCGAGGTCTTTATAATTGATTTTGTTGGGACTGCACCATACATCACCTGCACACCTGCTCTTCGTCACCATAGACTGGGTCCTGAAGACCATTATTTGATACTCTCATCAGATGGTCTTTATCAATATTTTACCAATGAAGAGGTGGTTAACCATGTGGAATGGTTTATGTCATCTTATCCGGATGGAGATCCTGCCCAACAACTTGTTGAAGAGGTCCTCTTTCGTGCAGCAACGAAAGCTGGTAAGGAGACTTAAATGCTTGGAAATAGCTTGAAATAAAGTTATTTCAATAGTAGTGCTATATGGTGTACTTTATTTTCTGAAGTATTCAACTGGCATATGGATGTAAGGATTGATTTCCATGAGCTTTTAGATATACCTCAAGGAGATGGCCGTAAATATCATGACGATGTTTCTGTGATGGTCATTTCTTTGGAAGGAAGAATATGGAGATCACAAGTGTAAATAATGTCGGAGCACTAGAGAGTTAGGTGCTCCCACATAAGAGTTGATTCTTTTGTCTCTTTTCAATTTTCCATGTACCATATTTTGAAGCAGAGATTACAGCTTGTAGAGGCCTCTACCGTTGTATTTGATGGAAATGGAAAGTTGCAAATTGTGAAATCTGCTAATCACATTATACAATGGTTCATCAAGTCGGAGACAAGGTATATGCCTTCTTTGACAACTGAATAATAACAGGATCAAGCAAACATCTGTATCATAGTTGCAATTTCTAGGCAAGTGTGCAAAAACATTGTTACTATAAATACTTAAGCTTATACCTTTGCATCACTCCCAACAATCTTGCAACTGACAATATTAGAGATGAACTACATGTAACTATGCCAATAACCACACAGATTGAGATTCTTTGTGAATTAGTTACTAGCCATTACTAGTTGTCATTACAAGGCAATTGGGCAAAACAATTACATCTATGAATATTTTTGCTGTGCCTTTTCTAAACTAGCAATGACCAGTTATCCTCACAAGAACATAATCCATTCTTGAAATGATGGAGATGATTTACATCCATCACAATAATCTCATAGCTGACAATCTCAAATATGAACTTTGAGGCACTCTGTTAGACACCATAGACAAGAAGATTTTTTGTGATGCAATCACTAGCCATTACTAGGCGCCAATCCAGGGAATGTACACAAAAACTTTGTATCTATGAAAATTTATGTGTGTGATTTTTTAAAACTAATTATTACCAGTAATCCCCACAAGAACATATTATGTTCTTGAAATGATGGAAACGATTTACATCCCCTCACAACAATCTCACGATTGACAAACCTGGAGATGAACTTTGTCGCACTGTGGCAGTCACCACACACACGGAGATTCTTAGTGATCTAGATAGGGGTGCCAGGTCTTGTGTTAAGTAGCCCAAAAGTAATTTCCAACTTCTCGCTATGACTGTGGAGCATGTTTTCTTTCACGTCCTCCTCTACATCATGTAGCACAAAATCTATCATAGGTATATATCCTGCCTCCTTCATCTGTTTGCCCAAGGTCTCCAACGTAGCATAAATTTTGTCTGATTGAGGATGTGATATGTCACCGACCAGGATTCTCTAGGGTTGCATTTCATTCAGGGACTTGAATATTCATCTTTGAGCACAAGTCTGACTGTCTGAGAGGTAACAGGCAAAGCATGTTTTTTTCCTTAAATTTCTGAAATCGGTCCCTAGTCATTGATGGAGATAACAGGGGGATCATCCTTCCTATCACGATATTTTGAGAATAGTTGTGGAAACTTTTCATAGGAAAAGCACTAAGAAAACCCTAACTGGACTGCTGCAAAATTCCAGAAAGCAGAGCAAAGCCCAATACCGCATATTGGACCAGGAGCTTTTAACAAAATATTGCAGCTCAAATTTCAAAGATAAAACCTATATTTATTATTTTATTAGATTATGGCTGTGCCAAAAACTCTAAATGCTTGGATGAGAAATTCTTGGTCATTATCCCCAGAATGGATGTTATTTTCTTTGTACCATCCCAAAATTGCCTGACATTTATTATTTTATTAGATTATGGCTGTGCCAAAAGCTCTAAACGCTTGGATAAGAAATTCTTGGTCATTATCCCCAAAATGGATGTCATTTTGTTTGTACCATCCCAAAATTGCCTGACATTTCTCAAGTTATTTCTGGGGGCGTTTCGTAGTGGAAACATCCATTAAGAAAGAGCCAAGAAATGATCGTTCCTCAGTTGTTTTGGTCAACAAGGAAACTTTTTTAAAATTAGCCTTCATAAAACATAAATGGGCCCTAATTCCTTAAAACATAAAGAGACACTTGTGGGCTTATTATTTACTTGCAAAATGTGAGATTTGAGCTTCCATAAATAATCCAGATAGCACTTGCGTCTTAGAGAGTTCTGGGCTACACTTTAACTTAGAGAGTTTGAAGCAGCATGTGTCATGAAGGAGAATTCTTGGAGTTCAATATTTACTCAAATAATATGTTGGGAAGTTCTTCAGATTTGGGGCTTGCTTTTTAAAGGTATTATTCTCCTTGGTCTTATTTTATGCATTTTAACATTTTATCATTTTTACCCACTCCAATCTCCAGCATTACAACAAAAAGCTCAAGCACCCCTTCTATTGCTTCACAAAATAACCCCTTACACTATTCCAAAATGAAATCCATCAACAAAATTATTGGAAAATAAAAGGGTATTTTTTTAAGGTTGTGCGCAACTCTGAAATTTCATCATCCATATCCTCAGAGAGCATTTGGATCCATTTCCACAAAAGTTTGCAATACCTTAAACAATCTGGATCAATAGCAAGAGAGAGGTGGCATTTATGTGGGGTTGGGACTCGGGAGAGAACAAAAAGAAAATTGTGACAAAATTCTTAATATCTAAAAAAGGGCAATGATATTAAATTATTTAGTGAACGACTGAAAACAAGATAAGCTACTTGTCCTACACAAATAAACGTAGACCTTATGATAACAACACAAAATCTCCCACACCATTTTGGTACTATTCCTGAACGTCCAAACGATTGCCTATGGGATGTATAAGATAGGAATAGCATCGATGCATCAATTGGGCAATTTTTATTTGCAAATGGCATAGCATTTAATATGTGCAGATCTCCTTCCCAGAATGATTGGTCGACAATTTAATAAACAAAGCACCAAAAGGATATCCACCCCCTAGTTATAAGAAGATGTGGACCTTTATATTTTTTTATAGAAGGGCCTGTAAAGAGGAAATATTGCAAGATATTTCAGATAGTCGGAGCAACTTTGGAGTCTCCGATGTATCAAATGGTTGGGCAAATATTAATCATCAACACCTTGCCTTAATATAAATGGTTTCTACGCCAAGAGCGTGATGTTTTTGACATGTAGCAATTACTATTAAGATGATAAAAGGACGTTCAACACTTGATGGGCTTCTTTGAAGAATCAATTGTGGGGCTAGGTTGGAAAAATGTAGTATGAACTATAATTTAATGGTGCTGCTAACAGTGTGCTTGCAGGTTGATGCTTGAGGAAGAGTACTCAGATATTATGGACTCCTTGTGCTATTTATCGAGGCAAGTCCCACCTCGAGACATTAATATCATTACATGGGATAGAAATATTTTATATGAAACTAAAACAACTTACCCTGTTGCAGAGCTCCTGAAAGTGCACATGCTTGGAGAGCACTTACTAGGGTGAAAGAATTCAACTTCATGCCTACTAATTGCATTTCATTAAAGATATTCAAGGCCTCAGTAGCATGCCTACTTTGGGAATACCCAGGAATCATTGCATTCTAAGAGACCTTATTTCGGTGAGACATGTTGTTGAATAATTCTTTTGCAATCTCTAATCTTCCACACTTGGCATACATGGTCGCAAGAGAATTCTGCACAAATACATCAGCCTCAAATCCACTTCTAATTATGCAACTGTGTATCCGCATTCCTTCACGCAGACCTACTACTTTGATACAACCCGAGATCTACCTGTATCTACTTGTATGGGAATTTCAAGGATAACATTTAAGATAGTTTGGTGAAGAGATGAGAAATACCCAGCTGCAGAAAGGAAGCTGACATCCCCTGAACAGAAATACCCAGCACAGAAAAGTCGCAGGTAAAACTAGTGGATAACAAAAATCAATGTTGGATAAAGAGATTAGAAATACTAACTGCAGAAAGGAAGCTGACATCTCCTGAACAGAAATACCCAGCATAGAAAAGTTACAGGTAAAACTAGTGGATAACAAAAATCAATGTTGGATAAAGAGATTAGAAATACTAATTGTAGAACAAATATTGCATGTCACAGTTAAGATAGAAAGAAACAAGGATTCATTACAAGTTGCAAATACTGATTGTAGGAGAGTGCTGATATGATTATCAGCGAGTAGTGATTAATTAATGGGAAAATGAGATAAATATTGGTGTTAATAGAGGTCGGTAGGAGCAATGGTAGATTACGTCATATAAATTGGCTGCCTCATTATGTTTCAGCTCATAATTATATATCATAATTATATATAGGAGGATCACTCAAGATTCACAGTATAAGATCTGCATCTGTTGACCCGTAAAAACGATGTTTTTGACAGTATAGTGCTCTACACTCCAAATTTCTTCATCTTTCGGGCCATCAAATTGGTCCTCTAAATCAAAAAATATGTTAACATGTCATATATCTGTATTAATGGAGAAAAATTCATCTTTCTGTTTCATGATTTAAATTCTGATGACTGAAATGCAATTTTATTTTTCCCTTCATGTCAAAAACTACAATTACTTCAAATTAATAATTCACAAACAATACTCCTATCGGCCTCTCTTTGCACCTTCTAGGGCAACTGCTAGTAATATTTTTTTTATTTACATTTATAAAGTGTTTGTTGTCTTAAGAAGCAATTTATATTTTGTAACAACGGATGTGTAGGCATAAATATTTGTAAAATTTAACATTTAACATTTATATGTGGTAGTCTTGCTTTGGCACGTACTAATAAATTGAGATGTGAATTGGATAAGTAAATTGCTTACCTAGGGAGAAGAACTTGCATAAATTTAGGTGATTAGAAACCACTATATATATTTACATTTTTACTCCTACATAAGTGACAAGCAAAACATAAATAATGGTCGGAAGTAACTCCTGATAAGTATCTTTATTTACCACCTATTCATATCCTTTTTTTATGAAAATACTTTCTTAAATTATAGTCGGAAGAAATTAATGGTAAATGTATTGTTTACTTCAATATGAATTATTGTTCAATGTTAAGTTAATAGTAATCAATAGACAAATCGATTCTTAGAGTTATGCATTGGCAACACTAATAATAATTCCATAACCATATTTAAACTTAATTAATAAACACATAAAAACTTAATACTTACAAAAAAATTACAATATAATAATATTCTTAACAAGACACTGTACTTGTAGACACAATACAACACAATATTTTTGAAATTAAATTGAAAATTATAAATATTATAAATATTTTGCTAGCCCTCTATGAATTCTTTGACAAGCAAATAGAGGGCTAAATCGTCTCCAAGCCTTCAAGGAATGCATTCCCTTTGAAAACACATCATCCTTGAAGGCTCCTCGTGCCTTATCCTTTGACAAAACCTCACTGCTGTCTTCATGAATAAAGCCTCTATGTGCTGAAGAACAATGTCCAAAGCCCTTTTTCCTATGATTTCATCTCCACTTAACCTTTGTTTCTTCACCTTTTTTCCCCTCTTAAATCCTCATTAATCCCATGGTAAATCACCCAAATCCCCTTTTAAACCCCTCAAATACCTTTGTTTGGCTTAAAATTCTTCTATTCCCCTCACCGAACGCCCTCTTCGGCCTTAAAAAGCATTAACATAGGCCTGAAACCCACTCTTATCTACGACAGGCTTAGTCCCTTTTAAGGCCAGCCCCTTAACCACTTCCCCGCATGACCCCAGCGCTAAAACGAAGCGCCAGCCTGTAAGGCGCTTATCGCATCGGAGGATTGGAGCGGAATGCCTTTTTCCTTTGTAAATGAAACCCCCGATGCCATAGTATTTTTGTTATGTTGAAGCCCCGCCGTGATCTGAGCCGTCGATCTCCCTAGGTCCAATGGCCTAGCGCTAATCGCAGTGCGCCCGTCACCCCTATCCATTCACTCCTTCGATTGCGTGCGAGCCGTCGATCTGTCTCCAGATCGGACGGCACTCGTTCAATCGCATCTCCACTTCAACCGCAGTCAGAACTTCTCGCTATGATGCCCCTCCATCCCTCTTGATTGCGATCCTCCGATTAGATCGCAGCCGCCCGTTTCCCATGATCTAACAGCCCTCAGTTAATCACCTTCCGCGAGCGCCGACTGCCACTATGTCAGCCCATTCCATCACATTCTCACTCATTACCTTTGTAATCCGCCCGCTTTGAACTTTAATATTCCATATTAAAATTTATTTCATTTCTCCGCCTAACTGCATATTGACATTCCCCCTATAGCCATAGTTCTCGCTTCTGCGTTACCACGCCACCACTCCTCCACAACATTCTTCAGCCACCGCCCTGAATTTTGATAATTGGTTTGTTTTATTGTACAGGGTACACAAGCTCATGAATTCACTCTATTTGACATAGTCGCAGTTCATTGCTCCTGTTAATTGAATATTTCAGACCTAATCTAGTGGTCAAACGAAAAGACACAGTTTGAAGATAAAGAGAAAATCAATCAAGCCATATCTGCTCTCAACATCAGCAGTACATTTTCTCAGAATAGTACGCCCTCAGTAGAAGTTTTCACGCCTCCCCCAGTCCCCAAAGGCCACTCCACTGAGAGAAAGCTTCCAAATACTGTTAGGACGACAATAATGTAGGTATGGAAACCGAGAAGACCTGCAGTCACCTTACTTGCTTTAAAAGACAGAACAAACTGCCTTACAGTCAGAAAGGACACCAAACAAACATCTTAGGTCGCTATCGACCTGACAGAGACCTCGAACCAGACCACCAAGTATAGCGCATTGCTACTAAGCAAATTTAATGCGTATCACCTACTTTTGCTATCCATTTTTTCTATAGAGAACCCCAGAAAACATTTTGTAAATGGTTGAATTGTGTTATTGCGAGTAGCAGAGTATTTTGTATAATAGTAGGTTGGGAGGATAAAGTTGAGACTGTAATCAGCGATTTGAGCTGAGTGTATGTGACTGGTTTTGCATCAATTAATCAAACAATTTCACAGGATCCTGGTCTATTACTACGGGTGATGTTATTCTTATCTCATTGTTATTTACATTTTTCATGTTGTCCATTGCTCTTCTGGTACGAATCATAAATATAGCATAAGATTTACACTCAAATGTTATTTCCTGCTAGCTAATGTGTGAACTCGGACCTTGCTGCTTGGATGTTTCTTGCTGGTCTCAAACCAGGGAAAGTTAAAGGTCCTTCTCCGATCTATAGACTCTAGTTTTGCCTCAAATGTTGTCTCTGTTTTTCCCTTGGAGCATGCTAAAGCAGACCTGGACTCAAATGACCTCTGGTCCGATCTATAAGCTGCCCCCTAGTGACTTGATTGAAAGCTGCCTTTGACTTTCCCTTTGAAAACCTTGACTAGTTGTTTGCATGTAATTACCTTTCATGACTCCATGGCCCAATGGATGGTAAAGACCACTTAGCCTAGATTGGCTTTTAATTGCTGATGGTAGACAACAGCCTGCTCCAAACAGTCAAACTCATCCACCTCGCGACTCCACACTCCATAACTCCCACAAGACCAAATGACTCCACTCGTAGAGGACTATGAACTGGTTCAGAAGATGCAATGACCTTCTTTGCAAAAACATGGATCCAGACATGGATAGAGATACAAAGCTAGATACTTTGTGTGATCAATTAAATTGAATAACACACATGTTTGGTAAAGTGTTGGAGATGTATATGGATAATCTGAATGCAAATGACGATTACTTAGAGCAGCCCATGCATTTTCCAGAGCAAGAGCAAACTCCAGACCCAGATAATCAGCAGGACATGTATAATGCTCAAGAATGTGTGCAAGATGAGGAGGAAGGTAATCTGGAGGTGCCTAATGGCTCACCCCTGTCTTGCACTATGCTGACTAAAAAAGATCACAATCTGATAGCAAAGGCTAACAGGCAGTGCTGCATTGAGAGAACAACTGACCACATCGAAGATGCAGACTCCGAAGAAGAAGAACCAACACGCATGGAGGCTCCTCCTATAGCTGATTATTCTTCTTAGATTCCACAAGATGAGTGGCACCTTGATCATCAGGAATCGACTGAATCAGAAAGAGATCAGGAAACCTCGGAAATTCGTCAGAACTTCCCTGCAAACACAAGTGGTGATCCCACAGAAGAGGCTCAAGAAGATATCCAGCCTCCATGTTAGTTAGTACAAGAAACAGAGGACTGTTGTTCTTCTGTCTATGCTAAAGAGCAGGACATGTACGATGCTCAAGAATCTGTGCAAGATGAGGAAGAAGGTAATTGGGAGCTTCCTAATGGATCACCCCTGTCTTGCACGATAGCAAAGGCTAACAGGGAGTGCTGCATTGAGGGAACAAGTGACCACATGGAAGATGCAGAGTCTGAAGCAGAAGAAGAACCAGCACGCATGCACGCTCCTCCTCTAGTTGATAATTATTCTTAGATTCCACTAGAAGAGTGGCACCCTGATCATCAGGAACGAACTGAATTAGAAAGAGATCACGAAACGTCGTAAATTCCTCAGAATTTCCCTGCAAGCACAGGTGGTGATCCGATAGAAGAGGCTCAAGAAGATATCCAGCCTCCAGGACAATTAGTACAAGAAATAGAGGACTATTGTTCTTATGTCATCGATCATAGTCTCATCGAGCTCGGCACATCAGACCAGACTACATCAAACCTCCGAGAGCACACAACTGCAATAAAGGATGAGTCCTCCAGTTCAGAAGATGAAGCAGATACTCTCTCTCTCGAGAGAGTCTTCCCCTTGATCCAGTACAAGAAGGAGAAATACTGGTCGAAGCTTGCCTATCAAATATTCATAACCAGGTATCTTATCATGATCCTTATGTTCATTTGCTGCAAATATTTGAAGAAGGATCAAATGTCTTGTTGAACAATATGTTGCAAACAGAAAGAAAACTTTTCAAAGCTGCTGTTGAAAAACACAAAGAGTCGGAACAGCCCTGCCTAACTAGCCTCCAGTGATGGGGCAGGGTACACAGAGCGATGAACTCACTCTATTTGCCATAATCGCAGTCACTGTGATCCAAAATATAGAAAAGGGCATTACAACAGTAGCTCAGTGAAACAACAGAAAGAGATTAAGAGAATTAAGGGCTGTTAATTGAATATTTGAGACCTAATCTCATGATCAAAGGAAAAGACGCAGTTTGAACATAAAGAGCAAATGAACCAAGCCATATCTGCTCTCACAGGGCATTGCTATTAAGCACAACGCGCATAAGTAACACCCCCATTCTGTGTTAATAAATCCATTTAATATGTATCACCTACTCCTGCTATCCATTTTTCCTATAAAGAACCCCATAAAACATTGTTTTGGGAGAGGGTAGCAGAGTAGTTTGTAAAGTAGTAGGTTGGGAAGAGAAAGTTGAAACTGTAATCAGCTATTTGAGACTGCTTTTGCATCAATTAATCAAGCAATTTCACAGGATCTTGGTCTATTACTACGGGTGATGTTATTCTTATCTCATTGTTATTTACATTTTTCATGCTGTTCATTGGTCTTCTGGCACGCATCAAAAATATAGCATAGGATTTACCCTCAGTCGAGGAGCACTAGATCCTAGGGCCCCAAAGTGGTTATGATGTTGTCTCATCTTTTGGTCTTGCCAATCTGGCCAAAACATGGGAACCCCGACATATTTTTTCTTGAAAATTAAATAAAAATAAAAAATTTATAAAATAAATTCCAGCTTTTATTTTAGTACTAAAAATATTATTAGTACTAAGTTAGAAATAAAAATATTACTAGTGCTAATTCATAAAAAGCGATAATTGATAAGCAATAGGTAGTAGTTACTCTATCATACTCATATTAATGCCAAAAATAAGCTAAGCATATGTAGCAGATCTAATCTACACAACAAATGCATATGCTCATGGGTCGTCGTAGTAATTATCAATTGGTTACCATCATCAACACAAAAGTTCTTTTATTATAATTTAAATAGATTTAAATTACTACTATATGGCACATAAATTTCTAATTTATACTTTGATTCAATTATATTTAAACTAAATTAAGCGGCAACTTTGTCACAAAGAAAATACTAATAGATATATCTAATTACCTAGACTCACAAGCAAAATACCTCAATTTACCATTTACTAAAAAACCTAAATTGATTAGATTGTAAACCTTAACACTGTGAACTAAACTAAACAACAACTTTATTAAAAAGCAAATCCCCAGAAACATGTTGAAACTCAAATTGTAACATTTCTATATTTGCATTAAGCAACAGGTAGTAGCTACTCTATTATACTCATATTAATGCCAAAAACAAACTAAGCATATGTAGCAAATCTAATATATACATCAAATGCATATGCCCATGGGCCAAACTAGTAATTATCAATTGGTTACCATCATCAACACAAAAGTTGTTTTACTATAATTTAGATAGATTTAAACTACTACTATATAGCACATAAATTGTTATGTTTTACTTTAATTTAGCTATATTTAAACTAAACTAAGCAAAAACTTTATTACAAAGAAAATCTTCAAAGACATCCTTTAATTCAAATGGCAACATTTAGCAAATCCTCATAGACATGCTCAAAGTCAAATTGCAACAATTATTTCTAATTTAATTTAAATATACTTTATTACAAAACAAATCTTCATAAACATCCTCAAACTCAAATTGTAACATCTCTATGATTACACTAAGCACCCTGTAATAGCTGTAATAGCTATCCATAGACATTTTCCAACATCACATTGCAACATTACTATATTTAAACTAAGTGGCAGGCCCCAAAGTGGTTGCGATGTTGTCTCATCTTTTGGTCTTGCCAATAAGCATATGGATTAGATCTAATCTACACAACAAATGCATATGCTCATGGGTCGTCCTAGTAATTATCAATTGGTTACCATCATCATCACAAAAGTCCGTCATACATATATCAATGCCAAAAACAAGCTAAGCATATATAGCAAATCTAACCTATACATCAAATGCATATGCTCATGGGTCATGCTAATAATTATCAATTGGTAACCACCATCAACACAAAAGTTGTTTTACTATAATTTAGATAGATTTAAACTACTACTATATAGCACATAAATTCTTAATTTTTTACTTTAATTTAACTATATTTAAACTAAACTAACCAAAAACTTTATTACAAAGTTATTTCAAATGGCAACATTTAGCAAATCCACATAGACATGTTCAGACTCAAATTGCAACAATTATTTCTAATTTAATTTAACTATACTTTATTACAAAACAAATCTTCATAAATAACTTCAAACTCAAATTGTAACATCTCTATGATTACATTAAGCAACATGTAATAGTTGTAATAGCTATGCATAGACACTTTCCAACATCACATTGCAACATTACTATATTTAAACTAAGCGGTAGGTAGTCGCTACTTGTAGCCTTGTTAATATATCAAACTTATAATCTATTAAATATACTAAATTTCATCCCTCAGGTATATCACTTCAATAAATTACCAATTCATATAACCAAACAAAAAAAACTTTTAAAAAAACTTGAAATTCAATTTTTATTTTTATCTTTTTCTTTAACCCCAAAACTTGTAGTAATTTTTCCCCATTTTCCATAATGTTAGGAAGATAACTCAAACTTTCAACCGAAATAATCTCAACAATTCCACAGACTTTGAACCAATAATCTAGCTTGGCCAAATGGTTCAATTTATTATTTTAACCTTTTGCTTTTAAAATTAAAATTTAAGTATGAAGAGTTTCTGTAGTGTATTATATTAGATATCATTTTTGGGATTTAACTGCATTTACATTAAGTAAGTCATTAATCTATGATCATTTCCATGAGAGGTAGTCGTAACTAACTAATTTCTCATGATTTTTGAATAATTCACTTAGCGCTCATTGCATCGGGTGATGCTCATATGGGTGAAGAAGTGGGATTGAAACTAGTGAAGTGAATCACATAGCGTCAATCATCACTTCTGGGGCTTGCACCTGGTAACTAGAACTTCTTGGGAGGTCACCCATCCCAAAACTCCTCTGGCTCAAATGCGCTTAACTGTGAAGTTTTTCCCCACAATCAAGTCTACTTAGCTTGCTACCCCACTTACAAAACCTTATTAGTTAAAATCGCATTATTGATAATGGTGAAACTTTCTTTAAAATTTCTATAAATAAATGATATTTTGACCTTAATGAACATAAATTTTGGTAGAACTTTCTCTAAAATCTCATATGACTGATATTTTAACATGGAACATAAATGTTGCTCCTTCCCTTATCAGCCCACAATCTCGATTCTTACCTTGAAAAGTGAGCAACGTAATACTTTTCCCTTTGTCACGGCTTAGGGTTTCGGAGGTCCCAAACCTTGAAAGAATTCCTCTTATTTCCGGAGTTCGTATGCCCCTTCACAAATTTACAGGTTCGTACTACTCTACATCTTCCAGGAACAGAAAACATTTCCCAGGTATTATGTGTGTTCTTTATTCACTATTTTGATGTAGGATTCCGACATTTTAACAGTTGTTTTGTGCCCATCCGCGAAGCGATGACAAATGCTTCAATCTACCTTCTTGCCAGCGTGGTCAATCGGCGTGGTATTCGTTGAAAGATATTTGCATTTATTGTATTGTGCATTCCATCGATTTCGGCATTTGTACACGTGATTTATTTTTTTCTTTCCAGGCACAATTGGCATGCTTGCAAATAATTGTGTGCTATTCAGGATAGGGTTAGCGTTAGGGCAGAGGAGGTGCTTTCGGTGAATATTGATCGATCCTCTTTAACGAGAAGGGTAGATCGTCATAATGCAGGCCGCAGCGAGGTGGGCCGCCCAGCTTCGCCCTCTCTCAGCTGGTAATGCTTTGCTGGGACTGCGGTATGCCTTACCTGTTCAGGGAGCTTCATCTGGTAAGATTTTTTTTTTTTGTTGGTTGCTTTGAAAGGGGAAGTCTTAGGCTGCATGAATCTTGTAAATTCACCAGTTGTATGATCGATATCTGAAGTTTTCATTTTCTTTTCTGAAGTTTTAAATCCAAGGTTAATTTATGCTTTTGTATTGAATGGATATTATTTTTCTCAAGAATACAAGTTCGACCATTCACGGTATGCGTCATCGCTGACTGATAAGGGGCATTTTATTCGCACAGGAATCGGAGGGAGATCATCTGTCAGGTTTTCCTCTAAGCCCACTAGATGGTATCCATAGATGGTCTATGAAGGTTAAACATCAATTCAATTAATGTTGATGGTCAAACAGTGGAAACCAATCATGGAAAGGCAGTTGGATTTCCTTTGTAATAAAAGCGATTTCAGTGATTGGTGAGATGTTGAAGAAGTAGATACCCCTAACTGATGATCATCTCTGTGATTAATTGTGTCAGCGATATCATTGTAAATGTCTTTGGAGCCACGGGTTGCCTGGATCGATATGGTGTGCATCAAGTTGGTATGTCGTATCATTTGTTGCAGTGCCAATAATGTCTCTGTCTGTATACAGCTTGTGCTTTTTTCACATTATACAAATAGCATGGCTTTAGGCATTGTTGCTCACTATTTTTATCAATGTGCAGCTAAGATGGGTTCCCAAGTTCTAGTTCCCTTTAGAGGTTTGGAGGATTCACACAAGCATTTGAAACTTATGGGCGATATGGGCTATCTAGGACAAGTAAGTCCTTACAATTCTTTTGTAATTTGAATGTTTGTGCCAAGAGGCGCTCTATACTAGACATAGTATAGGGAAGATGTTGTATAATACTTTAAAAATAAAATAAATAGTAATAATACTTTTTTTTTTCCAATGTGGGTCATAAACATATCAAAATAAAATATTTTAATTTTCCCATTAATTTTACATCAACTTTATATAGAGAGATAAAGTAAAAGTAATACTTACATTAATAAATTGAAAAATAGTAATAACAAAAAATAACTTACAATGTTGGCCATAAAGAAAATACTTAAATTTCCATATTAATTTTATAAGAGATAAAGTAATTAAATGTTAAAAAAAGTCTAATTTGTTTTCATACTTTTTAGTATGAAGGAGATGTGTAATTCATTCAATATTTAATACAGAATTGACACGCAACATCTAAAAATAATATTGATATTACATTCTAGTGTGGCGGAGAAATGTAAATAAGTCTTGACATTTGGTGTTTTATATATATATATGTGTGTGTGTGTGTGTGTGGAAAAAGTCAAAGTTGGGGTTAAATCGGAAAGGGTCAAAAAGTTGAAAAACTCGATAAAGTCTGGAGTTTTTTGAAAAAGTCGGCAAAAAGTTGGCAAAACTAAAAAAATACAAAATTATTAAATTTTTTTTTTAATTTTTTTTTTAGCATTTAAGGTATCCACAACATCAAATAAATGCATTTCCACATAAACATGTAAATGAAGCTAATATATAATATGTATATGAAAGTTTAGTGCTACACCACATATCAAAATAGTGAATCAAGTCTTGAATCTTGAGTCCTGTCTCAGTCTCAACTCTAAAGAGTCAAAATAAAAAAAAATATAATAAATGTATATCATGAGTCATCTCCATGTCATAAAGTAATTAGTCACTGAGATCCCCTGCCCCTTTTACAGGAATAAGGAATGGCTTTGCCTTTTCCTCTAGAGGAAGAAGGCCCTGCCCCTGGGGATAAAAATGGACTCAGTCGTCCTCTAGAAGCAAATAAATGAGGTGGCCTTTGTCCTCTGTCGCCGCTACTGCCCATCCTAGATGGTGTCACCTCCTCCTCCATATTCTCTTACTGCTCTGCCTCCTGAACCTGCTCCTCCTCCTCCACCTCTGGCTCCTCCTCGCCTGCAACTGCTACCTCCTTTGGCGCTAGTGCCTTTGGATCCACATCTAACCAATCAGTGATCGAGTCCATGTCTGACCTCTCGGTCTCGACTCTCCATGCAACAGTGGTATCAATATTGTCCAATGAGATGGCATCCATATCAGGAGTTTTTTGAATTTGTCTCATCCACAATCGAAGATTGTAGTAGACGTACACCATGTCATTCAGGCGTTGGGATTCCAATTTGTAAAAGGGTCATAAATTGTAAATTAGTACTTAGGAAATTTAAATAGTAAAAATAATCAAATGAATTCAAAAATTTAATTTGAATTTTTTTTATTTGTTGCGCTTTTTGTTGTGTATTTTGTCAAATACACTCCAGTTGTGCTCACACTCAGAGGAACTGCATGTTTGGTTGAGCACTTGAATGGCAAGCTTTTGGAGATGGGGTACTCTGCCACCATAGCTTGTCCACCAAGCATCTACAAGTTAAAATAAAAATAAGAAGCAAAAATTATGAAGAGACAATGAATTATGAAATGTGAAAGTTGAAAGTTGAAACAAACTAAAGCTTACGTGGCATTTTGGTCGTCCTATTCTTAATAGCCACGGTAAAACCAAATGTGCCACCTACAATCTTATATATTTCCATTTCTTTAGAAATATCTTCACGTTCTTGCTCAGAGGCCACCATCCTCTCAACACATTTGAAGGATCCATCCATCACCTTGGCATCAAATCTAAAACCACAGGAGTAAGCAAATGCGGGGTTGAGGTAGATAGCTGCAGCATGAATGGGGCGATGGAGGGTATTGTTCCATCGGTCATGAATCACTCTCCATATGACTTGTTGTTTCTCTAACCCCTTGTATCCCTTATCTTCATAATAAGCACGAATGGCTTCTTTGACCCTATCCATGGCCTCATACAAGTAGCCCATTGCAGGCTTTTCTCCATCAACCAACCGAAGGACCCTTACTAAAGGTTCTGAAATGGCACACACCTCCTCTACTCTTGCCCAAAAGCTTTGATCATATGAAACTAGTCTGCATATGCCCTCTTCCTCTGGTTTGCGGCTAATAGATAAATCATGCCAATCCCGTAAAAGAAACATGCTCTTCACATCCCACATAGATTCAACAGAGACTGAAGAGATATGAAAGTAGTGACAAAGCCTGTTATCGCAGGACGCACCAACCCTTTGCTGTTGGTGAATCTTCTCATCAAGCTAAGCACAAATGCATGATTATATATAAATTTTGTTATGCTCTTGGATGATTCAACAATATGCCTCACAATAGGAATTTTACCTATATCCTCCAACATCAAGTCAATACAATGAGCAACATAAGGTGTCCAAAACAGGGTAGGATACCTCTCCATAAGCAGCCTGCCAGATGCAACATAATTTGCATCGTTGGTCCTTATGACTTGGACAACATTTTGTGGGTCTATTTCCTGAATGAAGATGTCCAACAACTCATATAATAAACATGCATCTTTAATGTGTGTAGATGCATAAACATATTTCATAAACATTGTCCCCTTGGGACAACTAACCAAGAAGTTAAGAAGGCTCCTACCCTTCTGGTCAGTCCAACCATCTGACATGATTGTGCATCCAGTGTGTTCCCATGCTGCCCTAAACTCCTCCAATCTAGTAGTGCAATCATTCTTTTCATCTTGAAGAATAGGCCCTCTCAACTTTGCAAAGGTAGGGGCTTTGTACCCTGGGCCAACGACAACAACAACGTCAAACATAGGTTGGTAGAATGGGTTTGTCTTGGCAATGTTGAAAGGAACATCACTTCATAGAAGACATTTACTGACCAACCTGTCAGTTTCTGCCTTTTCCTTTTTTTAAATTGCTGATTTGATGCCGGATTGTGCACTAGGTGTGGTTCAAAAAAAAATGAGAAAGCTGAGGGGTTGGGAGTGGAAGGTGATGCTGAAGAACCACTCTCACTTACCCCACTCTTGAGGCCCCTACAAGTTGTCTTTTTATTGATGCCCTGGTGTCTCTGCCATCCTTTATATCCATTAACACTTTAATGGCATGTTGGATGATTTCTGAAGATGCATTGGGGCAAAGTTTTATATTTTGCCCCAAATGGAATTTTAATTTGTTGACACCCCCTGACATATGCTTGCCACACAACTTGCCAGACAAATACATTCTATTGACACCCCCAATTTCGGGTACAAGATCAGGTTCACCATATTCCCACATAGGGTCCAAAATCCTTGGCATTTTGTTTGAAACTTTGAACTTGAATAATTGAATTTGAATCTGGGCACAATTTTTTTGTTTGAAAAAACTTATAAATTGCCCATCACATAAGAAGCAAATACAAATGTAATTGTTGATTTAAATTTTAAATGCCTCTTCTCACTCACTTGAACACACACAAAATCACTAAAGAAGGGTTTGAATTTTTGTTATTTGATTATTGAAAGTTGAAGTTTTAAATTTTAGTTCAATCTATAGTCTAGAGTCTAGATTATAGATTCTAAGCAAAAATAAGTTAGAAAACAAGCTAATTGAAATATAGAATGTTTTAAGAAGACATTTCTCTAACAATTTACAAAGAATAAGAGAGAAAATACATACTTGGCAGCAACAAACCGACACCTTCAATCTCCCACGTTGAGCGGTGGACAAATCTCCAAATCCGCACCACAAATCTTGGACAATGGCAAAAGCTCAAGCCTCAATCACCTCCTCTCTCTCCACAACCCTCAAACGCAACAAACAAATTGAAAAATGAGAGAGAAAAATAGAGTTTCGGCCTCTTAACCGCGCATTTTGAGAGATAGTCGACTTTTTCAATCGAATCGGGATAAGTCGGGACTTTTACAATTTTATCGCCACTGTTTCAAGGCTGAAAAAGTCGGCCAATATAATCGGCAAAGTGAAAAATTCGGGATTTTTTGTAAAAATTGGGACTTTTTGCCGACTGTTTCCACACTGCTATATATATATATATATATATATATATATAATATTTTAGTGTTAGTAATAAATAAACTATTTCAATACCGATATTAAGTAACATTATAGGTTCTTTGTAATTCAAGGTATGAGGGAGATTTGTAATTCCTTCAATGCTTAATATGGAGTTGACACAACATTTAAAAAAATATTAATAACGAAAATAATTCAATGTATATATGTTTAGAGAGATTTTATCCCATTGATATATGTTTTTTTCTACTTCCCAGTATGACGAGACATGTGCTTAAATATGTTAATAACAAAAAAAACATTTTAATGTGGACAATGTGGCTCTTAAATAAAATATTTCAATGGCCATGTTTAGTAAAATATTTCAATATATCTTATATATATTTTTTTGTAAGTTAAAAGTTCTATTTCAAATTTTGAAGAGAAACATTAAAGCAATTTGATGTCTATCCTTCTTTGCCATTTGGGAAATTAGACCAGTGATAGAACTACAATTTTTGCTGTTGAAATTTGGTTACTGGAGGACAGGTGGTTCCCTAAGGCTTTTGATTTTTGGCCTAGGGAAAAGTGTCCAAAAGAATTTATTTTTTCTCCTAAAGTAACTTTATAATTTTTATAAAGTCAAATCTAATTTAAAAGTGACTTTAAGTGATAAAGTTACTAAAGTCTAATTTAAAAGTGATTTTAAGTGATAAAGTTACTAAAGTCTAATTTAAAAGTGACTTTAAGTGATAAAGTTACTAAAATCTAATTTTAAAGTGACTTTAATAAAGTCAATGTAAAATTAGAAAGGAAAAGTGACTTTGGAAATAAATGACTAAGTGGGTCTTTATTAAAGTGGGGTGAATTAAAAAATAAAAAGTGAGATTTAAATGAGCATTTAATCTCAGCCCTAGATCTCAATCTATTTCAGCTATTGGATTTAGGGATTCCCCAAAAGTCACTTAGGGTTAGGTTAAAAGAAGAAAAGGAGGGAAAAGGTCATTCATTCTTTCATGAGTAGATTGAGAGAAGGAGAAGGAGAGAGCTGAAGATTTTTCTGAGTAGTGAGAAGAAGGAGGGCAGTAGCAGTGATATTCAGCAAATCCGTACAACAAGAGCAGAGCACGAAGTTTGAGGCAAGAGGGCACGGATTTCGAGGGAGGAAAGACAACATTTAATGCTGCACGTTTTTTGGAGGTCCGTACAACAGTTTGAAGGCACGGTAATCGAGGTCCATACAACAGGAGAGAGAGGGCTGTTTTGTGAATCCGTACAATAGAAAAATCAGCGCTGAAATCGAGACCGTACAACAGATTTAAGGCAGCTGTATAGCACATTTTTTGAGGCAGCCGTACAACAATTTTTGACAGGCAGTACAACACGTTTTTCGAGACAGTCGTACAAACATACAAAGATCTAAATGCTGTCTGTACAGCATTTAATGCTGGACTGTTTGTTGTAATTTCTGTTTTTTGTGGGCACAAAAACCGAGATGGGAAAGAGGAAATTTCTACATGGGATCAGAGCTTGAGTGCTGAAAGTGCAGTTTGGGACAACAAGAAGAAAAATACAGTCTGTTGATTTTTCACTCAGAAAATTCCAGCAAGTTGATTTTTCACAAACAAAATTTTTATCTTTACTACAGCAGTTCTATTTTTTAGTTTTTAGGACAACATGATGTCATTGGGACTGAGGGTGGAGGATAGGTTGGATGGGCATACTAATTATAGCGTTTGGAAGGAGAGAATGCAGAGTATCTTTGAGGAGGCAGAAGTCTGGGATATCATGGTTCATACCCAACAACAGCCTGTTAATGTGCCTACTGATGCTGTTCAGTTGGCAGCATATAATAGAAAGAACAACAAGGGTAAGAGACTGATCCTAGACGGAATCAAAGACCATTGCATTCCTCATGTGAGAGGAAAGAGAAATGCTCATGAGATGTGGACAACATTGTCCAATCTCTACCAAAGTACCAATGAGAACCGGAAAATGGTCCTGAAGGAGAAGCTGAAGACCATTAAGATGGGTAAGACTGATAGTGCAGCTCGATATCTCACAAAGATTACTAATGTGAGAGATGAGTTGGCAGCGATTGGAGAGGTCATTCCACCCACTGAGTTGGTGCGGATTGCAGTGAATGGCCTCCTCAGTTCATGGATGAACTTTGCTGATGGGGTTTGTGCACGTGAGACCCTTTCCACATGGGAGAGGTTTTGGGATGATTGCATTCAGACAGAGATTAGGAAAGGTCAGCTTGGGGCAGCCAAGCCAGTTGAGCAGGATGAAGATGTAGCACTGTTGGCAAGAGGCAAGAAAGGCAAAGGGAAGAAGCAGGCTTCCACAAGCAATGGTGGGGGCAAAGGCAAAGGTAAAGGTAAACATGGTAACACACAGAAGGAATATTCCAAGGTGAAGTGTTGGAATTGTCAGAAGATGGGACACTATGCAGTTGTGTGTTCGGAGAAGAAGAAGAAGAAGGGGAAGAACCAGAGCATGGCAGCATCAGCAGAGGTTGAGGACTTTGCAGATCTATTTGACCGGGAGTTTGGGTTCATTGCGTGTGAGTCCTCTAGTGCAGGATCACTTGCCACAGAGGTTCAGAGGGAGCATGCATTTCCCTCGACTAGCGGAGCATCTTCGGGTATCTGGTATGTGGACAATGGGGCTTCACGTCATATGACAGGAGTTCGTGAGTAGTTCTCAGAACTTTCAGAGAGTGGCACTGATATAGAGGTAGTACTCGGTGATGACAGAGTTGTTAGAGCAGTCGGTGTGGGAACACTGACATTTCAGAGGGAGTCTAAACCTCCCTTGAAGGTGTCAGATGTTCTCTATGTGCTAGGGATGAGGAAGAACCTCATATCCGTCTCAGCTTTGGAGGACAGAGGATATGAGATACTGTTCAGGGGTGGACAGGTGCTGATGTATCCCAAGGGCGCTCCAGCTGATTCAGCTAGAGTGATAGGTGTACACCATGCAAAAGTGTACAAGTTTGCATTTCAGCCCCTTTTGGCATTGAGCAGTAGTACCGACAGCAGAGCTAGCAGTTCTGAGCTGTGTGAGATTTGGCACCGCAGGATGGGGCACATGTATCATGGAGCCTTGAGGACTTTGCGGGAGATCACTACAGGTGTGCCAGATTTCAGTATTGATCACTTTGATACTTGCAGAGGATGTGCGATGGGAAAGTTTGCCAAATCCCCTTTTCCCAGCAGTGACAGCAGAGCGACTGGGATACTTGATTTGATTCATTCCGATGTGAGCGGTCGGATGTCTCATGTTTCCTTGAGTGGATATGAGTACTATGTTTTATTCATTGATGATCACTCCAGGAGGACTTGGATTTATTTCGTGAAGACCAAGAGTGAGGTCTTCAAGCGGTTTCAGGAGTTCAGAGCTCTTGTGGAGACACAGACAGGTCGGAAGATCAAGTCCCTGAGGTCGGACAATGGAGGAGAGTACACCCTTGGAGAGTTTGTTGACTATTGTGCGGAGGCAGGCATTAGGAGGGAGCTCACTGTTCCTTACAACCCCCAGTAGAACGGGGTTGCAGAGAGGAAGAACAGATCCATCGGAGGGGCTGCCAAAGCCATGTTACATGATCAGGGGTTGCCATTGTTTTTGTGGGCAGAGGCCTGCAACACAGCTGTTTACTTGCAGAACAGGAGTCCGCATCGTGCCTTGGGGAACATGACTCCGGAGGAGGCTTTTTCTGGGAAGAAGCCTGATATTGGTCATCTTCGTATCTTTGGGTGCATTACATACTCCTACATACCCAAGGAGAAGAGGACCAAACTAGAGCCCACCGCAGAGAAGGGTATCTTTGTGGGCTACAGTGAGACCTCCAAGGCCTTTCGGATTTACATTCCTGTGCAGAGGAAAGTTGTTGTCAGACGGGATGTGAAGTTCGAGGAGGACAGGGCCTTTAGGAGGTCACGGGAGTTAGAGTATCTGGATCAGCCAGACCCTCAGCAGCAGTTGCGTCAGTCACAGGGATCCGGTGGGTAGGGATCAGGAGGATCCAGAGGTACATCTATGACAATGTCAGGTCCGTTAGTGGGGAGTGGCTCGCAAAGTCAGAGGGGTGGTGCTATGGGCATCACGCAGAGCAGTCCACAGAGAAGTTCATTGGGGAGTCCACTGATGGACAGTTCACACATTGCCTCGGAGGTTCGAGTGCGAGCGGGGAGGACAGCAAACAGACAGTCAGGAGTTCAGGCTCCTGATGTTGAGGAGGAGGAGTTTTATTCTCCAGCAGGAGAAGTGTGCTCGGGGAAGAGGAAGCCCAAGTGGCTTCAGGACACCTTGAGAGATGCCACATCTGTTGCTGAGCCTAAGAGGCCGGTCAGAGAGAGCAGACCACCTGAGAGGTTTTGTGGCTATATGGCAATGGCTACCAGCATCCTTGACTCTGAGCCTTCTAGCTATGAGGAGGCAGCTAGCCAGCAGGTCTGGAGAGAGGCCATGCAGGAGGAGTATTCTTCTATCACGAAGAATGATGTTTGGGAGGTGGTGCCGAGGCCTGAGGGCAAATCCGTGGTTACTTCCAGATGGCTTTACAAGGTAAAGCATGCTGCAGATGGCAGCATTGAGAAATTCAAAGCGAGGTTTGTGGCTAGAGGGTTCTCCCAGGTAGAGGGAGTTGATTATGAGGAGACCTTCGCTCCCGTGGCTCGATATACTTCGATCAGCTCCATTATATCGATAGCAGCAGAGATGGGTTGGAAGATCCACCAGATGGATGTGAAGACCGCATTTCTCAATGGCTTCATACGGGAGGAGGTGTACATTGAGCAGCCACAGGGCTTTGAGGTGCATGGGAAGGAGTCCCATGTGTGCAGACTGAAGAAGGCCCTTTATGGCCTGAAGCAAGCTCCCCGAGCTTGGTACTCCAGGATAGATACTTACTTGCAGAAGATGGGTTTCACAAAGAGTGAGGCAGATCCGAACCTTTACTATATTGTGATAGGTGAGGAGCCTCTCATTTTGGTGCTGTATGTGGATGACTTAGTCATTACAGGTGCAGAGAGACTCATAGAGCACTGCAAGAGAGATCTTGCGGCGGAGTTTGAGATGAAGGACATCGGCTTGATGCATTACTTTTGGGTTTGGAGGTGTGGCAGGAGGAGGGGCATTTCTTCCTGGGGCAGGGGAAGTATATTGTGGATATCCTTGGCAGATTCCACATGGAGGATTGTAAACCCATGTCGACACCGATGATCACCAACTGGAAGAAGCTCCATGCTTCGGATTCCGAGTTGGTGGATCCCACATTGTACAGACAGCTGATTGGTTCCTTGATGTATTTGGTCAACACTAGACCAGATATCTGTTTTGCAGTCAACACGATGAGTCAGTTTATGTGTGAGCCTAGGAAGGTTCATTGGGTGGCTGCAAAACACATTTTGCGGTACTTGCAGGGGACAGTGGATTATGGTTTGGACTACAGGCAGGGGGATGGAGTGAGATTGGCAGGTTACATTGATTCTGATTGGGCAAGTTGTGCTTATGATAGGAAGAGCAGTTCAGGGTGTTGTTTTGGGTTGGGTTCGGCAGTTGTGTCATGGTTCAGCCGAAAGCAGCAGTCAGTAGCATTGAGTTCAGCGGAAGCAGAGTATATGGCAGCCAGTCTAGCTAGTTGTGAGGCCATTTGGCTTCGCAAGATGTTGTTTGGCTTATTTGGTCAACCGTTGAGACCTTCAGTGATTTACTGTGATAATCAGAGTTGCATTAAACTCACGGAGAATCCAATATTTCATGACAGGTCAAAGCATATCGGGATCAAATATCATTTCATCAGAGACTATGTTCAGAAAGGAGCTGTGAAGCTTGAGTATATTCTCACTGATGAGCAGGTTGCAGATATTCTTACCAAAGCCTTACCACGGGGCAAGCATGTCTACTTCAGAGACAAGATGGGTGTGGTGAGGAACACCTTCCTCGATAAGAGGGAGTGTTGAAATTTGGTACCGGAGGACAGGTGGTTCCCTAAGGCTTTGATATTTGGCCTAGGGAAAAGTGTCCAAAAGAATTTAATTTTTCTCCTAAAGTGACTTTATAATTTTTATAAAGTCAAATCTAATTTAAAAGTGACTTTAAGTGATAAAGTTACCAAAGTCTAATTTAAAAGTGACTTTAAGTGATAAAGTTACCAAAGTCTAATTTAAAAGTGACTTTAAGTGATAAAGTTACTAAAGTTTAATTTTAAAGTGACTTTAATAAAGTCAATGTAAAATTAGAAAGGAAAAGTGACTTTGGAAATAAATGACTAAGTGGGTCTTCATTAAAGTGGGGTGAATTAAAAAATAGAAAGTGAGATTTAAATGAGCATTTAATCTCAACCCTAGATCTCAATCTATTTCAACCATTGGATTTAGGGATTCCTCAAAAGTCACTTAGGGTTAGGTTAAAGGAGGAAAAGGAGGGAAAAGGTCATTCATTATTTCATGAGCAGATTGAGAGAAGGAGAAGGAGAGAGCTGGAGATTTTTCTGAGCAGTGAGAAGAAGGAGGGCAGCAGCAGTGATATTCAGCAAATCTGTACAGCAAGAGCAGAGCACGAAGTTTGAGGCAAGAGGGCACGAATTTCGAGGGAGGAAAGACAACATTTAATGCTGCACGTTTTTTTTTGAGGTCCGTACAGCAGTTTGAAGGCACGGTAATCGAGGTCCGTACAACAGGAGAGGGCTATTTTATGAATCGGTATAGCAGAAAAATCAGCGCTGAAATCGAGGCCGTACAACAGATTTAAGGCAACTGTACAACACGTTTTTCGAGGCAGCCGTACAATAGTTTTGACAGGCCGTACAACACGTTTTTCGAGGCAGCAGTACAACACAGATTTCAATGCTGTCCGTACAACATTTAATGCTGGACTGTTTGCTGTAATTTCTGTTTTTTGTGGGCATGAAAACCGGGGTGGGAAAGAGGAAATTTCTACATTTGCAACACTCCCATATTTTTTTAAAGTTCAGTAAAACAAACCATAAAGCTATACTGATAGCCTAAGCAACCCGATCTAGAATCTAGTCTAAAAAATAAAATTGAATATAAACAATTTAAGAAACTAGACCAATAAGAACTCATCATTTGGACTTGGAAGAATCTTAAGCGTCCATAGCTATTGGCTCTTTGTCGCTACTTGGAGAGTATTCTTCTAACTGTAAATTAATTTATCAATTTATTGCTATTACAACAACAAATTAATAATACTGCAATCTTCACAAATAAATACCGCGGAAGATAAACTAGAAACTAAGAAATTCTAACACACAAAAATGATACCGTCTAAAGTCCACTGAAAAACCCAAGTTGGGAAAACGGGTGAAACAATTGAGGGCTTTTATTGTTAAGTAGTAGTGAGAAAATTTCGAGTACAACTGGATGCCCAAACTGGCAAATCACTATAGGAAAACTAGCCACAAAAATTATTGACAAATTTTGTCTCACCCGACACTGATCCAACTCCAAAAGTGGTTCCAAATGGGCTCCACGAAACCCCTACGTCAAATCTGCGCAGACACTTGTATGCTCTGCCTGGAATTGCAATTGATCAAGTTGTCTGCCCAATCCAACCTCTAAGAATGACTTGTTGGTCCCTTCCAGAAATTCTCCCGGTCTCCAGCAATTGAATCGACCCTTTGCCTGGCCAAATCGAACTCTGCCTCTGAAAACACTGCGCCAACACTGCGCAACCTCACTGAGGAAACTTGATCCTCCTGTAGCTGACTCTTCGGAACTAGAAGACTTCCTCCAGACTCATTGTCTCTGCTTCTCCCTGTCTTTGCCTCTCCTGGTCTTTGCTTCTCTTTTTTAGCTTGAACTCTTCCAACAACTGCTGTTGCTCTCTAGAAAATCGAATTGCCCAAGGAAAATCGATTTTAAGTGTGCTTTTCCATCTACCCATCGACTTCTTATAATCTCACCTTGGGATTCCAACGACCAAGATTAAAACTTAATCAATGGCTGAGATTATTTCCTAGTCGATTTGTGTGAGTTTCTAGAGAAATCTCACCTTCCTCAATTAATTACTATTAATTAATCATTTTCCTTAAGCTAGGCTTTTTTGAAAGTCAAATTTCTATTCATAGTTTCAAAAGGAAATACATGAGAGGAAAAACGCAGGTAGTCTCACCCCGACCAGGTTTGTTGGCAACCGCCGTTAGCATATGACAATGAAACAGAAAAACAAAGAGAGACAGTCCACAATTTTAAAGGCCATAGGCCCCAGTAAACATACAACACATATAAAACACCTGTATCAATGCTAGTCGGCAGAAGTGATGGGAGCTGGGTTGTCCGGAGTTGTACCAGGAGGTGGTGGAGGGTGAAAGGAGCATTGGACATGCTCCTCGAAATGGGCCATCCAGGCCTCTAGTTTATTGACCTTCTCTGATAGCAAATTCTGGCCATGCCAGACCACCACAACATGCTCTCGGGTATGGCATTGGAAGTAATACATTTTGTTTTGAGTTTCTATCAATTCAACGTGCTCCTCTTGTCGAACCCGCTTCGAATTCTCGAGACATTCCAAAATAGGTTGAATAACATCTCGACAATGCTCCATGCAACAACCTTGTCGCTGACCGCGACCACCCTGATGCATCGGCACACGATGCCTGAGACCACCACGACGAACTGAATCCCCGCTCTGTAGAACGGGCGGTGCGAGGCGACCTCGACTCCCGGTTGAGCCCATGTGTCTACCTCCATGAGCTGCTGGCCCTGCACCTCCAGAACGCCCCGACTGACCACCACCTCTTCTTCCAGAAGCCCCACGGATCGACCTCTCTACACTTGGACCTTTCGAACTCCCACTTCCACTGCCAGATACTAGCTCAAGCCGAGACCGAGACTTAGCTGCTCTTGTCCTGCTCGAATTAGGCAACATTTGGGCCGAGGCCCTGCTTGAGTGAGGAACTGACCTCATGTTTGGAACTCCGACACCACCGGAGTGTAGCGAAGACCACCCATCCAATATTTCCTGAACAAACCACGCAAGGGGCAAGACTACCAGCTCCGGATGAACCTCCTCTCCCTCTGGTGCCAGGTTCCCACAACTCACAAAGCTATTTTTCACTAAGACCCAACAAAACCTGTGAATGGCGCGCCAATGGCACCACCTCACAACACAGTGCCTTGTAAACAAACTGGGAATGCACACTTAAATAATCCTGTTCCCCCAAAGAAAAATTTGTATCCAAACCGAACTGAAACCACACCTAACAAACCAGAAGCAACAACAAATCACCCTCGTCAGATGCACATACACCGCTTCCCTTGCAAACTCGCCCTTGCCCAGCCCAATTCAACAATTAACAGTTACCCACCCCCACCAGTAGGGGTGGAAACTCCTACGACGATGCTGACCCTTCAGCATGCCTTGAGAACCTTTGCAACTCCCTCCTCTTCTCCCAACTCTCCACATAGGCTCCAAAACTCTCACCACTGTAAAATGTCCATCGAACACCCCCACCACCCTCTATATCGTTCATGCACTCTATTTACTGTCTCTCGTATTTGAGGTATTATGGGAGGGCCATGAGGCCAACCTGGCCGCCCGTAGCCACGTGCTCACCATGGGCACCCACGTTCCTGTAGGAACATCCTCCTCTCCGTTCCTCACCCCCATCAAGGAAGACTTAGGAAAAATTTAATTACTGATTAATTAACTTAATTAAGACATCTTTGGGTGGATTTTCCTGAAACCTTTTCTGGGTTTTGGAGTTCTAGTGTTTCTTAGAATCCTAGCCTCTCCGACAATTGTCAAGACTAGAAATCCATCCGATGCTACAAAAACTAACATTCCCTCTTTTAGCGAGGAAGGTGTTCTAGTGTTGAACTACTCCAACACCCTTCTTTGCATCATCCTCCATACGCTGCTGATGTCTGGCCACCGTGACTACCTTCCATTGCCCACCAACCACTGTGCAACTCTCATGTTACATCTGTGTTGCTGTTGGCACTGACGTACTGCTGCCAACTCTGCATCTGTACCGCAACTCCCTCTCAACTATTGTTGATGCTACTATAACTACTTGAAATGAGAAGCATCCGAAATACTGAATCAATTGTGTCGCTGTGTTGAATTTGTCTCGTGAGCATCTGGCTACTACTAGCCTTTGCACTGTCCACTGAAGAATCTGCGCTGCTACCGACTTTGCTACTGAGCTTCCTACTTTGCTATCAACACTGCTCTACGCTCCTCAACACTTGAATGCAACTGTCACTCTGGGATTTGAATGCATCAACTGACACCGATCTATCCTGCTATTGAATACTGTGCCCACCCCTCGTAGGAAGGTAATGATCCACGAGGAAGACACCTCAATGAACCTTGCACAATCTTTTGTGCAACTTTGGAACTATAACTCCATATTGCCTCACCTCACTCTTGGGGGTATAATTGCAAACATGGCAAAGTATTCCTCCAACCTGGAGGACAACCTGCCTATCTTTGCGGATGCTGCCGCCTGGTCTTGCTTCTCTTGCTTGTCCTTCTTCATTTGAGGACACTGAGTACTGTAGTGCCCAAACTCGCCACCCCCGAAGCACTTGACCTTAGATAGCTGCTCCTTTTTTTCTTCTCCCCTTATCCCTGGCTGTGACCTTTTGATGCAAAGGCCACATTCTCTTCCTCCTTCTCACCCTTAGAGCCCTTGCTGCTGCTACTCTTGATGGAGCTCTTTACTACAACTCGTCTCATCTCCTCCTGCTGCAGGTCTGACCATATCATATCCCACGTTGGTAATGTGTCTCGTCCCAAGATGCTTTGGACAAAGACTTCCCATTCCTCTTGGACACTGTTTAGGGCCAAACACATAAGCTATGTAGGTTGAGGCGCCTCTCCAACTAATGAAAGCTGATCTCGAATTTCTTGAATTCTGGTGAGAAAGGGATCAGTGCCTTCACCCCTCTACATCCTGATGTTTCTCAGATTCTCTTGCAAGAACATCTTCCCCTGCTCGGAAGGATTATGATATAGTTGAGCGAGAGCATCCCACATCTCCTTGGCCATGTTCTTGCCATATATATGTGAAACTATATGGTCTCGAACTCCATCCAGGATCATTCGCTTCGCTTTTGCCATCTCTTTCTTGTACTCTCTCTGTTGATCTGCATCGATCTGTGTTGCCACAACATTTTCTGCATAGGTCTTTAGGCCAAATTCATCTAGTAGGAAGGACATCCTAGCCTTCCAGATGACATAGTTGGAGGCTCCCTCCAACCTATTCTGATCTTTAAGTTCAGTTGTGGCCATCTCTGAAATTGGAACAAAAATTTCCCTCTCTCACCTGCTCGACCACTGAATCTGCTCTTCACACTCCCTTTCTAGAGTGTGAGAAAATATGCGTGTAGCTACTGTCGACTGCAACTGGAAATTTGGATTTCTAAGCTAGAGACCTCTAAGAGTAATTCTCTTTATGTGTGCACTTACTCTTTCACTCGACGCTGATTTTGATCTAGCAGCTGTTGCAAAACCCATCCGCGCCCAAACAAGGAATCTGTTCAGCGAAAGTCTGAGCTACTGGTGCTATCTCTGCCTGTTGAAATCACTCACTCTGGCAAGTCGAATTTTTCTGCCAACCTTCACTGAAAAATCGAACTGCCCAACAATTCACACTGCCTGATTTTAGGCACTGCGCAATCCCCATAAATTCGTCCTGGTGCTCCCTATAAACAACGAATTTCTTCATCCACTTCTATGCTTCCCTGTCTGATCAAATTCGCTTTGATACCATGTGAAAATTTCACTACTGGAATTCTATTGCAACAACTGGAATTAATTCTTCTAGCTGTAAATTAATTTAGCAGTTTATTGCTACGACAAAAACGAATTAATCACACTGCAATTTTCACAAATAAATTGTTGCAGAAGATAAATTGGAAACTGAGAAATGCTAACACATAAAAATGACACCATTTTTTTGGACTAAAGTACCCAGAAAAACCCAACTTGGGAAACCGGTGCAGCAGTTGAGGATTTTTATTATTAAGTAGTAGTGAGAAAATTTTGAGTACAACTAGATGCCTAAAATGGCAATCCACAATAGGAAAACTGGCCACAAAAATTAGTGAGACAAATTTTGTCTCACTCGGCATTGATCCAACTCCAAAATTGACTCCAAATGGGCTCCACGAAACCCCTGCGTGAACCTCTGCGTCAAATTTGTGCAATTACTTGTACGCTTTGCCTGGAACTGCAACTGATCAAGCCGTCTGCCTAATCCAGCCTCTGAGAATGACTCGTTGGGACCTTCCGAAAATTCTCTTGGCCTCCAGCAACTGAATCGACCCTATGCTTGGCCAAATTGAACTCTGCCTCTGAAGCTTCTGCGCTAACACTGCTCACTGAGGAAACTTGACCCTCTTGTAGCTGACTCTCCGGAACTGGAAGACTTCCTCTGGACTCACTATCTCTGCCCCTCTCTGTCTCTGCTCCCCTTCTTTGGCTTGAACTCTTCCGGCAACAGTTGTTGCTCTCTAGAAAATCGAATTGCCAAGAAAAATCGATTTCTGGTGTGCTTGTCCATCCTACCCATCGACTTCTTATAATTTCACTGTGGGACTCCAACAACCAAGATAAAACTGAATCATTGGCCGAGATTATTTCCTAGTCGTTCGTGTGAGTTTCTAGAGAAATCTCACCTTCCTCAATTAATTACTGTTAATTAATCATTTTCCCTAAGTTAGACTTAGGAAAAATGTAATTACTAATTAATCAACTTAATTAAGGCATATGTAGGTGGATTTTCTTGAAACCTTTTCTGGGTTTTGGAGTTCTAGTGTTTCTTAGCCTCTTTGACAACTGTCGAGACTAGAACACCATCTGATGCTACAAAAACTAACACCAACCTGCTGCTCAGATTCTTAACTGTAAGTTGTAGCTCATCCAACATAAGAAGAATTTCCTTCTTGGTCTCATTTCATTCAAGTAGGACTCGACCAACTGTTGAAAATTAAGGAGGGTACTTGTTGAAAGGTGTAACTAGGTTCAGTCTTCATAATGACATATGTAAATGTGATTTTATGTAATTGATGGAAGGAAAAATAAAATTATTTTTGTAATGCTTGTCTCATGGGTTTCATGAGCAAGGAATTTTATTTTTAGTAATGACTCCCATTGCGAGTCTTTAGAATTGGTCATAAAGTCAAAGAGAGTCAATGTCATGTATGAAGGACCCTTCTTGGGCATGTTACATTTTGTACGAGTCATTAGATAAGTATTAATAGCCCTCCAAGACTAAGCTAAGTCACCTCCTACAAGTCGACTTCAAAGGATAATAATATCTTCATAAAAGGACACGTCGGTTCACCACATGTGATGTTGGCTAATTAGCATGGGCAACAACTATAAATAGGGCAACTCGGTCTTATTTCAGAGATAGAATTTTAGGAAAAAGTCCTATTTCAGAGATAGAATTTTAGGATAATAATATCTTCATAAAAGGACACGTCGGTTCACCACATGTGATGTTGGCTAATTAGCATGGGCAACAACTATAAATAGGGCAACTTAGTCCTATTTCAGAGATAGAATTTTAGGAAAAATTTCGGTCATCTATCAGTCTGAAGTGTGAAGTACAATGAGGAAGCCTAAAGATTAGTGAAAGGAGATGGAAGTTCAACGAAGTTCTAAGCTTCAGGTTTTGGGTCTGTTTTAGGGTAGTGTTGCCGTCACATGTGCGAAGAAAGAGGAGACCATCTACCGCAATAAGTCCGAGTTCCAAGGTAACCAGATTGAAGTCTTAAGGAACGCTGAGTCAAGCTAAAAGGAGACTCCATCACAAACGAAGTAAATCAAGGCATAAGAAAAAGTCTTATGTACAAGTTAAGATTTCTGAATTAGGATAACATACCTAATTCTAGGAGGCCAAAGGTTTGAAGCAGAAGAAGGTCGAAATAAAAGAGGAGCCGAGACAAAGGAAGGAGTACAAGGTTGACTATCATCAAGGGAATTTGTGTCTTGGTCTTGGAGTGGCAAATAGGTCAAGGGTCTTGGTCTTGGTATTTGTCAATTGGAATCTCTATAAGAAGAAGAATTTGTTCAGGTTTTCCTCTCAAAGAGTGAGTGGTTTTGCCCTTGGTTGAGAAAGGAAGGAGTACAAGGTTGACTATCTTCAAGGGAACTTGTGTCTTGGTCTTGGAGTGGCAAATAGGTCAAGGGTCATGGTCTTGGTATTCGTCAATTGGAATCTCTATAAGAAGAATAATTTGTTCGGGTTTTCCTCTCAAAGAGTGAGAGGTTTTGACCCTGACTGATAGCCTAAATTTTGTGTCTCTTGTCTCTTTATGGTTTATGCATTGGTAGTTCTTTGATGAAGAAGAACACTAATAACCTAAGTAAAAGAAGATCCTAATTTAAAGAAGTAAAAAGCACTCACAAGCAGTTACTAATAGAAGAGAAATCACTTAATCTCTATGACCTAGATTTCTCAACATGGTATTAGAGCTAAGGTGACTAAGTCAAGGAAGGGCATCTTATCAATGGACACTCAAGGATCAAATCTCAAGGAAGGCATCAAAGCGAAGATCATCTTGAAGCCAAAGGAAGCATCATGACCCTAGATCAAAAGAAGTCTATAAGGAAGTATTGGGATCATCATCAAGAGGGAAAAGGCCAAAACCCTACATCTATTCAAGTTAAAGTGTTTTGAAGACTTTTCATCCCAAGGAAAGTAGATCAAAAGGCAGTGTCATCTCACTCTTTGTGGGACCAAGGATCTTTCTTGAAGAAATCTACCTTCATTAAGGAGAAGTTTTCTATCCTCTATATCATCATCAACATCAAGGAAGCAACAAGAAGAAGGAACATCCTATCAAGCAAGTGTATTTATGACCATATCTGAATCTGTCAAAATGTCTTTTGGCAAGGAAAACATCAAATTGGTTGAGGCTTCAAATTATCTTGCATGAAAGAAAAGGATAGATCTGAATCTCATTGAAAATGAGGTTACGGAACATGTCAAAGGTTCTATCACCAAACTAAGAAAGGAAGATGCTCAAGCTCTTGCCAAGTATATGAAAGGGGAAGTTAGGGCTCAAAGGGTTCTTGTAGAATCCATCAAGGATCCCTTCATCCCATATGTATTTGAACTCGAAACTTCTAAAGAAACATATGATAGACTGGTAGAGTTGTATTTCGTAAGCATTGCAGGGGAAGTTATTTCTCTAAGACAAGAACTCTACAAGCTGAAGATGTCAAAAGAAGGAATAACCTCATACTTTATGAGGATATCTGAGATCAGGGATCAACTTCAAGATCTAGGAGAAGTAATATCTAACAGGGAAATGACTACAGTTGTACTAAATGCACTATCAGAGGAGTGGGCTAACTTTACTTCAAGTATTTATGGTAAGAAAGAAGCTATTCCATTCCATGAACCATGGTCACTATGCAAGATTGAAGAATCTAGGCTAAAGGCAAAATCTGATGTAGGATCAGGGGAACAAAATCAGACATATGCTACATTCACAAAAAGAAAAGGGAAATTTGGAAAGTTTGGTCCTTAGAAAAAGAAGAAGAACATGTCTAAATA
Source organism: Pinus albicaulis (assembly GCA_034641835.2). Taxonomy (NCBI): domain Eukaryota; kingdom Viridiplantae; phylum Streptophyta; class Pinopsida; order Pinales; family Pinaceae; genus Pinus; species Pinus albicaulis. The sequence continues at coordinate 908,586,396 of CM076570.1, forward strand.
CCATGCTATGGGTGTCAGAATATGGGCACTATAGGAGAGATTGTCCTAAGCTCAAGAAGGACAATAACATAAGAGGAAGAGAAGAAACCCATATCACCTAGGAAGTGGAGGAGGCTGAAAGGAAGAAGTCCAAGAAGGAGGAAGTAATAGATCTCCACTATTGAGATAGTCTTCCTCACATAAGTTCTTTTCAAGTTCCTAAGTCTTCTGTTGTAAGATACTCTCATGAGTTACTAAGTAAAATAATGAGATGCATCAAGGCATCATAGAAGCATTGAAAACAAGAGCTTGAGACATCATCACAGAGATGCATGAAAGATGGTTAGAGTCTATTGAAGTCAAGGATATAGCTCTTGGGAATCTCATCGAAAACATAAGTGGCAAGGTCATCTAGTACAAGGTTTATCATACATATGTCAGAAGGAAACATTTGCTGATAGGGATACTTTAGATCCTCAAGATTCTCTTATGGAATCTTCATTGAAAGGTTCACAGATCGTGAGGGGAAGCAAGTGTTTCATCAAGAATTCCAAACTTGTGGAATTCATGGGATGATGGTCTGATGATATAAAAGGTAAAGTAGGTCAAGGGATTGAAGCTCTTTTAATTAAGGAAGCTGCTGCAGGAAGTCTGGTTCAGGGCATGTGCTAAAGTGTGCAATGGAGTGTTGAAATTATTCCACTTATCAATAATGTTTTTTTTGACTAGATCAACAAAATGAGCATCAACAAATAAAAGTTGTGGAGACTCCCCTGAAATGATTTCCATAGTTTTCTCAAACATGGTATCCATGCCATCATATACCTCTCCTAAGGTAGGTTGGTCTGTGTCAGCATTCTGAAGAGCTCAAATGCACGGGTTGTGAAATTTAGCAAGAAATCTATCTTACTCCTCCACTCCTCATCAAGGCACAATCTACACACCATATATTCCCGTTCCGAATTTGCCTCTCCACTCAGCCCAAAGTTGACTCACCACCATAGCAACTAATGGTTTCTTAACCTCAACAAGGCGGTGCAACATTAGGAAGTTTGAAACATATCTTGTCTCAACAACTCCAATTTGGAGTACTCTCGAAATATTGCTTGAGATTAGTGTGGTTGGTGATGAATTTAATGATCTCCCTTGCTTACCTCGTGATTTCCTTTATCCAAGAAACTTTATTGTCGATCTCCTCTAAGATCAGATTCAAATTATGGACAATGTATGGTGTTCAAAAGATGTGGTCCTACCCCCCCTTAATAATTAAACTTACAACTTTGCAAGTTGATGCATTATCCGTGATAACTTGCACCACCTTGTTAGGTCCTATTTGTTTAATATGTTTTATGAAAATATTAGCATTGAACTGTGCATCTTTTATCTCTCTTGAACAGTCTTCCGCCTTTAAAAACATTGCTCCATTTGGTAAAGTGGCAATGATATTTATCAATGGCCTACGCCTTGTATCTGTTAATCCATCTGAGACTATGCTAACCCAAGAGCTACTCCAGGAAGAACGAATTAGTGATAAGATATCCTCCACAAGCTCCTCATTTTTGAGAAGTTGAGTTCTGACTTTTTCATAGTTTGGCCCCTTGTACCCTGTGGGAGCTTTGTTAACTGCCCTTATCATATCTTGGTAGTAAGGACGCTGAATGACATTGAATGGCATACCACTCGCAAAGATGCACCTAACCACGGTGGAATCAACTTCTTCTCTTGCACATTCACCAATTTAGCAATTATACACTCTTGAACTAAAGCAAATCCACCTATGGTATTTTTGGATGGTGGTAGTTGTTGTTGAGTTGCTTTCCTCTTCCTTGCTTCAACCACAATCCTTGGCTTAGTGTTTGGAGCTTGAGGAGTAGCATTAGCAAGCTCTTCATGCTTTCTTTTAAGTCGATCAACCTCATCTTGCTCTCTTGGATATGTGGCCTCCTCGACATTGGGTTTGTTGTTTTTGGGCAACCTACTATCCCCTCTCCTCCTCCATGCAAAAAATACGACTTCACTCTTGGATAGGAGCCCTTATACTAATTACTGCAAAGATTACATCGCCATTCCCATGAGCCACCACTTGCACATCTTTCAAGCTTTTGAACATGCCTCCAAAGAGGTTAATAGTCAACCCTCTGGTTGGACTTGAGGGCTGAACTTGCGCCTTGGTTGGAAGCCATTGTTGGAAAAAGAAGTTAGAAAAACAAATCTGTAAAGAAAAAACGTTTTTAACATTTTTGGAAGCATAAACCCTCAAAAAATACAATAGTGGGAAAAAATTAAGAAAATGAATGCTTCTTACCAAAATTAATTTGTTGTCGTTGAAGCTACCCTAAAATGCTACAAAACAACAGAGAATGATGGTTGTAGCTACGCTAAAAACTAAGAATACCATAGCTGGAAACTCCCCGCTTAGAATTTGCTTGTGAAATCTCTTTTGTTTGCTGAAGTCTCCTTTGCTCACTACTGAAATTGCCTTAGCTGAAACCACTGCTCTCTTCCTCTTTTCTCCTTTCTAAAATCGCCCCTTTCCAAGTGAAATGACTTGCTCAATTCGTGTGATGAGGTAATGTGGTGAGTCTTTTTATAACTTGCAAGAGATATCTAGAAATATCCATAAATTAATTTAATCGCAAAATAAAAAGGTTAAAAGAGAAAAAGAAAAAAACTGAAAAAAGTTTTTGAGCATAAATGCACCCATACAGGCTTGAAATGCGTTTTAGTCCGTACGGGCTGTGATTCTGCCTTGTTAAACGTGGCCTGTATTGACTAAAACGCCTTTCAAGCCTGTATGGAACGCGTTTAAGGCCTGTATGGAACACATTTCAAAGTTTCAGTTTCGAAACTGGGAAAAAATGCCCCCTGGCCCACGTTTCCTGCAACATAGATCATCATTAATGTCGTAACTAGTTATATCAATATTTTGTCTATGTTTTTGTTTGTAAAAAGATGGATAATTATGTGTCATTTGTAAATTGTAAATTTTTTAAAGTGTGTGTGTAATGTGTTCCTCATGTCTTGTTTTCGGGTGTGTGTGTAACGTGTTCCTCATGTCTTGTTTTCGGGGTCGACGTGCCCTCCGTTGGATACTCGAATCCATGTATCCTCCGTGTATTGTGTTAGATATTTGTAACCACGTGTCCTTTGTGTCTTATGTCCTCGTGTGATGCGACTTAGCTTCCAAGTTATGTAGCTTAGAAGTACAATGAGAATATAAAAGAAAGTGATGGAAAACACATTATGGTACACGAATATTGCACTCATACACAAAATGAAAAGAAAAAGTGGTACAACCAAAAATATTTACACGAAGTGCACATTAAATAGCATGGATAATGATAGATCAAGAGCTTGTGAGTATATTGTTTATTTGTGGTTGGGCGTTGTACACAAATATTTACTCATACACAAAATGAAAAGAAAAAGTGGTACAACCAAAAATATTCACACGAAGTGCACATTAAATAGCATGGATAATGATATATCAAGAGCTTGTGAGTATATTGTTTATTTGTGGTTGGGCGTTTATTGGGAGGGAGTCCTGTTTGCCTTTCAACTTATACTATCTCGTCAACTTTGTTATTACTAATTTGCTCTTATATTCTTGTTAAGTAGGCCTATTACATGTTATTGAGTAACATCTATCTCCTACCCAAAATCTGAGCATCTTGCTCAAAGAAGAGAATGTAAGATATAATTATATATCAACATTAACCAAAAAATAGGTCAATGGGACTAGGGAGTACAACTAATGGTTAGTAAACTATGGGAGTGTCAATAAGATGCTTAGATGCTACAAAACTAACTAGAGAGGAAGGATAGAATTGCTAATAAAAAGGAGAAAGTAGCACGATCTAGGCAAAGCAGAGGAGGAAGACCCTGAGAGGTTCAAGGTCCTAGCTCAACATGAGTGTCATCATTGGAAATACAAGTAGAGGCAGGAAGAGAGAGAAGAAGTATCCCTGTCTACATCTATCATTGTGAAGGGACCGATGAATAGTAGCAGGATCTAGGAAAAGAAGAGGAGGAAAACCTAAGAGGTGTGAGATCCTAGCTCAACATCAGTGTTATTATTGGAAATAAATGTACAAGTAGAGGTGGAAGAGGGAGAAGAGCTATCTCTGTCTCCATCCATCATTGTGAAGGGACCAAAGAAAAGGTTGGTGATATCCTCTGGAGAGTTGAGGGTTGTGTGGGCCTGGCTGCATAATCCTTGGAAAATATCTGAAGCAAGATGAATTTTCTCCTAACTTTGAAGGTTGAAGGGAAGAACCTCCTGATAGAAGTTTGCTTGCTTGAGTGGTCCTGGTGGGTACTGTTGTGTAGTGTGGTTTTGGTGTTGTGGTCTCGTAAGGGCTGAGTGCCTATTGGTCCGGTGGGAGCACTGATTTGTGGTCAATATGTTCAAGACGCTGGAGTTTGGAAAACTGTGTGTGACTGACATTGAAGCTTGGAATTAGAATTCATTGAGTGTAGTTGTAAAAGTTGTGAATTTGCATGGCTTGCCGTAAAGGCCAATGACTTGGTCAATCTTGTCTTAGATCAATCAAACACATGATCAAAGTCAAGATTTCTTTGTCAGATTTTTATAGACTCAAGTTTCACCATACTTGCTATCGAATTTGCATGCAACACTTGCTTATGACATTCAACAGTCAAAGACGTGCTTCCTCTCATTTTTTCTTCACATTTATTCTATATTTTGTTGTCTATTGTAGGATCTCAAGCTCTGAAGAGTGTTTTTAATATTCTTAGTGGATTTACAACCTATTTAGAAATTAAAAAGATGATTTGTTGGATTATGCAGTGCATTTTCAACTCTCAAATATTTTGAGGACTTGGAGTCTCGATTCAATGAAATTTTAAGTTTTAACTAATTTAAATGATCTTCCTTTATTGAGCCCGTACTTCTCATTAAGATTCAAGTGATTTTGAGGATCTTGAGAATTTGTTTAAGAGCAGAAGAAGGGTTTTGTAGTGGGTTAATTTCAGCGGGTTCCTTTTTTAGCAAGTTGTTTCAGGAAATCAAGGGGCATTGTGCATATTTTTCTTGTCTTATTTGGTATATACTATCTATCTTTTATGGATTCTCTTCTATCATCTCATCAAGCAATGGGACCACAGCAACAATGGCATCACACATTGGCTGCCAAAATGGATTGTTTTTGGTGATGCAGAGGGGTAAGTCACTCCAAAAAAGACGCCTCCCCATAACCTTGTCTGCTTCTTGCTTCTCCCTTTTTCATATCACTGACTTGATGTAAGGTTGTGCTCCAATTTTGGTTTGTGAAGCAAGAATTGATCTCTCTGTAGGTGAAGCTGTGGAGCCCCTTCCTCTACCCCTAGCCTTAGTGGTAGATAGCCCTGAAGATCTGCCTGCACATTTGGGGCCCTGTTTGCAGCTGCCTCTTCTTTCTTTCTGCCCTTTTAATAAATTGCACCATGTGCAGCTCTCATAACCTCAAGGCTATAAGAGTCGAGACTTACAAATCTCAACATCATGCCTGTGGATTTTATCCAAATGGTATTTCAACGGCAACCTGCTAACCCTTTCTGTCATATGTTGGTTGCACAATTTGTAATTCAATCGTTGCCTGTTTGTCCCATCTTCTGGTTCTCCATACTGCCAAAATGTGTCCAATGCCTTTGGCATCTTTGCAATTTTGCAGTGGAAATGTACAGCTTCGAAATTCAATCCTAGGGCACCCAAAACACAAAAAATGTCGTTAAATCTCCACTAGACAAAAAATAATAGCCTATTCATTTAAAAAATCAAGTCTTTAGAAATTTAGATTAGATTATTTGCAAAGAAAACTGGCAATAAGAGGGTGCATAAAAAATTGAAATCAAGCTTGCTTTTCCAATATAGAAAAAAACCTTTACATTGTTTTATGGCCATAAAAATTATGGCAAATGACAAAAAGGAGGAGGAAAATGTAGGTAGGCAAACAGGAAAGCAAACATCCCTAAATATATGGAAATTAACCTGGGGAGATTTAAGAACATATTTGTGAATGGGATGACAACACCATTTGGATGCTCTGGCAAATGAATTTGAACCCTTGTTCCATTAAAAAACTTAGCTGGTGATGATGATGGTTGTTTGGCCCTCAATCCCTCCTTGAAGATGACCACAAGCTCTCCTCCTTCCCTCTCCAACAGCAAACAAAGAAAAGTGAGTGGAAAAAACCAAAAAAATGCCTTAAAACCCAGCGGATCAGCAGCCGGCCCCACAATTTTTTCTATTGTGGTGTGATAAATCGGCAAAAGTCACGATGTTTGGAAAAAGTTGCGATTTTTTGCAGGTGATTTTTTCGGGAAGTTGAAAACATCTCGACTTTTTGTGACATCGGTAAAAAATCGCCAATGTTGTCAACACTGCTTTAATGTACATTATCGTAACAGTTCACCTGCCACGCATTTCATTTTCTGCCACTGTTCTGAGTGGAAGAGATGATGTCAGCGTCAGCTTGCCCAACAACAGCAACTAGTTTGTGTTGAAAGGCTAGAACTAGAGAAAACTGGGGAATGGTAAAGAGCCAAAATAAAGCCCAACGCAGGTATTAATTGATGATGCTTCTTTGTAGACATCGGGGCAATATTTCTCGGTCACTTATTTATATTATTCTGGATATTAAAACTTATAAAATATGGGTGACATGTTTACTTCAGGTTGCATAAAGGTTTTATGAGTGACAAGAGTTGCATCTAAATGTTACCTGATTTAACCAAATCAATTTGCCTGTGTAAATGTTTTTTTCAGAAGAAACTAGCACGAGCCACCTCATAATATAAATCTGTCTGCCTGTTGACTACACAATATACAAAGATTAGTCGTAGTAATAATGATCACAAAATGGTAGGAGTACCTTCATGAACATGACAATTAGTTCCATCTTGGAGGCTCCTAGTGGATTATAAAATTGGTCGAGAATTTTTTTTGGAATATACATTCTGGATATGGTAAAAATTAGAAGACTTTGGCCAACTAACTAATCACACATTATAGTGTTTGATGGCTTTTAAGGAATACTTAGTTGTGCGCAATGACTTACAAGTTTAACTATGTTAATTTGGTTTATTCAGCTGTCTGAACTGTCAACATATATAATCTGTTTTGAACAGAAGAGGAATTTCACTTCAGAGTCAGATAAAGCTGATGAAAACCAACAAGCAGCTAACACGGAAACGTTGGTATCTTCTTAACTTTCCATGAATAAAATGTTAATTGCAAAGTAAAAACATCCTAGAAACATGTTAAATTGCCCAAATGATGTCTGATTGTTGAGTATACATTTCTTTATTCTGTTGGGAATGTTCTTTGGTAGGTAATGCATTAGGAGTTGCTATGATGATATTTTATTTTGGAGAAACAAAGAATTTGTTTTGATTTACAAAACTTTACAACATAAAAAGAGTTATTGGACTGACTTATTTTGAAGAAAAACTTATGGAGGGATTGGGATTGACTTATTTTAAAGGCAGTTTTACTAAGATGATTCCAGCCTTATACATTGTTGTAGTATCAAACTTGTTTCTGGCATGCCTTTCATACTATTTGCATCTAAGTTGCAGGAATGGCTTGGCCTCCCATGTTTCCCATGTCTGAAAGTTTCTAAGTATGTAATCACATTTCAAAACAGCCCAAAATATTTTGGTTGGCCTTTCGTCATTTGGAATCATGCCCCTAAACCTGGGCCCACATTTTGAGCATGGACAAGGCATGTTTCAGGCCCAGGAAAGCACTTACACAGAGAAATACTGAAAAAATAGATGTGCAAACTACACAAATTCCATCAGTTTTGGAATTGTTGGCTACTTCTAATCTTAAATGTTGACATTTCCCTTTATTTATAGTTTCTGTTCATCAATTTTATCATTAAAAATTAAAGACGGGATCACCGTTTCAGTATGTTTGGTGATGGAATGAGATCCAACAGACCTCACATGTGGAAGATATAACCTGGGGTGTCTCTTTGTTTTCAACACTCTTTTAACAGTTATTTTGGCAATTCAGCATATATTCAAACAATACCTTGTAACTTTTCCTGTTCCCCCCTTGAATTAGGAATTGGGTAATTATAAAATTTTGACCTAGAAGGGGAATGGGCTTCTCAATGGTGCTTGTTACTGCAAAATCTAACACACCTTAGTGCAAAGTCTCACTAAACAATCTAGATAGAGAGCAACAATGGGAGAGACTGAGTTACCACTGTCAACTCAGCAACTACCCCTTTCGTTTCTGTGGTTGGATACCCCCACAAGGGAGACTTCCCTAGAGATCTTAGGGATCAAGTATCCCAAGAATATTTAGGCTAAATCCCACTGTCCCCACCACTCACTTCCCAGCCAAAAGAAAAGAAAAAAAAAGAAAAAAAAAGGGTTATAGTACCAGATTCACTCTCAAAGGTTCTGATCGCTTAATCTAGAGAGCTCAAGTTAACCATTGGACGCTCAAATAGGTCCCCAAACAGATGCAATCAAGAAATTGCACTTTGCTGTTATAAGTTAGGGTTTCAATTAGCAATCTACAGCATGGAATTACTTTATAACAGCTATAAGAAAACAAATAATATAAAACCACACGCATGAACATAACACAAATAATATAAAACATAGATAAGATAAGATAATTTTATTAGTGTCTAACGAATTCTCACGAAATGTAGGTCAATGGGACTAAACTGTACATCCAGTGTAATTACAAATACGGAGTGTGAAAGTAACTCCTAACTCTTATAACAACACTATCAAAGTAGATAAACATAAAGATCCAAGTACCTACCTGAAAGAAACTATATGATACAAGAGAAGTGTTGAAAACTGTAACCAACACTGTATGCAGTACAAAAGAGGGGAGGGTTTGAGTGGAAAGTTGAGGCCAATTTAGAATTTGAACTGGCGTGGATCTTAGCCTGTTATTTGTTGCCTCGTTCTGATGGGAGTTGGTACAAGAAGAAAGGGGTGATTTTCCTGAAGGTCTGTGGCTGTGATCTATGTTCAAATGCTTGTCTCATTAAGAGAGTGAGGCACCTTTGATCAGGATAATATGAAAGTGAAGAGCGATCTCTTAGAGTCCTTAAAGAGGTAGTGGTATCTCCATTTGATCTCATAGTAGATAAGGCATCGAAAAATGAGGTGCTCCCATGTATTAGTTTGTTGTAAGCGGTATAACTTGTAAACCCTACCCACCTGCTAGATGTAGTGATCAATTTCGACACAAAGTCACCCAAAGTGCACCGAGAATTGATGAAGGTGGGGATCTGGAGGGCATGCACCCATGTCTGTGCATATACAAGAAAGGTCATCTCTTAACTCTAGAAAGTGCTTTGAATAAAAATTCATCTTCAGGCCAAGACCCCTGGGAGGTGCAATCCAAGTGACATGAATATACTATTTATAAATGACTTTTTTGATTACTTGGTTAAGTGACAAGTCCTTGTTTAGATGGCCAGTGTTGTCTAACAGTGTATTAATCATGAGATTTTCTTCGTGAACCTATCCTAGAGCTGACATACTATTTTTGCACGATGTTAAAGAGTGCAACTAGGGCTAATTCCCCATCCTAGAAGCCCCTCCTTTGATAGCTCTTTTCACATTTGGATTCCCCTTGATGGCATCTCCCTTTACCTGGAAAATTAGAATTTTCACACACCTATAAATGCCTCAAAATGAAGTTGGCCCCAAGCTGCCCCTCTTCAAGTCGGCCCAGTGATGAAGAGACATGACTTTTCACTCCACGCCAACCACTATAAATATAAGACAAAACCTCCTCATTTTGGAACATTCATTCACAACACATTCTCTCTCATCTTGTGATTGGTTCGTACACCTTCTGAGGCAGCTTTATCTTACACATGTGCAAAGGGTTCCTTGGCTGTTCTGTTTTTTTCTTTCTGTGTTGACTTTTCTGCAGCGGACTTTGAACAGCATTGACATTGAACTTTCTGAGGTGATTTGACAGTGTTTTGACTTGGAAAGGTTCTGTATGGGCATGCTGCATTCATTGGCACACAAACTGAGGAATTCTGGGCATGTTGACCAGTGTTGACCACAGGCTGGATTGTTGACTTTGACCTGTTGAAAAGGCTGAGTTCCTGGCTGGTTTGACCGAGTTGTTTGGAGGCTGTTTGACCACAGTTTGACCACTGTTGACTGGACTGGTAGCAAGTTGACTGCTGTTGACAGACTTCAGAATTGCAGATTTGACAGAGATAGGTTTGGATCAAATTGGGCTTCTTGTTTTGAGCATTGTTTCTGGTTGGTCATCTTTCTTTGGATAGTCAAAGCTTTGACTTTGACTTTTTCATCATTGTACAAAAATGGATCTTCTCTCTCTGCTAGACATTTGATATTTATCAATAAAAAGGATTGGATGGGTTTTCCCCCTCGTGGGGTTTTTCCCTGACATTAGCCTAAATATCTGTGTTCACTGTCTTGGCTTGTCTTCATGTGCATATTGTAATTTGTTGACGATGTTCTATCTACAGTTACCGTCAATAATGAACTATTGTTGAAGTTTAATGTGATTGCTATTGGAATCTAAAGTGAAATTGCTATTGGGCTAATAAGATATTGAAGTAATTGTAGCAAGCATAGAACATACCATAAATCTTAATAGGGTATCAAAGCAAATCAAATCCTTTTTCTCAAGAACAAGTTAAGGGATATCAAGATGGACAAAGGGGAGTCTATACAAGCCTATTTCATGAGAATAACTTAAGTGAAAAATGCCCAATGTTGATGGTTCGATGGATCTTATTGATCCACCTCCAGGCGGTCCCTCCACCTCAAGGAAGAGACCTTTATGGCTCTGTGATACTCTTCAAGATGTTGAGAAACATTCTGCCCGTAGAGTAACATTTCGAGAAAGTAAGAAGCCTAACAAATATCAAGGATACTTGGTTGCCGTGAGTACTATCATTCAAATTGAACCTTGCACTTTCGAAGAAGATGTAAAGGACCAGGTATGGAAAGATGCGATGATTGAGGAGTATGAGTCAATCATGAAGAATGATGTCTGGGAAGTGGTGCCTAGACCCAAGGACAAGTCTGTGGTCACTTCAAAGTGGATTTTCAAAATCAAGCATGGAGCTGATGGGAGTATTGAAAAATACAAGGTAAGGTTTGTGGCTCAAGGCTCCTCACAAAAGGAAGGAATTGACTATGACGAGATATTTGCACCAGTGGCTCGATACACCACTATTCGATATATAATAGCACTCGCTGCAGGTCAAGGATGGAGTCTTCACCAGATGGACTTCAAGACTGCCTTTGTGCATGGATCACTTAAGGAGGAAGTCTATGTGGAACACAACCTCAAGGATTTGAAGAACATGATATAAGGACGCATGTCTGCCAGTTGAAGAAATCCCTCTATGGATTGAAGCAATCCCCAAGGGCTTGGTACGAAAGAAAAGATAGCTACCTCATGAAGTTGCACTTTACTAGAAGTTATGCCAATCCAAACCTATACTTCAAGGTCGAGAAGGACACGCCACTCATATTGGTCCTATATGTGGACGATCTCTGTTTGATAAGTGTCGACCCTCTCATTCATCATCAATGCAAGAGGAGGTTGACTTTCGAGTTTGAGAGAAGGACCTAGGTATGATGCATTATTTCCTAGGCTTGGAGGTCTGGCAAAGACTCAGAGATTTTCCTTTCTCAAGGAAAGTACATTGTGAAGTTGTTGGAGAGATGTCGCATGACAGAATGCAAGTCCATGACTACTCTGATGGAGGTAAACTTCAAGAAGCTATGAGGAGATGTTGTTGGTCTTGAACTAGCCAATCCTTCTCAGTAGCAACAACTTGTGGGGACGTTCTTGGTCAACACTCGTTCAGATATATGTTTTGCAGTGAACACATTTATCCAATTTATGGTCGAGTCTCACCATGTTCATTGGGTCGCTGCCAAGAGCCTTTTGAGATATCTACATGGTAACTATCAACCATGGTCTGAGGTACACTGTCGGGAGTTTGAGGCTACATGGATATGTCGATACTGACTAGGCAGGCAGTGTGGTAGATAGGAAGAGCACCTCTGGGTGCTGCTTCTTTCTGGGGCCCACTTTTATATCTTGGATGAGTCGTAAACACAAATTTGTGGCTCTAAGCACTGTTGAGGCTAAATGCATTGCAGCTGGGATGGCTTGTCACCATGTTCATTGGGTCGTTGCCAAGAGCCTTTTGAGATATCTTCATGGTAAATATCAACCATGGTCTGAGGTACACTGTCAGGAGTTTGAGGCTACATGATATATCGATACTGACTAGGTAGGCAATGTGGTAGATAGGAAGAGCACCTCCGAGTGCTACTTCTCTCTGGGGCCCACTTTTATATCTTAGATGAGTCGTAAACACAAATTTTAAATACATTGTAGTTGGGATGGCTTGTTGCGATATGGTTGAGGAAGCTGTTCAGTGAGCTATTTGAGCATGTGTTGGATGCCACCGTATCTACTGCAACATTTAGAGTGGGATTTGTCTTTCAGAAAATCCCATGTTCCACGACTGCTCCAAGCATATCAACATCAGTTTCCGCTTTATCTGGATATGGTACAACAAGGAGCAATCAAGCTCCATCACATCACGACGGATGAACAGGTTGCTGACATCCTCAAGAATCCTCTTGGTAAGGTCAAGTTTATTGTCTTCAGAGAGAGGTTTGGAGTTGTGGAACGACCCTCCCATGAGGGTCTTGGTTGAACATTGAGCTCTGGGAGCTCCTGGGGGCTGGGGTACTTCGTGGAGCTAAGGGCGACCATAGGGTGAGTGGTTCACCTTCCCCTATAGGTACGTTGTGTATAGGGTGAGTGGTTCACCTTCCCCTGTTATACCCCATGGTGATGTATGTGAGCATAGGGTGAGTGGTTCACCTTCCCCTATGGTTGATGACATATGCATAGGATGAGTGGTTCACCTTCTCCTATGGCATATGAGCAGGATGAGTGGTTTACCTTCTCTCGTAGATACTCCAACATACATCCTACTCTTGCAGTTTGGGACTCTTGGGAAGTACCTCTTATTTGGCCAATGAGTTGGGAAAAGTGGTTAGGGACCATAGCGCTACAGATGGACACATCATGTAGCCGTACTCCCTATGTCTAGGATGCATGATGTTCAATAACTTGATCGCTTAGGATCAAGTCTGGTTTGGGTTCTACCCCTGGTTATGTGGACTGACTTTTGTTAGTGGGAAGAGAGTGGTAATGTCTTGTGACTCACTCTTTATCGATCCTTCTGATTGACCATGTTATCAATCTTCAACAGAGTCAAGACGAGATGCAAAGATGGTACATGATGGACATAATGGCATAGCCCTGGATGGACGTTGTCAGTTGGAATTAATCCCTAACTGAGAGGGAATGTTAAAGAGTGCAATTAGGGCTAATTCCCCATCCTAGAAGCACCTTCTTTGATGGCTCTTTTCACATTTGGATTCCCCTTGATGGCATCTTCCTTCACAAAAATTAGAATTTTCGCACACCTATAATTGCCTCAAAATCTAGTCAGCCCCAAGCTGCCCCTTTTCAAGTCGATCCAGTGATGAAGAGACATGACTTTTCTTTCCACGCCAACTACTACAATTATAAGTCAAAACTTCCTCATTTTGGTACATTCATTCACAACACATTCTCTCTCATCTTCTGATTGGTTCTTACACCTCCTGAGGCAGCTCTATCTTCCGCACGTGTGAAGGGTTCCTTGGCTGTTCTGTTTTTTTTTTTTTTTTTTTTTTTCTGCGTTGACTTTTCTACAGTTGACTTTGAATGGTGTTGACTGAAGACTTTCTGAGGTGATTTGACTGCGTTTAAACTTGGAAAGGTCTGTTTGGGCAGGTCACATTCATTGACACACAAACTGAGGAATTCTGGGCATGTTGACGAGCGTTGACCACAGGCTGGACTGTTGACTTTGAATGCAGAACATTGACTCAGTTTGACTGGTTTTTCAACTCTGTTTTGGGCTGAGTTTGACCTGTTGAGGAGGCCGAGTTCCTGGCTGGTTTGACTGAATTGTTTGGAGGCTGTTTGACCACAGTTTGATCACTGTTGACTGGACTGGTTAGGGCAAGTTGACTGCTGTTGACAGACTTCAGAATTGCAGATTTGACAGAGACAGATTTGGATCAGATTGGGCTTCTTTTTTTGGGCATTGTTTCTGGTTGCTCATCTTTCTTTGGATAGTCAAAGCTTTGACTTTGACTTTGTCATTATTGTACAAAGTTGGATTTTCTCTCTCTGCTGGACATTTGATATCAATAAGAAGGATTGGATGGGTTTTCCTTCTTCTGGGGTTTTGCCCTGGCATTAGTCTAAATATCTGTGTTCATTGTCTTGGCTTGTCTTCCTGTGCATATTGTTGATGATGTTCTATCTACAGTTACTGTCAATATTGAACTATTGATGTTTAATGTGATTGCTATTGGAATCTAAAGTGAAATTGCTATTGGGCTAATAAGATATTGAAGTAATTTTTGCAAGCATAGAACATACCATAAATCTTAACACATGACCCCTTTAGAAGTCGCACATGACAATATTCTTTAGGACATACTGTTACCCCAAATCCCACTTTTAATTATCCACACATTCTTTTTTCGCAAATTAAAAAAATGGTAATCCTTTAGATTAATAAAAATAAAAGGGTTACAAAGTAGTCGATCATACAAGCCAACATGTTGACGTAATGGTCATTGAGCTTACATGAATGTTCAACAAAGACAGAAAAGAAGTTCATAATACATCCCTCGTATATCAAAGAAGCAAAAACTACTACTGGATGTCATTGTCATATGTCAAGATGTTTTGGAGACTTCAGACAAAGAGAGCCCTAATTTCTCTCAAATTAAGAAAAGACTTGTAAACATTCCCCATAATCCACATATCAACAATCTGCCAGCCTGGCTAGCCGCTGTAGACCAGAATCCCCTATATTAAATAAAGCAAAAGTAAAGTACTAGATCTCATCGTATGTCAAGAATGTTTGGAGACTTTAGACCAAGAGAGCTCTAATCCACCCCCCATCCTGTTATACATCAAAGAAGCAAGAGCAACTACCAGATTTCATTGTTAAATGTCAAGAATGTTTGGAGACTTCAGACCAAGAGAGGTCTAATCCAGCCCCTGCCCCGGCCCTCGCCCTCGCCCTCACCCGCGAGTTAAGATAAAGGCTTAGAATTCTGTTGTCCGCCCTCGTCAAAATCCACATATCAACAATCTGCCCAATCCGGTCATATAGATCAAAAGGCCTCAATGGGAGGATCTCCTGAAGCCCCCATCTAAGTAAACTCTCAAGGAGATTGAACCCGAATCTTGATTGCATGCTAGCTTAAATAATCTTCTACCTTGTGATTTTGTTCTTGGTAGACATGATGGAAGTGGATCAAATTATCAATGCAAAACTGTTCTGATCTCTTCTGCTAATCAAAGGCTGCCATGTAAAATGATATAGAAAAAATAAAGTAACAAGTGTAAACTACAATAATAATACACTTGAATGAGTTAGATTTTAGGGAAGAAAAAAATGATAAACTTGAGTGAACTTTGAGGGAAAATAGTGTTTTTTTTCCTGAACCCCAGCAAGTGGCTTGGTCTTTAGTGAGCGTAGCAGTGAGAATACCTTGCTCACCTGCAAAGAGAAGTGACTCTGCTTAATTTCACTTATTCTCTCCTCTGCCCCTGACCTGCATTGACAAACCTGCTCAAGAGGGAGGGTAGCAGGGTGCTTACCTCTGTCTCTGCCTTGACCAACCAGAGAAGGTGGCAGGGAGCATTGTCTACCCTGGTTTTTATTTTGTAAGTTATTACTTCTATCCTATAGTGTAGTTCTAATCCTTTAGTGATATAATCTAACTAAATCCCCAAGGAACTTAGGAATTAAATTTCTGAGAGGAAATTGTCTCCATTTTACACAAATGGTGTCCATAGTCCAACAAAATACAACAAATGGTGTTCATAGTTAAATGCTATGTATCCATTAATGTGATGCGAACATGTTTAATCAAAATTCAGTATTTTTTGATAGGGCTTAAATCAATTTGAACAGCATTATCTGTACTTTTAATGATGTTATAAATAATTATAAATTAGCTCATGATTACATTTTGCCCTCTTGATTAAAACTTGCTTTTTTATGTTGATTGACATTTCTTTGTGAGTCCTATATTAATGATGGGATGTTATGGGGTGCCCATAGTGATCAGTCTTTGTCAGCTGAGGGTTGGTGCAATGTGCACATTCTATTCTTAAGATTTTGAGAAGTCAACTGAGCAAATTTCCATTATGGGTAAAAGCTCAGATATCGCAAAATTTTCACTTTAAACCTGGACAGATTCTAGTCACAACACCTATTCCCATACTCTGAATGAACCCCTTTAAGGGCTGTGGACATGAATTTGTGCATGTTGATTGTCCGGAATACTGAACCCTATTGTTTCTGCACAATGAATTATTCATCCTTAGTGCTGGAGCAGGGAAAAGAAGGTCTATGGTTTTTGGAGAACTGGATTTGTAGTGGAGTGTTGTGTCTTGTGCTGGAGCTCCCTCAGTGTAAAACAATGCAGATATTGCAAAATAACATTGGAAACAGTGTAAAGGAGGGCAAAAACATGGTGCAGAGCTTTGAAATGAAAAATTTAACGATGATTGTTCAAATTTTGAGAAGGAACTTTAATGCCTGTTCTTCAATAGAAGTTGCAGTGAAATTTGCCTATAAAGCATGAATAACTAAGGATCTAATCTGCTAACTCTTTTGGAAAAGCAACTAGAAATCAAATAACAGGGCAAGAGAGAGACAAGATATTAGTAGGTTTAAAATTCCAGTGCATGGAAATATCCTCTTGTAAATAGGCTTACTGTTAATCACCAACTCTCTGTACAAGCATTCAAGTATGAATGTAGTTCATATAGGCTCTATACACACCTCATTCACATAAAGGAATCTAGGTTCTTGTTTAAATTGGTATACGAATTGAGATATTCAATCTGATGATGTATATGGGATTTACTCAATTTTAGTGTTTGTGAATAGATGACGATGATATGAGCCTATTAGTGTAGTATTTGTAATCCTCACATAGTCTAATGATACTTCATTGTTAAATTTGGAAACTAGGGCCAAACTCATGTTGCACTGCTCATATGATGGATATGGTATTTTTGTTGGATTCCTCTTTCGGAGAGGTGTAAGATTGATCTAAAGATCCTCTTGTTTGGATGAGCAGAACTTGTATTTTGAATTTATTTTTTCACATGTGTGCAATTTGTCAAGGTCTGCCAGAATTGTAATGTAGGCTCACAAGCCCCAAAAGATGTGTCACACCCACGGTCATGGTTATAAAAGGGAGAGACATGATGCTCATTTCATCATTCACTCATCTCACACATCTCTCTCTCATCTGATTGGTTCGTACAGCCTTAGAGGCTTCTCTCCTCCACACGTGTGAAAACTGAAAGCTGAAGATTTCGGACTGGTTTAGGGCAAATCTGGACAGTGTTGACCAGCGTTGACTTTGGGTCAACCTCCACCGTTTGACTGTTTTGAGGCAGGAAGTCCGATCTGGAGAGGCTGCATTTGTAGGCACAGAAATTGAGGTCAAACATTGACCTTTGACCATAGCATTAATTGCAGCGTTGACCACATTGTTGACTGGTTTGACCCCAGATTTTGACTGTTTTGTGGACTGGTTTTTGGGCTGAGTTTGAATTTGAAGGAAGGCCGAGTTTGACTGTGTTTCACTGAACGACGTTGAAGGTTGAAGGGCTGGTTTGACCAACAAAGTCTTTGCTAGCTAGGGCATCTTGTTGATTGCTGTAAAAGAGATTTTCTCTCTCTACTGAATAAGAAGAATTATATAAATTATTGTCTCTTGTCTTGGATTGTCTTCTGTCGATTTATTTTATGTTTTATCAGCATTTACTTTCAATGATTATGTGATTGCAAATCTGACTTTGAATTGGACTAATAAGAATATTGAAGTAAACTGCTCTAAGCATACAACATACCATGGTTATCTAAAATTAACATGGTTTCAGAGCTAAGGTGAAGACAAAACACAAGCAAGAGTGAAAAGCAATCACCAAAGAAGTTGAATAATCAAGGACTGGGATCAATGGCCTCCTCATCATATAAGGATTTCAAATCTGACGATCAGTTGATTGATAAGTCTGATTATCATGCTTGGAAAATGTCCTTGGATGTGACATTAGAAGAACAAGATGTCATGGATTATGTATAGGGAAAGATCAATGAGCCTCTGTCAAATGCACCAGCTGCGACTAAGACAAAGTACAAGACAAGGGAAGTCAAGGCGAAAAAAATCAACAAGGATTTTATTCATAAGCACTTGGTTGCTTATATCTCCAAGCGGGGCACATCTAAGGATATGTATGATAAGTTGGTTAGCATGTTCAGGGCAAGCAATGCTAAACAATTTCACTTTTTGAAAAAACAAGTTGAAGAACATCAAGATGGACAAGGGAGAGTCCATCCAATCCTACTTCAGGAGGATCACCGAAATCAAGAATGATCTCTTATCTATTGGAGAAGCCATCGTTGACTGAGAGCTCACTCTCATTGCTCTTGGAGGACTTCCCCGGGCATGGTATGTATTCAATACTACTATTCTCAATAATAATATAATTCCTGACTTTGATGAATTGTTGATGAGATGCACTCAAGAGGAGATAAGGATGATGGAGAGAGACCATCCCTCTAATGAGAATTAGGGATGATGGAGAGAGCATCCCTCTAATGGGAATGGAAGTGACCCTACTGCTTTCACCGCTCATGCAAAGAAGAGGAACAATGCTGGTCCTAGAAATCAAAATCATGGAAGAGCGGGTTCCAAAGGAAGAAAAGGAAGACGTTACACTTGTAACAAGTTTGGTCACTATGCAAGAGTGTGTCCCAATAGAAGGGACTCTCCCGAAGATGATGACAATAACAACTTCAGGGGGAATGGGAATCAAAGGAACAATAGGTTCAAAGGAAAAAGGAAGGCTCCCTCTGATTGAAATGGGAATGGAAATGGTCAACCTTTCAAGAGGTCAAGAAATTCCAGGTACGATGAATCTAATGTTGTTGATAAGAAAAATGAATATATTCTTATATCTGCCCTCTATATGCCCTCTCTACTGCATCTTTTTTCGACACCCTAGACAATTGGTTGATTGATTGATAGTGGTGCCTCAAGGCACTTCTCTGGATATAAGGAAGCCCTCTATGATTTGATTGAAAATGATACTAATTTGGAGATTATCCTTGGAGACAATGCCACGTATCCCGTGAAAGGGACAGGGACTGCAACCCTTCATCTAAATCAAGGTCAAGTCCTCCGTTTGCAAGATGTGTTTTACGTACTTGACTTGAAGAAGAATCTAGTTTCTATCTCGGCAATGGAAGACAAAGGATTCAAGGTGGCATTCATTGATGGAAAGGTACACATTTGGAAGAGGAAATTCAAAGAAGCGTTCACTCTTGGTTTCAGGGTTGACACACTCTATCAGGTTGGAGGAAGTCCGCTAGGGGCCATGACATGTGACACAACTCTTCAATCCGAGCTATGGCACCGGAGGTTTGCACACCTTCATTACAAAGCCCTTCCCGAAGCAAGGAAGGTGGTGACAGGGATGCCCGATTTCAAGGATGATCATGAAGGTGTATTTCAGGGTTGTGTTGAAGGAAAGCATACCATTGCCCTCAAGTGTCACAAAGACATCTGATATTTTGCAATTGATTCATTTTTATCTATTTGGTATGCTGCCCATAACTTCCTTTGGAGGATGCTTAAATTATATCACTTTCATAGATGACTTCTTGTGTAAAACTTGGATATACTTCTTGAAGAAGAAGGATGAAACATTCAAGTGGTTCAGTACCTTCAAGGCCTTGGTTGAAAATCAAACAGGGAAGAAGATCAAAATTTTGAGGACCGAAAATGGAACCGAGTATGAGTCAAATGAATTTAATGACTATTGTAGGGAGGCTGGCATTAAGAGGGAGACCACC
Source organism: Pinus albicaulis (assembly GCA_034641835.2). Taxonomy (NCBI): domain Eukaryota; kingdom Viridiplantae; phylum Streptophyta; class Pinopsida; order Pinales; family Pinaceae; genus Pinus; species Pinus albicaulis. The sequence goes on from CM076570.1 coordinate 908,606,393, forward strand.
ACTGTGTGTACTCTCAAACAAAATGGTGTTGCTGAAAGGAAGAATAAAACCATTTTGGAAGCTGCATGTGCCATGCTTTATGGCCAAGGTCTTTTGAAGTTTCTATGGGGAGAAGCTGCCAACACCGCTGTGCATGTTCAAAATAGATGCCCACATTTTGCTTTGGACTCCAAAATTCCCGAAGAAGTCTTCTCTGGTAAAAAGCTTGATGTCTCTCATTTTAGAGTTTTTGGAGGTCCCGTTTATTTTCATGTGTCGAAAGATAAGAGAAGCAAGTTGGATGTTGTGAAAATTTCTCAACATAGCCTACTGCAGTGTCTTGATTTACTTTTCCTACTTGAATTAAATTACAAGTTAATTTTCTGTATTATTCAGTAAAATCAACAAAGTAAACACTACTGCAGCGAACACATTTACAGATCATTTACTGAACATAACGCACACATGACAAAGTGACAGATTTTTCTTACAAATGTCCTCGGGAAAATCCAATGCGGGAAAATCGATGTAGTTAGCTCTGTAGGGTTTTATTATTATGCAGAATTTGGATACAACAAGATCTGGGCACTAGACATGGTTGGCCCTATAGAGAAAATACACGATAGTAATACCTCTTTCAGTTGGAGATAGAAAATATGGTTGATTCACACCCTCAAACGGGATTTACAGAACTTGAGCCCTTTCTGGCCCATTGGAAAACCCAACGCTTTCCCTCAGCCCTTTGCGTTAGCCTCTGCGCTCCTTTTGAAGGGCTTGCTCACCCTCTCTGGGCTTACGCTGCCCTATGTCACCTTTGAAGGGTTGCTGCTGCCTCTGTGCTGCCCTCTGCGTGGCTCTGACTGAACTGCATAGCTCTGGTTGGCCTCTGCGTTGCCTGGTATGTTGCCTCTTTGCCAATGTTGTATTTTTTGGCCTCAGATCAGAATCCCTTGTCAATCTCTGCCCCTCGCCGCACTGCAAACTCACTTCGAAATTCTTAGCAAACCATGCCCTAGAATTTCGACTTAGCTTCAGTGCTCTGCCAATGTGTGTGTCCTCCAACTGACCGCAAGCCCTTCTCTTATATTTTTCTTGTTGGAAAACCAACGACTGTGATTTAATCTCTAATCAACGACTAAGATTAGAAGCTGCTTGATCCATGTCAGTTAGAGCATTCTCATCACATGTTTAATTTAATTCACTTTAATCTTTTAATTTTCCTAAGTTAGACATAGGGTCCTTAATTAAAAAGATTAATTATTTGAATAACTATCAAACGAGATGGAATTTCTCCAAACGCTTTTTGGGTCTTGGAGATCTCATGTACTCCAACTCCTTCACAAAATTTCGGAGCTAGAGCACATCCGATGCTACCCAAAAATCTCAACACTCCCTCTTAGCGAGGAGTGTGCTCTAGTAATACTTCCACACCGAAGTACTGCTCTGATCTCTGGCATTGGTCTCCCCGTTGATGCTTGGCTTGCTACCCTCCATCACTGCGCTGCTGCTGCTCTCTGTACTACTGCCCATGACTCTACCATAGTCACTGCCACATCTTCGTACTGCAGCTCCATCTCAAATTGCTGCATCATGCAACCCATAGCATTGCCATTGCTAACTGTTGCACTGCAACTCAATTGCTGAGAAGTAAGCAACTGAAGGACCCTTGCCCAAACACTGACAGACAAGTCAGTCGGACTGCATCTCATCAGTGAAGCTCCCTTGGTTGCTGCTCTGCACTGTCCTCTTGAACCCACTGCATTGCTACAACTCTGCTCTGTGTAAGCACTGCATCCTCTGCATTACTGAAGTCCCATCAGCCCCTTTGCGTTGCTGCTGTTGCGTCTGCACTGCGCTGCTCTCTCTACAACGTTCCAACTCTACCCTCCGCTTCACCGTGATCCCCTGCACCCACTGCTCCAGTCATCCCCGCTACTCTCTTAAGGATCCCATAGCATGTATGTGATCCAAGAGTTGGGCTACTCAATGATCCTGCCTTCCATCTATAGTTGCTCTATAGATTAATATCACCCCACCTCTTCTCTCGAGGCACATGAATGCTCATGGCCACATCATCATCAGAGCCATCGCTTTCTTTAGCTGCCGCAACCTTGGAATCAACTTCCTTGTCCTTCTCCCTTAGAGGACAAGTGGTGGCGAAGTGTCCAAGTTCACCACGCCTGAAGCAATAGATCTTGGATAGATCTCTCTTCTTCTTCCTTTGCTGCTTCTTGGATGTGAGGTCTGCAACTTCTTCTTCCTCCTTCTTCACTTTGCTAGATCCGGTGCTAGCTTGTCTCTTGGTCATCCGACGATTTTCCTCTTGTCGGAGGATAGCCCACATGTCGTCCCAACTTGGAAGGTCTTGTCTGCTTAATATGCTTTGGACAAACATTTCCCATTCATCTGTGACTGCATTTAGAGCAGTCCTCACCATGACATCATCCTCCACTTTAACTCCCATGGCAATTAGTTGATCTCGGATCGATTGCAACATGAAGAGGAAAGGATCAATTTTATCTACCATATTCATCACAAAAAACCTCATCTGGTTCTCCAGAAGCGTCTTCTTCTGGACGAATTTCCCTTGATACATTGTGGTTAATGCTGTCCACATAGCATTAGCTTTGTTCTTCTCTGCAATGTGTGGGACCACAGGATCCTTGACCCCGTCCATGATGAAGCACTTAGCATGTGCCTCCGCTTCATCATGCTTCGCGAGAAGAGCAACATCGATTGGTGTAATCAAGATGTTCTCTGCATGCTCCCGTAGTGCGTATGCCTCCAATACCGTCAGGATTTTGGCCTTCCAAATAGCAAAGTTGGACAAGCTGCCCAACCTATCCTGATCACATAGTCTATACGATGCCATCTAGCTCAAAATAATCTGTCGAAACAGATACTCCTCTCCCTGCTGCTGTTGTTACTCTCAATAGAAGCCCAGATCTAGGGTCCTTGGCGAAAAGGAACCCTCTATAGTAACTTCTTCCTCTAACAACTGATTTCCCTCCTTAGAAATCTGCCAAATCCTTTGAATCAACCCTCTTCGATCACCCTCTTAATCGATCCTCACTCCTCTCGCTCTTTGTCAACTTAGCTAGGCACGATTCTGCACCGACAAAATCTCCACAACACCAGCAACCTCTGAAGATTTGAAGCTCTGCTTCCGGACTGTGGCAAATTTGCACAACAGCCTCTGAACTGGACTGCATCCCTCTGGCTGGCCTCTGCGTGAGTAGACTGGCTCAATGTAGCCTTTGCGCTGCGCAAGTTGCTCTTGTGTCACTTTGGAAGGCTCTGCGCTACCTCTGCGTCGCTCAGCTGGGACCGCGTCAGCCCTTGTGTGACCTCTGCTGGGACAGTGTCCTCTTGGTGCTGCGTTGCCCTCTCTGGATCTTTGCTGCTTCAGTTGCCTTCTCTGCAAAAAAAATTCTTCAACCGTATTGCTGGTGATTCAGCTTGATCTGCAATGCTCTGATACCATGTGAAAATTCCTAAACATTGAAATCCTACTTCAGTGTCTCGATTTACTTTTCCTACTTGAATTAAATTACAAGTTAATTTTATGAATTATTCAGTAAAATCAACAAAGTAAACACAACTGCAGCCAACACATTTACAGATCATTTACTGAGCATAACACACTGTTTTGCTGGTGATTTAGCTTGATCTGCAATGCTCTGATACCATGTGAAAAGTTAATTTTATGAATTATTCAGTAAAATCAACAAAGTAAACACAACTGCAGCCAACACATTTATAGATCATTTACTGAGCATAACACACCGTTTTGCTGGTGATTCAGCTTGATCTGCAATGCTTTGATACCATGTGAAAATTTCTAAACATATAAATCCTACTTCAATGTCTCTATTTACTTTTCCTACTTGAATTAAATTACAAGTTAATTTGATGAATTATTCAGTAAAATCAGCAAAGTAAACACAACTGTAGCCTACACATTTACATATCATTTACTGAGCATAACGCACACATGACAAAGTGACAGATTTTTCGGACAAATGTCCCCGGAAAAACCCAATGCGGGAAAACTGGGGCAACTAGCTCTGGAGTGTTTTATTATTATGCAGAATCTGAATACAACAAGCTCTGGGCACCAGACATGGTTGGCCCTACATAGAAAATGCATGACAATAATACCTCTTTCACTCGGAGACAGAAAAATATCGCTGATTCACACCACCCTTAAACAGGATTTACAGAACTCGAGCCCTTTCTGGCCCACCGGAAACCCCAACGTTGTCCCTCAGCCCTCTGCGTCAGCCTCTGTGCTGCTCTGGAAGGGCCTTAGTCACCCTCTCTGAGCTTACGCTGCCCCTGCGCTGCAATGACTGAGCCTGCGTCAACCCTGAAGGGTTCCTGCTACCTCTGTGCTGCGCTCTGCGTGGCTCTGGCTGATTTGCGTAGCTCTGGCTGGCCTCTGCTCTGCCTGGTATGCTGCCTCTCTGTCGCTGTTGTATTCTTGGCCTCGAATCATAATCCCTTGCCAATCTCTGCCCCTCACCGCACTGCAAACTCACTCCGAAATTATTAGCAAACCACACCCTTGAATTTTGACTTAGTTTCAGTGCTCTACCAATGTGTGTGTCCTCCAATTGACCCCTAGTCCTTCTCTTATACTTTTCTCATTGACAAACCAATGGCCGTGATCTAATCTCTAATCAACGACTAAGATTAGAAGCAGCTTGATCCACGTCACTTAGAACATTCTCATCACATGTTTAATTTAATTCACTTTAATCTTTTAATTTTCTAAGTTAGACTTAGGGTCCTTAATTAAAAAGATTAATTATTTGAATAACTATGAAACCAAATGGAATTTTGGTCTTGGATATCTCATGTACTCCAACTCCTCCACAAATTTTTAGAGCTAGAGCACATCCGATGCTATTCCAAAATCTCAACAGATGCTTCTGGAAAAAGGGAATGTTTGTGGGTTACAGTGAAACCTCGAAGGCATATAGAATCTATGTGCCTAGTCAAAGAGAAGTGTGTTGAGAATTTGGAGGGTTGTAGGTTAATACAAATTCTCTTCTTGATAATTACTTGTGACCTTTCTTGTGATACTTATTGCTTTTTCTTCTTTTAGTTTAGTTAATCTTTCATCAAGTCAATTATCAAAATGCACAAGACACAAAAGTTAGGCTGCTAGAGCCAGGGCAAAACCTCTACCTCTTGGAGAGGAAAACCTGCAAAGAATTCTTCTTATAGATCTTCAACTGACAAGTACCATGACCTAAACTTAGGCCCTTGACCTAGATATGCTTTCAAGACCTTGATTCAGCTTCCCCAACCTTGGATCGTCTCTTCACCAAAATACTTAGTTCTGTATCAACACATGAGACCTTATTCTTCACCTTGCATATGCTGGTAGCTGAATTGCTTGAACAGTGGGAAGGTAAATTATAGATTTACCTTCCCCACGGTGACTATCTCTTATTCTATCTTCAAGTCAACAACCCTTCACAATAATATATCAGCAACTTATCTTGCACTAACCTTCTTAAGTTTGCTCCTTAAAACTATCCGCAATCCTGTAGTTGATTGTCTGCAATCTTTGGTTGACTATCCGCACTGTTTGCTTGAAGATATCCGCACTTATATTCTGCATTGTATCAACAATGTATCTATCCGCTCTTACTGACTGATAAATCCGCTGTCTTTCCTGAGGTTTATCTGCACTGAAGTTAGCTTGTTCTTGTCCGCAATATATCTTAGAGATAACTGCTTGTTTTATTGTTCCTTATTCGCACTTACATACTTCTTATATCCGCACTGTAATCCTGTATATATCCGCACTATAATTTAGTGTATGTCTGCACTGTTTCCACGTAGATGTCCACTGTATATCCTCACTTATATACTTCTTATATCTGCACTGTAAGCCTGTATATATCCGCACTATAATTTAGTGTATGTCTGCACTGTTTCCACGTAGATGTCCATTGTATATCCGCACTTATATACTTAGATTGATGCGTGTTAGGCTGAGTGCTGTCCAATGTTTTTTCACTTGAGTCATCCTGTTGCAATTTCTTAAGAACGAAGAGCTTCATTCCCTTAGCCCGCTCCATCAATATGTCATCATATCTCAGAAGTCTGTTTTGGTGATGACCCTTGATCTTGATGACTGCCTACCATTAGAGTAGTTATTCGAGAAGTTTTTCCCCGGAGCTTCTACACCAGGAGCTCCTATCTTGCTTTTATCATGATGCTATAATATACATTGCTTCCTATCATACTATTTTACACCCAACAGAAATCACTTAAAGGAGAAGAAGATCCTAATCATGGTTGAGATCCCTCACTTCTTCTTTCTTAGATTTCTTTTCATCAGGTTCTTCTTTTATATGGGCTTCTTCCTTTTTCCTCTTGTCATTTCTCAGTCTAGTACAATCTCGTTTATAATGCTCAAAATCATTACACCCAAAGCATCGTGCTTTGTCCACATTTCTCTTTTTATTTTGAGGACCAAATTTACTGAATTATCCTTTCTTCCCGGACATGGTGGCAAAGGCTTGATTCTCTTCTCTTGATCCTTCTTTCAATCTTGATTCTTCTATCTTACCTAGACTTTGGAATGTCATGGTTTCTTCTCTCCCATCTATGCTGGAAGAGTAATCTCTCCATTCTTTCGGTAAGACATTTTGTACCATAGTGAGTATTTCTCTATTAGACATTACTTCTCCCAACTTTAGTAGTTGTTCTCGTATTGCGAAAATCTCCATCATATATGCAATCATTCCTTCCTTTGACATTCTCAATTTGTATAGTTTTTGTCTCAGGGATATTATTTCCTTTGTAAAACCTTCTGAGAACTGTTCCACCAATTTATCATATATTTCTTTTAAGGATTCTAGCTTTGATACATAGGGAATGAGAGTCTTTTATGGATTCTATAAGAATCCTTCGGGCTCTTATGTCTCCCTGCATGTATTTGATATATGCTAGAATATTTTTTTTGGAGGTTGTATTGTAGATCCTTCTATGAAACCCATGACTTCATTTTCCATTAGCTTCAGATCTGTCCTTTTCTTCCATGCATTGAAGTTAGATAACCCAACCAATTTGTTGCTTTCTAAACAATAATTCATTTGGACAGATTCAGATGAAGTCATAGATACTTACTTGAGAGAGTGACTTTCTCCTGCAACATCTTTCTTGATGATAATGAAGAAGTTAAGAATTTATTCCAAGATAGAATTCTTCAATCTAGGTGATCTTGAATCCTTGATGGTAAATGATGTTTGAAGTGTCTAGATAGTCTTCTTTGTATACTGATTTGACTTTCCAACCCAAACTTTGATCTATGCTTCCTTGAGTGTCTTTGTTGACAAACAACCCTTGTGTTCAACACCTTAACTGTAGGTTAATACAAATTCTCTTCTTGATAATTACTTGTGACTTTACTTGTGATACTTATGTCTTATGCTTATTTTAGTTTAGTTAATCTTTCATCAAGTCAATTATCAAAATGCACAAGACGCAAAAGTTAGGCTCCTAGAGCCAAGGCAAAACCTCTCCCTCTTGGAGAGGAAAACCCGCAAAGGATTCTTCTTATAGATCTTCAACTCACAAGTACCATGACCCATACTTAGACCCTTGACCTAGATATGCTTTCAAGACCTTGATTCAGCTTCTCCAACCTTGAATTTTCTCTTCACCAAAATACTTAGTTCTACATCAACACTAGAGACCTTATTCTTCGCCTTGCATATGCTGGTAGCTGAATTGCTTGAACATTAGCACAATGACTGCCTCTTATTCTATCTTCAAATCAATAGCCCTTCACAATAATATATCAACAACTTATTCTTGCACTAACCTTCTTAAGTCTGCTCCTTAAAACTATCCGCAATCCTGTAGTTGACGGTTTGCAATCTGTGGTTGACTATTCGCACCCTGTTCTTTACTATCTGCACTGTTTGCTTGAAGATATTCGCACTTATATCCTACACTATATCAACAATGTATCTATATGCACTTACTGACTGATAATTCCATAGTCTTTCTTGAGGTTTATCCGGACTGAAGTTAGCTTGTTCTTGTCTACAATATATCTCAGAGATAACCGCTTCTTTTATTGTTCCTTATTCGCACTTACATACTTCTTATATCCGCACTGTAATCCTGTATATGTCCGCACTGTTTCCACGTAGATGTCCACTGTATATCCGCACTTATATACTTCTTATATCCGCACTGTAATCCTGTATATATCTGCACTATAATTTAGTGTATCTCCGCATTGTTTCCACGTAGATGCCCACTGTATATCCGCACTTATATACTTAGATTGATGCGTGTTAGGCTGAGTGATGTCCGCAAGCCTTCTGTAGTTTATGTTCAGTCTTTCCCGCAATCCTTACTCTCCAAATGATCTGTTGATCTCATCCTTTAGGCCAACCATCAAGGGTATTTAGGCCGACTTATGACACATGTAGGCCGACTTGGATCGTAATTCCTTCAACATTTCGAGGGGTACTTCAACAACGTTTTGAAGGTTGTCTTCACAACATCATGGAGCTTGTCTTTAGCAATATACAAGGTCTTGGAGCATATGACAAAGATTGATACTTAACTTTAAACCTAATGGACATCAAGAAGAAGTCCTTCTACTTACTAAATCATGCTCATGAAACCCATGAAGCACATATAACAAAAATATATATTATTTGACTTCTTCTTTTTCATAATTACATAGTCAACATAAAAACTGACCTAGTTACACTTTTCAACAAAGTGGAGATATGCCATGATGTCACCTTCGACGAAGATGCTACCCTCAAGAATGTTAGAAATCTTCCTATCTCAAAGGAAGACAAAGAAGAAGAAGAAGCTGGAAGGCAAGAAGAACTGAAGGATTAAATGATGCCCGATGTTGAAGGTTCGATGGATCCTATAGATCCACCTTCTTCAAATAAAAGAAGACCCTCATGGCTTAGAGACACTCTTAAAGATGCTGAGGGACATATTGCTCCAAGGGGAACATTCTGTGAAAGTAAGAAGCATTGCAACCATGAGCACTATTGTACAATCTATGAGTCTGGAACGATTGAAGAAGCCGTGAAGAATCAAGTTTGGAAGGATGCTATGCACGAGCAATGAGTCAATCATGAAGAATGATGTCTAGGATGTGGTCCCTAGACCAAAGGACAAATCTGTTGTCATCTTGAAATGGCTCTACAAGATCAAGCGTGGAGCCGATGGAAGTGTTGAAAAGTTCAAGGCAAGATTTGTTGCTCTAGGCTTCTCGCAGAAAGAGGGTATAGATTATGATGAAATATTTGCACCTATTGCCCGCTACACCACCATCCGATCAATCATCGCCCTTGTTGCAACGCAAGGCTGGAGTCTCCATGAGATGGATGTTAAGACTGCCTTCTTACATGGTTCAATCAAGGAAGAGGTCTATGTGAAACAACCTCTGGGGTTCAAAGTCCCAGATAGAGACACATGTATACAGGTTGAAGAAAGCCCTCTATGGGTTGAAACAAGCCCCCAAGGCTTGGTATGAGAGGATCGATAACTACTTGATGAAGCTGGGCTTTACTCGAAGTGATGCTGATCCAAACCTTTATTTTAAGGTTGATAATGACAAGCCTCTCATTCTGGTTCTCTATGTGGATGATCTCTTCTTGACAGGTTCTGACCCTCTCATTCTTTAGTGTAAGAGGGAGTTAGCTTCTGAGTTCGAGAAGGACCTAGGACTGATGCAATATTTCCTAGGCTTGGAGGTTTGGCAAAAGCCAGGTGAAACTTTCATTTCTCAAGGAAAATATGTTGTGAGGCTGCTGGAGAGATTTGGGATGGTGGACTGCAAGTCTGTGACTACGATGATGGAACTCAACTTTAAGAAGTTGTGTGGGAGTGCTGCTGGACCTGAGTTGGGAAATCCCATCGAGTATCATCGACTCGTGGGGGCCTTGATGTTCTTAGTGAACTAATGTTCAGACATATGTTTTGCAGTGAACACATTAAGTCAATACATGGTCGAGCCTCATCACATTCACTGGATTGGTGCCAAGAATCTCTTGAGATATCTTTGGGGCACAATCAACCATGGGCTGAGATACACTGTCGGGAGTATGAGGCTCCATGGATATACTGATGCTCACAGGGCAGGCAATGTGGTGGATCGTAAGAGCACATCTAAATGTTGCTTCACTCTAGGTTCTGCTTCAATCTCTTGGATGAGCAGGAAGTAGAAATCGGTTGCTTTGAGCACCGCTGAGGCCGAATACATTGCAGCAAGTATGGCCTGTTGTGAAGTTGTTTGGTTAAGAACTCTCTTCAGTGAGCTATTTTGACATGTGTTGGATACCACCATGATACTTTGTGATAACCAAAGTGGTATTCGTCTTTCTGAGAATCTCGTGTTCCACGACTTATCTAAGCATATTGATATTAGGTACCACTTTGTCCGGGACATGGTGAAGCGAGGCGTCGAAGGCTCCATCACATTGGGACTGATGAGTAGGTCACAAATATTCTCACGAAGCCCCTGGGGAAGGTCAAATTCTTAACCTTCCATGAGAAGCTTGGTATCGTGGATAGACCCTATTGTGAGGGTCCCACTTGAGTTGGACTATGAGCTCTGGGAGCTCTAGGGTGCTTGGGGATAGCTACTTGGAGCTATAAACAACCACAGGGCTAGGTTCACCTAATCTTGTTGGTGTGCTTCTTCCCCACCGTTATGATATTGAGCTGGTTCATCCTCTCTTTGATCTATGCCCCGCATACATCCTACCCATGTAGTCCGAAACTCATGGGAAGTACCTCTCATTTGGCCAATGAGTTAGGAAATGAGGATAAAGACCAATAACATTATCGATGGACGCATCGAGTATTGCTGTACTCTCTATGTCTAGGATGGGATGTGTCCAACAACTTGATCTAAGATAGAGTCTGATGAGGTTCCTACCTCTAAACTGACTTCGGGTCAGTGGAGAGTGACAAAGTCTTTGTGACTCACTCTCGATGATATTTCTTATGATTCTTCTATAGCAGAGCAGAGCTAGCAAAGCAGAGACAACAAGATGACATAGGATTGCATGATGATGATGATGATGATGATGATGATGATATATGATAGTACATGATGGTACTGGATGACAGGATTGCACAGGGGGACAAATGGAGTTCTCCCTAGTTGAGAGGGAGTGTTAAATTTGGCAACTAGGGCCAAACTCCATGTTGCACTGCTCATATGATGGATATGATATTTTTGTTGGATTCCTCTTTTGGAGAGGTGCAAGATTGATCTAAGATCATCTTGTTTGTATGAGCAGAACTTGTATTTTGAATGTATTTTTCCACACGTGCAATTTGTCAATGTTGGCCAGAATTGTAATCTAGGTTCACAAGCCCCAAAAGATGTGTCACACACCCACAATCATGGATATAAAAATGAGAGACATGATGCTCATTTCATCATTCACTCATCTCACACATCTTGCTCTCATCTGATTGGTTCGTACAGCCTTAGAGCCTTCTCTCTACTCCACACATGTGAAAACAAGAAGCTGAAGATTTCGGACTGGTTTAGGGCAAATCTGGACAGCGTTGACCAGCGTTGACTTTGGGTCAGCCTACACTGTTTGATTGCGTTTTTGAGGCAGGAAGTCCAATCTGGAGAGTCCCCATTTGTAGGCACAGAAATCGAGGTCAAACGTTGACCTTTGAACACAGCATTAATTGCAGCATTGACTGCATCATTGACCACAGCATTGACTGGTTTGACCGCAAATTTGACTGTTGGGTTGACTGTTTTGTGGACTGGTTTTTGGGCTGAGTTTGACTTTGAAGGAAGGCCGAGTTTGACCGTGTTTGACTGAACCTCATTGAAGGTTGAAGGGCTGGTTTGACCAACAGAGTTTTTGCTGGCTAGAGCATCCTTATGACTGCTGTAAAAGACATTTTCTCTCTCTCTGCTGAATAAAAAAAATTATATAAATTATTGTCTCGTCTTGGATTGTCTTCTGTTGATTTATTTTATGTTCTATCAGCATTTACTTTCAATGATTATGTGATTGCAAATCTGAATTTGAATTGGGCTAATTAGAAGATTGAAGTAAACTGCTCTAAGCATAGAACATACCATGGTTATCTAAAATTAACAATCATTATATGTATAATATGTCCAATCAACCATTTTCCTAAGATTATTGTACTAACATCATACATTGCAAATGCAGCTTCTAGACATCATTAGATCACACATTTCAACATGCTCCTTTAAAGATGATCAGGGGAGTTAGTAAAGAAACAAGGGAAAGTTGACATTAAGATTACAGTCCCCCTTGATGACGACTTAGCTCATCCCCCTGTAGTTGCAAAGATGCACAAAATTTGCTTCCGTCAAGGACTTGGTGTAGAGATCAGCAGTTTGTGTCTCTCCAAGTCCGTATCCTTATATTGTGCAGGTGCACTGCTGATGCACATTGGATATACTAGATAATGCAGCTTTTAACCCAACCTCTCTTTGTTGTTCAAACCTTGTGGAGTGGTCTGTCTTTGGCTTTGGATTAGCTACTCTGCTCATCAAATTTCAAAGCAGTAGTCTGTTCAAAGCATTTCAATTATGTGTATGGCTTATTGGTTGGCAAGGGGAGGCTTCAGGCTTTGGAAAAGGGAGCCCTACATTAAAATCCCAAGTGCTCCCCTTTTCCTCCCTTTTGGATTTACGCAGCCACTGTATGCATTCAAGGCCAATTTTCTTCTATAACTTTTCACCACTCGTAAGAAAGATTATTGGCTAGCATGAGGTGCATAAGACTTCTGAAGGACGTGGCTTAGTTCTAAATTCCCTTGGCTCCTTTTCTCATTAATCTGATTGAAAGATGAAAACAATTATTTGTATTTATGTCACCGAAAGGCTTCTATAACTTGCTTTGTTTATTTCCTTTCTAAGATGTTTTGGCCCCCATCTGTCAATCAAACAATTCATGTGAAAAGGTGCAATGCCAAAAATTGGTCAAACAAACTCCTTTTTCAATGAAATCTGAAACGGCGGTTCATGGTGGGTCCTACTTTGTCATGGAAATACTAATTTGGAGGTCCAGAGGCAATTAAGGTGTCAATTAGAGGCTAGAGAACAGGTGATCTTTGGGACTATGCACATGGGACAAATTCACCACTATACTGCAACGGCTGATGCTCTGCATATGAAAACCTTGACAACTTGTGAGTCTGTTCTGTAACTGGCCAGTATATCCATAAGAGGCCGCACGCATGCTCCAACAATGATTGCTGCTAGAGGGGAATTAATTCTGTGCTCAAATGCAATTTGGCTGCAACAGGCATGTAATGGAGGACCTCCATATTTGCACCTGGGACACAAGTTGCAGGGGCATCTGCCTTCATTGTTGTGGCTGTGCTTTTCTGTATCCTTAATGATCAGTAAACATGACATGCTTGCCCTGTAGGCTGCCATGTGCTAAAATCATCCAAGTGACATAAACATTTTCTGCACAGGGAATTTTTGCCTTTAATACTACAAACCGCAATAGGTGCACTGAGGGCAATATTGTGAGGCAAAAAAAGGGAACAAATGAAAAAAGTGGATTCAAAGTGTTCAATGGTCTTGAAGTTGATTTTTAGGAGTCAGGAAAAACTGTAGTGCTATAGTATTATCTCCACTAATAGTATACAAACATCCGAAGGTTTCACTGAGGGGCCAGGTAAAATCAGTATGGTCTCTGATTGAATAGGTGACATGTGCCATTTGTACCTGGGTTAGAGGTGGTGCCTATATAGAATTTCCTAACCAGGTACTGTGAATGAAATATCCACCATAAAAATTTAAGAAAGACACTAAAAAACAAAAAGTTTTTAGAATTTTTTTCTACTTTGTACAAGGACTAGCTAATTTTTGACAGCGGTGACTTACCTGATATGCACCTTTTGACAAAATTGAAGCATACTAAGTTGAAATCTTTCTGAAAATGTTCATTACAATGAATCTAAATGTCGACTTATTTTTTGGGAGGTGCAGAATCTCAGTAACATTCGTCGACAAGGATGGTGAAGAAAATGCTATCAAAGTGCCAGTAGGAATGTCGATGCTTGAAGCTGCTCATGAGAATGACATAGAGCTTGAAGGTGCCAAATCATCTTAATGGGCAATCAAATTATACTGTAGGCATATACATATTTTCTTCTTTTCCATTTACCTTTCTAATTCTTTTTGGCTACTATAATCGTTCAGGGGCATGTGAAGGATCACTCGCCTGTTCTACTTGCCATGTTATTGTCATGGTAAATTCTTCTCCTATATTTTTTTGGGCACCACATGTTTGTGGTATTTTGTTTTGTTTTTGTTCTCACTGTCTAAGGGTTATCTTTTTACAGGATGAGGATTACTATAACAAGCTACCGGAGCCAACAGATGAAGAGAATGACATGTTAGATCTTGCTTTTGGCCTTACGGAAACGTGAGTCTCTTTTTTTTTCAAAAAATTTAGTACCGATTGTGTCTGATGGTGTGCTACCAGAGATTGATTTGGTTTTTCATTTTTATTAATATGGAATGCACCTTATGTTGTACTGCTAGACTGTAATATTGGGTTAGTGCTTTTGGCCTGACAGGAACGTAAGTGTTTTTTATCAAATAGAACAGAATTTCTGTTATGATATGTTACCAGAGATTGATTTTGGTTTTTAAATTTTATTATAATACAGAATGTCTTATGGTGAACTGCCAAATAGTATAAGTGGCTTTTGGTGTGCTACCAGATATAGCTAGTTTGCTTCTCCTCTCAGCCGTGTCTTTATGCTGGGCTACCAAATATTGATTTTGGTTTGGTGTTTGTGTAGGTCTCGGTTGGGTTGTCAAGTCATCGCTAAGCCGGAGCTTGATGGGATGAAAGTTACTTTGCCTGCTGCCACGAGGAATTTTGCTGTAGATGGATATGTTCCCAAGCCCCATTAGGATGATATTGTCTTGATCTTTGTTCTTATTCCTGTAATAACAATCCGCATCACTTTTATATAGAGTCATGGCAATTTTTGTAATGAGAGCAACGATGATTTTTGTTAAGGTTTTTATCATTTCTTATTTTACCTGCCTGCTTCATTATTCTGCCCAACCATTTTTGTGGACTGTTTAATAAGTCCGAAAAATATTGGTTCTAGCAAAGTTGACATTACCTACTGCTAGAACCTGTCCTCCCTACTGTTTTCCTTCGACGTCCAAATTGCATTGACAATATTGATAACAGAAGCCCACATCTGTTAGCTCGATGATGCAATATTTGAATGTGCTTCAACAAGTGCCACCCAGATCAGTTGTATTTGCATGCATTTGGGAATTTTTTCTTGGATATGTTATACATGTATTTCCTGTTGACTGAGTCGTCCAAATGTGTGGTGCAGTAATGTCATTATTGTAAGGGTATCGTGCCTGAAACAAAGGGCATCCTGTGTAATATAACAGTAGTTTAACAATAAGTTCAATTCATACCATTTTTATAGTCTGTATCACTAAGCAGTGCTTTTTGTGGCATAACCACTACGTGTCTTTTGATTGTATATTTTCAATGCAATGGACTGATGGTTGAAGACGCGCAATTTACTTTTTGACATGTAGGAAGATGGTTTAATTATAACATAAAAGTGATTTTTTTTTTATATAGGGTGTTGAGAGCCCAGGGACTGGTTTCTAGTTTAAAAGCTAATCATTTTCAATATAGTATTGTAAATGCTTATGCATGTAATATGAAGGGATTAAACTCTAAATTATAGTAGGGTATATTGTTAAGCTTGTAATATGATGTGATTAAGCTGTAAGATATTATAGAATATTCATTTAAATTTGGATGTAAACATCTCACTAATGAAGAAGATTTGGGTTTAAGATGTATTTATTTTAATTTGTTTTATTATAAATATTTTTTGTTTTTGTTTTCTAGTTTGAGTTTTGAGATGACTCTAGGACGCTTAACTTGTGGCTCGAGTAGTTGAGATCTAGGGGCACTTAAGCTATCAAAATCACTTGGGGATTGTACCCAGCATGGGCCACACCAGCCCCATAGCATGACTGGATTTTTGCCCTCGGGGTTTCGAATCAGTGACATTTACACCATGAAATACTTTAACATAACACCCTGTCACCATTTGCTCTACGCCCTATAGATAATTATAATTGATTTTGAATTTTTTAAACAATCTTTATTTAATAGTTATTTATTTATTTTTAAGTTTATTAGCATTATTTATATACTTTTTGTAAGAACTTCTCACCTTTCTCACTCAAATATATTGATATATTTTATTCAAAGGACTACAAGTTTAAGATTTTTTTATACAGTTAAAGCCGAAAAAAATTCTATGCCGTATGAGTATCTTTTCAAGTTAGTGGCTTGCATTGCTTTCATCGTTGACATTTTCCCTTGAACCTGATGCATTGCTTTCATCGTTGACATTTTCCCTTGAACTTGAACCGCATGCATTGCTTTCATCGTTGACATTTTTAACTTGAATTGGCTTGCATTAAAGAAGACAAAAAGTTAAAACGAGGGTGTTGGTAGGCACACTATACCACATGGTCATACCAGGATACAATTTACCACATGGACTGCACATGAGGTCAGCATTGTGTGATCACATTAGCTTCTAGTTTAGATTGATTACTTATGGATTGAGCCTCTTGGATATGTAACTGCTCCCTCGAACTTGAAACAAGGATCATGATATTTTCCATTGCCCAGTTTCCCTGACATCGAAGGCAAATGCTATTCATATTCCAGGATTTCCATACATGGTTTAGTCACTTACATATATTGCCACATTATTTTTCCTTACTAAACGGATTATTCTAATGACATGGATTAAGATATAGCCACATTATTCCCCGGTGAGGTGCTAACTTTAATGACGTGGATTAAATCAATTGTTTTAGAAAGGAGGATTCATGGGATTAAAGCAATTGTTTTAGAAAGCAAGATTCATGAAAATTCAAATGTTTGATCTGATTTGAAACAGAACCATTTTTTTTTGGTTATCTTTCAAATAATATGGTCAACTGTAATGGTCAACTGTAAGTTTATTTATTTTTATCAATGCAAATAATATGGTCAACTCTAAGATTGTCGTCATATCAGAGTTTTTGTTTTTTTCCAATATCCAAATCTATACTTTACTGTTTAGATATCATTTATTTCAGTTCCATCTATGACATCTATATGCCATTTAATCGCATAAGTTTTCCACTCCATTCAAGAAGGCCTTAATAGGAAGCCCTGCCCTAGCTTTATCAAAACATAGAGCACTACACAAGTCAGTGAGATAATAAAATAATACCATTGTTAGGCACTGCATACCGAAGATGATTGTTGTCTTAGATTCCTTGATGTGCAATCTCAATCATCTCTCGGTGCTTTACACTAGTTTTAAAATTTGATGTTCATCCTTGTCAGATAAACACAAGATTTGTGATTATACATATTTTAACTATCCTTTTAATTATGTGCACACACGGTAAGGAAGTGATGAGGTGGCAAGCAACAATTTAAACATTTTTGTCATTATTTCTCAATGGTGAAACTTCTGATTTCATGGAAAATCGAGAATTTAGTAAGAGAACTCCATGTGATCGGTTGTGAAGATCAATAAATAATAATATTATAATTTTTTTACAAGTCATTGATATGTTATGGATAATTTAGGAAATTCTTAAAAAAAGGTTCATAATGAGTTTATTTATTTCAGTGAGTTAAAAATTCTTAGATGTAGTCTTTATGATTGAGAAGTATTAGCTTTAAAATATAAATGAGTTATTTATTTATTTTTTTACATTTTCAAATTAACAAATTATTAACAAATTTACATATTGTTAATTTTATGTTCATAAAACTTCAGATGCGGATGACAGAATTGACATGCTTGACAATCACATCTTACACTCCCATAGAGGTGGAGATCTTCTGCGCAGAGCCTTACCTGCTGTGGATCCTCAAATCGTTAGTCACTCGCATGAGACTCATAGAGTCAGGAATGATGGCGAGAAGACGGGACGGCTTCACCAGGTCCGGAGCATTACCTCGCTTCTCTCACCATTCATGAATATCATGATTAACCCATATTGCAACCACCCCCCTTCACTCGACCCTGCTAAGGTGATCAATCATAGCACGCAGATGCGTGCGAAGTCCACTCAATGCTATCCTCCTCGCACACAACCCAGCCCCTTAAAAATATGAGTTCTCAGCCTTTTTCAATACATAGTCTGTTATCTTTGCCTCTCGCCTCTTTAACTCTGTTCTGCGTTCTCCCCAACTTCAGAAGGCTGCGACACTCTACTTTCAGAGTCGCGCTACGCAGTCTCGCTGGGGTTGCCGCACCCCTTCTTGCACACCTTTCCCCCAGATATTCCCTCCCTGAACCCAAGCGCTGCTTGCCTTTTTGCGTACCCTCCCCTGAATTGCTTCCCCCTGCCTCTACACGCAATGGCTCCTAGACTTCGTCAGAGAACTATCTGAGGAGGAGAGAGAGGGGCTCTCCCTGGTCGATATAACTGTGGTGAGGACAATCGCCTAGAGTCGATGGAAGGCTCCTCTTCCAGCACTTTTGATCATGAGCGTCTCAATCCTGAGTAGAATGCAGAAGCCCCTGAGCAAGCTACGCAGAGAGGCAACCGAGGCCCGAGGAAGTCCACCATCTCTCCCTAGACGCACCTCCATCAATGCAAAACTGACCTGCTGCTTGTACAGGAGGAAGATAAGGATTTAGATGTCTGGGTGATGGATTCCGATGGCATCTGGACGTGTGTCCCTGATGGCGTTGATCCAGACTCCCCGCTCCTCTGCGCACTGGCCCACAATCCCAGGCGTACTGTGGTAGATGCAGAGGCAGCTGCTGCGCAGGCCCCTGCTTTCCCCATCAAGGAGGAAGTCCCCATCAGTGATGATGAAGACAAAAAGTAAAGTCTGCGCAACTGCACAAATATCTTATGTTTTTTTTGTCAAGCTTGCTATCTGTGCATTTTTGTTACCGTTCACATTTTACTGCTTAGATATGCCTGCGTTATTGTGCACAATGTAATTTTCTGTTTTAAGTTTTGTTTTGGTTGATTACCTCCCCCGAGGTAGACTAGAAACCATGTAACAAAGGTTGGGATTGGTTAAGCACAACTCGCCAACTTAGCTTGTAGCATATGTAACTTTTACGTTTTCGAATTAATAGAATAACCAAACTTACCAAAAAAAAAAAATTATGTTTATAAAAAAATTCAGTGTTAATTTTAACATTTTCAAATTAAACTTTGTTAATTTTATGTTCATAAAAAAATTAGTGTTAGTTTTAAATTAAATGTGTTTAAGTTTATAAATATTTTTATATTGTTGTATATTTTTTGGTTGTTAAATTAAAAATTTATCTTTTAAGATGCAAAGTAATAGTATTAATTAATATTGCAATATAAATGCAAACAAAAGCACTTGAATATAAATCCAAATACAAAGTCACAAGGTAAACTAATTGATTATTAATGCAAACAAAAGCACTTGAATATAAATGCAAATAAAAAGTCACAAGGTAAACTATTACTGCATAAATAATATTATTTTTTTTAATGTAAATTTGTATTATTATATAGTTAAATTAAATTTAAAAAATAAAATAAATGAGAAAATAATATTAGTTATATTAAAAAACAAAAATAAATATATTAAAGATATTATTGATAATTGATATTATAATTTAGTATGAAAGAGATATATAATTAGTTCCATGTTTAATATAATGTTAATATGTAATAATAAAAAAATTGTTAACCAATAATATTTCACTTTTAATCTAAATAAAATAGTTAATAAGATTTTATATTAATATTATATAAAAAAATAAAACAATTGAAAATAAAATAATTATATTTGTGTAATTATTTGAATATCCATAACTAATATATTTTAATATCAATTTCATATATGTTTTGATAAAGAAAGGGAAAAATATAAATATGTCAACTATAATAAAATATTTTGATGTCAATATTGAGCGATGTCTAATATATAATATGTTCGCTAAGTTGTGTGAGTTCTGAGATGATTGTATGCTTAACTTTTAGTTTGAAAAACCATGACCCAGGGGCATTTATGCTATCAAAATTACCTAGAGATCACACCCAATAGCGCTTAACATGATTGGATTTTTGCCCACGGAGTTTTGAATCAGTGACTTTCACATCACAAGTGCCTTAACAATACACTCAACCCCGTGGGCTTATCAAATATGTATATATTATATGAAACAATTTATTTATATATTTTTATCTCTTATGAATAAAACATTTTATTGGTATGTTGGTAAAAAAGTAGATATGTAATTCCTTCCATGTTTAACATGGAGTCGATACATAGAAGGAACCAACATAGATCCATTAATTTTATATTTATCAAAGGTTGAGAGGGATCAAATCTCTCGAGGTGCAAACATTTTTTCAAATTTTGCACCATAAAAAAGACATAATTTCTCTTCATACTTCATAAACCTAGAATTAAAATTATGTTATTATAATTCATATTCAAATTTAAATTAAAATTAATCAATATTTCTTAAACTTTTTACCATTTTATATATTTATGATATTATAAATTTGGATTTATATAATTACTATGAGATTCTTTTCAATTGTAAAGAAACTTTTTACCATTTTATATATTTATGATATTATAAATTTGGATTTATATAATTACTATGAGATTCTTTTCAATTGTAAAGAACAAGATATGTAATGGATTTGTGATTTAATAAATTGATGATTGAGATATTTTGAATGTAATTTATTTAAAAATGTTTAAATGTAATATAAAATTGTCTAAATGTAATTTTATTTATTAATAAATATGTATATTTATGATTTGAGAAATAAGATGGAAAAATGTATTAAAATAAGTGCTACATATTTGTTAGTTTCTATTGCTTAGTTTAAATATAGTTAAATAATAAAGATAAAGATTTCATGAATATTTTATATTAATAAAAGTTACAACTAAAAAAGATTTGATTGAATAGTACATTGCATTAACTAAATCAAATCATTTTTTCCCTATACTGGAGATTGATGATCATTATGTCCACAGAAACTATCTAGGCAGATTTACTTAAAAGGATAACTTCTCGCTCCCTCATTAACAAATCCTAACTCTAAGAGCTCTGAGGAGAATTGACCTCGTGACCTCCCATTAGCAAGGTGCTTTAACAACGGGAAATCGACCAATTGAGCTAACTTTTGGGAATTACTAAACTAAATCATCACATAATAACAGTACACCTAATCAAATGCATGAAAAATAAACCTAAATTATTTTGAAAAATAAATCAATTTCTCTTTTTAATATTAATTTTATAGAATGTAATCTAATTTTCAGTCAAACAGAAAAACAATTGATGGTCAAATTCAATTTCGATTAAATTATCTTTGTCTTGATAATAATATTAATTTATTAACATGTAAATTGTATTTTTAATTGATTAAGAATCAAATTCATTTTTCATTTTGTATTAGTAATTTCAATAATAAAATTTTAATAAGCTTTTTCTAATATTTTGTTTGTATATTAAATTTATTTTTTTGAAAAAAATAAAATTATTTCACAAATTTTTAAAAATAGATATTTTTAAATATGATGTGACAATTTTTATACTATTTGAAATCATTTATTAGATTAATAAATTAATTAAATAATATAAAACCTTAAAATGATTTCATAATTCCACTTAATAGTAAAATTATTTCGTAACTTTACTTAGTGTAGATGATTGTACTTTGTGTACGAAACTATATTCTATAGCTTTACAGAATTCAATTAAGTTGCATTGTTGAAATATGACAACAAATGTAAATAATGCAATTTTGGGCAAATTTACTTATTACCTGTTAGTTGGTTGTATAACGAAATGAAGTTAGAATAACGAAATAGCCTAGGTTAAATTGGATGGCCCAAGAGGCTTGTAAGATGTGGAGAATCATTATTGATTAATAGAGTTTCCAATCCCTTGCCCCGTGGAGGTTTCCTTGACACCTTGTCAAGGTTTTACCATGTAAAGCTTTGTGTGTATTTACCACTGTGTGTTTAATTCAGTTTATCATTCAGTTATATATTGTATTTATTTCTCCTTTAATGTGTTCCTGAGTACAATAAGTGGTATTAGAGCCGGTTAGCCGTGCCAGTAAGGAATGTAAGGGTTGCCGATTGCCATTGTGATTAAAATCGTAAGTGTATCTGTAGAACTGTCCGAAAAGAAGGGTTGTCGATTGCCACTGTGGTTAAAATTGATTTGCCATTAGTCAAGTCAGTTCTCTGTTGTGGGAACTAGGACGAGTAGATTGCTGAGGACGAGCATCTTGGTAAAGATCTACGAACAAGGTTGATTTTTCATCGGATGCTTTCTCTTTTCCTTTTGCTGAAACTGTAGCTATTGAAGATTCTGCTTTTGTTGATGCTTTTGATGATTGTCTTGGTTCCCACTTTATTGTATCTGTGGTAACATGCATATTCTTTTGAGGGAAGATATATCTTTCATCGGATTTTTTCCATCTGTTGATAAATGCCATTGGATCTATCTCAATATCCAAGAAAGAATCTTTCTTAGCTTTTCGAAAAGCAGGCATTGATTGGACAACCAATTCGACACCATCTAATAATTCCCACTTGAAAATTTGAAACATGCTAGTGGAAAGTTCGATGGCACATTGGATCCAAAGTTTACAATTATGGCTTTATATTGCTTCTTGTTGCCAACCTAATTCAAAAATTATTGCTGAATAGACCTGTGTTGATAACATTAGGCTAACTAAACAGACAACATCATCATTCCAGTTTCCTGCCACAACACTGATACTGATTAATTCCTTTTGATTAATTAACAATTTAATCACTTTCTGCTTTCCTTGAAGTTCTTCCAATGTCTTCATCATAGATATCTTTTCATTTAATCTGAGATTATTAAACTCTTTAAGCCAAAGACTTATTTTCTTAACTTCTTCAGTATTTTAGGCAAACACAGATTCATCAATTTTTTCTGACCCATAGATTTGAGCAAAAGGGTTTAGGACAATAGGATTTCTGAATTCTAAACTTTGATAGTCCCATGGTGTTGAAAAAGTTCTCAGATATTGCAAAGTTCTCTCAATACACTGAGAAGCTCTAATCTGTTTTTTCTTCCGACAATATCCATTCTTGATCTCCCAATCAGCAAATGGTTCAAATAATTCATACTGTGGGAAAGAATCTATTCCTGCAAAATGTTCATCAATTCTCTGGAGATATGCAGCTTCAAGTTCTTCAAAAAGATCAGGGATCCTTAATGACATTAAAATTTTTTCAATGTCTTCATTCATATTAATTTCATCCAGATCCATCATTTTTGCCGAAGTATAAACTGATAATGAAAAGTCTACACTTCCAATGATTTGATAATAATTCAAGGTTTTTAAGACTAAAATCATGGATTCAGTGTATGGTATGGACCACAAGTCATCAAGGGTTTTAAAATAGATTTTTACCTTCATATTGGGTAGAGGATATACCTTTACAAGCTCTGCATCTAGACCCAACAATACTCCCACATTTTTAGATTGCCATGCTTGGCATTTCTGAATCCATTGATTTCTTCGGATCCTCAGACCGACAACCTTCTTGATTTCTTCAGTTAATTCCCCAAGAATTAATTCAAGGATCTGAAATCTCTTTACAAAAGTTTCAAAATTATCATCTGCTGGAGTCTTACCAGGAAGGGAAAATATGTTAGGTCTTATGTTATAATGTATATGAGCTTTGTTCATATCTCTGGTAAGTGAATCAGCTAAATAATTTGAGTTTCTAGGTACCCAATCAACATCAAAATCATATTGTTGAAACCAAATTTGCCAGGCTAGCAACCTTCCTCTTGCTAACTGTCTTGAAATTTTTGCTGATAAGAAGTATTTGAAATTCATTGAATCAGTTCTTATCAAAAACTTAACTGGAGCCAAACATAACTCAAATTTTTGAATGCCATTAAATATGGCAAGTGTTTCCTTTTCTGCAGTAAAATAATTGTTTTGATGAGGTAAAAATTCGCCTGATGCATAAGCACATAAAATTTCTTCTCCCTTCTCCTCCTTTCTTTCAAAAAGGACTGCTGCCCAATAATCATCAGATGAATCTGTTTGAAGGATTAGAAATCCATCACCTGGAGGTTTAAGCTCTGGGAGTTTTTGACATTCAACTTTTAACATTCTGACTACTTTTGTGGCTTCTGGTGACCAACCAGAATGCAAATGCTTTATGATAGGAGCAGTGTTTGCAGACAATCTAGGAATGTACTTGTGGACATAATTCAATACTCCTAGAAAACGCTGAATTGTTTTGGTGTCCTTTAACTCATCAGGAATTCAGATAGCTTGGTTAAAACATGAGGCTGCATCTGAATTTTTCCATTTAAAATATGAATTCCTAAAAAATCAATGCTATCTTGAAATAGAAGCATCTTTTTCTCAGATAAAACAATACCATGCTTTCGTGCTTCTTCAAGAAAAATCTTCAAATGTTCCATATTAGATTCTAAATCCTGACTATGAATCATGATATCATCAATGTAAGTGACAATAAAATCATACCTGCCAAAAATGTAGTCCATTCTTCTTTCGAAGAAGGCTGGAGAATTCTTCAAACCAAATGGTACTACTCTCCATTGATAGAAACCTGCAGGCCATGTAAAAGCAGTTTTGTGCCGATCTTCCTCTTTAATTTGAATCTGATAATAACCAGATTTCATGTCGAATTTGCTAAAGATCTTTCTATTCTGTATCTTCTGCATTATTGTTTCTTGGTGAGGCAACGGATAGTTAAAGCTCTGTGTGATTTCATTTAATGGCTTGTAATTTATGACCATCCGAGCTTTTCCTCTAACTATCTCTGAATGATTTCTAACTAAGAAGGCAGAACAAGAATAGCGAGAAGAACTAGGTTCAATCAACTGTAAGCTCAATAGTTCTTCAATCTGCTTCTTTATCTCTTGTTCATCATTTGGAGTGCATGGGATAAATTTTCCTTTCACCCCATTATCATGCAAAGTAACTATCTCTTGTTGAGGACTCTCAACACTCCAAAATGCTTGAGGATTGTTTGAACAATTTTTTAGCAATTCTTCATAAATAGAAATTTGTTCTGGGGACCATTCTGGATTTCTATTTGCCATTTTCTTATTTTTCAACTGCATCTTTTCTTCATATATCTGCAACACTTCTTGCCAATTATTTGAATCATTTTGTGGTTTTCTAGCACCTAGCTTTTTCTGGCTATTCTCTTTTCTTGCTTTTGAGTTAGCCATTGTCAATCTTGGGACTGAAATTGCTTTTTTCCTGAAATTCAGAATGACTTTATCTACACTTATGGTAACGGGCAAGACAGAATTAATGAAAGGCATACCCAAAAATAAACTTGTAGTTGGGTCATAATGTTGAACTGCAGAAATCTTAACAATACTCTCCCCAACTTTTAAAGAAACATTATCCACATAATGAGTGAGATTTACAGTACCACCAATAGTTTCGGAAACAAGAATATTTGTCAAAGGTTTTCATAAACCTTTAAACAAAGAAGGGCGGGCTAAGTTATTTGAGCCTCCAGTGTCAATGAAAGCATCAACATTTATCCATTCACCCTTAACTTGAACTTGCATAGGGATATATAACAAATTGTTTGTTTTAACAATCTTCTTAAGAAGATTGCTTTCGGCGGCATCATCATATGCGGGAACAAGGAGTGATGAAGAAGGAGCTACTTTCTTCTGATAAGGATAAAAATAATTCAAACTTGGTGGAGAATCCTTTTTACCTATTTCTTTGACAATTGGAAGAGATTGTTCAGTAGACACTGTTTCATCTGAACTAGACTCGGAGGTTTCTTCAATGTTGCCTTCATCACTGTATTCATCACTGAAATGGAGTTCTGTTTCTGCATCTAGTTCTGAGAAATCATCTTCTGAACAATTGTAGCAACGATTCATTTTCTGAGCGGTATCTGGGATGTGCTCATTTTCAACGAAAGAAGCATCAGTTAAAATATATACATCGGATACTTCATCTTGAGAATCTACAACTGACCAATTATCTACAAAATCATCAATTTCTATACACGCTTTCAACTTATTTGAAGAGCTCTTAGGGCATTTTCGAGTGAAATGTCCCTCTTGTTTGCAGATAAAACAAGCATTGTCTTTTTTGGGCTGTCTGTGCTTCTTCAAATATTTGAATTTTCTGAAAGGCCTTTTGGGATTGGCTACTCGCTTTGGCTTAAATCTTCCATATCTCTTAGATTTTCTCTTTTTAAAACGTGTCCAAGGTAACACATCTCTACAAACTTCAAGACCCGGAGAAAAATCTTGAGCTTTCTTTTGCCAACATAGATATTTGACCTTTTCTTGACACCTAAACAGAAGATCTATCCTATAGATTTGTTCAATTTTATTTCCCTGAAGATCCAGATCTTTCATAATTAAATCACGTAGATTGCCAGGCAATTTTGACAAAAATGAAATCTTTTGGGTGGAGTCATTGGTAAGATTTTCTTTATAGATCTTAGACATATAGTCATTTCCAAATTGATCTGAATACTTCAAATCCTTTAACTCCATTCTTTCAAGATCTATTATAATTTGTTTTTTCTCATCTGCGGGCTTAGGGACAATTGAGTTTTTAACAATAATTCAAGAGTAGCTAAACCAACAGCAGCTACATTTAACCTTTTTTCCTCTGATGGTCCCATCCGCCAGTCATAAACAATCCCGACCATTCTTTTCTCTTCTAAAGCAAAGATAGATATATTATCCAATCTAGTTGTAACTTGTATCAGGTTTAAAGAACCAATCCAAATTCTTATAGACTTAGCTGGGTTTGTAGATTTGTCTAGATCTAACACAAAACCACTAGAGTTTGTGGCGAACAATCTTCTTCAACTCTAGGATATTTATGGACTTCTGTGAAAACATGAGCCTTTTGAATGGATTGCAGAATAAAAGATGGGAACTTAGAAGCAACATTTTCTAATGTGGCAATTTCACTTTTTGGTTTTTGGAAATTCAATGTTTTTGCTGTTTCTAATTTTTTCTCAGATGCTTGTATACTAGACTTGGCTTCACTGGCTTCTTGATTTTCATCTATGTCCCAATAATTGGGAGTATCCATGGAAATAGAAAATTTTGGAGCCTTTGATTCTTTCTTTTTCTTTTCTTTCTTCTTCTTCTCTTTTGCTTCTCTTCTCACCTTTTCTTCTTGTTGTTCTTCATAAAGAAGTCCAAGGTTATTCAAAATTAACTCATTTTGAGAACCCAGATCATTTAAAACATCTTCAGCATAAGAACACCATGTAGCAAGATAATTTCCAATTTGATATGTCTGGTCTAAATCAGTATAATTCAAGGCATTATGTTCTATTAAAGGAGCACTGTCAGCTTTGGTAGACGGCTGCTTGGACTGAGAAGAATTTGTGTTGAATTTTGTTTTTGGAGGCCATTTTCCTCCTTTTACAAAACGACGATTAGCATACTACCATTCTTCCATAGGTGGAAATTGGCTATTAGAGATTCTAGACATTTTATTTACAGCTAAAAAAGGCTTTGATTCAGGTATGTACAATTCATTTGAGGATAACACTAGTTCTGTAGAAGATACTTCACTAACAGGATGAGTATCATTCTTGCTTGAAGAAGAGACTTCGGGGAGTTGAATGGGCAAAACATGTCTTCTAGGCCTGAAAATAGGACAAGGAATCTCTGGCTTATTTGGAATAATACGTACTTGACCATTATTTATAGAGACTCTTTTTATCTTAGCTTCAGGATTTTTCGCTTCAGCAAGAGACTTGTATTGGAAATACCAATCATGAGGCAGATCAATGGGATCATATAATACACCTTCGACTTGAGCATTAGACAATCCAACTGTAACACAATCTTTCAAAACAGGTTGCTTCAGCTTGGGATGTACGGTATTGGTTAACTGGAAAGAGGTTTGTATAAGGACAGACAAATATTCACTATCTTCTATCATTTGTAGACCTTGAACCCCAACCATAAGTTTCCAGCATTCTTTCAAATGAGCATCAGTCAAACTAATAGAATAATCTGGAAAGATTGTTCCATACTGACATCCACTGGATAGATTACCCATGATTTTACCAATCCTAGCATGATCATAATTATGATGGCGAGTGTCAAATATTTCAGCTATGCAAGGGGTATTTAGACCATGTCTAAACAGAGGGGCCAGACCAATTCTGATACCTCCGAAATGGAGATATGAATACTTCTTTTCTTTGGAATACTGACGAAAGTTCTTAATTTCATTATCAGAGAACATACTTAAAGAAACTATTTGAACATAAGGGCCTGAAATCTTATCTTAACTTCAAATTCTTTCAAAAAATATTTCTTCTTAAAGATATAGGTAACAGGGAGCTTATACACATCAGTTGCATGAAGTGATGGAGGATTCCAGTTCTCAGGATTTTCAATCAGTTCATGAGATTCTTCATAAGAAATTGGAAAGGTGCGAGAAAGATTGCTCAGAAGTATCCTTCAATTGGTCTAGTAAGTTACTGAGTCCATCATCTTAAATTTTTGGTATCAGAGCCCTGTTCTCAATTCTCTAATGGCAAATTTGTTACGCTCATTCTCTTCCATTGATCGTAAAATAGTAACTGAAGTTTATTCTAGAGTTTTAGAATCAGACAGTGATCCTAATGAATCTCATGAACTGAATGAAAATCCTGAGAACTGGAATCCTCCATCACTTCATGCAACTGATGTGTATAAGCTCCCTGTTACCTATATCTTTAAGAAGAAATATTTTTTGAAAGAAGTCGAAGTTAAGATAAAGATTTCAGGCCCTTCTGTTCAAATAGTTGCTTGAAGTATGTTCTCTGATAATGAAATTAAGAACTTCCGTTAGTATGCCAAAGAAAAGAAGCATTGATATCTCCATTTCGGAGGTATCAGAATTGGTCTGGCCCCTCTGTTTAGACATGGTCTAAATACCCCTTGCATAGTTGAAATATTTGACACTCGCCATCAGAATTATGATCATGCTAGGATTGGTACAATCATGGGTAATCTATCCACTAGATGTCAGTAGGGAATAATATTTCCAGATTATTCTATTAGTTTGACCGATGCTCATTTAAAAGATTGCTGGAAACTTATGGTTGGGCTTCAAGGTCTACAAATGATAGAAGATAGTGAATATCTGTCTGTCCTTATACAAACCTCTTTCCAGTTAACCAATACCATACATCCCAAGCTGAAGCAACCTGTTTTGAAAGATTGTGTTACAGTTGGATTGTCTAATGCTCAAGTCGAAGGTGTATTATATGATCCCATTGATCTGCCTCATGATTGGCATTTCCAATACAAGTCTCTTGCTGAAGCGAAAAAGCCTGAAGCTAAGATAAAAAGAGTCTCTATAAATAATGGTCAAGTACGTCTTATTCCAAATAAGCCAGAGATTCCTCGTCCTATTTTCAGGCCTAGAAGACATGTTTTTCCCATTCAACTCCCTGAAGTCTCTTCTTCAAGCAAGAATGATACTCATCCTGTTAGTGAAGTATCTTCTACATAACCAGTGTTATCCTCAAATGAATTGTACATACCTGAATCAAAGCCTTTTTTAGCTGTAAATAAAATGTTTAGAATCTCTAATAGCCAATTTCCACCTATGGAAGAATGGCAGTATGCTAATCGCCATTTTGTAAAAGGAGTAAAATGGCCTCCAAAAACAAAATTCAGCACAACTTCTTCTCAGTCCAAGCAGCCGTCTACCAGAGTTGACTGTGCTCCTTTAATAGAACATAATGCCTTGAATTCTACTGATTTAGACTAGACATATCAAATTGGCAATTATCTTGCTACATGGTGTTCTTATGTTGAAGATGTTTTAAATGATCTGGGTTCTCAAAATGAGTTAATTTTGAATAAACTTAGACTTATTTATGAAGAACAAAAAGAAGAAAAGGGGAGAAGAGAAGCAAAAGAGAAGAAGAAGAAAGAAAAGAAAAAGAAAGAATCAAAGGCTCCAAAATTTTCTATTTCCATGGATACTCCCAATTATTGGGACATAGATGAAAATCAGGAAGCCAGTGAAGCCGAGTCTAGTATACAAGCATCTAAGAAAAAATTAGAAACAACAAAAACATTGAATTTCCAAAAACCAAAAAGTGAAATTTCCACATTAGAAAATGCTGCTTCTAAGTTCCCATCTTTTATTCTGCCATCCATTCAAAAGGCTCATGTTTTCACAGAAGTCCATAAATATCCTAGAGTTGAAGAAGATTTGTTCACCACAAACTCTAGCGGTTATGTGTTAGATCTAGAAAAATATACAAACCCAGCTGAGTCTATAATAATTTGGATTGGTGCTTTATACCAGATGCAAGTTACAACTAGATTGGATAATATATCCATCTTTGCTTTATCAGAGAAAAGAACGGCCGAGATTGTTTATGACTGGTGGATGGGACCATCAGAAGAAGAAAGGTTAAATGTAGCTGCTGCTGGTTTAGCTACTCTTGAATTATTGTTAAAAACTCAATTTGTCCCTGAGCCCGCAGATGAGAAAAAACAAATTATAACAGATCTTACAAGAATGGAGTTAAAGGATTTGAATTATTTAGATCAATTTGGAAATGACTACATGTCTAAGATCTATAAAGCAAATCTTACCAATGACTCCACCCAAAAGATTTCATTTTTGTCAAAATTGCCTGGCAATCTAGGTGATTTAATTATGAAAGATCTGGATCTTCAGGGAAATAAAATTGAACAAATCTATTGGATAGATATTCTGTTTAGGTGTCAAGAAAAGGTCAAATATCTATGTTGGCAAAAGAAAGCTCAAGACTTTTCTCCAGGTCTTGAAGTTTGTAGAGCTGTGTTACCTTGGACACCTTTTAAAAAGAGAAAATCTAAGAGATATGGAAGATTTAAGCCAAAGCGAGTAGCCAATCCCAAAAGGCCTTTCAGAAAATTCGAATATTTGAAGAAGCGCAGAGAGCCCAAAAAAGACAATGCTTGTTTTATCTGCAAACAAGAGAGACATTTCGCTCGAAAATGCCCTAAGAGCTCTTCAAATAAGTTGAAACCATGTATAGAAATTGATGATTTTGTAGATAATTGGTCAGTTGTAGATTCTCAAGATGAAGTATCCGATGTATATAATTTCACTGATGCTTCTTTGTCTGAAAATGAGTACGTCCCAGATACCGCTCAGAAAATGAATCGTTGCTACAATTGTTCAGAAGATGATTTCTCAGAACTAGATGTAGAAATAGAACTCCATTTCAGTGATGAATACAGTGACGAAGGCGACACTGAAGAAACCTCCAAGTCCAGTTCAGATGAAACAGTGTCTACTGAACAATCTCTTCCAATTGTCAAAGAAACAGGTAAAAAGGATTCTCCACCAAGTTTGAATTATTTTTGTCCTTATTAGAAGAAAGTAGCTCCTTCTTCATCACTACCTGTTCCCGCATATGATGATGCCGCTGAAAGCAATATTCTTAAGAAGATTGTTAAAACAAACAATTTGTTATATATCGCTATGCAAGTTCAAGTTAAGGGTGAATGTATAAATATTGATGCTTTCATTGACACTAGAGGCTCAAATAACTTAGCCCGCCCTTCTTTGTTTAAAGGTTTATGGAAACCTTTGACAAATATTCTTGTTTCCGAAACTATTGGTGGTATCGTAAATCTCACTCATTATGTGGATAATGTTTCTTTAAAATTTTGGGGGAGTATTGTTAAGATTTCTGCAGTTCAACATTATGACCCAACTGCAAGTTTATTTTTGGGTATGCCTTTCATTAATTCTGTCTTGCCCGTTACCATAAGCGAAGATAAAGTCATTCTAAATTTCAAGAAAAAAGAAATTTCAGTCCCAAGATTGACAATGGTTAACTTAGAAGCAAGAAAAGAGAATAGCCAGAAAAACGCAGGTGCTAGAAAACCACATAATGATTAAAATAATTGGCAAGAAGTGTTGCAGATATATGAAGAAAAGATGCAGTTGAAAAATAAGCAAAAGGCAAATAGAAATCCAGAATAGTCCCTAGAACAAATTTCTATTTATGAAGAATTGTTAAAAAATTGTTCAAACAATCCTCAAGCATTTTGGAGTGTTGAGAGTCCTCAACAAGAGATAGTTACTTTGCATGATAATGGGGTAAAAGGAAAACTTATCCCATGCACTCCAAATGATGAACAAGAGATAAAGAAGTAGATTGAAGAAATATTGAGCTTACAGTTGATTGAACCTAGTTCTTCTCACTATTCTTTTTCTGCCTTCTTAGTTAGAAATCATTCAGAGATAGTTAGAGGAAAAGCTCGGATGGTCATAAATTACAAGCCATTAAATGCAATCACAGAGAGCTTTAACTATCCGTTGCCTCACCAAGAAACAATAATGCAGAAGATACAAAATAGCAAGATCTTTAGCAAATTCGACATGAAATCTGGTTATTATCAGATTCAGATTAAAGAGGAAGATCGACACAAAACTGCTTTTACATGTCCTGCAGGTTTCTATCAATGGAGAGTAGTACCATTTGGTTTGAAGAATGCTCCAGCCTTCTTCCAAAGAAGAATGGTATGATTTTACTGTCACTTACATTGATGATATCCCGATTCATAGTCAGGATTTAGAATCTCATATGGAACATTTGAAGATTTTTCTTGAAGAAGCACGAAAGCATGGTATTGTTTTATATGAGAAAAATATGCTTCTATTTCAAGATAGCATTGATTTTTTAGGAATTCATATTTTAAATGGAAAAATTCAGATGCAGCCTCATGTTTTAACCAAGCTATCTGAATTTCCTGATGAGTTAAAGGACACCAAAACAATTCAGTGTTTTCTAGGAGTATTGAATTATGTCCACAAGTACATTCCTAGATTGTCTGCAAAAACTGCTCCTATCAGAAAGCATTTGCATTCTGGTTGGTCACCAGAAGCCACGAAATCAGTCAGAATGTTAAAAGCTGAATGTCAAAAACTCCTAGAGCTTAAACCTCCAGGTGATGGATTTCTAATCCTTCAAACAGATGCATCTGATGATTATTGGGCAGCAATCCTTTTTGAAAGAAAGGAGGAGAAGGGAGAAGAAATTTTATGTGCTTATGCATCAGGCGAATTTTTACCTCATCAAAAGAATTATTTTACTGCAGAAAAGGAAACACTTGCCATATTTAATGGCATTCAGAAATTTGAGTTATATTTGGCTCCAGTTAAGTTTCTGATAAGAATTGATTCAATGAATTTCAAATACTTCTTATCAGCAAAAATTTCAAGACAGTTAGCAAGAGGAAGGTTGCTAGCTTGGCAAATTTGGTTTCAGTAATATGATTTTGATGTTGATTGGGTACCTGGAAACTCAAATTATTTAGCTGATTCACTTACCAGAGATATGAACAAAGCTCATATACATTATAACAGAAGACCTGACATATTTTCCCTTCCTAGTAAGACTCCAGCGGATGATAATTTTGAAACTTTTGTAAAGAGATTTCAGATCCTTGAATTAATTCTTGGGGAATTAACTCAAGAAATCAAGAAGGTTTTCGGTCTGAGGATTCGAAGAAATCAATGGATTCAGAAATGCCAAGCATGGCAATCTAAAAATGTGGGAGTACTGTTGGGTCTAGATGCAGAGCTTGTAAAGCTATATCCTCTACCCAATATGAAGGTAAAATATATTTTAAAACCCTTGATGACTTATGGTCCATACCATACACTGAATCCATGATTTTAGTCTTAAAAACATTGAATTATTATCAAATCATTGGAAGTGTAGACTTTTCATTATCAGTTTATACTTCAGCAAAAATGATGGATCTGGATGAAATTAATATGAATGAAGACATTGAATTTTTTTTAATGTCATTAAGGATCCTTGATCTTTTTGAAGAACTTGAAGCTGCATATCTCCAGAGAATTGTTGAACATTTTGCAGGAACAGATTCTTTCCCACAGTATGAATTATTTGAACCATTTGCTGATTGGGAGATCAAGGATGGATATTGTAGGAAGAAGAAACATATTAGAGCTTGTCAGTGTATTGAGAGAACTTTGCAATATCTGAGAACTTTTTCAACACCATGGGACTATCAAAGTTTAGAATTCAGAAATCCTGTTGTCCCAAACCCTTTTGCTAAGATCTATGGGTCAGAAAAAATTGATGAATCTGTGTTTGCTGAAAATACTGAAGAAGTTAATAAAATAACTCTTTTGCTTAAATAGTTTAATAATCTCAGATTACATGAAAATATATCTATGATGAAGACATTGGAAGAAATTCAAGGAAAGCAGAAAGTGATTAAATTGTTAATTAATCAAAAGGCATTAATCACTATCAGTGTTATGGCAGGAAATTGGAATGATGATGTTGTCTGTTTAGTTAGACTAATGTTATCAACACAGGTCTGTTCAACAATAATTTTTGAATTAGGTTGGCAACAAGAAGCAATAATCGACCATAATTGTAAACTTTGGATCCAATGTGCCATCAAACTTTCCACTAGCATGTTTCAAATTTTCAAGTGGGAATTATTAGATGGTGTAGAGCCGTGTTACCTTGGGCACCTTTTAAAAAGAGAAAATCTAAGAGATATGGAAGATTTAAGCCAAAGCGAGTAGCCAATCCCAAAAGGCCTTTCAAATGGTCAAGTAAGTTACTGAGTCCATCATCTTAAATTTTTGGTATCAGAGCCCTGTTCTCAATTCTCTAATGGCAAATCTGTTACGCTCGTTCTCTTCCATTGATCGTAAAATAGTAACTGAAGTTGATTCTAGAGTTTTAGAATCATACTGTGATCCTAATGAATCTCATGAACTGATTAAAAATCTTGAGAAATGGAATCCTCCATCACTTCATGCAACTGATGTGTATAAGCTCCCTGTTACCTATATCTTTAAGAATAAATATTTTTTGAAAGAAGTTGAAGTTAAGATAAAGATTTCAGGCCCTTCTATTCAAATAGTTGCTTTAAGTCTTTTCTCTGATAATGAAATTAAGAACTTTCGTCAGTATGCCAAAGAAAAGAAGTATTCAGATCTCCATTTCAGAGGTATCAGAATTGGTCTGGCCCCTCTGTTTAGACATGGTCTAAATACCCCTTGCATAGCTAAAATATTTGACACTCGCCATCAGAATTATGATCATGCTAGGATTGGTACAATCATGGGTAATCTGTCCATTGGATGTCAGTATGGAACAATCTTTCCAGATTATTCTATTAGTTTTACTGATGCTAATTTAAAAGATTGCTGGAAACTTATGGTTGGGTTCAAGGTCTACAAATGATAGAAGATAATGAATATCTGTCTGTCCTTATACAAACCTCTTTCCAGTTAACCAATACCATACATCCCAAGCTGAAGCAACCTGTTTTGAAAGATTGTGTTACAGTTGGATTGTCTAATGTTCAAGTCGAAGGTGTATTATATGATCCCATTGATCTGCCTCATGATTGGTATTTCCAATACAAGTCTCTTGCTGAAGCGAAAAAGCCCGAAGCTAAGATAAAAAGAGTCTCTATAAATAATGGTCAAGTACGTCTTATTCCAAATAAGCCAGAGATTCCTCGTCCTATTTTCAGGCCTAGAAGACATGTTTTGCCCATTCAACTCCCCGAAGTCTCTTCTTCAAGCAAGAATGATACTCATCCTGTTAGTGAAGTATCTTCTACAGAACCAGTGTTATCCTCAAATGAATTGTACATACCTGAATCAAAGCCTTTTTTAGCTGTAAATAAAATGTTTAGAATCTCTAATAGCCAATTTCCACCTATGGAAGAATGGTAGTATGCTAATCGCCGTTTTGTAAAAGGAGGAAAATGGCCTCCAAAAACAAAATTCAGCACAACTTCTTCTCAGTCCAAGCAACCGTCTACCTAAGCTGACAGTGCTCCTTTAATAGAACATAATGCCTTGAATTCTACTGATTTAGACTAGACATATCAAATTGGAAATTATCTTGCTACATGGTGTTCTTATGCTGAAGATGTTTTAAATGATCTGGGTTCTCAAAATGAGTTAATTTTGAATAACCTTAGACTTCTTTATGAAGAACAACAAGAAGAAAAGGGGAGAAGAGAAGCAAAAGAGAAGAAGAAGAAAGAAAAGAAAAAGAAAGAATCAAAGGCTCCAAAATTTTCTATTTCCATGGATACTCCCAATTATTGGGACATAGATGAAAATCAGGAAGCCAGTGAAGCCGAGTCTAGTATACAAGCATCTGAGAAAAAATTAGAAACAACAAAAACATTGAATTTCCAAAAACCAAAAAGTGAAATTGCCACATTAGAAAATGCTGCTTCTAAGTTCCCATCTTTTATTCTGCCATCCATTCAAAAGGCTCATGTTTTCACAGAAGTCCATAAATATCCTAGAGTTGAAGAAGATTTGTTCGCAACAAAATTTAGCGGTTATGTGTTAGATCTAGACAAATCTACAAACCCAGCTGAGTCTATAAGAATTTGGATTGGTGCTTTATACCAGATGCAAGTTACAACTAGATTGGTTAATATATCTATCTTTGCTTTAGCAGAGAAAAGAATGGCCGAAATTGTTTATGACTGGTGGATGGGACCATCAGAGGAAGAAAGGTTAAATCTAGCTGCTGATGGTTTAGTTACTCTTGAATTATTGTTAAAAACTCAATTTGTCCCTGAGTCCGCAGATGAGAAAAAACAAATTATAATAGATCTTGCAAGAATGGAGTTAAAGGATTTGAAATATTTAGATCAATTTGGAAATGACTATTTTTCTAAGATCTATAAAGCTAATCTTACCAATGACTCCACCCAAAAGATTTCATTTTTGTCAAAATTGCCTGGTAATCTAGGTGATTTAATTATGAAAGATCTGGATCTTTAGGGAAAGAAAATTGAACAATTCTATTGGATAGATCTTCTGTTTAGGTGTCAAGAAAAGGTCAAATATCTATGTTGGCAAAAGAAACTCAAGATTTTTCTCCGGGTCTTGAAGTTTGTAGAGCTGTGTTACCTTGGACACCTTTTGAAAAGAGAAAATCTAAGAGATATGGAAGATTTAAGCCAAAGCGAGTAGGCAATCCCAAAAGGCCTTTCAGAAAATTCAAATATTTGAAGAAGTGCAGACAGCCCAAAAAAGACAATGCTTGTTTTATTTGCAAACAAGAGGGACATTTCGCTTGAAAATTCCCTAAGAGCTCTTCAAATAAGTTGAAAGCATGTATAGAAATTGATGATTTTGTAGATAATTAGTTAGTTGTAGATTCTCAAGATGAAGTATCCGATGTATATATTTTAACTGATGCTTCTTTGTCTGAAAATGAGTACGTCCCAGATACCGCTCAAAAAATGAATCGTTGCTACAATTGTTCAGAATATGATTTCTCAGAACTAGATGCAGAAACAAATCTCCATTTTAGTGATGAATACAGTGACTAAGGCGACACTGAAGAAACCTCTGAGTCCAGTTCAGATGAAACAATGTCTACTGAACAATCTCTTCCAATTGTCAAAGAAACAGGTAGAAAGGATTCTCCACCAAGTTTGAATTATTTTTGTCCTTATCAGAAGAAGGTAGCTCCTTCTTAATCACTACCTGTTCTCGCATATGATGATGCCGCCGAAAGAAATCTTCTTAAGAAGATTGTTAAAACAAACAATTTTTTATATATCCTTGTGCAAGTTCAAGTTAAGGGTGAATGGATAAATGTTGATGCTTTCATTGACACTGGAGGATCAAATAACTTAGCCTGCCCTTCTTTGTTTAAAGCTTTATGGAAACCTTTGACAAATATTCTTGTTTCCGAAACTATTGGTGGTACCGTAAATCTCACTCATTATGTGGATAATGTTTCTTTAAAAGTTGGGGGGAGTATTGTTAAGATTTATGCAGTTCAACATTATGACCCAACTACAATTTATTTTTGGGTATGCCTTTCATTAATTCTGTCTTGCCCGTTACCATAAGCAAAGATAAAGTCATTCTGAATTTCAAGAAAAAAGCAATTTCAGTCCCAAGATTGACAATGGCTAACTTAGAAGCAAGAAAAGAGAGTAGCAAGAAAAAGGCAGGTGCTAGAAAACCACAGAATGATTCAAATAATTGGCAAGAAGTGTTGCAGATATATGAAGAAAAGATGTAGTTGAAAAATAAGCAAAAGGAAAATAGAAATCCAGAATGGTCCCCAGAAAAAATTTCTATTTATGAAGAATTGTTAAAAAATTGTTCAAACAATCCTCAAGCATTTTGGAGTGTTGAGAGTCCTCAACAAGAGATAGTTACTTTGCATGATAATGGGGTAAAAGGAAAACTTATCCCATGCACTCCAAATGATGAACAAGAGATAAAGAAGCAGATTGAAGAACTATTGAGCTTACAGTTGATTGAACCTAGTTCTTATCACTATTATTGTTCTGCCTTCTTAGTTAGAAATCATTCAGAGATAGTTAGAGGAAAAGCTCAGATGGTCATAAATTACAAGCCATTAAATGCAATCATAGAGAGCTTTAACTATCTGTTGCCTCGCCAAGAAACAATAATGCAGAAGATACAGAATAGCAAGATCTTTAGCAAATTCGACATGAAATTTGGTTATTATTAGATTCAGATTAAAGAGGAAGATCGACACAAAACTGCTTTTCTATGTCCTCCAGGTTTCTATCAATGGAGAGTAGTACCATTTGGTTTGAAGAATGCTCCAGCCTTCTTCCAAAGAAGAATGGTATGATTTTATTGTCACTTACATTGATGATATCTTGATTCATAGTCAGGATTTAGAATCTCATAAAATTTGAAGATTTTTCTTGAAGAAGCACGAAAGCATGGTATTGTTTTATCTGAGAAAAAGATGCTTCTATTTCAAGATATCATTGATTTTTTAGGAATTCATATTTAAATGGAAAAATTCAGATGCAGCCTCATGTTTTAACCAAGCTATCTGAATTTCCTGATGAGTTAAAGGACACCAAAATGATTCAACGTTTTCTAGGAGTATTGAATTATGTCCACAAGTACATTCCTAGATTGTCTGCAAAAACTGCTCCTATCAGAAAGCATTTGCATTCTGGTTGGTCACGAGAAGCCACAAAAGCAGTCAGAATGTTAAAAGCTGAATGTCAAAAACTCCCAGAGCTTAAACCTCCATGTGATGGATTTCTAATCCTTCAAACAAATGCATCTGATGACTATTGGGCAAAAGTCCTTTTTGAAAGAAAGGAGGAGAAGGGAGAAGAAATTTTATGT
The DNA here is from genome assembly GCA_034641835.2 of Pinus albicaulis. Classification (NCBI taxonomy): domain Eukaryota; kingdom Viridiplantae; phylum Streptophyta; class Pinopsida; order Pinales; family Pinaceae; genus Pinus; species Pinus albicaulis. Next base: position 908,645,661 of record CM076570.1, read on the forward strand.
GCTTATGCATCAGGCGAATTTTTACCTCATCAAAAGATTTATTTTACCGCAGAAAAGGAAACACTTGCCATATTTAATGGCATTCATAAATTTGAGTTATATTTGGCTCCAGTTAAGTTTCTGATAATAACCGATTCAATGAATTTCAAATACTTCTTATTAGCAAAAATTTCAAGACAGTTAGCAAGAGGAAGGTTGCTAGCCTAGCAAATTTGGTTTCAGCAATATGATTTTGATGTTGATTGGGTACCTAGAAACTCAAATTATTTAGCTGATTCACTTACCAGAGATATGAACAAAGCTCATATACATTATAACAGAAGACCTGGCATATTTTCCCTTCCTGGTAAGACTCCAGCAGATGATAATTTTGAAACTTTTGTAAAGAGATTTCAGATCCTTGAATTAATTCTTGGGGAATTAACTGAAGAAATCAAGAAGGTTATCGGTCTGAGGATCCGAAGAAATCAACGGATTCAGAAATTCCAAGCATGGCAATCTAAAAATGTGGGAGTATTGTTGGGTCTAGATGCAGAGCTTGTAAAGGTATATCCTCTACCCAATATGAAGGTAAAAATATATTTTAAAACCCTTGATGACTTGTGGTCCATACCATACACTGAATCCATGATTTTAGTCTTAAAAACCTTGAATTATTATCAAATCATTGGAAGTGTAAACTTTTCATTATCAGTTTATACTTCGGCAAAAATGATGGATCTGGATGAAATTAATATGAATGAAGACATTTAATTTTTTTTAATGTCATTAAGGATCCTTGATATTTTTGAAGAACTTGAAGCTGCATATCTCCAGAGAATTGATGAAAATTTTGCAGGAACAGATTCTTTCCCACAGTATGAATTATTTGAACCATTTGCTGATTGGGAGATCAAGGATGGATATTGTCGGAAGAAGAAATAGATTAGAGCTTCTCAGTGTATTGAGAGAACTTTGCAATATCTGAGAACTTTTTCAACACCATGGGACTATCAAAGTTTAGAATTCAGAAATCCTGTTGTCCCAAACCCTTTTTCTAAGATCTATGGGTTAGAAAAAATTGATGAATCTGTGTTTTCTGAAAATACTGAAGAAGTTAAGAAAATAACTCTTTGGCTTAAAGAGTTTAATAATATCAGATTACATGAAAATATATCTATGATGAAGACATTGGAAGAACTTCAAGGAAAGCAGAAAGTGATTAAATTTTTAATTAATCAAAAGGCATTAATCACTATCAGTGTTATGGCAGGAAATTGGAATGATGATGTTGTCTATTTAGTTAGCCTAATGTTATCAACACAGGTCTGTTCAGCAATCATTTTTGAATTAGGTTGGCAACAAGAAGCAATAATCAGCCATAATTGTAAAATTTGGATCCAATGTGCCATAGAACTTTCCACTAGCATGTTTCAAATTTTCAAGTGGGAATTATTAGATGGTGTCGAATTGGCTGTCCAATCAATGCCTGCTTTTCGAAAAGCTAAGAAAGATTCTTTCTTGGATATTGAGATAGATCCAATGGCATTTATCAACAGATGGAAAAAATCCGATGAAAGATATATCTTCCCTCAAAAGAATCTGCATGTCACGACAGATACAATAAAGTGGGATCCAGGACAATCATCAAAAGCATCAGCAAAAGCAGAATCTTCAACAACGATAGTTTCAGCAAAAGGAAAAGAGAAAGCATCCGATGAAAAAGAAACCTTGTTCATAGATCTTTACCAAGATGCTCAGTACCCACTAAAGGAAATATAATATCTAGATTGGCTGAACCAATAAGCTTTGAACCGGACTTCCTCGTCAGATGAGGACTATGACAGTGACCGAAGTCCGAAAGGACCTTGGTAGTGCGTTTTATTTTTAATTATTGTACTCGAGAATATTGAGCAGACACCGTCTGGAATAGTAATATCCGACAGGACCCTCAATAATTCTCTTCTTTTCTTCGGCTATATAAGAATGTGTGAGTAAGGATGCAAGGCATCGCTATGTGTGTGTGTGTTTGTGTAAGCTTGCGAGTGTAAGTGTGTGCATGTAATGCTTTAAGAGATCAGAGACTGAGAGCTCTATTTTGAAGCATCACTTGGTATGTAACATTTTTACTCAAATTAATATTGAAGCCTACTGGGCTGTCTGTCTGAGGACATTTCGTTTCAAGATCACCTTAAGTTGGAGTTGTAAAGCGAGAAGAGAAGAGCAGGGGTGTCATAGTTGCTCATATTCCCGTGTGGAAAGGTGCGAGAAAGATTGCTCAGAAGTATCCTTCAATTGGTCAAGTAAGTTACAGAGTCCATAATCTTAAATTTTTTGATTGTTGAGGAAGAGAAAACTGTTGCCATTTCCGGAGAGATAGAGACGCACTTTGTCAGTGTAGAGGCTGATAACTGTTGCGCTCTGCTGTCATTGTAGGAGGGAAGAGCTTGAAAGGGCCGCGAATGAGTAGAAATTTTCTTTAACTGGAGCCGACTGTTTTTTTCCCACCACAAGAGTGCCTAATTTTGCAAAAGCCGTCGGTGGAGAGACAGAAGGTTGATTAAGGGATTGCCACCGAAAAGACCATCCGAGTAATTTTTTAATCAAAATAATTGTTGCTTGAAAGTAAAATTTTCAGAAACTTCTCAAAAATATGTTGATTAAAAATGGAGTAGGGTTTCTTTAGCTGAAGAAAAAAGAAATCATTTTTTGTTGTTGTTAAGCAAAAAAATAATTTGGGAAATCATTTTTTTTTAAGAACCCCAAAGAAAAATTGGGAAAATAAAAAAATTTTAAACCATATTTCGAAGAAGGGAAACATATTTTTTTTAAAACCTAGTTGGAAGAAGGGAAACCTGCAGATATATATATATATATATTTTAAACCCTAGTTGAAGGAAGAGGATTTGTAGGGAGAAATGGCAAACATGACGAATGCTAAATTTGAGGTGGAGAAGTTCACCGGCAAGAACAATTTTGCATTGTGGAAACTGAAAGTTAGGGACTTGCTAGTGCAACAAGGGTTGCACAAAGCATTAGATGGGGTGAAAAAACAACCTGCAAGCATGAAAAATTCAGACTGGGATGACTTGCATGCCCAAGCCCTCAGTACCATTAGTTTATGCTAGGCAGATGAAGTTTTCTTTAATATTGTTAAAGAGAGTGTAGCTGAAGGGTTGTGGGAAAAATTGGAAACCTTGTATATGACTAAATCATTGAAAAAATAGAATTTATTTGAAAATACAACTGTACAGTCTTCGGATGAAGGAGGGTACAAAAGTTGCAGAACATTTAAATATTTTTAATCCACTTATTTACGAGTTGTCAGATATGGAAGTTAAAATTCAGGAAGAAGACAAGGCTATAACTTTCTTGTGTTCTTTGCTCGAGTCATGGGACCACTTCGTAACTTCAATCAGTTTGAGCACTGCTGATACTTTGAAATTTGAATCAGCTGTCGGTGCTCTGTTATCTGAAGAAGTACGAAGTTATCTAGTATTGAAACAATTGCACCAGAAGCCATGGTGACCAGAGGTCGGTCAAAGGAAAGAGGGGAGAGAGAAAGGGGTTATTCCAGATCAAAATCAAAGGGCAGAAAGAAGTGTAAAGCCAAGTGCTGGTACTGCAGCAAAATTGGACATCTCAAGAAAGACTGTTGGAAACGAAAGGAGTCGGAAAACCAGAATAAAGAAGCAAATCTGTTTGATTCATGTATTATTGATGAAGTTTTAACTACTGAAGCTCTACCTGTTTGTAATGTCTCTTAAGATACTGAGTCCACACAGAAGTTGGTTCACTTCATATGAAAGTATAAATGGTAGTTCCATGTTTATGGGAAATAATGCATCTTGTTAGAATTTTAGGATGTGTAATATAAAAATTAAAATGTATGATGATACAGTTAAAACATTACCTGATGTTAGGCATGTACCTGAACTAAAGAAAAACTTGATTTCCTTGGGAGTTTTGGATTCGAATGGGTATAAATTTACAGGTCAAAATGGAGTGCTAAAAGTCTCAAAAGGAGCCTTGGTAGTTATGAAGGCTGAAAAGGTCGGAAATATGTACAGACTCAAAGGAAGCACTCAAGTTAGTGAAGCAGCGATTGTATCAGAAAAATCAGAAGAAATTTCTTGTCTATGGCATCAGCGGTTGGGTCACATGAGCATGAAAGGCCTTCTGGTACTGATGAACCGCAAGTTGCTTCCTGATTTGAAATCCTTGAATTTGGATTTTTGTAAACATTGTGTGTATGGAAAACAATGTAAACAAAGGTTCAAAACCATAAATTATAATAGTAAACAAATTTTAGACTACATTCATTCTGATCTGTGGGGACCATCTCGTATTGTGTATTATGGAGGTGCATTATATTTCTTAACATTTATTGATGATTTCTCCTGGAAAGTTTGGGTCTATATGTTGAAAAAGAAAGCTGATGTATTTAATGTTTTTAAACAATTTAAAGAAATGGTGGAAAATAAAACAGACAAATCAATTAAATGTTTAAGGATCGATAATGGTGGTGAATTTACTTTTTCAGAATTTGAGAAATTTTGTAAGGATGAAGGGATTGTTTGACATAAAACTGTTGTTTATACTCCTCAGCAAAATGGCATTGCTGAACGTATGAATCAGACTCTTATGGAAAGAGCCAGAAGCATGATAAACAATACTAACCTACCAAAGGAGTTGTGGGCAGAAGCAGTATCTACTGCTTGTTATTTAGTTAATAGATCACCTTCGGTTGCAATAAACTGTAAAATTCCTAAAGAAGTTTGGCCGGGTCAGTCTTGTGATTATTCGTATTTGAATATTTTTGGTTGTGATGCCTATGCTCTTATTCCTAGAAATCAACGTTCAAAGTTAGATCCAAAATCGAAATATTTGTGTCTTTTTTGGGTATGATTATGCAGTGAAAGGATATAGGTCATGGGATCCTTCTTCACGGAAGATAGTCATTAGTAGAGATGTAAAATTTGATGATTCTTCTCTTCAAAAATCAGATGTTGGAAAAATTGAACAGGAACAGTTATCGCCAAATCAACAAATTCAATTGGAGACTAAAATTTTTCTAGAAAGTCGAAAGGAAGGAGAGACTTCTGATGAAAAAGGTGAAGAAGCAAAGGAAACTGAGGAAATTCCAGAACCGATTCAACAACCAGTCACTCTAAGAAGGCCTACGAGGGAAAGAAAAACACCTAAAAGGTATAAAGACTCTACTTCATCTTTTGCATTGATTACTAAATATGGGGAACCTTCTTGTTATCAAGAAGCAGTAGATCATGCAGATAGTGAAATATGGAAAAAGGCTATGGAAGAAGAAATGGATTCCTTAGCCAAGAACAATAACTGGATCTTATAGAACTTCCTGAAGGGAGAAGTGTTATTGGGTGCAAATGGGTCTTCAAGTTGAAGAGAAAATTTGATGGAAGTATTGAGAGGTATAAGGCGAGGCTGGTTGCAAAAGGATATTCTTAGGTTGAAGGTATTGATTTTCGTGAGATTTTTTCACCAATCGTGAAACTTGTTTCTATTCGTACTGTGTTAGCACTAACTGCGTTACTTGACCTTGAGTTAGAACAATCATATGTTAAAACAAACTTTCTTTATGGTGATTTGGATGAAGAGATATATATGGATCAACGATAAGGTTTTGTACAAGGTCACAACAGAAGATTAGTTTGAAAGCTTAGGAAATCATTGTATGGCCCGAGGCAGTCACCTAGGAAATGGTACAAGAAGTTTGACTCCTTCATGGTGAGCCAGAATTTTATCAGAATTGAGTATGATCATTGTGTATACTTCAAAAGTTTCAATGGCATATTCATTATCTTGGTGTTGTATGTTGACGATATGCTTATTGCACGCAAAAACATGGAAGAAATCAACAGGTTAAAGGCTCAACTCTCTATGACATTTGATATGAAGGATCTTGGAGCGGAAAAACATATCTTGGGCATGGAGATACACAGAGAAAGGAAGAATGGTAAGCTTTGGTTATCACAACAGAATTATGTGGAGAAAGTACTTGAAAAGTTCGGTATGAACAATGTGAAACCTGTTAATGTTCCATTAGCTTCCCATTTTAAGCTTTCTTCAGATTTAAGTCCTAGAAATAATGAAGAAAAGAAGTATACGTCTTGTGTACCATTTGAAAATGCGATAGGAAACTTAATGTATGTGATGGTATCTACAAGACCTGACATTTCACATGCTGTTGGAGTTGTCAGCAGGTTCATGGAAAATCCAGGAGAAAAACATTGGAAAGCAGTGAAATGGGTGCTTTGGTATTTGAGAGGCACAAGTGACCATTGCATCAGATTTGATGGTCGTGAAGGTTCAGTTTGCAGATATGTGGATGCTGATTATGCAGGTGATTTGGACAAAAGAAGGTCTACTACAGGTTATATTTTTACTCTTGCAGTTGGATCAATCAACTAGATGTCAAAGCTTCAAGAGACCATTGCTTTGTCCACTACTGAAGTATATAGATGCTTTAGATGCCTGTAAAGAGGTAATTTGGTTAAAATTTTTGCGTGATGAGATTGGAAGGACGCAGGAGAAAGTGAATGTATTCTGTGACAGCTAGAGTGCTATTCATTTGGCTACAAATCCAGCCTATCACAACAAAACCAAGCACACCGATGTAAGATATCACTTTGTGAGACATGTAATCGAAGGCGGCAAAGTAGTTCTCAAGAAGGTTCGTACACAAGAGAATCATGCGTATATATTCATGAAGCTAGTTACAGTAGAGAAGTTGAGATGGTGTCTCACTTCTCTTGGCTTTTAGAAGAGATGATGAATGGGCATGGGCAAGGGATTAGGAAAATTGTTGTCAAGGTGGAGTTTGTTGAAATATGACAACAAATGTAAATAATGTAATTTTGGGAAAATTTACTTATTACTTGTTAGTTGGTTGTATAACGAAATGAAGTTAAAATAACGAAATAGCCTAGGTTAAATTGGATGGCCCAAGAGGCTTGTAAGATGTGGAGAATCATTCTTGATTAATGGAGTTTCCAATCCCTTGCCCCGTGGAGGTTTCCTTGACACCTAATCAAGGTTTTACCACATAAATCTTTGTGTGTATTTACCATTGTGTGTTTAATTCAATTTTCCATTCAGTTATATATTGTATCTCTTTCTCCTTTAATGTGTTCCTAAGTACAATATGTGTTTGGGAGTCAACAATGTTTGGATTTGGCGAATATATGTTGGAGTAGTTTGAGTATCCTTACACCCTAGTTACAAATTGCTATTGTCTCGTGTAAAGAAGACCTCTTGCAAAAGAAAAATGAAGTTATATATGCGAATGAACTTTGCTAATTTATCTTTGTTGCTTAAATTTTTTTGTAGGAGAATAATGAAGTTATATATGCCAAATGAACTTCGCTAATTCATTTTTATTGTAAACCATTATGATCAATTTCTTCCAAAGAATTAATAAACTAAATTTTGTTTGAGGAATGATTAAGTTGGTTTGTATAGTAAAACTTTGACTTGTTAAACTTCTTCTTTATGACTAAATAATGAATCCTTTCATCATTAAGACCTTTAAGCTATTTATGTTTTGTGGTGTATTTTTTGGATCCATCACATCAAGTGATTTGTTATACCGATGTTTCGAACCATCTATTGAGGTTCATCATCAAAATAGAAATGTGAGAAAGATTGATCTCATAAATGAGGAATAAATAGGAGGGGGTTGTTGAAAATGCAACAAGATGATGGAGCTTAGTGAAAAGAAGTCGCCTTCACTAAGTGGGCCCGCAGGCTATTTTTGGCGCAAAGTCTATTTTTAGACTATGTCTATTTTTAGACATATGGATCATGGTCTATGAGTTGCAGGATGCTATTTATGGATGATTGGTCGAGTTGGTAAAAATAGATGGACCTCTATTTTTAGACATTGGGCGGTTTCTATTTTTAGAATGTCGGGCTAAAAATAGAACAGTCAAATATTATTAACCCTTAATAATATTTAGACTATAAACATTATCTTATCTTCTTGGAGCACTTCAGTTTGATGCTTGGATGTGGCACATGCAGCTGACAGAAGGAAATATGATTTTCCTAAGTGTTAGTTGAGCTATTGCATGGTTGACTTCAGTTAGAACTCATGTGGCAGAGTTTGGTGGAGTTGATGAGACAGTTGGTGGAGTTGTGTTCGGTTTAACTTAGTTGAACTAGTTGTATTTAGTCTAGCTGATAAATACACTAGTGATGAGTGGTGTGAATTAATTATTAATTAATTCACTAATTATTAACTCATAAATCAACTAAAGAATACATCAGTTAACTGCAATGCATGGACAGTTCAGTGGAGACCAGTGTTAGAGGTGGGTGAAGGGGTGAGTCTACAATCAGTTGTGACTATAACTGTGCATGAGCTTTGCACACAGTATGTGTAGAAATTAGCTGAATAAATCACTTATTCACTGAATATTAACCCGGTCATATATCAATTTCGAATTGCATACATAACACATAACCTTCTTCTACAATTAATTGTCATATGCGGAAATAACAGAAGCAATCTCACATCAAATAAATCACACATTAACTTAGTATGTATGGGGAAAGCCTATAGCTGAAAACCCCGCAGCTATTGTGTATATTATAATGGAGAAATCAAGTAACCAATAAAGTACAATACTCCTCACAAGTACTCAGTACTCTCTCATGAAGTTACTCACAATCTAGCTTGGTTTTGAACAAGTCTCGGGTTCAAAACACACCACTAACTGCCTTGCCTCTATTGCGCAATCATGGCCTGTATATGAAGAGGTTCAAGGTTAGAATCCCCTTGCCTTGACTGCGCAATTGTCATGGACAATTCCTCCAAGTGTAATGCAAATCTCATGCAAAACAAATCTACCAACTGATAGCTTTACTCACCCTTTCATCTACCTCTTCCACTGGTCTCCACTGAACTGATCATGCACTGTAGTGAACCGAAGTGTTCTTGAGTTGACTAATGAGTTAATATTTAGTAAATTAAATATTATTTAATTTACTCCACTCATATCTAGTTGATTAGTTAGTTAACTAATCCCAACTAGTTCAACTAAAACAAACAGAACACAACTCCACTATCTGTCCCGTTAACTCCTCCAAAACTCCTGCCACTGAAGTCTAATTGAAGCCAACCATGCAAGATGCCATCAAACCCTAGGAACCACGTGATTCCTTGTGTCAGTTGCATGAGTCACCTCCATGACTCAAACTGAAGTGCGCCAAGAGAGTAAACTGTTGTTTATAGTCAAAATATTATTAAGGGTAAATAATATTTGACTTCCATATTTTTAGGAGATCAGTCTAAAAATAGTCTGGGTCCTAAAAAATAGGGTCTCATCTATTTTTACCGACATGTCGCATACTTCAAGAATCTCCAAGTAGAATTCCCAAATTATGCTCCGTATGTCTAAAAATAGACATAGTCTAAAAATAGACTTTGCGCCAGAATTTGCCTGCGGGCCCACTTAGTGAAGGCGACTTCATTTCACTAAGCTCCATCATATTGCTGCATTCTCAACACATTGATTGAGATTTCCAATGAGGATTGCGTAGTACAAGCCAGTGGGATTCGAACTTGGATCTAATCATTATTCATCTTGGATTGCGCAGTAGAGGCAGGCAGACTTGTGGAGGAGATTTGAACCTGTGACTTGTTCATCTTCCGTGCTAGTTTGTGTGTAGCATGTGAGATAGTGCTGAGAGCTGTGAGAGCTTTGTGCTATGTATTGTTACATGTTCTTTATCATTATAATATACAGATAGTTGGGGGTTTTCAGCTGTAAGCTTTCCCCATTACATACTGTGTTATATGTGTGCTTGATTATGTTTTAATGTGTGCATGCGACTGCTTCTATTTCCGCAAATTGATGATCAATTGTAGAAGAGGTTATGTATTATGCATGAAGCTTAAATAGTGTGTAATCAGGATAATATCGGTGAATAATTCAGCTATTATTCAAATTTCTACATGGTATCAGAGCGAAATTGATCATCGGATCTGTTACAGTGATTACAATTTATTTCGGTAGACAGAGTCTGTAAGCGGGCCAGGTAGCCTCTGGATCCATCCTTTCTTTGAAAGGTGATATATCCAGTAAATGCCCCTACATTCGATCTCTGTGCTAGAAATACTTTGTTCTCACAGATCAGAATCGGTTGAGTTTTGAGCTGGTGGAATTCGAATTTGCAGCAGTGTTTTCTTGGTGTCGAAGTCAAAATTTCTTTCAACGGATTGCGATTGGAGTAGCTCTTGAAGGCAACTCGAATTATATTGCATGGAGAGATAGGATGGAGGCATTGTTAGATGACAATGGGCTAAAGGAGTTCATAGATGCGGAAGTCCCAAAGCCTACTGATGCTGCTCAAGTTGAGGCTTGGCAAAAGAAGACATCAAAATGTCGAAGGATTCTGTTGGAGGGCGTGAAGGATCACATTGTATCCAGCCTACATGGAAAAGCTTCTCCATACTTGATGTGGAAAGCGTTGACAGATTTATTCCAAATCAAGAGCGACCAGAGGAATTTGGCGCTCAAGGATAAACTCAGACACATAAAGATGGAGAAAGGCGACAGTATGCCCAAGTACCTCACAAAGTTCATCCAATGCAGGGATGAGCTGGGAAGTGTGGAGGTGACTGTAGATGATGAGGAATTGGTGAGCTTGGCTCTCCTTGGTCTTCCGAAGAGTTGGCATGCCTATCAGGATTCTGTCAATGGTCGGGAGAAATTGCCAGGATGGGAGAAAATTTTGTCGGATCTTGTGCAAGAGGAGATAAGGCGGAGTACCAGGGACGGATCTTCATCAAAGGCATCTGATGAAGAAAATTGCGCTTTGGCTGCCAAAGCAAAGAAGGGGAAGAGCAAGAAATTTTCTCATTCCGGTGTGAAAGGCAAGAAGCAGGACATGTCCAAAGTGAAGTGCTTTCACTGTCACCAACACGAACATTATGCCACAAATTGTCCGCAGAAGAAGAAAAATAAGCAAGCTGCTGGATCTGCAGCGGGAGAGGCCTTGGCCTAGCAGTTTGAGCTAGATTTTTCGCTGATCGCATGCTTGGTCTCAAGTGTGATGGGATCAGTATGGTTCTTGGATAGTGGTGCGTCTTTTCACATGACAGGAGTTCGAGATTTGTTTTCTGATCTGGATGAGAAAGATCTTGGAGTGCACATTGAGATGGGCGATGATGGTAGATACAGTGCGACCGGTATCGGTACCATTTCCTTTGAGAGGGAGTCTGGTAAACCCTTTGTATTGAAGGAAGTGATGCATGTTCCAAGATTGAAGAAGAATCTTATCTCTGTGGTGATGTTAGAAGAAAAGGGATATGATGTTGTCTTTAGCGAGGGAAAGGCTTTCCTGCGCAGTAAGGCAACTGGTGAGACCTGGAGGATAGGGGTTCAAGTTAAGAACCTTTATCAATTGCATTCAGATGGGCACACACAACAATGTAGATACAAGGCGGGAAGGAGTGGTGGCGGGATGATGAGAGCTGTGGCACCGGAGATTGGGCCACACTCACCATGGAGCTTTGAAGATCTTGTGTGATTTCTATTGGGCTTCCTAAGGGCACCCTTGCACAGTCAGATCAGTGCAAGGGGTGTACTTTGGGAAAATTTGTTAAAGCCACCTTTCACGAGAAGGATAGTCGTGCCACGATGATCCTTGACAGAATTCACACAGACGTGTGTGGACCTTTCTCAGTAGCTTCGACAGCAAAGCACAAGTACTATGTGATCTTTGTTGATGATTTCTCTCGGAAGTGCTGGATCTTCTTCATGCAGAAGAAGAGAGAGACATACTCAAAGTTCTGTGAGTTCAAGGCGCTGGTTGAGAAGGAATTGGGGAAGCATGTGAAGGCTCTTAGGAGAGACAATGGTGGTGAATTCATCTGCAGCGATTCAGGACTTTTGGCAGCGCAGTGGTGGACTATTTGTTTCTCGGGGTAAGTATGCCTGGGAGATACTGGAGAAGTTCAACATGCATGGCTGCAAGCCTGTTGATACTCCTCTTCCTGGTGGATGGAGGAAGGAGGATGCTACTTCGGCGGAGGTAGTGGATGCCACTGTTTATCGACAGTTGATGGGGTCGCTTATGTATCTGGTCAATACACGACCCGACATATGCTATGCTGTTAACCAGCTTTCACAAGCTATGGTTAAGCCTACCAAGCTCTTTTGGAAGGTGGGGAAGCATGTATTGAGATATCTCAGAGGCACATCAGGATATGGATTGTGGTACATACGGGAGGATGAGGTGAAGCTATGTGGCTTCACGGATGCAGTGGGCGGGAGCCCAACGGACATGAGAGAAGAGCACATCGGAGGGATCTTCAGTGTAGTTCGGCAGTAGTTTCTTGGTACAGCAGGAAGCAGAGATCTGTGGCACTCAGTTCAGCAGAGGCTGAGTATATGGCAGCAAGCTTGGCTGCATGCGAGGCCATATGGATGAGGAAGATCCTGGTCGGGTTATTCGGGTCACACTTGGAGCCTACTGTGATTTATTGTGATAACCAGAGTTGCATTAAACTCTCGGCTAATCCAGTATTTCATGATAGATCCAAACACATCGACATCAGGTACCATCATATCAGAGATTGTGTGCGGCGGAGAATCATGTTACTTTCATACATTCCCACGGAGGATCAGGATGCTGATATCTTGACGAAGGCGCTCACCAGGAGAAAATTCGAATACCACAGAGGCAGGATAGGGGTTGCAGATAATCCATATCTTGTTGAGAGGGAGTGTTGAAAATGCAAGAAGATGATGGAGCTTAGTGAAATGAAGTCGCCTTCACTAAGTGGGCCCGCAGGCTATTTTTGGCGCAAAGTCTATTTTTAGACATATGGATCATGGTCTATGAGTTGCAGGATGCTATTTATGGATGATTGGTCAAGTTGGTAAAAATAGATGGACCTCTATTTTTAGACATTAGGCGGAATCTATTTTTAGACTGCCGGGCTAAAAATAGAACAGTCAAATATTATTAACCCTTAATAATATTTAGACTATAAACATTATCTTATCCTCTTGGAGCACTTCAGTTTGATGCTTGGATGTGGCACATGCAGCTGAGAGAAGGAAATACGCTTTTCCTAAGGGTTAGTTGAGCTATTGCATGGTTGACTTCAGTTAGAACTCATGTGGCAGAGTTTGGTGGAGTTGATGAGACAGTTGGTGGAGTTGTGTTCGGTTTAACTTAGTTGAACTAGTTGTATTTAGTCTAACTGGTAAATACACTAGTGATGAGTGGTGTGAATTAATTATTAATTAATTCACTAATTATTAACTCATAAATCAACTAAAGAATACATCAGTTAACTGCAATGCATGGACAGTTCAGTGGAGACCAGTGTTAGAGGTGGGTGAAAGGGTTTGATTGACTATCAGTTGTGACCATTGATTGTGCATGAGATTTGCACACACTTTGATGGAGATTGCCAATGAGGATTGCGCAGTTGGAGCTAGTGGGATTCGAACTTGGATCTCACTCATTACTCACTTGGATTGCGCAGTAGAGGCAGGCAGACTTGTGGAGGAGATTTGAACCTGTGACTTGTTCATCTTCCGTGCTAGTTTGTGTGTAGCATGTGAGATAGTGCTGAGAGCTGTGAGAGATTTGTGCTATGTATTGTTACATTTTCTCTATCATTATAATATACAGATAGTTGGGGGTTTTCAGCTATTGCTTTCCCCATTACATACTGTGTTGATATGTGTGCTTGATTATGTTTTAATGAGCGCATGCGACTGCTTTCTATTTCCGCATATTGATGATCAATTGTAGAAGAGGTTATGTATTATGCATGAAGCTTAAATAGTGTGTAATCAGGATAATCTCGGTGAATAATTCAGCTATTATTCAAATTTCTACAGGGGTAAGGAATGGAAATAAATGAACCGACAAGTCTAAATTATATTGGCATTTTAATATATATTTTTAACTATTAATAAATTCAAATTTATTTCTAAATTTTTATATGGTTAGGCTTTATAACTTATATAAATGTATTATGTTAATGTGTTTATTTAAATGTATATATAATTATAATTTTTTTTTAAATTTATAATGACAATAATTATAATATTTTTAATTTATAAATTCTGGATTAATTACATAATGATGAGAATTTGTAATTAATTTTTTTATATAAAGATAAGTATTTGTTATTTTTAATGAAAGTAAAGGAGTAAGTTTGAAATTATGATAATTATGTGATAATAATATGAAATCATTATTATGAGAGTTAAAATAGTAAATGAAGGACTAAAATTTATTTTATAAGAGTTGGGGTATGTTATCAATAGATTAAGAGGTTTGAAATTTATTAAGTGAATTTAGGTTTAATAAATGTGGCATTATTATGCATAATTGTAATGAAAAATGAGCCCATTTACATAAAATGTTTAAGGTTGGGAGTAGGTTATCCTTGAGGTCAATGTGGGAATCTAATTCTCACTAATGTTACACCCTTCATTGTGGTTGAGGTTATTTGGATGTTTATTAATTTCTAGGGCCTCTCTAAATTTCCTGTGAAAATAATGGTCAACCTTGGCTATGATGCGAGAGTCTTCAATGCATATGTGATGTTTGGCCTTGTTTGAATGCTCAGCTAGGGCAGAGGTTTTGGAACGATTGTGTTTTATGTCTACAAAGTGTTCTTGGATTCTATTTTTGATGGAGTGCCCAGTTTCCCCGATGTATAGCTTGCCACATGAGAAAGGGATGAGATAAACCCCTTTTTGGAATTTAGGATCAAGGGGATCTTTAACTGACCTGACATTGCTGCGAATAGTGTTCATAGGTTTGAAAGTAGCAAAGATGTTATTTTTCCTTAAAATGTTGGCAATCCTATCAGTGATACCGTGGATGTAAGATAAGTTGACCCTACCAACAGTGTGTTATCATTGTTTATAATGTTCTTTTTATTGTTATTCTTAGGTTTGTTGGCATTACAGAAGGCTCAGATGGCTTGATGTTTGTTATACCCATTTCTAGAAAACACATCCATGAGATGTACCTTTTCAGATTCCAAATGATCTTTGTCAGAAATTCTTATAGCCCTAGTTGCAAAGGTGTTTAGGAACCCAAGTTTTTGGGTGGGATGATGGTGAGAGGTGACATGGAGGTATTGCTCGGTATGTATCTTTTTTCTATAGACTTGGTGGGATAACGATCCATCAGGGTTACAAGAGAGGAGAATGTCAAGGAAAGGAAAGCTGACATTAATTTCAGTTTCCATGGTGAACTTGATTGAGTTAGATAGACTATTGAGGTGTTGTTTGAAACCCTATAGTGTATCCTTCCCATGGGATCAAATGACAAAGGTGTCATCCAAAAATATTTTCCACCATTTAGGTTTGAGGGGGGTGGAATCAAGAGCTTTGGTTTCAAAGTCTTCCATGAATAAGTTGGCAATGATGGGGGATAGAGGAGAGCCCATAGTGACACCACAAGTTTGTTCATAAATTTCCTCTTAGGCAAGTTTCGATGAGTCTACGAGTGTTCGGATCAATTGATTTTCTCATGACATCGATGGCTTCATTGATGGGAATATTGGTGTACGGAGAAGTAAAATAAAAACTAACTAATATGTCATTGGGATCTAGTTTAATATTTTTAATTTCATTAATAAAGTGAGTAGAGTCTTTAATAAATGAATCCGTCTTGCCAACAATAGGTTTAAGTTTTTTGGCTAAGTGTTTAGCAAGATGTTAAGAAGGACCACCAATAGTGTTTACTATGGGTCTGATGTGAATACCTTCTTTGTAGATTTTGGGAGCACCATATATTTTAGGAGTATAAGGGTTGCTTTCAATGAGGTTCTTGATGTCATGTAAATTTCTCTTTTTGATTAGGTTATTAATTTCTCTGGTTATTCTTTTCAAGGGATTTTTATTTAATTTTCTGTAACAACCACTATTAAGGAGGCGATCCATCATTTTTTGATTATAGTCATTTGTATTGAAGATTACCATGGCTCTCCCTTTATATGCTTTTAGTACTATGATGTTGGGGTTGGAGTTTAAAGATTTTAATTCAAGGAACTCATTTTTACTGATATTGCTCTTAGGTTGTTTGGATTTTCTTAAGATGACAGAGCATTCTTGTCTTATTATTTCTTTATGTTATCAGGAAGGTCCTTTATGGAATATTCTACATGGCTGAGGATATCTTCAAATGGAATGTGCCTAGGAACAATGGAGAAATGGAATGCACCTGGGAACAATGGAGAAATTTAGACCCTATTTATGTTTTATTAGCCTACAAAGTCAATGTAGACAATAAAGAAGTACGGGCTGAAGAAACAAGAAATTTTTAATAATATATTTACATACTTTATTTCTAAGGATTTCAATATGGTTTTCATTTATGAATGAGAGAAAGTAGTTATTATTAATAAATTATAAATTATTATTAATTAATTATAATTATCAATTCATATATGTTAGATCATTGAAAATGGCGATTGTGAGAATGACGAGGGTTTGGAGTTTATGTAGGTCCCTCTTGAATGTAGTTGACACAAACCTAGATTCCTTAGCCTAACTTAGAATTGTGACTACCAAAGATTACAATTGGATTTGCCTTTTCGACTTTCTTTTTGTCCCTCAATGTGTCCTTGTATCTGAGTGGTGGCTCCATTCTGAATGTGGTTCTTTCGTTTTGAATTAGAATGCCCCTGGGCTTGAGGTGCCATTGCAGTCTCCGCAACTTGAGAAGTCATCCTACAAAGTGTTTGATGAAATTTCTGACCAGGGTCCTCATTACTAGTGCAAGCCTGCTAGTGAACTGTTTCATAGAATTTTTATGTTAGGCTTAGCGCCCAAGAGGGTTCCTCTAGTTCCCGATCCTTAGGTCATTTAACCATTGGATGGTATTGGTGATTTCAAGGTCTAAAAATTCCCAAATTTTGTTAAAACCCTATCTCGAAAATCTATGTGCCTCGTGGTCTATGAATGGGAGGCTATATCTTCACTTGTAGAGAAAATTTATACGCTGACAGGTATTCCAGAGGGAAGTATGCGACTCCTTTATGAGGGGAGGCAATTAAATTTGGAAAATGTTCTAAGGCATTATGACATCAAGAAGGATGCCTCTATCTCCATCATTTCAAAACTACAAGGAGGTGCCAAAGGAAAATGGGCATCCTCTGCCTCAAAACCCCTCTCATTTAAAGAGGCTCTCAATTTAGGCTCTAGCTCCCAACCCTCGAAGGCTCTTGCTGGCTAGGAATTTGTGGTTGAACATTCATGGAAGCTCCAATGCTCCAAATGAATAAGCTCTTCACTAATATAAAGATTCATTTTTATGTTAAGCATGCGGTCATTTGTCATTTTAATGGATTTTGGCCCTCGACTTCCACCCTTAGGGACTAGGTTTTTCATAATTGGATGCATAAATTAGATATGCTAATTTGTTCCAAAGGTTATTTGGTTGATGTCTTCAAGGATCTTGAACATCGACAAAGGGTTTTTAATCAAGGTCCCTAGTTTTGGGGTCGCGCGAGACTCTCAATTCAGCCATGGTTTCTAGAGTTCAACGTGCTCTTCATGAATACTTTGGCCACTCCAGTTTGGGTAAGACTCTCAAACTTACCTTTCTAGTGGATTCGACCAAATTTCCTTGAAGCTATTGGAAACACTATTGGACACTTTGTCATAATAGACAGTGAGAGACTAGGTAACATGTTCATCTCATTTGTCTGCATCTATGTTGAACTAGATTTAAGTGCAAGTCTCTTAGATAAAATAATTTTAAAATGGGATGGAAAGGAACATCATCAATATCTAGAGTACAAAAACGCAACTTTTAGATGCAGATTTTGTAAGCAGCTTGGGCATCTTTAGAGTGCATGCCTCGCCTCTAAAGGGGTGTTAGGATCCCCAGAGCTGTGAAAACCCAACTGTGGATGGTGTGATTAGAAGGAAAATTCAAACATCAATAACACAACAATTAATAAGGAAAAATCTCAACAGGAAAAGGAATATCCTGTTTCTCCAGCCTCGCAAGATCCTGTGCAGCTCAATGTCGATCTTCCTTCACCCTTGTGGAAAATAATCCTCTGACTATGGAGAATGAAAATTCATTAGAATTAATCGTGGCTACAACCAGTGGGAAGAAACAACCTCACGAGTCTGATCATTCAGATAGTGATAGGGATGTCCTGAACTCTCACGAGGTGGTAGCGATGAAACTTTTTCTAAAAAACGAGGATATGACATTATCCTCAATTGTAACTGTTAAATCTGTAGGATGGGTAGATGTCTGTAGGAGAAAGTGGAAAAAAATAAAAACCCATGAAAACCTATGGTGCTTGGTATTAGAAGGGATCATTGAAGTTTTTGATTTCCAGATGTAACCTGCTTTTCTAATTTAATATAATTTAATTTACAAAATAAATAATGAAATAAAACCAAAACTATTTTTCAATGGCCATAGTAAAAATAGAAGATAATTTAATTCTTTTATTATTTAAATTAATTTTAATGCAAATGAAAAGAAGATACGATGATTAAGTTATCACACTAGTACAAAATGGCTAATTAGTTACTAAAAAAACTACTAAAATTTGCATATAAACGACTATTTTTGAGTCGGTGACCAATAGTAGCTAATTTATAGTATCTTATAACGCAACCAACTTTTGGTCGTTTTTAGCTTAGTCATTAATTGGTTATCTCAATTTTGTTATCTAGTTGTATATTTGGTCATTGATTTGGTCACTGATTTGGTCATTGATTTAGTCACTGATTTAGTCATTCATTTAGTTATTAATTTAGTCATTGATTTGGTCATTAATTGTCACAATTAATGACCAAATATAAAACAAAATATATTACTATATGATCACCTGAGAAAACCAATTAATGACCAAAGAAATATGACCAATATGTTGGTCGTGTTATAAGATACTGTAAATTAGCTACTAATAGTCATATATATGCAAATTTTAGTCATCGTTTGAAACCAATTAATGACCGAAGAAATATGAATAAATTTTAGTCGCGTTATAAGATACTGTAAATTAGCTACTAATAGTCGTATATATGCAAAATTTAGTCATCATTTGTAGTCACAAATTTATCATTTGCAGTAGTCATTTATTCATTATATAAATGACTAATTTAGTAATTTATATTCATTTCATTTAATTTCATTAATAATCATTATAAATGACTAATTTAGTCGTATATTCATTTTATTTGTGTTCATTATTAATCAACCTAAATTAATCTGTATGATTTAAAAAATGTCATAAAATGTGCATGTTCATCTAATATGAAAACACAAAGTTGCATATTTTAATTACAATACTAAACAACATCAAGTGCAACTATAAATAATTTCAACCACATAAATTATATTATATGAAATGTTAAAGTATTACAGTATGAGTTTCCTACTTAATATTAGTTGGACTACAATTTACACATGAAATGATGTTTCATCACTTCAAAACATTATCGTTGTGTTGTTAAGGCATTACAGGTGAATTCACCAACTCTGAAGACTTGATCATCAGTCTTTATATGTGTGTCTTATGCGAGATATTGGCTCTAAGGGTATCACCAGACCACTTCTCCTCTCTCTTTTTGCATTTGTTGCTCCAATGTTATTGCTCTCCTCTTTTTTCAATTCATGCTTCTTACCATCAATACTGATTTCATTTTATGAAAAAAAAAAGAAAATACAATGCAGTGTAAGACATGAAAGACAATGAACACTTGAATATAACATAAATTAGACTATAAATAATTTATACAACATATACCTTAACATCAACAATGTAAAAGAAATTTTCCTTCAACATCAATTTCTGCAAAATAAATGTCACGTTATTCTTTCCCATTTCTCAACTTGCTACATACGATAAATTGAAAATCACATAAAACCAAGAACAAACCCTTTTCTAACCAAAACAAACAAACAAACAATGTCTCTAATAAAACTTCATTATAATATTAGCAAATTAAAAGAGAGCTAGTGGACCATTTGTGTTGTTTAACTTTGCCTATTTTTGTTATGAAAGTGCTCGAGCTTTAGCAACCAAAAAATGTGAGCACGAGCTAAAAACTAACCAACCATTCACTTGTCAACATGAGAGATCACAGATAAACCACAAAATTGATCAGGCATTAAAATTGTGAGCAGACTACCTTGAAATTTTCTTCTTGAGAAATACCTCAAAATCCCCTCGTTTCTAATAAGCTTCCTGGCTATGTACCTCCATCCTTGATTTCCCTTGCTATATCTTGAATAAATAATATCCCTTCAACAACCAGTTTTGCGAGAATTCTACCAAGTAACTCAAGAGCCTTGGGCGCATCAATAGTAGCATCCTACAATGAAAATAATACAGTCTCCAACCTAGAAACATCAAAATTATATATAGTTATAATTCATAATTGCACATGACCATAGATTGTAGCAGTCTTGAAATAAACTCAAACTTGAATAAGAATAAACACAAAATTTCAATTTTTTTGTTTATATGATAGCCATTTGATAATAGCTCACTCAACATCCATGTTTCAGGCAGTATTTGGTGTCTTTTTTGTGTGGAAATTTTTCCAATGGGGCTAGATGTTTTGACCTTTTCTATATGGATCTATGTTGAATATGAATATGTATTGGATTTTTGTTTTAAATAAAAACATAGGTTCTTCTTATTCCTTTTCTATTTTTCTCCCTTTACATATATATGTTGTGAATTTTCATAATTTTAAATAAAATAACAGTCATGTTAATATGTTTTAACATATTGCAATTTTAAAAATAAATATACAATTTTAAAATTTGTAGCTAGATTTCTGGATTCAGTTCAATTTGAACCAAATAAGAGAGTGGCATTAGTCACAATTTTACTAATATACTAATACTGATAACCAGAAAAGTGTCTTTTTGATTTGCCTATATCTAAAGGCTGATAAAAGAATCCTTTACATAGGTATCACATATGAATGTT
Source organism: Pinus albicaulis (assembly GCA_034641835.2). Taxonomy (NCBI): domain Eukaryota; kingdom Viridiplantae; phylum Streptophyta; class Pinopsida; order Pinales; family Pinaceae; genus Pinus; species Pinus albicaulis. The sequence goes on from CM076570.1 coordinate 908,666,632, forward strand.
AACCAGAAATCATTTTGGTGTAACATAGGAATGTTGACGACATTACAACATCTCTACCATGTTGATGATTGAATTATGTGAATGAGGATGGAAGGAAATCTGAGATTTTTTTCACTAAGGGTTTCTGAATGGCTCAACAATTGAGGATGACGCAATATGGAGGGGGCTCTGACACACACTGCAGCATCGCGGTCCCGCGGATGATTTCATGTGTCAGCCTTGGGGTAGCGTTTCTGTTGAGACCACCTACACCTCCTATCATAGCCTCCCGATTTTGACCCATCCCTTATTGCCTTTCATTGTCTCACTTTCTACGGCCCACACTCTTCTGCAACCATCGATAGATCGACATCAGATGCCATGGAGGATGAGTTTCTAGATTATTCCCTGGACCCATTGGAGGACGAGCTATTGGATTATTCCCCGGGACCCATTGGAGGGCTTGTCGATCTGGTCCACTCCGGGACACTCCCCGTCTTTTTCGTCTATTATAGCACCTCCCGCATCCGCAGTTTTTCCAGATCGATATAGGGCTTCCACCTGGCCTCATTTTTCTCTGGAGGGATCTTCTTCCCTAGCATACTACTATGATTATCCGACATCTACATTTCTAGAGTGCTTCCCCCCCTTCCTGTAGCCGATCCGGTGCTATCTATGTCGTTATCCCCTGCATCTCACCATTTTCTAACATCCCTCCTATTGTTGCAGTCCTCCCCCCCTCCCCGGGATATCTCCTCCTCCCTGGATCCTATACCTTCATTGCCCGCTTCTGCACCCCCTTTACATTCAGAGAACTTTCCCCTGGCTGAACCCTCACGAACAACGCCGTACCCTCCTCCATCTGGGTGTTTTGCGGGCACTCTCCCTATTGATCCGCCCTCACATTCAGTCGGGACGATCAAGGAACCTACCTTAGACTTGGCAGGGGAGAAACCCTCCCTTGGATCTCAACCGCGCTTGTCCAGTAAGTTAGGATGTGTTAAGAAAGGTAATAAGGCTATCGACCTCGCATTCAGAGACCAATATAGGATGGGCGATGTATTTGACATGGTAGAGAGGGTTTTGGTTGGACACATTCGGGGCTGGAAATACAACACAGAGTGAATTCAACTATGGACTATGGAGATCTGGGGACAGTTTATTGATGCTTTACCCTCTGTCATCATTCTCCCCAAAGGATGGTTCACACTCAGTTTCAGTCGGCCGGAACACTTGTAATGGCTACTTGTTCGTTATTGGCACATAGAACAAGCCTTAGTCCCGTTGAAGAGATGGAGTCCTCTGTTCGACCCTGAGCGAGAGAAATTGGGTGTTGGACCCATCTGGGTTCGATTACCTGGGCTACCTATGCACTTCTGGTCTGAGGATACCTTCACACACATTGGAAATTCTCTTGGGTCCTATCTTGATCATGACAAAACTTATATTTCAACTGGTATCATGACCATGGCTCATATTTTGGTACATTTGGACACCAGAGAGGGCTTGGAAGAGTCCATTACATTGAGATGGAAGCAATTTACCCAGATCCAACCCTTGGATTACGAAGGTCTTCCTTATCTATGTAGAAGATGTCACAAGGTCGGGCATCTCTACAAGGACTGCCCACTCATGAAAAATAAGGCTTCATAGTCTCTTCCAACTGAATCTATTCTCCACAGGCACAGGCACCCACTCAGAATAATTCTCAGCATGGTCTACTCCCTCGGGCTAGTTTTTCGAATGAAGCCCCTGCTGCTCATCCACCTCGGCCCCCTTCATCGCGCATTACCCGCTCTAGAGTAGCTGTCGCACAACCATCTGCGGGTATTACTTCACTCCCTTACTTTGCTTCTAATTTTTCTGTTGTATCTACTGTTATTCAATCATTGGTCCTTTCTGTATCTGGGTTGACATTCCCCTCTTCTCCTCTCCCTTCGTTCATGACCCTCTATACCTTCTCCCAGTCTTCCCCTCTCCTCTGAGGCCTCATCTAACTCTGCGAGTAGCCACTCATACTTTCTCATATCCCTCTCCAAGCTGTCTGTGGATTAGATATTATTCCCCCCCTCCCAACATTGGGGTATCTTCTCGTGGTCGCAAATCATATATTTCTAAAGCCATTGTCCAAGCTGGTCAAGAGGTAGCCAATGGACATCAACACACTCTCAATCAGGTTCTTAGAGCATAGATAGCCCATGCATATGTTCCCTCATGATTATTCTCTCCTTCAATTGAAGTGGAATTGCAAGTAAGGCCAAAAAACTTGCACTCCGTCGTCTATTTGAATCCACCCCTTATGATATTATTTTCCTCCAAGAGACCCTTGGCGCTGAATCATCAATTTTCAATATTATTCAAGGCATGCGCCCTGGCTGGAACTTTCATGCCTAAATTACTCATGGACGATCGAGTATCATTGCACTGGGCATTAATTCCCGGTCGATAAATCTCCTTAATATCTGGGGAGGTGAGGGATACTTGGGGGCCGACATACAATCGAATGAATTCAAATCTCACTTTCACATCTTCAAAATATATGGGCTATGCTCTAATCGACTCGTATTCTGGGATGATTTCCTCAACCTCCCCCTCATGAATCATGATAGGCTCATACTCAGTGGTGACCTCAATTTCTCTCTCGGTCAGGTTGAATCATGGGGACATTCTGCTCAATTTGATCCCCTATCTGAACAGATTCAAACCCTCATTGAAATGCACCGACTTGTGGACATCCCGTCCCCCAAACTACAACCTACTTGGCACAATAAGAGGACAGGAAAAGCCTCCCGTTCCAGATGATTGGATAGATTCTTGGTTCATGAGGACATTATTGCCCATATCCCCAACTATCGGCAGTGGGTTGGACAAGGGGGACTCTCTAATCACTCTCCCATTTTTATGGAACTTGCTGGACGCACACCAAAGCCAATGGCACCCTTCAAATTCAATGCTACATGGATTGAGGATGCATCCTATGTTGAAGTTGTCACTTAGTAATGGACTACCCATATAGGACCACTGGACCTAAACCCCTCTACTCTCTTCGCCTACAATATGAAAGAGGTCAAGAGGCTCACCAGGGTTTGGGCAAAGGAGAAGCGCATTCGGGATGAACAGGCTCTACAATCTATTGAAGAGGAACTTTCTGCAATGAGTTCGTCTGACCATCAGGGATTTGAAATGGATGAATCAAAGGCACACATCTACTTGCTGGAATATGAGTGCACTAAGATCCTGAAGGCACGCAAAGAGACATGGCGCCTCCGAAGTTGGGTCATCTGGTTGAAAGCTGGGGATGAGAACACTAACCAACCATTCACTTGTCAACATGAGAGATAAAAAATAAACCACAAAATTGATCAGGCATTAAAATTGTGAGCAGACTACCTTGAAATTTTCTTCTTGAGAAATACCTCAATATCCCCTCGTTTCTAATAAGCTTCATGGATATGTACCTCCATCCTTGATTGCCCTTGCTATATCTTGAATAAAGAATATCCCTTCAACAACCAGTTTTGCGAGAATCCTACCAAGTAACTCAAGAGCCTTGGGCGCATCAATAGTAGCATCCTCCAATGAAAATAGTACAGTCTCCAACCTAGAAACATCAAAATTATATAAATTTATAATTCATAATCGCACAAGACCATAGATTGTAACAGTCTTGAAATAAAATCAAACTTGAATAAGAACAAACACAAAATTTCAAACTACCCTTCCGTAAGTTGTCCTTGATTTAGCAAGAAAGGCTTGAACTTGCATAAATGTGTATGTAGATTCCCCAAAAGATCAATTTCAACATCTTTCTTGAAAAAATAATCTAATATCCAAAGCGAAATCTCCTCTATGAAGCCACATAACAGAAGATGCAGGAAATCCAATAGAGGAAGCATGAAAATTATACCTACTTTAGCCAGCATTATTGATGCTTTTGCTGATATATATTTGGAGAATAGCAACCAGGTTCAAATGGATAGTAAACCCAAATGTTACACTTCTTTTCACCTTCTTTAGCATTTTTTTCTTGGTCTAAGTAAGCCTAACAACAATTTTCAGCACTTTATTTATGGTGCATCAGACCCCATTTAACTGCAGCTCTGTCATAGTCTATATGTGGTTCTGCATGGAATTCAGAAGGAAGTGGCCTGCCAGGTATGATTCCATCTTCTGCAAAAATAATATCAAACTATGCATCAAGCTTTAATTGCACCATTTTACGCTAGGATTCTCCAAACCCTTGCTTCCATTGGACAAATTGAAGTAACAAAGAAACAAAATAACCCATTCAAAAATAACACACCTGGGGAAAGGTGGAAAAGAAAACAGATGTTAAAACAAAATACTTTGGATTTTAACATTTCTTCACTGTAAAATGCTAAATTCCATTCTCCAACATGTAAGTAATCAAATTGTTAAATTTAGCGACATAAAAATAACCTTAAATATGCTAAAAAAAGGAACATAGAGAAATTGTCAGGAAACCATAATCCTCAAGTCATAAACTTAAAAATAGATAAGACTGCTATATGAATACTTTGTAAAACATGCTTAGTTCAAGACATAATGCAGTGAATAGGACAAAATAATTTGGTGATGCTAACCTACTAGTCAAAATCCCAAGAAATCAAAAGCGAAAACACCAAACTAAGATTGCCCATATATTCATTACCGATCTCAGGTCCATCCTCCAACATATTTCCACTATCCTCGCTTGAAGCTTTGGGAGGTAATGATAATCCAACTTCCTCCAACACAGGGCCCCAACGAGTCTCAAATACTTTTACCACCATCTCTATTACACTTCAATGGAGTTATGATTATACCTACCTCGCGTCTCTGTGTTCACTTCAGGAGGGCCGAGGAGATAGGACTGTAATCAAGTGTGTGGAACAATGCGTAGAAGAAAGAAAAGATAGTGAGGATAAGGAGAGTTATAGATTGGGGTAGTGATTTCGGGTATAGTAAGAAGATTGTGGAAGAGGGAGGAGGCCGAGGCTTGAAGGAAAGGAGTTCACTAGGAACCGAGCTTTCCTAGGGCCACTGCAAATGAGTGCAGAAAAGAAGATCAATATAAGGAGACTAGTAGAGCTGTGACAAGGTCCTGGAGGCACACTGAGGTCAAGGGTCTAGGTCATGGTAATGGTACTTGTCAATTGAAGATCTATAAGAAGAATTTCTTTCAGGTTATCCTCTCCAAGAGGGACGGCCCTGGCTGGAAGAGCCAAAATTTTGTCTCTTGTGTTTTGATAATTGACTTGATGAAAGCATAATAAGTTAACAAATATAAGATCTAAGTAAAAGAAGCATAAGTATAACTCAAGAAGTTATCAAGTAAGAGAACTGAATTAAACACTACCATACTAAATTCTCAACACCTCTCACTAGCTCATCACTTAGTTAGAACTAGTTAAATTGATTTTAACTCAATTTCTTGAGTTAACTAATTACAACTCACAAATAACTATAACTGGACCCCCTAAAATCATGAGAAAACTCTACATGCCTCCTCTCTGACCCTCAACTCCAATTTCCTAAGCTAACTAAGTCTTCTTGACTCAGTTAACTAATATAGGCTATCATGAGATGAAATTACAATTTTTCTTCCAATTTATTTAAGGTAAAATTAAATCAGAAGCCCCCTATGGTACCATTTCTTTGTGCCATTTCTGGATGTCATTTTCACTTTTTCTTGTTGCCAATTTCAATATATTTGCAGATATAAAGTTGGCCTTGGTTTCTGAAATTTCAAAATAAATCACAAAAGTCTGGTACTCTGTAAAATAAAAATACTTAATGCTTCCTCACAATTCAGGAGGAGGCTAACAATAGCTTTCCACTGACCAAAAGCTTCAAGTGATTGATTCATCTGCATTTTAAAAAGTTCAAATAAAAATTCATCTGTGTACATTTTTCTGCAGTTGAGATAATTGTTTTAAATTAAAAATACATCAGATAATGATCATTCAAGTGGATGTGCATACCAAGAAAGCTATGAGCGAAAATTGAAGCTCTCCAAGTAGAAAATCTTCCAATCCTCCATAATTCTGATCGAAAATATTTTCCATCAGTTGTGTCTAAAAACAAAAGAAGAAATTACAAAGAGGGATATCCAACTGAAAAGAAAACACAGAATTCTACAATCAGAAATGCTAAAATAATCACTACAAAGAAACAATCATCGCAATCATCACTGATTGTATCAGACCAAAAATAGAAACAAAAGCAGACATGGAGGTAATTGAAGATAAGGTTGCATCCATAAACACTATTATAGTCTCCATAGTCATGCATAGATAGCATAAATATATTAGGATCCTAAGTGTAGAATGACATTGGGATGGATATAGTGTGTCTCAATGGGATCTCATTATCACAATAGTAGTAAACCATCATAGATAAATAGAGTTTATTCTTGTCTGCTAGTCACCAATGAGACTGAAAGACACACCACAACATGTACAGGCATGCAACAAGATGGAAAAAGTCTCAACGCGAACTTCCACATGTTAAATTTCCATAAAACCCAGTAAAGTGAGTTTCCTAACTTAATATGCACAACGTAAGTAAATCAGAAGACAAACACATCAAAGTTAAAACCATAGAAAACAAGATATACCCAGGAAACCCAATGGTGAAATTTGTAGCTATGGTTGGTTTTGATAATCAATGTTTTAGCCCTTCAAATATATGTAACAATAAATATAAGACATGTTCTTCATGTCGGCTTCAAAAGACAAAAAATTGAATTTCTAAAAATTGAATTTTTGGCTCCAAATGTTAAGTCAGTCCTCCAAAAGATGAAGCTGGCCTGGCCCTTCAGACACACCACTTTAGTTTCATCTACTCACCATATATACTCGTTAGAATTCATCAATTCAGAGGAAATTTAGATCACTTCCGTCAAGCGAAGGAGAAGAGAGACAAGGCCAGATCAAAGTAAGAGCAAGTCAAGATTTTGGGCAGACCATCTCTGAGCAGACCAAAATTCCCTGAGGTAGTAGTAGACCAATTTCTGAGGCAGGAGGCCGAATTTGTCTCCAGTTGAGCAGGTTTGACCTGGGTATATTTGTGGTCAGTTTGACTTTGTCTTTGACTGGAGGTTCAGATTGTATCTCTTTTTGAATTGAATGATTTCTCTAAGAGAAAGGTTGCTAGTTTCTTCCCTGTGTGGGTTTTCCAGGGTAAATATTTGTGTTTCTTGTTTGGCAATCTCTTTATGATTCCATTTCCATAAATTTTTCTACTGTTGATGTCTTCTATATAATTGCTTAATGATGAAATTGAATATGAAAAGAATTAAACCAATAGAAGTAATTATTAGTTTATAAGGCATATGAAAAATCAACATGGTATCAGAGCATGGTTGAAGCTTTCACCGTGAAAGAGCAGCTTAGCCAAGTCTGCTTGCTTTCAAGGAGAAATAATCTTTAGTTAACTAATCTATGTTAAGAAAATGATTCTTCCCTAGCAGTACTCCAAGCCACCTTACATCCAAGTTTCTATTTTGAATATTCTAGATATGAGGCCTCAAAACAGGGCCAAAATTCTCAGAGGTCGAAAGGCCTTAGTACGAATCTGAAGTAGGCCGAAAGGCCTCAGAAGCTAGCTGTGGGGAGCCGAGAGACTCAGGATTGTCCTCAGGATGATTGATCAAGGATGAAACCCTCAAAGTCTGGGAAAATTAGGTTTCAGATAAAGGGGACTCAAATTCTTGATAATTCAAATCCGTAATGCTTTAGAAATTATGGATAGAAGGCGCAAATGATGATTATTGAGAAAGCCTAGAGACATTAATTGAAGTTGAAAGCAAATGAATTCATGTTTCATCACTATGTTATACTAATCTTACACAAGGGATTGATTTAAATATTTAAAATGGGGCATCCATAAGCTTTCACTGAAGAAGAGGCCGATTTCCTCATCAGTCCTTTCAAAGATTGAAATTCTCTTGAAGGTTGTGTGATGATCAGCACTGAAGCTTGTCTGCGATTGCTGCCTTTGATTTGAAGATATCAAGCTATCTCTTTGAACAAATCCTATGGTCAGAATTTGCTGCAGACTCTAAAGGAAAGTCTCAACCTAGAAGAATATCCATTCACTGAGATTTGGTCAATAGAATATAGGCCTAGTTGAAAAGTCCAAAAGGTTTTTCCTCGAAGCATTATTAACTTGAAATATAAAGGACCTTGTAGTCATTAGACTAATACCCTTGTATATGTCTCAGATCAAAGAACATAAATGAAAACATCTTGGCATCCACAAATGTGTCAATACAAAGGAAAATTCAATCTGCAAAATATGAAGTGTTCCATGACAATTATAAACACGCCTTGATGTTTCCTTGTCCAAGACTATTTTCAAGGACATAACTCTTCTGTGGATCACCATCTGAAGTTGCCACTTAAAATGTTTTTCTTATCTCATATAAAAGGGCCAAATGAGATAAGTGTTTTTGGTCTGCAAAAAAAATATGGATTCATTGTTATAAGGGCTTCTTAATGCACTTCACAGAAAAGACGATATCCAAGACCTGGGTTTGATATCTTATAATGTGAATCCAAGAGTTGTACAATATTTTGGCATGCCATCTCAAAATATGTTTTTTGGAGTAAAGAATGTCTTAATCCTGTGATTAGACAAATGAATCTTATGAAGTCAAGAAGTTACACCCTTATCTTGTATTAGTTCTTGGAGATATTAATAACATGGTCAAAATTGATTCAAGGAATCTTATTAACAACTCTGGTGCATGGGTCAGATCTCATTAAGGAATATGCAATATTGATCCAAGATTTAGAACCTAGATAAAGGTTCATGTTCTGGCCTGTTTAAAAGACTATTAATATGAAGTCCATACAGAGAAAAGAGCTTTTGATTGATTTCATAAGGTTGAAGTATCTTCAATGTCTGGGAAGGACCTTTTTGAATATTGTTTGTTTCAGTTGATGAAACAAGTTCTTTTGAAATACTTATGAGGAATTCATTAGAACAGATTTTGTTGATATCATTCTACAACCAGACGAAGCACTTCTTGATTGACTTGTAACAACCTCATCACGCATACATCAGCATGGGACCAAATGACACATTCTTATCCTACTTTGGTTTGGATGATCTGTCCCATCAGCATTAGCACATGACAAGTTCGATGACCTGACAAGTATGTATTGAAGTGCTCGTATACTATGGGAAAATGTTTCAAAGTCACCACTTCTCACTCATGAAGACATAAGCATGCAAGTTACAATTCAATAGGGACACCTTTAAGTATGGGTTGTATTTGAAAGAGCAAAGATCTAAAGTTTTGGAATACTAATACCATATATTGTACTACTGTGTAAATACCTGAGCAAGGGTTTTTTTCAAGAATGTAGAAGATGCCTTGCATTGTACTGATCATGATTATATTTGCTAAGATATGTTACTGACATCAGAATGCCATTAGCTGTTTAGTATATGAAAAAGTCTTGATCAATATGATTTGGAAGGAGCTGAAAAGAAGAGTCATAACTCTTATGAGACATTCTTGGAAGATCTGATAATCCTAGGGTTTGTAAACCCTAGGTGATCTTGAAAGATGTGATTAAGAAAAATCTAGGGTTTGTGGACAAAACCATAGACCCAAAGTATTGAAAGATGATGATTTCGTTGGATGAAGAAACCCTAACTCATGAAAGAAAGGAAAAAAAAGCACATGCATTAATGGATGGTGAAGATGAAGAATTTGTAGATAAATTTCATGATTTCTGCAAGAAGATAAGGATCAAGAGGAAGCTGACAAAATCCTCAAAGATAAGTATTTTATATCTCTCTTTCTTGATTATTATTATTTTTCTATTAGTTAGCCTCTTCTCTTCATTCCTTTTTTTGTGTTATAATCATTCTTCCATGGCTTCCTAATGATGTTTGAATGTACATTGTGAAGGTTGCCAAGACTTTGGCAGCAGATGGAAGCACCAGGAAGAACGAAGAAAATGATATGGCAAGAACATTCTCCCAGGACAAAGCACAAACTCAGCTTGAGTAATTTGTGCTCAAGAGGGAGAATTGGATCAAGACATCTAGAATCATGCCAGATCACCAAAAGAGCTTCAAGTTCAAAGGGAGAAAACATGCTAGCAAGTTTCAAGGATGTCATGATAAAAGAAAGTGTGTAGAAGATCTGAAGAGAAGTTTGTGGTGACTTCCAAGTGAATCTACAAGATCTAGCATGCAGCAGATGGAAACATAAAGACTCATGCAAAGAGGGTTCTCCTAGTAAGAGGGAGAATACTATTCTCCAGTTTTCAGGTACAATTCTATTAGAATCATTATCACTATGGTTTCTGCTGAAAGTTGCATCAGATGAATGTAAAGACTATTTTTCCTTGATAAAGAAATTCAAGAAGAAGTGTACATAGAGCCACCTCAGGATTTTGAGGGACATGAAGGAGTCTTTTGCTTGTAAATAGAAGGATTTATGGATCAAGGTTGATCTTGTCATCATATGACTTCTTTCTAACATGGGAAAAAATACTCACGTGATAGAGGGAGTAATTAAGCCTTGCTTCAGCTTCAGAGGGAGTTAATCTCTTAGTACAAGATGGACCTAGATTTGACGCATTACCTCCTTGGTCGAAAGAAGCATACTATTGAGATCCCTCAAAGACTCTTGGGACGATAAACTGTCATTCAGATCTTCAAACTAGATAGTTGATATGCCACAGTAACTAGAAAGTTGCATTGAAAAAGGGAGCAACTAGGATTGCCACAACAAGATCTGTTTTAGAGTAGCACCCAATTAGGGTGACCAGAAAATGATTATGACGATGGCTCCAACAAAGGAAGCATGTCAGTCTATGGTTGAGCCAAGATATGCAACTCAGCATGTGTTGAAGCACCTACATGGTACAATTGGACATAGATTGAGGAAATGACGTACCGTTGCAGAGATACACATATTTAAATTGGCCAGGGAGTGCGAGAAACAAAAAGAGTAGATTAAGATCTTGCTTCGCTATGAATTCTTGGATGAGCAGGAAGCAGACATATATTACACTTAGCACTGTGGAGGCCAAGTATATTGCAGCTTGGTTGGCAATTTGTGAAGCAATATGGCTTCAGAAGCTACTTGTAAGATCGTTTGATCAGGTCTTCACGACAACCATGATATCAGGTCGAAGCATAGCAATATCTAGTACCGAGACATGGTATAGAAGTGAGCAATGTGACTCCAACACTATTCTACAATCACGCATATCGTTGAAAAAGCCTCTATTCCAGGATGAAGTATGTATACTTCAAGTACAAGCTTGGGGTGATTAAATATGCCTCTCTCATCAAGAGGGAGAGTTGATATGATAGCATCAGGGGGCGTCATTCTCCATGGGTCAAATATGTTGACCAAGATTAGGGAGAATGGTTCGGCAGAAGATAGTCATTCTTCCTAGGTCAAGTATGTTGACCAATATTAGGAATAATAGTCCTAGATGCCCAAAATTATTCAACCATAAATTTGAGTGGTTGCCCTTTAGCGTCAGGCTTAGAATTACTCTCTAGATAGGTTGAGTGACCCCATTTAGTATCATGGCCTAGAATTTCTCATGCAGAGTGAGGTGTTTGGATTTGGGACAAGAATTACTCAAATGGATTGAGTATGTCCATAGTTTTTCACCATGGGTGAAAGAGATTGACCAAGATGATGGTGAAACAAGACTAGTTTGTATACCATGAGTTAGAGGCATAAACCAGAACTATGGTGACTAGTTGATGCTAATGATATACCATGGGTTAGAGATGCTAACCAAAATTACGGTACCTAGTTGATGTTGTAGATTTTACCATGGGTCAAAGTTGTTGACTAGGATTATGGTAATTAGATAATGTTGATGTTGATAATGAGTTGTTTTATCCTTTTCTTGGAGAAATTTGTCAACAAGAGAACATCTGGATAGTCATTATAAATAACTCCCTAGCTAAAAGGGAGTGTTGAATTTTGTAGTTGTGGACAATCTTAATGATTAATGTTTTAGTCCTTCAAATATATGTAACAATAAATATAAGACACGTTCTTCAAGTCGGCTTCAAAAGAGAAAAGTTTTGAATTTGTAAAAAAAGAAATTTTGGCTCTATAATTTGTAGGGCTAGATTGTTCTCTGTTGTATATAATTGCATTTTAAACTTTTTTCAGCAATTTCACAGTACATTCACCCCATATCATCATAAACAATTATATATAGAGAACATTAACATCAAAAATGCATAAGAATAGTAAGGAACATTAGAATAAAATCATACACAATGGAGACACTAAGATTTAGGTCAGACACTAGGGAAAAACACCACAAGGGGGCAAAACCGAAAAATCAATTCTTCTTCTTCTTATGAATTCATCAAATGTTCAACTAAGATACAAAGTACAATAATAATGAGACATAAGTCTTTTAATATCAAACTCATTAGGCCTCCTAAGGCCAATCCTGGATCATACAGGATCCTCAAATGATGGCAGCAAACAAATCTATCAAGGAGCCCTCCCCTCCACAAGAAACATGATAAGGTTGCCTCCACATCATTTGAAGGTAGCATATATCTCTTTCAAAATCATATCACAGTTATCACAATCATAAGGATCATTGTCTTGCATCATTTTCATAAGGACCAATGTTACTCCCATACATGAATGTCATATCATTTCCATATCTATCATTGTCATAAGGATTGCAATACATTAATGTTGCGTGACTTCCATATATAACATTGTCATAAGGACTGCCATACATCAACGTCGCATCACTGCCATATCTATCATTTCCATAAGGATTTCCATATCAATCTCATCTCACTACCATATATATCATTGTCATAAGGACTTCCATATATATCACTATCATAAGGAATTCCATATCAATGTCACATTACTATCACAAGATCTAGAATCTTTGCCCAAACATCACAAGGACCAGAGATAAGGGCACATAAACCCTTGACATAGGACTGCTCAAGAAGTTCGCATTGATCTCCTAACAGGCCACATAAGAACAGGACTTGAAGGTCACATAATCAATGCTCTAACTGTAGAGGGTTAGGGATATTTGGGTTGCTCCAAGAGGCTACTTCACTTCGCTAGAACACAATACCCACCTTCTCAGAGATGGGCCGCATACAATTAAGACAAAATCACAGAGAGAAGGCCACCTATAATACAAGGAGAAGGTCGCAAATAATACATAAAAAATACAAGGAGAAGGTCGCATATACTCTCAAAGAAAAAGCACCCATATTCATAGAGAAAAGGCCATATATATTCATAGAGAAAGGCTTCATATAAGCATAGAGATAGGTTGCATATATCCATAGAAAGGTTGCATATATTACAAAGAGAAGGCCGCATATATCCATAAATATAGGTCATAGACTTGGGATTAGATTTCCACAGAGTTACAATAAATGAACAATATATTCTCAATCAATATATTACTTTATCAAGATTTACAGCAGTAAGCTTTGCTCTAGTCATCCCTTTAATCTTTATAGAATGGGGAATCATCGTGTAGAAGCATTTTTGACTTCCTGACATGGGTTTTACAGTCTTATGCTCAATGCATTCCCGGGCCTTTGACAGCTGGTCGGCCAAATGCCTATCGACAGCTATCTGAGGGCCTGATACAGATCACTAAACACTAGCCATCTTGATGCATAAGCTATTAGGAGAGAATGAGAGCTCTATTATTCTTTTACCAGTGTTTGCTTAACACATTAGAGGAATATATATTTTTGAGGAGGAACTAAAGGCACACTATGATATAAAGAGAATTACTTTCTCAAGCAAGATCTCAAGAACTTGTGAAGTAACATCTTGTATTCAAACAATTAGAAAAAATAATTGCTGACAGACTAGAGGCAGGAAAATTAGAGTTAATACAGTCAATGCCCAGATTTAAGCTTCAGTTTCCACCACACTCCTAACCGCAAAGGGCCAATGAGGATATCATTGTAAAGAACTAAAGAGTAGATCCCTGTTATGATCAGATGGGCTTGTATGAATCAACAATATCTTAAAACAAACAGAGCAAATACAAAGCGAGGAAATAGAAAAATATAAAATCCAACTAGCCTGTGACTCTCGGTATGCAAATTTTGTGAATTTACTGCTGCTCGCCTCTTTATATAGAAAAAAAATCCCAGCCCTAAAAAATTAACCACGTTATTAATTTTTCTCAAATATATCAAAACCCTCAAAACCCTCCCTCCAATAGAAAAAATTTGGTGCCAAATAATCAACACATCTCGTTTTCATCCAGTTTTTATTTAAATTTTAGAACCAACTATAACAATTCGGTGCCAAAGAACTAGTTTTCCTCTGTTCTTGGGCCTTCATACCAGTGAAAATTTTGAGTTTCATATATATTTTTAATGAAATAAACCATGCCCTCTCCCCAACTTCGACTTTTGGCAGACTTTGAATGTGGCATGCCCTCAAAACCTTGTCTTTCCCCGACTTCGACTTTTGACATACTTCAAATGTGGCATGCCCTCAAAACCTCGTCTTCCTGAACCAGTCCTGGGAAGAACAACGAGTTTTCCTCTGTTATCGGGCTTTCATACCAGTGACAAGTTCAACTTTGGGCTTTCATACCGGTGACAAGTTCGACTTTCATATATATTTTTAATGAAATCAAACCATGCCCATGTTCGACTTCGATTTTTGATATCTGTCGGACTTTGATTTTTCCAATGTGGCATACAATCAAATGTTTTACAAATCTTCAAACAATTTTTTTTAAATAATTAAAATATTAATTTTAATATTAATATTTATTATTTTAATTATTAATTAAATATAAAATCACAATATATTTAAAATTTAACTTTATATAATATAATTAAAATGAATAAAATATAAAGATTGATAATTAATATTTTAATAAATTCAATAAAATATAAATATTGATATTTATTATTTTAATAAATTAATTAAGGTTCACATCAAATGTTAAATTGGTGTCGCATAATATATGTATGTTAAGCATATTATAAATAAATTTTATACGTGTGTGAGTATTCACAGCTTGAGTAGGCTTAATGGTTAAGAGTATGTGTTTCCTCCTAAGAGGTCATAGGTTCAAAATCAGAGGGGGTAGAGCTTGTATGTCTTCGTAGAATTAGCAGTCAAATCACTACGCAGAGGTGGGTCCCTTGTCCCACAAACAAGGGGGTCTCATACATCAATTTGGTGTTTGGCTTGGTCGACGTGACCTTAAAATTATATTATTATTATTATTATTATAACAAAGGTTCATACACTCTCCAATGGGAGTGAGGTTTGAGAAACATGTGGAAGGCGTCTCGCATGAGTAAAAACAAGTGGAGCGAGGATGAGGGAGTGTCACACCCTCGAGTTAGTGTCACGACGACCAAGTGGTGGGGGGTGCAACAGGCACCCAACTCGGGTATGTGCGATGACGATGTGCAATGGGGGCTCCATATTGGCGAATGCCCACCTTGGGCGCATCATGTAGCGGTGGGCAGAGTCATGTGTTTTGGCAGACGCAACGAGCGGCAATGTCAAACGGGTGTGTGCCCCATAGCAGGCGGATGAGTCAAAGGTGTCAGGCGAAGTTATGTTGGTGAGTGTGTTCGGTGTTATGGGAGCATTGTGTAGTGATTGGACGAGCTAGGCGAGACAGGGCACGGGTGACCGATCAGTCGTTGGGGCGGATCAGGAACCCGTGGTGGCAAGGGGAATCATGGGTATGATCACTCTAAGGTAAATGAGGGGTAGGGTATCCAACATTAATGTTTCTTGGAGAACTGTCATCGAGTACTTATCAAAAACCTAATGGAAAGAGTATTGGACACAACTGAGAGAATTTAAACACTGCAGATGGATTCAGAGAATCTTGTAGTGAAATGTAACACTTCGATATCAAAATTGCAATTTTCCATTTATGGCGTGACACAACTAAAAATTATTGACATAAATGACTAATTCATATACTTGTTGTACTGGTCATATTTTTATTCTTGAACTATAATATTCATTTACATTAATCATTATTAATTTTTTCACTTATTATCTAGTCATATATTTTAATCCTAGGCTAAATTAGTCATTTAAGTGAGTCGCTTTTAGTTTAGTCACTTATTATCTAGTCATATATTTTATCCTTGGACTAAATTAGTCATTTAAGTTAGTTGTTTTTAGTTTAGTCACTTATTATCTAGTCGTATATTTTATTCCTAGACTAAATTAGTCATTTTAGTTCGGTTACTTAAAATTGCTCAAATTTAGTAGTAATTCACTTGAAATAATAGCGGTGACCATCTTTTTTATTCACCTGGTCATTAATTTCATCATTTTTTACTAGTGTCACTATGATAGATATGCATATATGCATTTTCAAATTATACTTTGTTTACTACTTAAAGAATACAAAATCCATATGGATTATGGAAAGAGATCAGAAAGTTAGCATATACTTTCATAGACTCTCTCTACCAGTGATCATGTATGTTTAGGATGGATTGTAATAGATTTAATTATAATTCAAGTTTTTTTTTTTTCCTAGTAAAAAATCAAAATTTTCTATTAAGACAATAAAAATTTACATCTGTAGATGACTTAAGCATTGTTGTAACTGTGTATCCATAAGGAGACAGAGAAACTAAGTAGTCTATGACAAAACCAAAAGGAGTTGCGGTACTCATGATAAGCAAAAAATAAAAAAACCAAGCCTCTATGAATACTGGGGAAGACAACCCCACATATAGTTCTGTTTAAAAGTTCAATAAACTGTAGCAAGTAAAAAAAATAACGTATACATATCAGTAGACCATTACACCTGTAAAGATTAACTGCATCAGAAATAACTGAAACGAAGAGTAAACATTGCCTGTATAGTGCAAGAACTTGCAAGGAAATCTATTAGATGATGTACGGTTGTTGATCAGAATCTCAGATCCTCCCCTCTCCAGTCTCTCTTATATGCCATCTTCCCATATCCTGTTGTAGACCCTCCTTATAAAGGAAATCTTCCTCTCAATTCCATTCCCTATATATGTGGCAAACAAAGATGAAATCAAAGCCTTGTTTAATATATAAAATTTATTCAATCAGTGGAAGTAAAGTGTGATTTTGACATCTCTGTACTTCACTAAACCAATTTATGACATTTAAATAATCACCAACAATTTGCACTGTATCAATTCCAATTTCCCAAACCCAACATAATAAAATTTTTAGTGAGAGGAGTTTTGCAAATTTGTTTGTTCTGGTTCCAAGGCCAACTGAAGCTTGTAATTTTCTTTGACTATAGATGTGTATAACCAACCCACCCCACATCTGTTATGTGCATCAAATTCTCCATCAAAATAAGCGCACGAGATTTTTAGGTTTATTTGTTCCTCTCTAATGGTTCAAGGAGACGAGGTTGATGATGAAGTTGGAAGAGAAAATTGCAACACACTCAATAGAAATAATGGAGGGGGACGAAGGAATGTCACAAAAAATGCCTTTGCTTCTTTCCAACCATATACCCCATGTGATTATTGGTGGAACGTTTCTCAAATTTTCATCTTGCACTGAATTCCACCAAATTTTCCAGGCCTCAGCAATGTTTGAACCTCTCTAGTTTAGTATGAGTACTAGAAACCTTAAAGGGTCCCATATTTTTAAGGTGAATGGACAACTTGAGAACAAATGGTTTACTGATTATTCTGAGTTTTTGCATAGCATACACCAACTAGGGCCATGTTTGTTCCTTTTCTAGAGGTTATGCCATGTTGTCACCTTGAATCTGAGGAGACACCAGAAAAATAGTCTTGACTTTGCAGGACATTTCAGTTTCCATAGCATTTTCCACCACGATGCTTGCACCCCCTATAATCCCCCGTCCATTTGATAGATGTAACCATACTTTGAAGAATAATGACTTGAAGGTGTATGGAACCATCTGAGATCATCTGGTCGGTTCCTTATCCTGACATGAGTTCGTTGCAATTATCTGGTATAGATCTCCTAATCATCTCGCTAGTGAGGGTCTAAAAGAATATCTTCATATGATTTCCAACCTTGGTGCCAGATCGATGAAACTTCAACATCTGCTGCTTGATTCAAAAATATAATTCCTTGATTGTTGAGAGACATCGTTAAGTCCCTTGGAACCTCATATCCTTCGTTGTATCCCACCCACAGATCAATTCCTATTATGACCTTCTCCCTATATGCCACACAATTTCCTCTTCTATAACCCTGAAATATATCACAATGGCTTTCCAAATAACATATGCATTTTGAGATTTTTTGTCTAGAATCCACACCCATTCCTCAATGGGAAGAAGGTCGACATATTTTCTTTTGACTACATCAGTCTAGAGGTTATCGGACGACAGTATACACCAACCTAATTTTGCTGCAAGAGATGTTGCAAATAGAGGAAGGTACTTTATTCCACATCCTCCCCATGCTTTTGGGAGAGATATCTTATGCCATGCCACCCAAGGGAGTACTGCATCCTCCTTTTCTCCAACCCATAAAAATCAACCACACAATTTCCTAATATGGGATAGAATTCCTTTGGGAATCTAGGTGATGGAAATCCAGTAAACAAATATTTCAATTAGGAATAGTTTTATGAGTACCAATCTTCCAACCCTCGAGATCCATTTATAACTCCAGTTCTTTATGCACTTTTTCAATCTTAGCCAACATCCACATCCAGGCTTGTTTTTTGTATGACTCCGGCTTGAGATGGAATCCAAAGTATTTACAATTTTCCTTCATTGGATTTGATTCAAAGGGAAGGGAAGTATGAAATCTATTGATTTGTGACAAAATGAAACCTTCATGAACTAAAGAGGACTTTTGTTCATTTATACACATACCTGTAGCTTTAAGGAACAGGTCAAGGGAAAATTTCAGCCGTTGAAGATCACCTATGGATCCATCATTGAAGAGGAGAATATCGTCTACATAAAAAAGGTGTGTTATAAAAATATTTTTGGCTAATTTGATCCCATTTACATCTCCTCTATGCTTAGCTAAGATAATCATCTGATTCAACCCTTCGACAGCCAATAAGAAGAGTAAAGGTGACAAAGGGCACCCCTATCTGAGCCCTCTTTGACTATGAAAAAAGGGGATGACGCTCCATTAATTAAGAGTGCAAAAATCACATTTGTGATGCATCCCATAACCTAATTGATAAAACCAATATAAGATCCCATATGAGTAAGCAAGAGGCGCAGATAGATCTAACTGATTCTCTCATATGCCTTTAATAGGTCTATTTTTTCTATCACTCATTTTATTTTTCTATTTTTGATACTATGAATATATTCTTAAGAAAAACCTATGACTTCATGATTTTTTTTTCCATATAGGAATCCAAATTGTCCCCTGGGATTTTTTTTTAGAAACATTTGGTTTTAATTGGATAACTATGATCTTAAAAATTATTTAATAGAGGAAATTACAAAGAGATATTGGTCTAAATTCCTCAAAAGTTGTTGTATCATCATTTTTAGGGATTAGAGAAAAAAAAGTAGAGTTTATTGGCTCATATATATGACCTTTGATTCTGGATTCCTCCACCACTGAGGTAATCTCATCCCCTATAAGCTCAAATAAATGTTGGAAAAATTCAACCGTCTAGCCATCTGACCTCAAATTCTTGTCTTTCTACATTGATTTAATAATTACTTCTACTTCCCCTCTTGTGATTGGAGCCATAAGTAGATCATTTTATTCCTCCTCTGCATATATAGGAAATAGTTGGGCAACCTGAATTACTTTTTCTATAGTTGCTTGGTCTGGGGGTTTAAAGAGTGCTTTGAAGTAGTCTCTCCCTAATGACACTAGCTCATCAAAATTTTAAGCTACGCTTCCGTCTTCTTTTTGCATTTCCCATATAGTGTTTATGTTATTTCTTCCTCTTGCATATTTTTGGAAAAACTTTGAGTTTTTGTCCCCTGAGGCTAGCCAAATGGCTCTAATTTTGAGTCTCCTTTATTCTTCTTTGTCTTTTAGGATATTCCTTTTGGAGGTTTCCAATTGTTTTATCCTCTCCTTTGTTTCTTCTGTCTCATATCCATCTCCCGCCATAGTTTCCAACTTTTCTAGGGATTATTCAATGATTTTAAAATCAATATCTTCCCTTATACTTTTTTATTTTTCCCAGGTAATAGTAGTCTACTTCGTTCTTTTGATATTTTGCATAAACTGATGTGCTATGGAATGGTATTAATTGAGGGCCAAGGGAATCCAGGTGGCCTTTACCAAATCATTAAAACTATTTTCTTTGAGCCATGTTGTATTGAATTTAAAAGGGGATCCATGCTTCCTACTGGTCCCTTTCAAATCCAGGATAATAGGAAAATGGTCCGATTCTCCTCCCATCCATACCCATTTCCTAAAGAGAGAGGTTATGTTTATAAGGTCTTCATTCATCAGGAAGAAATCTAGCCTCTTAGCCACCCTATCCAAACCCGAGCGTCTGTTCCTCCAGGTAGGCCTGTTTTTAATCAAGTTAAAATCAATAGGCTTACAAGCCATCAAATTGTATACAAAGAAATATTCCATAGGATCAACTTGATCTTGTGGCCCCTAGGTTTCATCCATACCTAGAGAGAAATTGAAGTCCACTCCCACCACCACATTGGGAGCATTCATAAAGGATTTGGATAAAAGAGAATTCAAGAAAGAGACACTGTCATGACATGGGTGATAAATATTGATGAGGGAAAGGTCCATGCAAAGTTATGAGGAATATACCTCAGTTCCTAGAACCAGAGTTGAGCCCCAAGAGTTTAAAAGCCAGAGGCTGCTATCTTTAAATCCCATAGATAAAACCCCTGATCTTCCCTTCGCATAATGGGTCACAAAAGACAAACCCGACATCATTTTACTGAGATATTCCAACACAACATCTCCATTACCCAAGGTTTCTTGAAGCATAATTACATCGGGGCACATATTCTTGAAAAAGTCTTTCAATGTTAGCTTCTTACGGGTGCTAGAAAACCCTCTACAACTGAAGGATAATACAATCATTTAGAACCCAAAACAGGGTATTGCACCACTCTAAGCACCCCTTTTAGAGAGAGTTTTTTTCGCATTCGCTATATCCAGTTTAGATTTAATTTGGGCCTTTGATAAATTATATTTCCTACCTCTAGTCTTCCCAGATTTTGGAGGCTCATGAATTCCACCTAGACCTCCGATGGAGGCTAACGAGAGGTCCTTCTTATCTTGTGGACAAAAATTTTAATGGGAGGCCAAAGAGGATGAAAAAGGGGAGGAATTTGACTTGAGGACGGTCGTGGAAGAGGAGTTAAGGGCAGGGACGGTTATGAAGATACTATGCAAACCAAAAGATAAACTATAAACTGGAGGAAAATATGAAAACAACGACCTAGAGGGAATAGGCCTTGGTAAAACATCAAGTAATGAGTGGAAATATGAGGATAAAGAAGGAGGGGGAGGTAAAGAAATACTAGCAGTCTAGGGAGAAGGGATAATGATTTCGATATCTTCCTGAGCTTGCAGTCACTGATCATGCTTATGTACATATTGGTGTCCAAGTAATGGGTTCTGAGCTTCTTTAACCTCCATCAGATCGAGACCAACATCTCGCTGCTCCCCTACTTCCTGATTTTGATTTGTTTCTTCCTCCTCTACATTTTCCAGAGCTAACTCCCCTTTATCTCCCTCTTCTACAAAATCCCAGGGGACATTCTCACACCAAATGGCCATGTTTGTGGCATCGATGACATCAAAAGGGTAGTTCCTCATAATCAATTATCTTAGTGTGCGAGTACCCTTGTAGGTATAATTCAATTTTTTTTGCCAACCTCTCCCTTGGATCTAGCTTTACCAAGATTTGAGCCACAATCCTGCTCTTGGTCTCCATGAAAGACATGTTTACTTCAAGAAAAATCCCCAATTTGTTCCCAATCGCCTTAAGAACATCTTCCATCTATAACTGAGGAGGAAAGGCTTGTAGCCAAACCTAGACTAGTATCTCCTCGAGTTTTTCTCTTTATGCATCAAATAGCGACGTCCATTTCTTGAATAGAATTGGTGAAAAATCGAAGCACCAATTTCGCTAAAGAACCCTTTCAAGAGCTTTGTGATTATTAAATCTGACCATAAACTGCCCCCGCGCCAAGATGATCACCTTTGAATGATTTTCCGGTGCCCCCCTCCAAGCCTTTGATATCCATTCTGCAATGTAATTGGCCGAGTAATGTATTCCCTTTGCTCTCCCCACAATGATGAGTTCAGAAGCTTCCATTGCCATATCAATATGGATGTCAACCCCAACGACAAGATTAGGGTTATCCACTTTTTTTCTTATGCATTTTCCTTTCTTCCTTTTCGAACCTGAAGACTGGCCATTTCCCTTCTCAAAAACCTCTGGCTATATCTACCCTCTCTATGATGGAGCATGACCTTCGATTATCTTCCCAATATGAACTTCTATCAAAACATTTGTTTGATAATATCCCCAATTTATACAATCTTCCCCTCATTCGCTAGTAGAAGAATCGGAGCCCCCAACGGAGCCCCAAAAACACCGAAATCCAGTCCTTCATCATTCTCAAACCCTAGATTTTCTTGGATGACGATTCGACCTCGTACCTTCTCTACCTCTGTAGAGAATTCTTGGATTTTTCTGGCCTTTAGCGCTAGATTGCTAAGATTATTTTCTTTCCCTTTCAAACTTTTTTGGCTGATAATATGCACTTATCACATCCCCTCTCTGCTTATGGGAAATTTTAATGGTAAGGGATTTGTCAACTCTTTGTGCGGAGCCCTTGTCTTTAACATGCAAATATTCAACCAAACACGATTTAATCTCCTCATTCCCCCATAGCCCACAACTCTTAGCTATATCCTCAAGCCCTCCCATAAACACTACAAACTCAGGAATATCCAAAGAGTTTATGGGGCTTACCAAGACATCCGACGACACCCTTATATAATGATTTGTTGTTGTCGCTGAATTTTTTTTATCTGTCCATAAACCCTTTGTTAGAATCCCAGAGTGTTATTGTGGTAAAGTGTTAGGTCCCTATATTACTAGTATAGTCCCTTATTGTTGTTAGTGTAACCCCCATATTGTTATTATTGTACCCTTGTAACCCCCATGTTTTTATTATTGTGCCCTTAAATTATTATTGTTAAGTCAGATAGGATTACACTGTGGCCCCACCAGGATTACATTGTGGCCCCATGGACTCCTATATATAGAAAGGAGGTTTTGTAATTTGAATCATCCAAGAATTTTTCATTCATGTAATGTATTGGAGGTTGCCCCCTTGAAGTGGCTTATTTCTAAGGCATTGATATCTCTTTTATTCTCTTTTTGGAGTTGGTTTCACAACATTTGGTATTAGAGCTTTGAGATTCTAGGGTTTTGCTGCTCCAAAACCCTACAAAGGTTCAGACTCTGAAATTTTTCGAGTGCGAAGCCAAAATCTTAAGGAATATTGTCGCAAAATTTCAGAGCTTGGTTGGCAATATTTTCAGAGATATGATCTGTGCAAGTTAGGTCATTTTGCAGGATCCTGAATTTAACCTAAACAGGTCATTGTGGTATTTTCATAATAACATTTTTTCTACGAAGGTTCAGAAGCTGAAATTTTTAGAGTGCGAAGCCGCAATCCTGAGGAACATCATTGAAAAATTTCAGATATTTGTTCGCAATATTTTCGAAGATATGATCTGTGGAAGTTAGGGCTTTTTGAGGCTTCTGAATTTCATCTCAAAGAGGTGATCGTGGAAAATCTTCATATCTCTCTCTCTGAGCATCGGATTGGAATGCTGTAAAAAGTGGCTGCAAGTACACAGATTTTAGTTTTTGGTCTATTAATTTTAGAGCCAAAGGAGGAAATAGTGACACGTGTCAAGTCGTACAAGTTCACTTTACTGAACCAGTCCAAAATTGGGTCATTGTGGGAGACTGGACATAACTTTGCCTTGAAAAATCTAAATCAGATCAGACCTGTGGCATTTGAAAGAAGCTTTAGAGGGCTACTATAGGGTTGAATTTCAGATATTGAGGATCTGTAATTATAGAGATAATTCAATTTCAATATAGAGCTCCTCAAAAGCAAGTAAAAGGTGTGTATTTTTTATTTTTTAATTTATTTTTTAAATTTATTTATTTATTTATTTTTCCGAATTGCATAAGTCTTGTTTGAAGAATCAAGTTGAATTGATTCCAAGGGCATATTGTAGAATAGATATCAGTATTGGATTCTAAAATGGCCCCTAAAAATAATTCAACACCCATTAAGCCTTTAGAAGGCTCTACTATGACTCATGAAGACGAAGAATGGCAACATGACATATCCAAATTACAAGAGCAAGTGCAACAAATTTCGCTCTCGCAAAGAGCAACAAAAAATGACATGGAAGTTTTGAAGAAAGGCATGGAAACTAAGATGGATGGTTTGAAGAAAGGCGTGGAATCTAAGATGGATGGTTTGAAGAATGACATGGAATCTAAGATAGATGGCATGGAAGCTGGCATGGAATCTAAGATGGATGACATGGAAGAGAAAATGGAAAACATGAAGAATGATCTAAAAGCAGACATGGAAGGTTTGACAAAGTTGATACAAGAAATGTTTCCTAATGGTGAAAAGATAGTAGAATAAACTTGTGATGAGAACAAAATAAATGTTAATCGTGATTTCATAAACTCTAATGCTAGCGAGAAGAACCACCATATTCCAAAAAATGGATATGAGGAAGTTTGATGGAAAGGATCCTGTAACATGGATACTACAGATGGAGCAATATTTTGATCTCCATAACGTGCAAAACACACAAAAGGTAAGCATTGCAACTTTACATTTAGAACAAAATACATTTGTATGGTATCGATGGCTTTGCTCCCGTAAAAAAATTGTCACTTGGTCAATTTTTACGGAGGAAATGATAGCACATTATGAGGATACAAAGAGCAACACCTTCTTAAGCCAATTGATAAATCTCAAACAAAAGGGTTTAGTGGGGCAGCACATTGAGGACTTCCAAAAATTGAATATAAGGGTAACTGATATTCCAGAGGAACACAGGATTGATCTCTTCATAGGCACTTTAAAGGATAACATCCAACATGAAGTTCGCGTTTTGGAACCTGATTCATTGGAGAAGGCATTCGGGTTGGCAAGAAAAGTTGAATGTAAAATTATGGCGACAAGGAAGCCTACCACTCAATTCTATAAAGAAGGAAGTGTTGCTACGCCTAGATTTCCACAACCTACAAGGTTGACACCACAACAATTGGAAGAAAAAAGAGCAAAAGGGCTTCACTACAGTTGTGATAGAAAATACACTAAAGGTCATAAGTGTGCTGAGAAGAAATTATTTTACATAGATTGTGAAGAGGAAGAAGAAAATGAACAAGAAGAGGATATACACCAGGAACCAACCCAAGAAGAGGAAGAAATGAGTTCGAACATATCGTGTAATGCATTGGCAGGAATTACCACTCCTCAAACTCTCAATATAGAAGGACATATCAAGAAGAAAAAGGTAATAGTGTTTATTGATTCAGGTAGTACCCATACTTTTATTCATTGTAAGGTAGCCAAGGAATTGAATTGTTTCCTATACCCAGCACCAGAACGTCAAGTGATGGTTGCAAATGGAGGAACTATAAATTGCTCTGGAAAATGCCATAATATCAAGCTAACCATGGGGGAATATGTATTGAATAGTCCAATGCTTTCCATTCCTATGGGAGATGTTGATGTTGTACTAGGAGTACAATGGTTACAATCTTTGGGGATGGTAGCTTTTAATTTTCAAGAACTTTTCTTGAAATTTTTTTCAGAAGGAAAGGAAGTCAAATTATGGGGTATTGAAGGGAAGCCAGGAAGGATAATAAGCTCTAATGTCATGACAAAGCTTCTAAAGAAAGAACAACGAGGCGTAATTGCACAATTATGCTCACTAGAAATTCCAACATCAAAATCATCTATTTCTGCAGATCTCCAACAAGTCTTGGACAATCATTCCAAGGTGTTTGAAACTCCCAAAGGACTCCCACCTATTCGTGATCATGATCATGCTATTCATTTGATTCCAGGAAATGTTCCTCCAAACATCGGGCCTTATAGATATCCTTACTTCCGAAAGAGCGAAATTGAACGTATGATTGCAGAAATGTTAGAGGCGGGTATAATTCAACCTAGTCAAAGTTCTTTCTCTGCTCCTGTAGTATTGGTACACAAGAAGGATGGATCATGGCGCATGTGTCGGGATTATAGGGAGCTCAATAAGCTCACCATTAAAGATAAATTTCCCATTCCTGTGATTGATGAATTATTGGATGAATTACATGGGGCAATTTATTTTACCAAGTTGGATCTTCGTTCAGGATATCATCAAATTAGAATGAAGACTGAAGATATTCCAAAAACAGCATTTCGAACTCATGAGGGTCATTATGAATTTTTGGTCATGCCTTTTGGAATTACCAATGCACCTTCTACATTTCAAGGGTTGATGAATTCCATTTTCAAACCCTTCCTTAGAAAATTTGTGCTAGTATTTTTTGATGATATACTAATCTACAGCAGGTCTTGGAAGGAACATGTTGAACATGTTGACAGGGTGCTCAAACTATTGCGGGAGAAACAATTATATGCAAAAAAGTCCAAATGTTTCTTTGGAGTACAAGAGGTGGAATATCTGGGTCATATTGTATCTCACGAGGGGGTTAAAGTGGACCCTAACAAAATTAAAGCCATTAAGGAATGGAAAGTTCCCACAACCATAAAGCACTTGCGAGGATTTCTCGGGTTAACAGGGTATTATCGCAAGTTTGTTAAGAATTATGGGAGAATAGCAGCACCTCTAACAACATTATTGAAGAAAGATGCATTTTCATGGACTCCTGAAGCAACTAAGGCCTTTGAACATCTTAAATAGGCAATGTGCCTAGCACCGGTCTTAGCTACGCCAGACTTCACAAAAACCTTTATTGTGGAATGTGATGCCTCAGGAAATGGAATTGGTGTTGTTTTAATGCAGGAAGGAAGACCCATTGCTTTTGAAAATCGTCCAATCAAAGGAAAGTATTTACAGAAACCTATTTATGAGAAGGAAATGTTAGCAATACTGCATGCACTAAAGAAATGGTGAACTTACCTAATGGGAAGACACTTCAAGGTAAAAGCTGATCATGATAGTCTTAAACACTTTTTGGAACAAAGAATATCTTCAGAAGAGCAGCAAAAATGGGTCACAAAGATGTTGGGTTATGACTTTGAAATAATCTACAAAAAAGGAAAGCTTAATGTTGTTGGAGATGCACTCTCAAGAAAGAATGAAGAGGTGGAAGCATTGCTTTGTGCCATTTCTATTATCCAACCAGATTGGATAACCGAAGCAAGAGATGAATGGAAGAAGGACGAAGAAGTGTGGACACTCATTCAAAAGTTGCAGCAAGATCCTAGTACATCTAATACATTGAGTTGGAAAAATGATTCCTTATGGTACAAAGATCGCTTATATCTTTGTAAGAATTCCCAACTAAAACAAAATTTTCTTTTGGAATTGCACACTTCTCCTTTAGGAGGACACTCAGGATTTTTAAAAACTTACCACAGGGTGAAGAAAGATTTTTTTTGGGATGGCCTTAAATCTGATATTCAAAAGTTTGTAGCGGAATGTTTGGTTTGCCAGCAGAATAAAGTGGAGACAATTAAGACCCCGGGACTTCTACAACCTTTATCCATTCCAAGTCAACGTTGGGAGGAGATTTCAATGGATTTTATCACAGGTTTACCTAAGTCGAAAGGAAAGAGTGTCATCATGGTGGTAGTTGATAGACTTACCAAGTATGCACACTTTTGTGCATTATCTCATCCATTTAAAGCAAGTACGGTTGCTACTACATTTATGGACACAATTCAAAAGCTACATGGAAACCCAAGGGTTATTGTGAGCGACAGAGATCCCATTTTTACTGGAAATTTTTGGACGGAGTTATTTTCTTGTTTGGGTACTCAATTAGCTCATAGCTCATCTTATCATCCTCAATCCGATGGTAAAACTAAGATAGTAAATAAATGTTTGGAAGGATATCTTCGTTGTTTTGTATCTGATAAACAAACACAATGGGTCAAGTGGTTACCTCTCGCTGAATGGTGGTATAACACTTCCTTCCATACTGCAGCAAAAATGACCCCATTTATGGCACTTTATGGATATCATCCACCATCCATCACATCATCTTTAAGAAAAAATTCGAAGGTTCAAGCAGTTGAAGATCACATCGAGCATCAGCAAGAAGTTCTCCAACTCTTAAAGGATAACCTGAATTTGGCACAAAATCGAATGAAACAACAGGCAGATCAACATCGCAGTGAGAGAAGTTTGATGTAGGAGATTGGGTATTTTTACGGCTACAACCATATAAACAAATGTCCCTCAAGCAAGCTAAGAAGGATAATAAATTATCGCCAAGTACTATGGTCCTTACAAGGTGTTGCAAAAGATTGGTACTATGGCATACAAATTGGAGCTTCCTGCTTCTTCGCGAGTACATCCAGTTTTCCATGTTTCATGCTTAAAGAAGGTTATAGGTGAAAATATTCCGGTTCAAGCAATATTGCCAGAACTTGATGAGGAAGGAAAAATCATATTGGAACCTGAAGCAGTCATGGAAACAAGAACTCGACAACTACGGAATCGATCAATTTCAGAGTATCTCATCAAGTGGAAGAACTTACCCACTGAAGATTCTACATGAGAGGATGAGAATTTTATACAGAAGCACCCAGAGCTACTCAAGCATTGAGGACAACACTTTTTTGAAGGAGAGGGGCATGTTAGGTCCCTATATTACTAGTATAGTCCCTTATTGTTGCTAGTGTAACCCCCTTATTGCTATTATTGTACCCTTGTAACCCCCATATTGTTATTATTGTGCCCTTAAATTATTATTGTTAAGTTGGCTAGGATTACATTGTGGCCCCACTAGGATTACATTGTGGCCCCATGGACTCCTATATATAGAAAGGAGGTTTTGTAATTTGAATCATCCAAGAATTGTTCATTCATGTAATGTATTGGAGGTTGCCCCCTTGAAGTGGCTTATTTCTAAGGCGTTGATATCTCTTTTATTCTCTTTTTGGAGCTGGTTTCACAACATAAAGATGGGTTTACCTTCCTCTAGAAACCCTAAACTGCTTCCAAATTTCTGCTCCAACTCCGATAGACCCATTTTTCCAGTTAGGGATCTAGTTGGTAACCTTACCTTGGCCAAGTTCTATTGAGTTGGATCAAGACCCCAAACTGATAATATGTCTTCCAATTCAGGCTCCAGGTCGACATAATCTCTCGGACTAACCATTTCCCTGCCTGAGTGAGTAATAAAAAAATAACTTCGTTGACAGTTCCTATCACCTAGTAAAAACCCTGTGCAGATGGGCGCTAACAAACTATGACAACGAAATGTTTTACCCTCGTAGTTATACAAAAAAATCTCCAATCATAATTCAAGTTCTAATCACAACTAAATTAAATTTTTAATCTAATTTTCAACATCTTATTATATCTAAGTATGATTTGCGTACTCATATACAAATTTTTACACTTATAATATTATATATAATATTTGTTATTGTTATTATTAAGATTAAAATTAATGAGGTAAAATGAAATAGTTTTAAGTCTTTATAATTTAAAACTTTAAAAAAATATAAGTATATGTATTCTAATTTTATCATACCTTGAAATTGAAGCGTTAGGGATATGACTAATATTTATTTTATGACCACAACTTTTGTTCATTAATTATTTTTAAAAGTTACAAAGATTTCCATTAACAATTATATCCCTCAAAGCTTATTTTAACATTTAAAAACACACATCAAGCTATAAAAAGTATGGATTATCCACTCCCACTTCTCTTTAGTCTTCATAGTATATATAAGTTTAATCAACTACCACTTCTCTTTAGCCTTCACGTTATACATTATATATATATTGGTAGTTTAAACTAATCGTAAATCTAAGGGTTTCGAACTAATGACCTTGTAGACAGAGTGCCTTAACAGTACACCCCATCACCAACTGCTATACACCACGTGGCTTAGTTTAATATATTATTATTATAGGTTTAACTATTAGTTTATACATAAATGGTAAGTAATCATTGAGCATTAAATCTAATAATTATGCAAATAGATAAATTTATAATAAAAGAAAATTATTCTCATTTATATATATTATAATTGGGTTTAATGGTTAAGAGTTCTAAGAGGTGATAGATTCAAAACCATATTGAAGTATTTAATAAGGGTCCAAAAATAAAATTGGGAATATATGTTTTTTTTTTTTTTTTTTTAAGAAAACTAAATTTGTAAACCTAGAAGCATTTTAAAATAATTTCTTTCTTTCTTTCTTCTTAATTTTAACAAAATTACACTTATTTTTTTTATCGTTAAATAATATATATATATATATATTTAATGAAAATTAAATTTTCATATTTCCATATTTATGCTGTAAAGTGTCTTTCTATGAAAAAAAAACTCCTAAAATGCCACTTGTGTATCATTGTGCACCATTGATTTTAATGTTAGACGATTAAAATAATGTCTACCTTGAGATTAAATACGGTTATTATTAATCATTTACATAGAAAAACTATTTTAGAAATAATCTACTTCATCCTCACTGGGTTATATGATCACAACTGTAAGTTTAAATAATGATTCTTAATGTAGAATAAATACTAACCTCCAGCCATTGATGCTGCTCACAATGTATTTTATATGCAATTTGGAAAATATTTCAGAGAAATTTAAAGCTCCGATCGTTCCCAATTGAAAACCCAACTCTTTCACATTAACCACTAGCGCGCCCAAATTGTCAAAATATGATAGACACAACCAACATAGTTCACCTTGAAATACATGATGCAATGCACAGTCAAAACCATGCACGTAGAAGCACTGGCGAACTTCAGAATGAAATTTCAACTGTGCGAAACCTATGAGTGCCAAAGGTGTCCTTCTAAAACCATATTCTGGGATGTATGGAGGGACTTGATCGCGGGCTGATATGAAGGAATCACCCACCCACGTTCAACTACTTTGAAGAACTTGTCCCTCCTTCACACAAACAGAAAGAA
Organism: Pinus albicaulis; assembly: GCA_034641835.2. Classification (NCBI taxonomy): domain Eukaryota; kingdom Viridiplantae; phylum Streptophyta; class Pinopsida; order Pinales; family Pinaceae; genus Pinus; species Pinus albicaulis. Next base: position 908,697,756 of record CM076570.1, read on the forward strand.
AAATAATATAGGAAATCTGAAGGCACTTCCAAGCTCTGCTTACTCTAGTTTGATGGTGTAAATCTGAAGGGGATTGAGTTAGTGAGCTTGAGGACCAAAGAGAAATATTTATGGCCAAGCTTCCATCAAGCTTATGTTGACTATGTGTCAAGTGTTCCACAAATCATGGTAGAGAACTCCAGTAGGAGTAATGAACCACTTCAGAAGCTCTCAACAAGAAATTAATTAACTGCAGTTGATTTCCGTAATTTAAAGAAATTACTGCATTTGATTTCCATAAATTAAAGAAATCACCGCAGTTTACTACAGACTGCAGGGAGAGGGAGAGGGAGCGTAACAACAACAAGAATCGACAAATACAGAATTTAATTATTCAATGTCAGTTATACTTGGGAGTGAGATAAGCAGTAGCTAATGGCGTTGTAGTCCTCTGCACTACAAAGGGAAAGCCACCATCCATACGTGTAGTCAAGGTGTGAGCGAGTAGTCCTCTGCACTACAAAGGGAAAGCCACCATCTATACGTGTAGTCAAGGTGTGAGCGAGTTTGTCGTAGTCCTTTGCACTACAATGATGAGAAAGCCACCAATCCTCAAGATGTGAGCGAGTTTGTCGTAGTCCTCTGCACTACGACTGGAAAGCCACCGGGCCTTAAGCTGTGACCAAGTTTGTCGTAGTCCTCTGCACTACAACGGGAAAGCCACCATCCATACGCGTAGTCAAGTTGTGAGCGAGTTTTGGAGTTCTCTCACGTGAATCAATGGGCGGCTGCAATCTAAACATGAAAATGATAGTGGTCGAAATATATTTCATCTGAATGAAAGTCATTTCTTTGCCCAGACAAACACAAGCTCCACCTTGGAAAACAACGAATTTGAAAAAACTATGAGGAACGAAATAGCCCTTTTCGTTGACCCAACTCTCGGGCTTGAATTGGAGACAGTCGCCGCCCCAGATGGCCTTCGTTCATCACAATATGCTCCACATATGTGAAATTCAGATTCCTTGTGTTGTAAAGATAATCAAGCAAAGCGCTTTGAGTTTAAGCTTCAGCATTTATGTGAACCCTATCTAGTATTTTAGTCTCTACAAATGTATTTTTATTTGTATTTGATGTGGACCCACTCCCGGTGTTTGTCTCTAATTTCTTTTACAACGGAATTGGAGACAAGATGAGTTGAATTCAACGCCACCCGAGATCTAATCTTGCAGCCACCGTATAACCACTAGATGTTTGTCTCTATTATTTATTTTATTTTTATTTTTACAATGAAATTGGAGGCAAGATGAGTTGAATTCAACGCCACTCGAAATCGAATCTTGCAGCCACGGTATAACCACTGGAAAGCAGTCGTCACTGGCAACAATCGCCCCTGAGTAAATGAGGATTCAAACTTGGACCGAAACGCCTCTATGTTGCAAGATGAACACCTTACAGTGTGGGACGCCTACCGTTTGGCCAAACCCACGCGGGTTGTCCCTATCTATATTGTTATCCCATAGAAGCCCGGGATCCTTATAAGGAACAATACTCTTCTTTGCCATGCCTGATATTAGAAGAAAACTCAACTTAGTTTCTTCGAACATTCAACTAAAGCTTGCAAATTTGTCCTGACATACCTGCCCACCTCCTCCCTTGGGCAACCAAAGCTATCCAAAAGCCTCAACTTTTCAGAAATTCCTCTCCAGCTACTTGGATTGCTTGCGATAAAATTACAAATCTGATCTTTCCCCAATCCCAGCACATACATATTATTAATAAATGCATCGAATTCTTTATCAATATTACCATTCAGAAGAGAAGGACAACTAACAAAATTTTTTGCAAGACAAGATTTGGTGAGCCCAAAATTTTCATAAACTTGAAGCATACCTTGCAAAACTCCAGGAGATTGGCTGAAAATATCCTTTTCCTCAATGTATATCTGCCCAAGCCTGTTCACAGCAATCCCATGGTTCCATAGTGTGGACACGTTGTGCATTAATACTGTGTTTTTGCTGAGATATATTTGACCATTAGTCAAGAGGGCACCAATCTCAGAAGGTTTTATGCCAATACTTTCAAAGAAGGGCTCAAACTCATTGATGGGATTGTATTGAAGATGTTTGTCAACTGATTTTCAGATATCTTTCCCTGCCCGGGCTTTAGCTAACAGTTTCTTAACAAAACTAGGTGCATTCATCATAATATACTCCGCATATGTGAAATTCAGATTCCTTGTGTCGTGAAGGTAATCAAACAGAGTTCTTTGAGCTTGAGCTTCAGCATTGATATTAACCCGACTCGGTATTTTAATCTCTTTATTTATATTTGTAGTTTTTCCACAGCGAGAATCCGCGGATACAGAATTTAATTAATCAATGGCAGTTATGATTGGGAGTGGGATAAGCCGTAGGTAATGGCGTCGTCGTCCTCTGCACTACAACCGGAAAGCCACCATCCATACGCGCAGTCAAGCTGTGAGCTTGGAGTTCTCTCAAGCCGTTTATTACTTTCACTAATAAGAAATCGAATATGAATCACGTTGGTTTATGTATCAGGTTTAGAACTTTCAATAATGGCTTTTTCTCTCCATGTGTATAATGGCTTTCAAAATTCAAAATTAACAAATCAAGATCCCCGTATATTATGACTTTGAAATTTCCATGTTTTTCTTTCCCTGCTTATAATAACTATTCTTTCCCGGCTTATAATAACTAAGTTATAGGTCAAAAGTGAAATTGCATCTATTTTTTTTAATAATTGATTATCTTAAAGGGATAAATTAACTATAGGATATTAACTGACCCAGATCCATCTAATTATGATGAATTTTAGATTTATTAGATGCAAACATTTCTTTAAATTATTCATCTAAAGTTATTAAATTTAATAATTAAATTATTCATCTAAAGTTATTAAATTTAATAAAATTAATATTATAATATATTAATATTAATATTAGATTTAATAATATAATATTTATATTAATTTAAATTTTTAATGTTAATATTAGATTTAATTATTTTTTTAATGTGTAATGATAAAAAAAATTATCATAAAACTACATCAAATTAATATTTTCATATATTACAATTTTAATGTGGAAATAAATTATGTTTTTAAATATTTTAATATATTTATAGGATAGATTTTGGAAGAGGATTTTCCATCCTTTGTATTGTAGTTTTTTAATCAATATGCTTATTTTCATTTTTGTTTTGGCTTGATTTTTTTGTTTTCGTTTTATTGTTATTTTATTGGATACCTCACATATTAAAGAATCTGTTGCGGATCTCATGGGGCACCCCAGATCTATGATACTGGCATCCAACATCTCGGATCATATGCCAATTTCCTTTTCTTGGTCCAACAATACGGCGGTTTTTGGACGTCCTTTCAAGTTCAACATAATATGGCTTCAGGACCTTGATTACACAGGAATTGTTGACGGAATCTGGCGCGCTGAATATGACATGCCGTTTTCTGGTGAATGGGATTTCTTTCACTTCAGACTACAGAAAATTAAGACTGCCTCTAAGTCATGGGAGCGCGAAAAGAAATTGAATCTTAAGAAGGAATTTATGGATGTACAGAGACAGATGGAACTGATTATATCTTCTTTCATTATACGCTACCCTGACGAGCACATATTAGAAGACCTCAAAAGGCTGGGTGAAAGGAAAAGAGAAATCCTGAGGATTGAAGAGATCACTTGGCGGTTGAAGAGCAGAATTACTTGGCTGGCTGAGGGGGATCAGAACACAAATTATTTCCACAAGTGTGCAAATGGGAGGAAAAATAGGAACGCTATATGGGGTATTAAGAGGGTGGATGGTTCTGTTGCTCATACAAATCAGGACATCCAAAATGAAGCGCTTGCATATTTTTCTTCCTTCTACTCAAAACAGGACGGCATCAATTATGATAATCAGGTATGGCTGCTGGAACATGTCAATAGATTTTTTGATGCTGAAGCCATTTCGTCATTGGATTGTGCTGTCACAGGGAATGAAGTCTTAAAGGTCCTCAAAGCTTTTTCTTCGGATAAATGTCCGGGGCCTGATGGGTGGCCTACGGAATTTTTTATCCATTTTTTCGAACTGATGGGGGAGGAATTGACTATGGTTATTGAACAAATCAGAATTAGGGGATTGATGCCGGCCAATCTTAATTCTACCTTCATTGCTCTAATTCCTAAATCGGATGACCCCCAAACATTTGCCGATTTCAGACCGATTGCTCTATGTAATGTTCTCTACAAGATAACATCTAAGATTATTGCTGAGCGTTTAAAAGGAACACTGTTGGCTTGCATCTCAAAAGAGCAATACGGTTTTCTTAAGGGTCGTTCCATTCATGATGCCATGGCTATAGCTCAAGAAGTTCTACACTCCATTCACACGGAGAAAAGGAAGGCCATACTGATGAAGGTGGATCTTCATAAGGCCTATGACTCTATTGATTGGTCATATATTAGGCTGGTGCTCATGAAGATTGGTCTCCCTATCAGGATTATAAGATGGGTAATGTCGTGTATTTCCACGGTTCGATATGTAGTCATAATTAATGGTATTCCAACACCTTTTTTCGCTGCTGAACGTGGTCTGAGACAGGGTTGTGCGCTTTCTCCTTTAATTTTCATCCTTATCATGGATGGTTTCAGCCGTATTATGGATAAGGCGGAGCAGAGGGGGTGTATTAAGGGCTTCTCATTTTCCAACGAAGTTTCTTGTTCACACTCTTTATTTGTTGATGATCTTTTGTTATTTGGTTACTTGAACCGGAACCATTGGTTCTATATTCATCTTATGTTTATTCGTTTTGAAGCTGCCACAGGTCTAACTATTAACAAAAGAAAATCTTTCATAATATATGAATATGGAGACCTACAGGAGATCGAATTCATCGCTGATTTTATGGGGATTGATATTAGGGCGGCCTCTGCTGGGTTTACATATTTGGGCTTCAAGATTAAGCCATGTGGATACAAGGTCCAGGATTGGATTTGGATGATTGACAAATTTCGAAGGAAGATATTTGGATGGACACACAGGTGGTTATCCATGGGAGGCAGGTTAATTTTGATCCAGGCGGTGCTCTCCCAGATGCTGGTATATTGGGGTTATTTGTATTATATTCCTGATGGCATAGTAAAAAAGATAAACCAAATTATGGCTAAGTTTTTATGGGGCGGTGCCTCCATATCTCACAAAATTCACCTATGCAAATTGGAACGCCTCTGCAGATCAAAGGAACATGATGGATGGGGTATTCTCAACACAAGGATTTTCAATAAGGCGCTGCTTATGAAGTCCTTTTGGAGGGCATTACATGGACATGGCATATGGAATGCTATCATTAAGTGCAAATATAATGGGGGTGATATTCTACAACAAATTCTTTGTTTAAATTTTTCTCACCCTCGTTTTATATCGGCCATCTGGTGCAGCTTCAAGAAGATTGTCATCCACGTCTCAGATAGGCTTGCATGGCTTTTTCGGGATGGTGGCAATATCCCCTTCACGTTCAAGAAGATTATCGGGTTTCCTTCAAGTGATGGCCCGTCTCCGCTACTTATGCATAGTCTTACACACAGGGGTATTAATTATATTTCACAGACTATTCGGGTTTGGTCCTATGGTGCTCCCGAATTTAAAAATGCGCTCCAACTGGGTTTGTCAGCGACTGTGGCGGATGAATGGGACATGCTACGTGATGCCTTCAGGGCTGTGGGATTTTGTTGGGATTCTGGGGGGGACACAATTGTTTGGGATGGCCCCATGTATGCTGGCGTTCCAATTGTCAAAGACATATACAAAGTACTAAATACTTAATCTTATCGGGGACAGATGACTACATCTTTTTTTCCATTCTGGCGGAGGAAAATTCCCACAAAGATTGTACTCTTTGGTTGGCTGGTATGGTATGGTAAGATCCTTACTGGTGAAAATTTGACCAGGAGAGGTTTTTCTGGACCTTTCAGATGTCAAATATGCTGTGCTGATTTGGAATCCATTGATCATTTGTTCTTCCGATGCCCAATCATTAAGAATTTTTGGCGGTTCTTTTCCATCCACTTCATGGGACCTGCATGGTCTCCAGATGATTTTATGGCTGCAGCATTGGAATGGGACAAGCTACGGGGAAAATTTAAATCGTTGCCTTTCTTTTTCATATGGGAGGTGTGGCTGGGTAGAAATAAACTGATCTTTAACGATGTGCCTTTCCAGATCTCTCGTATTTTCTCTTCAATTTTAGGTTGGATGGAGGATCGTCCCACCCCTATTCTAACTATTTCGGATTGTTCCATTCGCATCAGACCACATGAGATGGCAATACCGGCGGTTTATTTTGATGGTGCTTGTGTGGACGGGCTTATGGGGTGCGGAGCATGGATCAAAATATCTCAGCGTGAGCGGGTCCATATTCACTGGAATGCTGGTATGGACTCCAATAACAAAGCAGAGCTTATTGCACTTTGGGGTGGTCTCTGTTTTGCTGTCTATCTACAGATTCAGAATATTCATGTATATGGGGATTCACAGGTTGTAATTGGGTGGGTTTATATGTCTATGATTTTGATGTGGCCGGAGTTACAGGGTTGGTTGCAAAGGGTTCGAAGTTTATGGTCCATTCTCAACAAACCCCCCATCAGTCACATCTATAGAGAAAACAATACCAGGGCTGATGGACTTTCCAGAAAAGGTCTAATCTCTGATTTTGGGATCATGCAGGTTCAGCTGTTTAGAGATGGCCTCTCCTTTTGGCAAACATCTATTCCAATTCCATAATATGGTGCTGCTACGTTTTTGTTATGTCACTACTGTTTCAGGGACATTTTTGCAGGGTTCTATACTCTTTTTCCGACTGGGCTCATAGACTTTCAAGCGAGGCAGAGTAGTTTACTTCAAGCGAGCCTGTTGCTGTTTTGTTTATATTAAGCGAGCCTGTGAATTGTAACTACGCGCCAACAGACAGATCTTCAGAGGTGCTGGGTTAATTATATACCAAGCGAGCCTGGTCATATATGATCACATGTCTACTTTCGCTCCTTCCCATGTTATACAGGCGTGGTTTTCCTAATGCATATGGACAGATGAATTGGCGATATATATTCCTTTTCCGACTGGGTGATCAGATTATCAAGCGACGCAGAGACGTTAATTCAAGCGAGCCTGTTGGATTTTATATAATATAAAGCGAGCCTGTATCAACTCAAACACACGCCAGAGGACAGATCTACAAGCGAGCCTGGTCAAAATCATTTCCATTTATACAGGTATATGAATACTCTACTGCAAGTGGACCGGTCATATGAATCAAGCGAGGCTGCTTTTCTACTATCCGACATATCCATGGGCATTATCTGTTACACATCATCATCCTATATCTTTCAGACATGCTTCTGTCAACGATCACTCGTTTTTTGTCGATCACATCTTATAGAATTACAACTCTTTTGACATATAATATTTCGGATGAACTGGATACTCTTTTCATGATACATCTTTTGTTAATTCTGCTATCTCATTTACAGTTCATAATTTGTCATATCACATATTGTTGTTCATAAGTTTTCTTTGCTGTATCTTCTCTGTCAAGTCTTTCGCTCGCCTTATAAGCTGAGCATATATGTAAAGGATGGATCTTATCCGGCTATGTGGGGGCCATCACTATATTTCTATGCTCTATCTGTCGGAAGCAAACCATCTAATGGCCAATATGTTGCTTTTCTCGCTGTGATCTCACAGTTTGAGAATTATTATGTCCATGTACTGCTTATATTTAATATAAACAACGTTTTTTTCTTCTGAAAAAAAAAAACATACCCCTCATAATGGGTTGTACAATAAGCCTCTCAACCCAAAGTTATTTTAAAAGTTAATTGTATGACATATGCTCATTTTTATTTTTTTTAAATGAAAATGAAATAATGTGTAACCCATCCTTATTTATTTTAAATCACATTATTTGTCATGTCCTATCATATGAAACAATTAAACATGTAGGTTTATGTCTCACATATTAAATATATAAAAATAGGTTAAATATAGGATAATGTAATTATAAAGAATATATATAAATATTGCATTTATTTTTTTTGAAAAGTATTATAAAAATATCCTTTAATTATAAATGGTAGATATTTTACTCAAGTATATTTTTAATAACATGTTACTAGGATAATGTAATCATAAAGAATATATATAAATATTGCATTTATCTATTTTTGAATAGTATTATAAAAATACCCTTTAATTATAAATTGTAGATATTTTACTCAAGTATATTTTTAATAACATGTTACCACTTACTTCGATACTTATGGTTTTTAGAGAAGAAAGGGTTATACTAATCAAACATCTCATTTTCTAAACTTCTTGAATGATGACATTTCATCTTATTATGGTTCTTAGAGAAGAAATGGTTATACTAATCAAACATCTCATTTACCTCATTTTCTAAACTTCTTGAATGATGATATTTTATCTTATTATGGTTCTTAGAGAAGAAAGGGCTATACTAATCAAACACATAATTTTCTAAACTTCTTGAATGATGATATTTCATCTTAGGACCAAAGAATTGATACTTATCTAAAAATGATATTAACATATGTAGTTGTAACCAAATTATGTAACTGAATAGCCTAATCATGTAGTTGTTCACTCTCTGTAGTTGTAGCTATCCTGTGTGATTCATGTGAGAGAATTTCCTCTATATACCGCTCTTTCCTAACTGCATGATTCATGTGAGAGAAGTTCCTCTATACTACTCTTTCCTATGTTTTTTTCCAGCAGAAAAAACTTCTGGTTTATATTATGTACCAGATCAAGAGTTAAAAACTCATCAAAATAAAACTTACAATTCAACATGTGGTAAAGTTCCAGTTCATATAATTAACTTTTAAAAAACTATCATTCAACATGTGGTAAAACCCATGCTCTTACATCGTAAAATTCCCAATTGAAATTCATTTGGCTTAAAAAAGCAACCAAAAACAGGCACCATACATACCCCCTCGAAAAGAGTCATGGAAACGTTCAGTGGCCTTAGTTGTTTATCTCAAAAAATTACCTTACCTGTTCTTTAATCTTTCCTTCTTCGTCTTGTAAAAAAAACTCAATTTACCATGAACCATGATCCAAAATACTGTAGACGCCGCAACCTCAAAAGAACTTGACAGTACCTGTGGCACCCAGTCCTGATGAATCAAACAACGTGTAGTGCATATCTCCAAAAACTCCCTGCAAGCCTTTCTTCAACAATCTGTCCGCCTGAAAGTTTTTCTCCTGAAAAATATGATTTAACTGAATATATGAGAAAGCTTTTCTTAAAGATTTAATTATGTCCAGCCAAGTTTTCAGGATTCCAGAATTCAAAGCAGTATCCTTGTTAAGATGATCTATGAGGACTTTCGAATCACCATAAACCCACATATTCTCAATACAAAGTTGAGTGGAAAACCACATTAAACCCCAAAGTGCCAAGACTTCATCCCTCATATTGGTTCTAGAGCCTCCATACTAGTAAATCTTGTAGTGGCAGTTGGGTGTGATCATTAACCAAGCTCCACACCCACACTGCGAATGTTGTGAAGCTCCATCAAAGAACCCTGCCGGATAGTGAATCTCATGCAGTCTCATCCTTTTAGAAAGGTCCTCTGGAGGTCTCATTGAAGGCTTCATAGCATCCCAACTTTAAATGACTAAGCTAGCAATCTTCTCAGGATTGTAGCGATCTTCCTCAAAGATCCATTTGTTCCGAGCACACCAAATATACCAATGATACATCGCTGAAATATTTATAAATGATGCATTACTCCTATACCACCATGAGATAAAATCAATTGTATTTGACAGATCCGGTACCTTCAGATTGAAGAACCTACCCAGTATATCCAGAACACACCTTGCAAAGATGCAGTCGTAGAAGAGATGATAATTACTCTCTGCACCTGCCATATAAAATATACAAAGCCTGACCCGATCTACCCTTTCTTTTGAAGAGTGTCCCATGTTAGATTTTTATCCCAGAGGACCAACCAAAGTAAAATATTCATCTTCATTTGTGCATTGCTTCCCCATATTTTATGATAAACACTAATATCCACTGCTGAGGCTTTTATGCTCATTAAATTGCTACAGGAATCCCTCACTATGGGAATTCTGTTTTTAGTATGTCCCCTCCATATAACCTTGTCACTTCCTCTGTCCATAAACAGACCCTGTCTCCTTAAATCCTCGTTATACTCCTGCCATTCCTCCATCAGATGCCCTGATAGTTTCAATTCCGCATCTGTCTTCCATCTTGGGCTCCCATTGAGAAATTCCTTAACAAATTGAACCAGAAAGAAATAACCCATACCATTAAGCTATCGAATTAATTCAACACTGAGTGGGATAGAATTATATGACCCACGCAAACCGGGGTGACCAATTAAAATCTTGGCCCTGTCTCCAAAATGCCATTTTAAATTTATTGAGAAACATGGCCAAGTTTGTTTAAAACCATTCCAAATGATCGACCCCCCCCCTTAATGTTCTGCCATCCCAGCAAATAAAGGTCTTGCATACTACCATTATTTAAATACTTATACCTTATGATCTCATTCCATATACCTTTTCTATTTAGGGCTCTCCAAATAGACTTCATGATAAGAGCCCTGCCAAATATGTGTAAATATTTTAGGCCCCATCCACCAAATTCTTTAGGTTTCATTATCCGTTCCCATTTTTCTAAATGTATCTTACCTTCCTCCTTGCCCCCATTCCATAAGAAGTTTATTATAATGCTTCTTATACATTTTAGTACCTTAGTAGGAATCACATAAATCTGAGCCCAGTATACCATAATTTGCTGTAAAACCGCCTGAGCCAAGGTGAGTCTCCCTCCTTTTGACAGCCACTTTGATGTCCATCCTCGAATTATTTTTTTTCACTTTGTCTATCATCCATTACCAGTCCTTAATACTATATTTATTGGCTTTCATATGGAACCCCAAGTATTTAAAATCAGGACTCAAAGGGGCATTTTTTATATTAAACATGGTACCTATCAAAACTGCCATATCCTCACCATCCTCCTCATGATATATGCAGGATTTTTCATTATTTGACAACATACCTGTTTCCCCATAGAATTTTTTGAATATGTCATGAATGACCTGCCATACCTTCTTATTAAGCATGCCAAAAAGCATAATGTCATCCACAAAGAAGTTATGAGTTATCTCTCTGCACTATGAGATTCTAATCCCCCTGACGCATCCCAAGATGATTACTTTACTTAACTGAGTGCTTAGTGTATCCATAACAAGAATAAACAGAAGAGGGGAAAGAGCACAATCTTGCCTCAAACCACAACCTGGCTTGAAAAACTTGTTGCAACACCGTTGATAATGACTGCCATGGAGGTGTTACAAACACATCCCATGATCCAATTGACTGAAGCCCAATCTAGGCTGATCTTATATAAAATCAGCCTTAACAGTCCCCAATCAATCCTGTCATAGGCTTTACTCAGGTCAATCTTCATAACCATCGCCTTCAATTTCTTTGAGTGGATCAAATGGATAACTTTCTGGGTGGATGCCACCGCGTCATGGATGCTCCTATCCTTTGAGAACCCCGCTTGTTCAAGGGAAATGAATCTGGATAAAACTATCTTAATCCTTTCTGCTATAGTCTTTGAAATTACTTTATACAGTGTGTTGCATAATGAAATCAGACAGAATTCATCAAATTAATCCGCCCAATTAGCTTTAGGAACCAGAGCTAAAAACGTTGAATTTAAAGCTCCGCTAACCTTTCCTATAGACCTTTCTTCCTCCACCATGTCTTGGATGTGATCAACAAAAAAATCCGCAAAGTGAATGAAAAAATCCGTGGTCCATCCATTGGGCCTCGGGCTTTTTTCGACTGCAAAATATTTTAAAACCTTTAATATCTCCTCTTTACTGATCAGCTTCTGAAATTCCTGTAGATTACCTTCATCAAACATTTGCAGTATCTCCTTCAATGCCCACATCTGTTCCTCGTAAACCTGTGCCTCCCGAGTCTTATAAAGATTACCTTCATCAAACATTTGCAGTATCTCCTTCAATGCCCACATCTATTCCTCGTAAACCTGTGCCTCCCGAGTCTTATAAAGATTAAAAAAGTATTTAACCGCTTCGTTTTTACTATCTTTATGAGAATTAAATGTTTTCCCATTTACCTTGATCCTCCAGATTGTGTTTTTATTTTTTCTCCCTGTTGCAAATGCATGAAAAAACCGTGTGTTCTTATCACCTTCACGTAACTAGATTGCTCTTATTTTGAGTCTCCATGACTGTTCTTCGAATAGGAGAATTTTCCTTCTCGCCTCTTCCATGTACTTCAATATTTCCCATAGACCTTCCCTTGGGTTGTCCTCCTCCATTTATTTCAGCAGTTGAGCAGTCTCCAGTTCATATGCTCTAAGAGACGCCTGCATCTCCTCCTTCTTTACCCTCTCCCATAGTTTGACCTTCCCTTTTAAACTTCGCAGATTTACTGACAGATAATCCATGGCCGACGTATTATCATCTCTCGGGTTTTGACTCAAATGTTGTTCCACCATCCTTTGAAAAGAAGGGTCCTGAAGCCATGCACAGTTAAATTTAAAGGGGTAACCCCTGGGGGATCTGTCAAAAGACCAATCTAGGATAATAGGGTGGTGATATGAGATTAAAACATCACCACTTGCCGCCTTCCAATCCCCCATCTTGGCTAATAGATTTGCTTTGACAATAAAGCGATCAATTCTTTTATATATGGCCTCCTTCCCCTTTCTACCGTTATACCACGTTGGACCCATATCCTTGAACATTAAGTCACATAGAAAATGTGATTTAAAAATCATAGAAAAGACACCTGCAAAATGGTCCTTCCTACCCTTATCCCCCCAGATCTCCCATTCATTCAAAGATAAGTTGAAGTATCCCACCATAATCATGTTATCCATATGGAGTATCCCATAATTCTCCATCCTGCGCTAGAAATATAACCTGTTCTGATATGGTGCATATATGTTGATAAGGTGAATTCGTTGCTCAAAACCCCTTATAAAACCTGAAAGGATGATCCGACCAAAAAAACCATAAGCCTTCATTGAAGCAACTGATGAATTCCACATAACTAAATCACCACTAGATCGGCCCACTGCGTCCCTTGCCGCCATGTGCCAATCTGGGAACATGGCTCAAAAACAAGAGATTTTTTCAGCAGCATGCATCGATTCTTGAATAAAAACAAAGGAAGGCTTTCTAGATCTAATAAATTGACGCATCGGCAAAAATTTCTTCATAGCCCCTAGCCCCCTAATATTCATCGATACCAGATAAATCATGACGCAACCTCCTTAGGGTTAATCGCTCTAAGAACCCTTTCAAGTGCTAAAGTCACCGAAATGTCACGAAAGAGACTCTCATCCACAATCCCTTTCGCACCAGTTGAGGACATAATTTTTATTTTTATTTTTAAATTCTGGGCCTTCCTTTCCCTATCCGTATCGTGACATTCAATATTGATGATGGGCTAATATTCAGTGTTGGAGAAGTAGCCACACCCCTATCCACTCTGAGGGGAACCAAATTAGCCTCAGGTGCTAAAAGTAACAACTCGATGTCGCTGCCGACCGAGTTCTTGGGCGACTGAGAGGAAGGCACAGTGACGGGTGAAGTGGGTTCCTCAATGTCAGGGGCAAGGTCTTCATCCACAGCTTCAAAATTAGGTAAGGTTGATACAAATTCCATTAAGTCTGAGGGCATCAATGACATCTCAGAGAGCCCCCGATCTTTTTCCAAAAAAGAAGACGGGTGTGGAATAAGCAGAGATTTCTTATCAAGGATCCCAACAGACTCATTCCCAACCTTCTCAGTCATCAATTCCACCCCCCCCCCACCCCCACCCCCAAATTTAAGAGAACCTCCCCCATAGCCCCCTCCTTAGAGTGACACTTCTCGACAATACAATTAGCCCTCCCAACATTAAAGACAGAGTCATGAAAATGATAAGTTTTTATCGAGAGACTTACCCGTAAATTTTTTCCTCACATTCGCTGTCATAGAAAATCGTAGTGTCATTCGAGAACATTCAATGAAAATCCATTAAACTAAAAGGAAAAAACGGACTGAACATTAAGCCGCTGGTCAGTGTAATTATAATTCAGTAACATAAATTCAATCATATATACGAGGAATGTTACAAATTTAATTCCAATAAATAAACACAACATAGGAAGGAGCCATCAATTATTGCCAAGAGTTGTGATTTAGCTTATGGATATTTCCAAAATGAGTTCCACAACCAGACGTGGAAACATATTATTTGTTTTTTAAATGCTTGCGTTATTAAAGTGAAATATAATGGCAAGAATGAATCCAATATGAGACGAACTATTTGTATGAAAGTCTATAAAGTGTTTGAGAAATTTGTACATAGAAGCCAAAGTTATTACTTACCACTGTGTCTATGAAAGTAAATATGAGTCCACTCCAACTTCATTAAAAAAAAATCATGAACAATTAATACAGGACGGTGAACGCTAAAAAAAATTCATGAAAATCCAAGCCATATGCTGATAAGTCAAAGGGGAAAGGTAAATGCAAACAGAAGAAGAGAATCCCGTTAAAACAAAACATATGAGAGGAAATGACTTGTAAGCACTCTTCGAAATAAGGTCATTATGAATAACATTGTTGGAAAATTCATCTGAGTTAAGACCAAAGAAGTTTAATAATAAAGAGAAAAAAAATACTATTGCTACAATCTAACAATATTTGAGATGTGATTCAGGTGATGAAAGCAAGATCACAACCATGGAAATGGAAGTTAGATTTGAGATCTGATTCAGGTGATGAAATCAAGATCACAACCATGGAAATGAAAGTTATATTTTTCTGCCGCAAGTACTAGTTCTTTTGAAAAATCTTCTGGTTCTCAAAATGATAAAGAGACAATATTTGAGATCAGTGCTAGTTCTTTTGACAAATATTCTGGTTCTTAAAATGATAAAGAATGGAAGGAGTTGTTTCATATTAGAGTGGTTATAAAGCATACTAACGTTGATACAATTTTTTTTATAGTGGATCTCAAGTCAACCTTATTTATGAAGAGATTGTCAAGAAGCTTAATCTAAAAAAAACACCTCATGCAAAGCCATACCCTTTGGGATGGGTATGTGAAGATGCTAAATTACAAGTGACAAGAAAATGCAAATTTAAATTTGCAATTATTGCTAATTTTATTGAAGAGGTTGAGCTTGATATTGTACCACTTGACATATGTGGGATTGTTTTAGGAAGTCCATATTTATATGATCGAAAAAATATATTCTATCGTCATGAGAAAAAGTATCATATTTTCAAAAGTGAGACAAAATATATTGTAAGAGCACCTCGCAAGAAAATGAACTTATCTCTTATGAGTGCATGACAAATGAAGAGAGTAGTAAATGCTAGTAAGAACTATGTATTGTTGATGATTAAATGTAAAAATACTTTTGAATCTGAAGCTTTCTATGGATGTGATACTAAACCTAAGGATGATTTGGTTGAAGTTGTTAATACTTATGGCAAGATGTTTCAGGAACCTAAAGGGTTACCTCCCAAAAAGGGAATACAACATGAGATTCAGTTGCAGCAAGATGCTCCACTTATGAATATTTGAATGTACCAAATGTAAGTCTTGGAGAATGTAGAGATCAAAAGACAAATCCAAGAGTTGCTTGACATAGGGGTCATCATATCTAGTATATCTCCTTGTGGGTATCCTATTGTTTTGGTTCCAAAGAAGGATGGTACATGGTGCATGTGTGTGAATTTTTGAGCTTTGAACAAGATTATGGTAAAGGATAATTATCCTCTTCCTCATATTGATGATTTGCTAGATCAATTAAATGGTGTAGTTTATTTTACTAAGATATACTTGAGAAACGATTTTCACTAGATAAGAATTGTTGAAGGTGACATTTGGAAGACTGATTTTAAGACAAAATAAGGTTTGTTTATGATCAGAGGCTTAGTATTTAGCTCAAAAATTAAAGTGATCAGAAATGCTCCAAACTAGAATGACCGGATAGAGCTCGTTGCCAATATTCTGGTGCAATTCGTTTCGTCAAAATCTGAGTTCATATGAGGAAGTTATGACCTATTGTCTATTTTCTCAAACAAGTAAAAAATGTGCAGAACAATCACATACTGATGACTTGGAAGTCCAGTCAACATCTCAAGAATATCCAAGGAATATTCTCCAATTTTCATCCAATGACACTGTGACAAGTGTCACAGTCAGATTCACCAATGTTTCTTGGGAAATTGAAATTTTATTCCTATTCTAAGGTTGAAATTTTAATTATATGGGTGCATTATTATTTTTTAATTATGGTTGAATTGAGCCAATGGATAAGGGACACGTGGAGTAGCCGGAAGCTGCCATTTTCCTTCCCCCATGGCAATGGTATGGCGCAATACATATTTCACAAACCAAATTTCAAAGTGGGCACATATATTTTAACCAAAGTCCAATGCTATTGCGTTCAACAAAATTATATTACCAAGGAGGGGCGGAGGTCGGGGTCGACCCCGTGACCTCCCCCATACAAGCGCCAACACCAACCACTATACGCGTCAGGTCTTAAATCCTATAAGCACTAATACATATTTAAAGTTTATGCATTCCACATTTGGGCAGAGGAGGGGGGTAGCCCCCTCATAATACGACCTCAAACCTGTGACTAGGCTGGAGGACTAACACACTAAACGCACTTAGCTCTAACATTGAAATTAATTAACATTAAAAACAAATTTATCATAATTTAACAACTAGTTTAACATAGCGACGAAATTGGCGGAGTCCGCCAAATGCGGTAGAGCTCCAGTTTTAGTGGAGTTATTTGTTCAGATTCCAGATTTAGTGGAAAAATTGTAGGAAAAATTGTTTTTTCCATAACTGAGGAAATTTTCGACTAATTTTGGCTCAGGAAGAGTCATTCTTGGTAGATTTTGATGTTTTGGAGACATTGGAGCAGGTTACAGAGGCAACAAGAGACTTTAAACAACAATTTTGCACAATTGAAGCTAATACAAGGGCCCATGCCATGGAAGCTTGACCAAGGAGATGTAGCCCAGGAGGTGTGAACTCCTTCATAAAAACCATGTGTATTTGACTCAGTTATCTATGTTTTCTGTGTGTTTATGTGCTTCTGTTCAACATTTAGTTTCCATGCTTTTATGTTCATGAAATAGACTTAATCTCATCAAGTTTGTTGTTTTATCAATCATAAGCACTTCTATAAACCCTTGTACAAGAAGCAAACATAAGAAATTTCATATTAAATCTGAAACTGATATTAGCACAACAATAACTAACAATCAATTTCAGACTATTTTGAATGGTTAGTAATGCCTTTTGGGCTTTGTAATGGACCCACTAGCTTCATGAGGGTGATGAATGATGTATTGCATCCATTTCTTGATGATTTTGTCGTAGTCTACTTAGATGATATTTTTATTTTCAGTAAGACTCGAGTAGAGCATGTAAAGCATGTAAAAAAAGTTTTAGATGTTTTGAAAAAAGAAAAGTTGTATTCGAATATGTCCAAATGCAAATTTGGCAAAACACTAACTTTGGTGTAATTAGGTCATATTGTAGGGGTGGTCAATCGAAAATAGACCCCTCTAAAGTAGAAACCATTGTTAATTGGCCTAAGCCAAATAATGTAACATAATTTAGGAGATTTTTGGGAGCATCCCAATACTGGAGAAAATTTATTGCTAACTTCTCATCTATTGCAGCGCCATTACATGCTTTAACAAGTGCGAAATAGGTTTTTCAACGGGGAGGAAAACAACAAAAAGCCTTCGACACATTGAAAGAGAAGATCAATACAACACCAATTATAACACTTCCAGATCTCAAACAACCATTTGAAATTCAGACCAATGCAAGTGATATGCTACGGGAGTAGTGTTGATGCAACATGGTAAGCCAATATGTTACCATTCTGATACTTTTACTAATGCAGTAATTAACTATCCGACCTATGATAAGGAGTTGTATGCTTTAGTTCCAAGCATAAAGAAATAGAAGCATGATTTGATGGGTAAAGAAACAATTATTCATACTGACCATCAACCTTTGCAATATCTTCAATCAAAAACTAAGCTACAACATGCAAGACATTTTAGGTGAATGGTATTTTTACAACAATTTCATTTAGTCATCAGGTATAAGAAAGGCATTTATAACAAAGTTGCAGATATGCTATCGAGACCTAGAGTCAATGCATCTATCATTCGTAAGCATAATTCAATAATGCATGAAAGTTATATTGCACAATATGCTCAAGATGAATATTTTAAAAATGTATATGAAAATTTATGTCAAGGCGATCTTGTTGAAGAATCAGATTATCATGTTCATAACAAGTTGTTGTATCATCTTGGCAAGTTGTGTTTTCCAGAGGGTGAAAGAGTTATTGTCATAAGGGAAGCCCACACTTCCCTTATTTCTGGTCACTTTGGTGTAGGAAAAATAGTTTCTCAACTATAGAGGTATTGTTATTGACCTCGTATGAATGAAACTATGTCAAGATATCTAAGAGGATGCTCTATGTGCACTACTAGTAAACCAAGTAACAATAAATTGAGTTAGTATACTCCCCTTCATATTTCTTCTCATATTTGGGAAAGTATTTCTATGGATTTTGTAGAAGGATTACCTATATCTAGAAAAGGTAATGATTATTTATATGTTTTGGTGGATTGATTCAACAAAATGTGTGTTTTGATGCCTTGTAAGAAACATGTAACAGTTGAAAAAAATAGACAGATGTTATTTCAGAATGTATGGGTTCACTTTGAGTTACCCGCTTCTATTATATCTTATCGTTATTATCGATTTATCAAGAATATTTGGTCAAGTTTATGGGAACTCACAGACACCAAGTTGAAAAAAAGGCATGACATTTCATCCACAAACCAACAGTTAGACAAAGGTAGTGAATCTACTTCGTGGATATTGTGGTAAGCATCCTAAGCTTTGGGATGAACATTTACATTACATCCAACATGCATACAATTGTGCCAAACATTCATCTACATAAACATCTCCATTCGAAGCATGTTTGGGATATTTTCCTAAGTCTCCTTTGGGCTTTATATTTGGAAAAGACATAGAAATGGACTGACATAGTAATATAGAAAAAGCCAAGTAGTTTATTGAAAAAATCCAGTTAGTGCATCAGAAAATGCGAGAACAGTTGGAAAAGAGCCAAGCTAAATACAAATCCATGCATGATAAGAATCTTGTTGATCATGATTTTCAAGTGGGAGATCAAGTTTGGTTATATATCAACAAGGAAATATTGCAAGGCGAAGATAAAAAGCTCAAACCAATCAGATATGGCCCTTTCAAAATATTGGAAAAGGATGGTAAAAATGTTTTTCGACTAGATTTTCCACCTTATAATCCAGTTGCCATGTGACTTGTTAGTCAAAAGGAGTGAGTTTATATTTATCATCGTATTGTTCAGCGGTTGGAAAAATGAGCGAGCAGGCCGACGAGTCTAGCCCCGATCACCCCAACCCATGGTTATATATATTAACATATGACCCAACTTCGGAGTCAGTGGGGTGGAAGGGGCAAAACCATTAACATTAGTTACATTATTAACCCATGCGACCACAACAGGGACAAATAACAGAGGTCCAATGACCCATTAAACTTTTATTTAATATTAAAAAGAAACAACAAAGTGTATGCCAACCCCATCGAGTTGAACCGGGACCTCTGGTCCATTAAATAAGAGCCCCGACCATTGGACCATAGGCCCGTTTTGTTGAACCTTTTGCAGAGTAGTGAGTTTTGTAGAGTTTTTTTTGTAGACCAAAATTTGTAAAGGGGATATTTTGCTCGTTTTTAAGCCTTTTTGAGTGCCACAAAATCCTAGATAGGGGGTTTTGAGCATTCTAGACAACATGGAAGCATTACTTTTACAAGTTTAGGCTTGTATTTTGATGTAAAGAGCACTTGAGCATCTTAATAAAGGGGTCACCATTCGAATATGGACCCAAATATGTAGCCCAAGATGGGTGAACTCCGTTATAAACTTATGTTTGTATTGTGTTGCATTTTTGTCCTCCTTACACTTTAAATTACCTACAATTTATCTTAAGTTTTTGTGTTTTCAAAATTTTGATCCGTTGCAGAAATATACACAAACCAACTTGAAAATTGGTCAATAAAGCCTTCACTTTTGTTTTTGTATCATTGGGTGAAAATGCATCATAGAGAGATAGTACATACTTGCTTGTCATTCTAGAGAAACCACTAGAAGTTTGATGCAGGAGCATCTGAGCCGATTTGAATTCCAATTCTAATTTGAAGCTGAAGAGACAGGTATGTGAACGGACATACAAATTTGGGGCAAAATTTTGTTAAAACCGATACTGAATTTTGTGTAATTGATCTGCCATATGTGCGAGTAGAAGACCAAGAGTTTTCTTTGAGCGATTCGGAGAGATTTTGTGGATCTCAACCGATTCTTTGAAATTTCTATATAATAGCGAATCTGTAATGTGTGAGTGGGGAGCGAGCACAATGTAATAGTGTGAGGACTTGTGCTGAGGCTGAAATGCCTTAGAGTATCTGTAATGTTTGTATATAATAAATTTGCTAGTTATTTGGACTTTCTGCGTCTAAGTATGGTTTATTTTAGATTTAGATTTACAGTTGTAATTTCGTGCTAAGACTCCATGATCGACCATCGATTCCTGCAAGGATCGATGGCGATCTAATGCAACATTTTCAAGCGTGATAATGGTTGCAGACCCGACGGATTATATGTCTTTAAGCCACTATGTAACTCAGGATAGTATTGAATCTGAATTCCGTTGTGAAATCGATTGAATCGATGTATGATTGCTGGGTTATAAACAATAGAAAGGGTTGTGATATATATGCTTGCCGTATTTGAAACACATTTAAATATAAGTCTTTGGGTGATGAATGGCTATTGTATTTATTTTGTGTGAAAAACATCGTTTGCTAAGAACAATATCAGTTGAGGTCAAATGTTGTTGTCTGAACCAATGTCGAATGAAGAAACGAGCTAAATCTCTGTGGAAATGCTGAGATGAGTGTATTCTATACTCAGTGAAAGTTGAGTGGTTTCGAGAAGATACCACTGGTTTCGAATAATATTTTGGCCAGGAAGTGGTTTCAAGAAATAAAATGCAATCCGGTTAAAACCCGCCACGTCACCAAGGCAATACTGCCTATTTCGCATTTTCTCCGAATGTTAAAGTCTGTTCTTGAAATAATGCGAATGCCGTCAGATCCGGTTGGTGTAAGATCCAAAGGCAATCGCAACGAAAGCTGCGAGGGCGATAAGCCAAGGTATGGGCCAACGGTCTTGATAATTACTTATTAACTAATCGAGATTAGAACACGTGGGCCGAGGGATATAAAAATTGATTTTAGTGTTTTATGGCGGAGGTTTAATTAATCACTCCATGGGTTTAAGCCATAAGCTCAAGGTTTTGTTTGAAAGGGGTTGAAGGATCGATTCATTGTTTTATGGTATTACATTGTTGAGAAGTCTCAAAGAGATGGTTCACAATATACATGTAGATTGTATGTGTCATCAAAGTGGCGCAGCGCAAACAGAGTGGGCCATAACCCACAGGCCCCAGTATCGAATAGAAGTATCGGGTTTATGAATCTGCAATTTGATACAGTTTAGAGGTTGTAGGTTCATTTTTTAAAATGAAAGGCGAACCTGCTTATAGTGGGTTTTGCTCGGTCATCAAAGTTGGTGGTTTGATGAACTTGCTGAGTTGGAAGGATTCACTTAGGTCCTTGTGAGGTTGAAAGAACCACCATAAGTTGCCTTGGGATAAAACTCTAGTTCTTGATTCACTAATGAACCACCTGGAGAGTGATTTATTTACCATCGAAAACTTAACCATTGATGAACCTTCCTTATTGTGGACCTCTTCTCTTGTAGAGTGATCTGAAGTTCTTTGTGTTGTGGCATCATGGCATGGAGTGATTATGCCTGAAATGTTGAATGTCGTGTGGGTAGATGGTGGATGAAGGTAATGTGGCTTAGTGGCATTGATGTTTTAGCTAATCTATTGGTCAAAAGCCCACAAAACAACTCCACCTCAAGCTTTGTAATTTGGCTTGAGGGTGACAACTGCAAGTAACTATGGTTGTATCTTGTCTATGGTTGGGTGGAGAGTTAGATTACCACTTTCAATTGCGAAATTTTTTGTAAGATAACTATAATATTATGTTGTACTTGTGACTACTATATTTTCTCTGTTATTCACACCATCATAATGTCATGCTAATGTTGTGGAGTTTTGTTTCTTATATATGTCGTCAATATAAATGTTGTGTGGGATAAATGATTATAATGATATTAAATCTAAGTCTTAAATGTGTGAATCGAATGGGGACTGAGATCCCCTGTCCACCTGTGGAATGAATTTTCTTGTAGGAATTTGGGTGTTGCATGCATTCTGTTCAATTTTATGAGTTTTTGCATGCTTATTAATGGCCCAAGAGTCCAGGGGATCTTTGAGATAAGATGGTCTTGCCTTCTATCTATTAATATTAGTTTGAGAGGATCGTATGCCTCTGAGTCACGATGAGCTTACGATTTGTCTAGTGGGCCTTAATGATTATAAATGGGTAAATCCATGTTATGTTTATTATACTGGTTACAGGATTGGTTATTAAGCCTTTCTCATTATCTAAGCTCAGGAAGAATAACGTTCACCCAAATGGGGGATTCAATCCCCTTCATGCATGTTTTCATGATGAATGTGGAGTGGGGAAGGTGTCCATATAAGAGCGTGGGGAAGAATTCCTTCATACTTATTAATAGTTGTGTGGGCTTAAGCGTTACATTATTGCCCTGTCCCTTAGTGAAGTCCCTTTTCGATGGCACCTTTGATCGTGATATATATATATATATATATATATATATATATATACATATTCAAACTAAAAGTTAATACAAGCATAATGCCGCCTGCGACCAAGGCTTGTGATCATGGTCCTTCGGAACACGTCACCCCAACTTGGATACTCCTTCAAATGTCGGGATAGCTCAATCATTGGACGGATGCCCTCGACATGATTCTAAAGGTCATGCATATTCTGCCTCCATGTAATCCTAGAGCCTTGTTAGCTCGAGTTGTTCCTTTGAGTGCACCTTTGTTCCTCCCAAGAGATGGACTCCAGGGAGCAGAAAAGTTCTTATCTCCATCTTGTAACGACCTATCGACACATGCTTACGCATGTCACCCCAGAGTTTAGTTAAGGATGCCACGTCCCTCTGCAAGTATACATCATCTTGGTCCTCATTATTCGGGGCGAGTTGGGATGAAGAGCATCAAAGTAATGCTTGGGAATGAAGTTTCAGGGTGAGGTGGAAAGGGTGGCCCGTGCCTGTGCGTAATAATCACACACACACACACACACACACACACACATGTGTTGTAAGTTCCCCTTTATCCTTGTGAGTGGACGAGAAGGGTTAACTCGTGACCTGGAGTATGAGCGAGTCAACAACTAATGCATCAATGCCAAGTGGCGTCAGGAGGCAGTCTAGGATAACCACGTGGCAGGGTGATGACGTGGTGTTTCCTGATTCACTCATGTTCAAATGGTCATATCTCTCGACTCAGAAGTTGGATTGAGACAAAACACATATCATCAGAATCTTCTCAACGAGACAAATGCAATGGAAGCATCCAGATGAAGTTTAAGGAAGTTGAAAAAGATCGAAAATTTTAGACCCCATTTCTATAATGCTACCTTAGATCTCAGGTCATCATAGTGACCACCTCCTAACTTTTGTTTTGATGGGAATTAGGAGGGGGTGTGTTATAGGTATATATCTACAAAACCCCATTTTTTTTTATCCAATTTGGATTCACTCTAAAAAAATTTCTAGTTTTGTTGTATAAGAGGGATCGTGAATTTTTTTGAAGATATACCTATGTGATACCCGATGTATTTGTTGTGATCCAAGTGCAAAATTACATATAAATACAAATTCCCATTCTAGTTAAAAAAATAAAGAAACGCAACCCCCCGCCCCCCTCCCCCTTCCCCCCACCTCTTGCAAATATTGGGCAAATACCCATGAAAATGTAAAGTAAACTGAGTATAAGGTCACATGTTAAAATCCCCTGGACGCTTAGGTCCCATGGTTGGGTGCTGGGGGCAATGCGAACCACCTACGGGTTGTAGTGGTAGTGACTGGAATCGACCTCCTATCACGCAAGTAAGAAGACCCCCCCACACACACATATACATATGCTCAATATCCCCCCACCCTCACCTAGGAAAATAATATGTAAATATTTTTTTTCCCAATGTCTCCCCTAACCCTGGGAATATTATACAAATAATATTCAAAGTAATATTTTCCCAATATCCCCCCCACCACACCCTATTCGCACCTCATGTAGGGGTGGGGTAAATATTATTTTCCCAATATCCCTCTCACTTTGGGAAAATAATATTTATTACATTAACGTCTGCTTGTGGGATGACCAAGTATTTGACACAATGGGATGTTATTCTCTCACCTTGTTTCAAATCCCATAGAGGGGACATCTTTCGTTCATTGTGATAAGGCTCAAGGGGTAGGTTTCCCCACCCTTGTGGAGTCTCAACTCTTGCTAAGCCATAAATTCTTGATATATCTGACATACAAAACGGTAGATATACTCTTGGTATTATGGTTTGATCTTGGACCTAACCCAAATAACTAACAATTCAGCGATTCACCAATATATATATAACTCATTTTTTAAATATTATTTATTAAAACGTTTTAATAAATAATAATAATTTTAATATTAAAAATTAAGCCTACAAATATCTTTGTTGACAATTTATAAAATTTAAAACTACATTATAGATTGTATTTATATGATTACGATTTATATGATTACGATTTGTATTAAGAAATCATTGTACTGTACGTGACAAATATGATCATGCTTTCCAAAAGTCAAATGTTTTAAAGAGTCTTGGAAGGCAAAATGTAGCCTATGTTATTTTAACATCCAAAATTTAAAATTGTTGGTGTAGATTTTGAGAAATTGTCTTACGTCCAAAATTATTTCGTAACATGTAATGCATTTGGATTTAGCCAAAAGTCATATCCACCTTGAGCTTTTTACTTGAATTTTAATCGCACTTGTGGCTGATGGTTTAGATGTTCCATTTCCAGGGCTTTTTGTGTTTGATGCATTATCTCGTCTTTATTGGAAAAGTTGGTACAAACTTTACTTGATAAATTTGGGCGAGAGTTATCATACTTAGAGTTTTTGGCTATGCCTCGACTTAGTTGGTACAACATACCACTTTTTATCTCAAACTTCTCTATTTGCCATTTGTTTATTTATTTTTTATGATTTACTATCTCTAAAACCTCAATGTTCCGAATTATGTATTACTTTCTCAAGTTGATTTACCATCTCTAAAACCTCATGTTCCGAATTATGTATTGCTTTCTCTAGTTTAGTGATTATATTAATCAAAATGAAGATGGTAATTTTATTATCCCTTGAATATACTCAAGATGGTAATTTATTATCCCCTGAATATAATCATGCCTATGTACTTACTACATATCCAAAGTAACACAAGATAAACATCTAGAATAATAATGCCTATTCATTTCTATTTATCTAAATTCCTTGGGGAAGACAACAATATAATCTAAATCTAAATTGTGCTTTGTATGTTGTTTCTTTTAAGTTTCAACATACGGAGAACCCTTAAACCTAACAAATTAAATTACAAGGAGAAGAGCTTGAATATATAAGTCTAGATTTATCTTTGTGCCAAGCTATTTCCTAGAAATAATATAATGGGAAGAAATTCAATGTTGTCCACCTACAAATTCTAATATTCGACTACTTATGGGTCTCTAATTTTCCTTAAAAAAAAATTAAAACATTCCTTATGGGTCTCCTCCTCATAACATTTAATAC
Organism: Pinus albicaulis; assembly: GCA_034641835.2. Lineage (NCBI taxonomy): Eukaryota > Viridiplantae > Streptophyta > Pinopsida > Pinales > Pinaceae > Pinus > Pinus albicaulis. Next base: position 908,723,788 of record CM076570.1, read on the forward strand.
CCTCCCTTCCTAACAAACTTCAAAACCTATTTCAGGCTACAAGTTCAAAATTATTCCATCTACGAATTCCCCAAACCAAATGCCAACTTTAAGTTTTTGCAACCACATTGTGATTGAAGTATGTAAAGATAGTGAAGTGAGGGAGATTATTAATGCTTGTCTCTTTGGATTAAAGTGACTTAGCCACTTGTATTGAATACCAACTTTCCTATTAGAATATGAAATGCTTATTGTAATAACCAACCAACATATATTCATCTCAACGTTTGATCTATCATGTACCAACATGGATCAAATCCCTTGAGGTGCAAACATTTCCTTATGTTTTTTCAATATTAATAAAAAAAAGTACCTCGATTGATTTGATTCCTCTCGGTGCATGATAGAATCAAAGTTAAGATGGATCTACATTGGTTCTTTATATGTATGTGTGTCTCTATGTATATGTCACATTTCAACTCCATGTTGAGCACAAAAGGAATCACACATCTCCCTCATACCAAGTAATACACCACATAAATGTTTTAACTAGAAAAATCCTGAACCTTTCCTCAAATTTTTCTTATTTAAAAAAAAATCACTAAGGGACTCAATCTCTTTGCATGCATGATAGATTTGGAGTTAAAATATATTTATATTATTTATGTGAGAGAGTTTCAAGCCTCTAAGATTGAGCTCCCATGAGTTCCATAAGTTGGGTGAGTCGAGTTGTGAGACGAGACAAACATCACACATATTTGCAATGATCATGCAACATTTTGGGAGTTTTGGCACGAGTAAACTGAGAGAGCCCAAGTGCATGAGTCGACATGAGTGCACCCGCATGATGTGCCTGAGTTGACATGAGCACTCCCAAGTGAATTTGAACGAGGTGCTTGAAAGTTGGCACGAACACGCCCAAAGTGGACCTAGGGTGTCCAAGATGGAACATAACGCACCCGAGATAGAAAAAATGGGCTAGAGGTGGAAGGATCATGCCTACATGAACACACTCAAGTGTTGGTACGAGTTGGATGAGACCAAACAAGTGGCCACACCCAAGACAAAATGAGTTGGTCGAGACCAAACAAGTGCCCATGCCTAAGGCAAAACGAGCCAGCCCGATAAAAAGTTGGTCTTTCCCACTTGAGTTGAGATAGAACGAGAGTTAGCCCAAGGAGACAAAGCATCGACCCGACCATCCGAGGGAGGGTTTTCAACAACATCATACAACAGTGGTTCCCCGCAGATTGGATAACTAGTATGGAAATACCTCTTTTTAAGAGTGGTGACATCAATAATCCCTCCAATTACAGAACCATAATGATAAACCCCTTGTTTGAAAATTTATTTGGAAGTATGATAGAAAATAAAATCAGCAAGTGGGCAGAAGAAAGAGATAAACGTGCTAAAGGAAAAGCAGGTTTTAGACCTAAACATTCCACAATTGATCATTGTATAACTTTAAGGCACATCATTGAAAAAGTTTGGGAAAAAAAGGAAGAAGTTTTTTGTTGCTTTGTTGATTTCAAAAAAGCCTTTGTCACGGTTCCTAGGGATAAGCTTTGGCGCAGAATGGAGGAACTCGGAGTTCCCAAGCATTTAAGCAGTTGTGCATAGGCTGTATGAAGAGGTGGAAGTCAAAATTAGAACTTCAGCAGACATTTCTAAAAGTTTAGAAGCAATATCGGGGTCAAGTAAGATTGCCCATTGTCTCCTACCCTTTTTGGTTTATATATTGACAAGCTTGAAGAGTGGCTAAATTCGCAAGGGGGTGATGGTATCCATTTGGAAAAGTTTGTTATAAGGATTCTTTTGTACGCAAATGGCCTTATATTGATTGCTAAATCGGCTCTTGGTTTGCAAGAGCACTTACTTTCCCTTGATAATTTTTTTAGAAAGGTGGGGATACAAGTCAATATTAGCAAAACGAAAGTAGTGGTTTTCTCTAACAAAAGAAAACATAACCAACATAAGTTCTACTTTGAAGGCAACATTCTAGAAGAAGTTGTAGACTATAAATACCTTGGAATTGACTTCAACAAAAATTTAAGTTGGAATGGTTGTCGAAAGAAAAGAACTACGGGGGTTGGAAGGCATTTTATGCTCTTCAAAACAGGTGTAGAGAGGCAGAGCTATGGGACTGGAAAACCACTCTAACACTTTTTGGGCTTCTAGTGATTTCGATGATTCTCTACGGTTGTGAACTATGGGCCAAAAGCACAACCGAGATGCAGTAGAAACAAATTGAGAAAATTCAGAAGCATTTGATTACAAACAAATTCAAAATTAAAAGTGCAGTTCATTATGCTATCTTGTTAAGTGAAACATAGGTTGCTCCTATTGAAGCAATTTCTATGGTGTGATTCATAAGGTAATTGAAAAAAATTGAGAAAATGGAAGAGGGTAGATGGCCTAAGGTTGTGTTTAATGACAAATTTTGCAAAAGAAAGAAGAAATGGATGCGACAAAATAAAAAATGGTTTAGTAAATGGGGTATTTGCTTGAGCATGTGTCCTACAAATAGTAAAGAGATAAAAAATTTTGTTATGGATAAGTTCCACAAAAGTACTTGGGAGAAAGAGCTAGGGAGAAAGAATAAGTACTACATTGAAGAGTTTAACCCCACTCATAATCATCAACAAAAAGCATACATAGGGGCCAATATTTCCTAGAGGTCTAAAATTCTTATTGCTCAATTAAGGACTAATTCTCATCAACTTCGTTGTGAAACAGGGAGTTGGAAAAGGCCAGAAGAAATGTGGCAGGAAAGAGTATGTATTTTTTTCTCTTCCGAAAAAGTGGAAACATAAAAACATTTCATTTTACAATGTGAGGCTTTCAAAGATCCAGAACAACGCGGCTTTTATCTGCAAACGCATTCTCGGTACGAATGCTCAAGGATCAGGGGAGCTCCTCTCCCATCTGGAACGGATTCAAGACAACAACTGTCAAGTAGACAACTCTGAAGCCTCCCCTTTCTTCAACAATCCTTTGCTCAGAATCACACCCCCACGGTACAAAGGCCACAGCTGCACACTCTCCACTGCTGCAGTCAAACGTATCTATTCGCTCTTGGGAGTTCCCCCAGGGACCAGAGGTATAGGCAGTCCTCTCTTCTTCCAGATCTAGATTTCCAGACTCTGCGGTAAAACCCTGCTCTGCTGTGTTAGATCTATAGATCTGGTGCAGAGCCTTGTGCAAGATCTCGAACATAAGCTGGGAATCCCTACAGCCCTTTAAATATTTCTGTACAGGGGTAGGCAACTTGAAAACTCTCTTCCTCTCTCTTTTTACAACATAGGTAAAAATGCTTCTCTGGTTTTAATCCTTCGACTACGCAGAGGAGTATCCAGGCAACCTTCCTCTTCCCAAGCATTCTCCTATAAGGACGCAGTCCATGCTCAACACCCTAAGAAATTTGTGCAGCCCCCTGGGGCTCCCAAGCCCTTCTTAGTGGAAAAATCGGAGGACATTCCAGCCATTGAAATCTCCCACCCATCTATTGACAACCAATCTCAACTAATGGCAGAAAATGCCATTATTTTCCATTTCAATGGAATATGGCCTCGCTCAGCAGATATCTATCAATGGATCCACTCAAACTAGACCAATAACAGCAAGGTCTTTTTCTGCTCAAAGTGTTTCTTCATAGTCCTATTCTCTTTCAGCGAGGACTATCAAAAAGTATTAACAGAGGGACCTTGGTTTTGGGGAAAAGCAAGGCTATTCCTCACACCATGGTTCCCAGATTTCGATCCGTCCATGACAGTCATCACCAAGATCCCTATTTGGGTTAGGCTCCCTAACTTACCTGCTCATCTCTGGCACTTTTCAGTCTTTCAAGGAATCAAAGACACCCTTGGACGCTTCCTAGCAACATACACCTCTAGGGGGGAATCGGGCATATATATATTTGGAAGAATCTGTGCTGAAATAGACATTAGCAAAGGCTTGCCTGACCAAATCATCCTCAAAGTGGGAGACTTCCATTGGACTCAGACCCTAGATTATGAGAACACAACTTTTAAATGCCATCATTATCATCAAAAAGGGCATCTTCAGAACTCTTGCCCCTCTTTCCCAACCCAAAAGAAGAAGATCAACCAGAAATAAAAATCCAAAAGCTGGAAACCTTGTGTTCCGCCACCTATGGATGACTTTGAATCCTCTAGCTCGGATGAGGAAGAGATCGTATCATATGAGGAAGAGGCCAAGCAGGAGACGGACATGACCTTGGTAGACCCTGGTGAGCCCAACGATCCAATGAGTGCTCAGAAGCGGCCTCATGACACCTCCTCCTCAGATTCAGATAAGGAGCCATCTTCTTTAGTCACCAACAAGCTTCAGGTGGTTCTAGCTCATCTGCCTCAGGATGGATGGGAAGAGCATCAAAAAATAAGGGAAAGAAATGTCATACTGAGAAATCCTCTCCTTCGGATTAGAGCCCTGTTTGTTTATATCTTTCAGCTCCCATGTTCACCTTTTGGGATATCTTCGCCCCTCTCTTTGCCAATTATGGGACCAAGGTTGATGGTTTATCATTTCTGGATCCCCGCTTCTCTTGCTTGTAACTCTCTATGTACCATACACTTTTTTTAAACATAGAATTAGTCTAATTTACCAAATATATATATATATATATATATATATATATGGAAATTGAGTCTAATATTCTAATATTTGAATACATATGGGTCTCTAAATTACCTTCAAAAACACAAATTAATGTATTGTTTAGGGGTATTCTCCTCCTAACAACATTTGAAACTCTCCCTTTCTAACCCACTTCAAAATCCTCTTTTAGGTTGCAATTTCAATATAATTCCACCTACAAATTCCTAAAACCAAATGCTAGCTTTATGTTTTTGCAACACCATTATGACTGAAATGTGTAAAGGAACCAAAGGGAGGGAGAGCAATAATTATTTGGATTAAATTCACTTAGCCACTTGTGTTGACTACCAACATTCTTATTGGAGCACATAATCCTCATTTTAATAACTAAAAAACATAGATTCATCTCAATTTCATATGTATCATGTACCAAAATGGATCAAATCGCTCAAAGTGTAAACCATTTCTTAAGGATTTTTCAATAAAAATACAAATAAAAATCACCTCAAGGGATTGAATCTCTATTTGTGCATGATTTTTGTAGGCTTAAGATGGATTTATGTTGGTTTTTATATGTATGTGTGTATATATGTATATGTCATGTGTCAAATCCATGTTGAGCATGAAAGGAATTATAGACCCCCCTCATACCAAGTAATACACCATTGAAATGTTTTAGCTAAAATCCCTCAAGGTGCAAAACTTTCCTTGTTTTTCCAATTTAAATTAAAAATAAAAAATATATATATATATACAATCACCTCTAGGGATTTATCTCTTTGCATGCATTATAGGTTTGGAGTTAACATAGATTAACATTAGTCCTACACGCATACATATGACGTGTTAACTCCAAGGCGAGCATGGGAAGAATTACACATCTCCCTCATACTAAGAGAGATCAAATCCTTCAAGGTGCAAACATTTCCTTGAGTTTTTTCACTTTAAAAAAGTTTTCACATCGAGGGACTTTATCCCTTTTAAAACATGATAGTTCCATAGTTAAGATTGATCTTTGCTAGCTCTTTATGTTCCAATCTCATGTGTCAACTTCATGTAGAGCATAAAAGGAATTACACACATCCTTAATAATAAGTAACACATATGTGAAATGTTTTTATGTTCCAATCTCATGTGTCAACTTCATGGAGAGCATAAAAGGAATTACATACATCCTTAATAATAAGTAACACATCATTGAAATGTTTTAAGCATGAGATTTATTTTAGTTTCAATTACTTTATTTTATATTTTTTTTGTTATTAATATATCTGTTATTATTTACTTATTAGTCCCTGCCATAACATGGAGTATAGAAATCAATTTCTAAGTCAACAATTTCCACAATCATAATTGACTTTTTTAAAATAGAATTTCTATAGTTTATTATAATGTGTTGTAAAATTAAATTATTATGAGAATATTGCAAATAAAATAAATAAAATTCTGCATTTTTATAAGATAAAAATAAAAAAAATTATTAGTTGAAATATATGAAAAAACTTGGACTTGACCTTTGTTTAAAAAAATTAATAATAAAATGAAATAAAAATTAGAAAACTTAAAATTCACACATAACCCATTTGACTACTAACGACCCTGCATTATTTCCATTCGACTACCAACAATGTGCCCATAAAAGACATCTTTATCAGTTACAAGCTCTATGATATTGTACACGTTTCTCGTCTAATTTTGTTTACCTTGCGTATGAAGTGAGGAAAGTAGAATTGCAGCAGTTGAGGCCAAGGCTAAGACTTAGGTAATGACAACGCCGAGGAGAAAAATAAAAAATCATCATCGTCTCTATCACGCCAATCTCCCACCGCAAGTTTTTGTTCCTCGATGCTCTTACCATTCTATTGATCCTTTTAATACAATTTCTTTTCCCATTATAGTATTTTATGTCACAAAGGAAAATGGCCAAAAGTTTACAGGCAAAGGGGTAATTGTGTACACTGAGAAGGTGAGCTTGAATTTATTTCAAGACACAACTAAAATTGATTACATGTTTCTATTTCTAATGAGAAATCCCCTTTTTAGCACTTATGCACCTTGAATCATTGATTCCTTATGTTGCAGACGTTGGAAACAAACCCTTGCATTCTGCCTTCATTGGAAAATATTGATGAACATACAAAAATTGAATTATCAGGCATGGACCGACCGTAGTTATTGTCTGAAATATTTACTTCGCTTAGTGACCTAAAATATAACATTGTGGAGGCAGAGGTGTGGACTCACAACAAGAGGGTTGCATGTCTTTTTATGATACTGATGAGTAGACAGGCTCTCCCGTCGAAAACTTGAAAAATATTTGAAAAATTAAAAAAATGAGTAGAAGCATTTTGCTGAAGCAGTTAGATGAAACTTCAAACATTACTTCTCTTGTATATAACTGACAACTATTATAATTTTTAGCTAAATTTGATATAAATTATTTGACTTTTGGTGTATCATTATCTTTCCATTGCATGTCTTTGCACAAATATCAACAATTTGAGTTCATGAGATGATTTGCTTCCTTGATTTTAATTTTCCTTATTTTCATGCTTGTATATATCAATTGTTTTTATATTCATTTTTATATTTTACTTATAACATTTTATAATTGTATTTTTCTCTGATGCAGAAGGTAATCATGTGTACTATGTCCTTTGTGTTCTTATGCAAATTCTTGAATTCCCTAAAAAAGTGAAGGAGAGATTTGATTCCTAAATCGTCAGTGAAAAGAATGACCTTAGAGAGACCTATGATTGGTGATATTAATTGTTTTTATATGTTATTGTTTTAGTATATAATTATTGATGTCGTAATGGATGATGCCAATTATTCTTTAGATCTATTTATTAAAAAAAAGTTGAGGAGCTAGTACCGAAATTGTGTTATTAATAAATTGTCTATACTTGGTTTTAGTTAGAGAAAAAAGTAATATTACACCTCAAGGAGAATATCTAAGTATTGCTTGCAATATGCTTGTTTTATCTATCTGTCTTCAGTTTTCCCATTGGTTTGCGATAAACTACATCACTCCTATATCTTAAGTATAATATCGATTATGCTAATGAAGAATTATATTGTACAAAATTCAATGCATTATTTACATCATTAATAGACACTTGGATTTTTTCTATCTGATCCTTGACAATGGCAGCTTTAGCAACATTCTTTTCCAAACCAGTTATAGCAGTATTTGTCCAATTAATTTGTTCACTGGCTTGATGAATTTTTCTTTCCACTCCCACAGCAGAGTCATCCTTTTGAACTAAAAGATAGGCTTTAACTGAATTCTGTCCTTCTCCAAGGACAATACCTTTAAAGGGAGGAAAACTAGTGGAGGTTTCAACTTTACTGCCATCAATGGCTATCCATGAATGAGATGAAGATGAAGCAGAGTCAGTCATCAAAACTACATCTGACTCTTTAGCCTTTTTCCAAGAATAAAAAGAAATCCAAACATTCTTTTTCTCCATGTATTCTTTCCATTCTGAGGCTAGCTTAATTTTTTCTTCTGGAGTATGTGAAGAACCAAAAGCATCAGCTTCTGGATGGGTGTAGATGTCCCAGTTTAGCATTTGTTTTACCCATTTGGCTAGGATCCTATGTTTCTCACAACCATCCATCAAAGTATAAAAATTTTGAATCTCCATTACTGATGGCTTTTTTACTTCAACAGGCAGATCTCAGAATCTGCACTCTGGGATCAGATGATCTTTTTGACTGAGATACCCAATACCATGTCTTGGAGCTTTTGGGGATCTCATATCTGTAAACATGGCTGTCAATCTGGGATCCTCATCTTCAAGGGTAGGCACAAGATGCATCATAAGGACATGCTCTTCATCATGAGGGAATGGTATATCAGAACATTTTGGGTTAGGACAGGGATTAACAGACGTGGATGTTGGAGCTTCACCAGTCCTGGAATTATGGTTCTGATGGATAACCATTTCAGCAAGTTGACTGAGATTGACTTTATTATTACACTGAGGGCATTCAACACTGAGAGGTTGAAAATTTACCAATTGGGCAAATTCAAATAATGCAATATGTTTACAGGAAGAAACAACAGACAAACAAGCAGTATCTACACAATTTGGAGATATATACAATGGTGAATTTTTACACATTTCTTCGATCCTTCTTCTATCAATAGTGGATCTCCGGGAAAAGACAAAACAACCGTAGACTGGTTTTCAGAAATATTGGCAGAAGTAATGTTGCGGGCAGAGATGGGTTTTGGATTTGGAACTGTCCAGTGTTCTGGAAAGGTAAGGTTTTCCCACTTTATTGCTTGGTGTTCGACTTTCTGATTCTTCGAATCAGTTAAGACAACAACACTGGTCTTACTATCTCTGCTTGGGGCATGTAGGACTGCAGGATACAAAGTACTGGTATGACGAAAACAACCTCGTGTCTGTATGGCAATATTATTTCTCTTTTTCTTCATGTCAAATCCCGTGGTTTGGATTTGAAGCTATAATATATCAGCCAATGTTTCATCGCCAAGCACTAGACGAGGAAGTTCAGGTAGCAGTCCAAACTAGACTGGTCCATTTGACAGAGGAGCAACAATCCCACCAATTAAGGAATCTGTATATTTATTGTGTGTTAGATCTCTGACAGTGGCTAACACATATGTATCTAGACCCTGATGAGTAAGGGCATGGATTCCTACTCTTATGCATCCAAGATGCAAGAATTTTGTCCCCAACTTAGCTGCTTTGGCTTGTAGCTTTTTAGGATCGAGGAGAGCGATGGACTGTACACAGTCAACTTTACTGCCATCAATGGCTATCCATGAATGAGATGAAGATGAAGCAGAGTCAGTCATCAAAACTACATCTGACTCTTTAGCCTTTTTCCAAGAATAAAAAGAAATCCAAACATTCTTTTTCTCCATGTATTCTTTCCATTCTGAGGCTAGCTTAATTTTTTCCTCTGGAGTATGTGAAGAACCAAAAGCATCAGCTTCTGGATGGGTGTAGATGTCCCAGTTTAGCATTTGTTTTACCCATTTGGCTAGGATCCTATGTTTCTCACAACCATCCATCAAAGTATAAAATTTTTGAATCTCCATTACTGATGGCTTTTTTACTTCAGCAAGCAGATCTCAGAATCTGCACTCTGGGATCAGATGATCTTTTTGACTGAGATACCCAATACCATGTCTTGGAGCTTTTTGGGATCTCATATCTGTAAACATGGCTGTCAATCTGGGATCCTCATCTTCAAGGGTAGGCACAAGATGCATCATGAGACATGCTCTTCATCATGAGGGAATGGTATATCGAACATTTTGGGTTAGGACGAGGGATTAACGGACGTGGATGTTGGAGCTTCACAGATCTGGGATGTGTTATGGTTGATGGATAGCCATTTCAAGGATTAGTGAATTGACTTTATTATTACACGCACAGGGCATTCAACAACGAGAGGTTGGGTACCAATTATGGTAAATTCAAATAATGCAATATGTTTACGGAAGAAACAACGGACGAACAAGCGGTATCTACACAATCTGGAGATATATACAATGTAATTTTACACATTTCGTCACTCCTTCTTCGCTCGATAGTGATAAGGTAGAAAAAAGACAAAACAACCGTAGACTGGTTTTCAGAAATATTGGCAGAAGTAATGTTGCGGGCAGAGATGGGTTTTGGATTTGGAACTGTCCAGTGTTCTGGAAAGGTAAGGTTTTCCCACTTTATTGCTTGGTGTTCGACTTTCTGATTCTTCAAATCAGTTAAGACAACAACACTGGTCTTACTATCTCTGCTTGGGGCATGTAGGACTGCAGGATACAAAGTACTGGTATGACGAAAACAACCTCGTGTCTGTATGGCAATATTATTTCTCTTTTTCTTCATGTCAAATCCCGTGGTTTGGATTTGAAGCTATAATATATCAGCCAATGTTTCATCATAAACATAGACAGGGAAGTTTGGGTAATAGTCAAACTAGACTGGTCCATTTGACAGAGGAGCAACAATCCCACCAATTAAGGAATCTGTATATTTATTGTGTGTTAGATCTCTGACAGTGGCTAACACATATGTATCTAGACCCTGATGAGTAAGGGCATGGATTCCTACTCTTATGCATCCAAGATGCAAGAATTTTGTCCCCAACTTAGCTGCTTTGGCTTGTAGCTTTTTAGGATCGAGGAGAGCGATGGACTGTACACAGTGAGAGTTCTCTTGAATAGAACTGATGGATTCTTTTATTGTTATTCGAGTGGCAGCTTTGAGATGCCACACACCAAGATCATAATGTATTTAAACTAGAAGATCATCATTGAACTTATTAGAGTGATAGAATTATGTTTCATGGAAATAAATGATATTGAATGCACTTATTAGCCCCTGCCCCTTCGAGGTAGGCAGGGACTATTGTAATCGTTTCTAAATTTTTCATTGGTACTGCACAGAACCCAAAGGTGGACAAATAAATTTAACGCTATTTTTTCAATATATATTTTTTTGGTCAACCAATAAGCTTAATTCAACCGTGGTCTCAACCAATCAGCAGTTTTGAGGTATTATTTGGCCTCATATCGAGGCAAGATGTCCTTATACTTAGGATAAATATACATTGATACAAAGCCTTTCAGTATCAATTAACTAATGCTAACATTAGTTCTTGAAATTTTGTGTTATGTTGTTATATTTAGCGATTAAGGACATACACCAAACATTGGCTCTGTTGCTCTGCCAGGTGAATGAATATCTAACTGACACCTATATAATCATGCAATTTTTAGTGAAATATGTGTCATGGGCTGGCTTAGCTACCGGATTATTATGTGTGGTATGTGTTGTATAGGTTACTGTCATTATCTCCGCAGAAGAATACGAATGGTGAGAAGCGCTGATGGCTGGATGGCGGGCTTATTCTTTCTCCTGAAAACTGGTAATTGAGCAAGGAACTGGTAATTGACCGAGGAATAAGCAGCTGGTAACATTAAAACAATAAAAATTCACACATATGAACACAGTATGTAATGGGAAAGCTTAAAGCTGAAAACCCCCAACTATCTGTATATTATATATGTCATAGAGATCATGTAACAATCATTATACAAAGCTCCTCACTAGCTCTCAGTACAATCTTCAATTGCTACACACTAATCAAGCCCGATCTTGCAAATCCCATGCACTGATATTTGCCAGCCTTTAGCCTGCCTCTATTGCGCAATCCCTGCTGAAGAATGCCTCTTGATGAGAATTTATTACCCCAGCCTTACTCACGCAGTCTTTATAGGCATCTCTACTAAGTGTTGAATGCAAACCATGCATCACTTATAGTCACAACTGATAGTCACACTTGCCCTTTCACCTATCTTTGCACTGGTCTCCACTGAAACTGTCCAAGCACTGAAGTTAACTGATGTATTATTTAGTTGATTAATGAGTTTATAATTAGTGAATTAATTAATAATTAATTCAAACCACTCTCACTAATTGTATCAATAAGTTAAACTAGATACAAATAGCTCAATTATGTTTAGATTAGTTAAACTGAACACAACTCCATTAACTTCCTCAATCAACTCCACCAAGCTCTGTCACATGAGTTATAACTGAAGTATCCATGCAATAGCTCCACATAACCCTCAGGAATAGCGTAATTCCTTCTGTCAGCTCATGTGCCACATCTGTGCACTTAACTGAAGTGCTCCAAGAGAATAAGATAATGTTTAGAGTTCAAATATTATTAAGAGCTAATAATATTCAACATATCTATTTTTAGACTGGCAATCTAAAAATAGATTCCGCCCAATATGTCTAAAAATAGAAGTCCATCTATTTTTCCAACTTGACCAACAATCCACAAATAGCATCCCGCAACTCATAGAATATGATCGACATGTCTAAAAATAGACTTTGCGACAAAAATCACCTGTGTGGCCCCCACCTAGTTTTGGTGATCACTTTCCAACTAGGATCAGGAATGAAATACTTAGAGAGGGATGCCTCCTTCATGTCTCTTGTTGCAATCTTTCAACACTCCCTCTCAAAAAGAATTTGTCTTTGCATGCGACATGCAACTCCATGCATTCGCCCTACAACCTTCACAAGCGCCATGCAACTCCATGCATACGCTTTCTGCTGACTCCTGCGAGCGGGCCAAACCAGCTTGACTCAATCGATTATGTGCATCTATCAAGTCTTCGACCTTTGCGGCACCAACTACACATGTCCATCGGGAACCCTTCAACATTTGTTGAACTCTTGCACCCATGCACTTTCTGCACTTCTTGTCAACTCGAATCGCGCTCTGGTATCGAACCTTGTCATGATTTTCATCAATCCAGGCGATCATGCTATGTCTTCTTTGTCTTGTGGGCACCTCATAACGGAGGTTCAATTCATGAGATCCACCATCTCAATGAATTACGCCGAAATCTCCTCTTGGGATTAATCATGCATGTCGCCCCACCTCTCACCTAGTGGTATAGCTACATACACTCCCTCTGCCCATCTGGCACGAAATTTCTCTGCAAGAGTGGTTGCTCCCACTCCATGATCCTCATCTTGTGGCTGCTCCACATCCCGAGGTTCACTCTTACCTGCATGCAAATCCTGCTCTCTCTCAAGCTTCAATTGCATGGCTTTCTCACACTTCCCAATAATAGGAAGCTCTGTAGAAATCCCATCTACTTCAAATCTATAAAGATTCTTCTGCATCTCCAGTTGTGGTTGCTCCACAACCTTCCGAGACTACTTCTCACGCTGCATGTTGAGAGGCTTCCTCTCAACCACCAAGTCACTAACCTTTACTTTGCTCCTCAAATCTTTTCATGCATCTTGTACCTCAGTGCATGTAGATTCTTGGCTCGTGCACATTGCAATTGTCTCGCCATCGCAAAATTTTCTAACAAAAGTGCTGATTTTAAATCGACGATATCTCCCTCATCCGAGCTCTGATTCGGCCAATTTTTTTTTCAATTTGGGTGTTTTTTCGCAAGGAATCCAAATATGCTATTTTTTTTTTCTGAAAATATTACACCAAAAATTTCAGATATTCTCTGCAAACTCGCGCACCCAAAAATTCTTGCTCTCATTCCATGTAGAAAATCTATAACACAGCTTTGATACCATGTAGAAATTATATACAATAAGCATGCATATATCCAGACTCTCCTGATTTGACAATGTTTATCTTCTTGCTAAATACAGAATCCTTCCACTATAATTCTTGCGGAAATTTAATCAACAATTACAAAACATGAAGCAATAAAAACACACATACAGTTATTTTGAAGCTTTGAAGATGAAAACCCCCAACTATGTATATTATAGGATATGTCATAGAGGAGATCATGTAACAATCATTATACAAATATCCTCACTAGCTCTCAGTCGTCAATTTATACACTAATCAGTGTAGATCTTGCATCCATGCCCCGAAATGTTTGCCAACACTATAGCCTCTGCACCTATGCAATTCTTGTTGAATGCCTCTTGGTTGTTGGAATTCTTCTTCAGCCTTATCACGCAGTGTTTATAGGCATCTCTACTAGTGTTGGATGCAAACCATGCATCACTTATAGTCACAAGCGATAGTCACACTTGCTCTTTCACTATCTTTGCACCTTGGTCTCCACTGAAACTATCAATGCATTGTAGTTAACTGATGTATTCTTTAGTTGATTAATGAGTTAATAATTAGTGAATTAATTAATAATTAATTCACCCCACTCTCACTAGTGTATCAATCAGTTAGACTAGATACAACTAGCTCAACTATGTTTAACTCAGTTAAACTGAACACAACTCCATCAACTTCCTCAATCAACTCCACCAAACTCTCTCACATGAGTTCTAACTAAAAATACATCATGCAATAGCTCCATAACCCCTCGGAATAAGCGTAATTGCCAAGTTAGCTCATGCCACATCATTGCACTTATTTGAAGTGCTCAGAGAATAAGATAATGTTTAGAGTCCAAATATTATTAAGAGCTAATAATATTCGACATATCTATTTTTTTACACTAACGATCTAAAAATAGATTCTACTTAATATGTCTAAAATAGAAGTCCATATATTTTTCCAACTTGGAATTGTGAAAGCCATCCTAAAATAGCATCCCGCAACTCATAGAATATGATCGACATGTCTAAAAATAGACATAGTCTAAAAATAGACTTTGCGACAAAAATCACTTGTGTGGCCCCCACCTAGTTTTGGTGATCACTTTCCAACTAGGACCAGGAATGATGTTTCAGGATGCCTCCTTCACTGTTTTGAACCCTTCTGATTTTTTTAGATATATACTTCTTCTTCATGCTATAAATTGTTGCTCTAATTTTGTTATATATAGATTCGTTAACACTCCTCGCTCATCTGCGGTTCTCTTGAATGTGTGCTTTTATTGGTGATAAGGTAGAGCCAACCTAGCTTCTCGACTAATGACTAGAGGAAGTGACTCTTAATCTACATCACATGTAAATATCACAGGTAAATATCAATAAAAGTCCTTATATTTTATGTAAATATGGTAAACAATTATTACATTTTGAAGACAATTAGACCTAGAAAGTGATCTTGCAACTTGTCCTTTGGTTCTAAATCCCAATACTTCTTTCTCTAAATGAAGAAAAATTGAATGTTCTAGTGAAAAATGATGAAGAAGCCACTCTACAAAGAACTCTCGGATGAAATCCATGTTCCAACTCATGTGGAACGAAGGATTTTTTTCTTTGTTTTCCAAATTCCTTCTTGCGGTTGTGATTTTTTACGTTGTCAGAGAATGATGTGCTATAATGAAAATAAGTGTACTTTAAATTTTATTTTTTTGGTTGATGGTCTATACATTTTTCTTGGTTGGCGCAATCAATCACCATGTGACAGATAAAACCTTAATTTACTGGAGGATTGGAATTTTTTCGACTACTGAAATAGACATGCACTTAACAACTAAAACTGCTGAAATAGAAAAGCACTTTACAGCTCAAAATCAATGGTATTTAGCTTCTCTATCAAATAGTGTACAAATATAGTTTAGGAT
The DNA here is from genome assembly GCA_034641835.2 of Pinus albicaulis. Taxonomy (NCBI): domain Eukaryota; kingdom Viridiplantae; phylum Streptophyta; class Pinopsida; order Pinales; family Pinaceae; genus Pinus; species Pinus albicaulis. The sequence goes on from CM076570.1 coordinate 908,739,404, forward strand.
CCATATGAGCTTGAATAAAAAATGTTGTGTTCTTTTAAAAAAAATGGTTCGCCCAGACTACTTGTATCATATATATGATTATATAATAGTTCGCCCAGACTACTTGTATTATAGATATGATTATATAATAGTTCGCCCAGACTACCTGTATCATAGAATTCGTAAAATCGAGTGTTCCAAATGGCTTACATTAAAATGTTTATGGAAAACATAAATTTCAAGTTGATTGTTTACAAGTTATTTTCCAAAATGCTAGACACAAAACCTTGATCTATTGCTTTGGCATCATCAAAATCGTTACTAACCTGGTTCTTTCCATCTCGATGGCTTGCTCTTGCTCCTCGGCTAGAAGTTGTCTTCTCATCGAGCTACAGTCCTTTTTCTTGCCACTGTTTGCTGGCCCCTCCATGTTGTTGGCATTGATGCTGCTACCTCTATCTTTGGTGGTTCATTTACCTCTTCTATGGTAGCCCCCTTGCCTTTACTACTATATCCTACACAAACGGAGAACGGGAACTGGACTGGACTAATTGAGACAGTCAATTTCGTCAATAACTTATTTTTTTGCATATGAATAGATCTGTGCAATGTTAGGGGTTATGACTCGGGCCATCTGCGAGCTATCACAAATATCTTGGAATACCTTTATGAACCAATATTTATTCCTGTTTCATATGGCTCACTTGGTTGGAGGCCAGGGGCATCTCATTCTACGCACAGGCATACCAGGGGCATACCAACAAGCTACAGGCATAGGCATACTGCCAAGCTATAGGCGCATACTCTAGAAAACGTTGATTAAGCATATCCATGCGTAATTCATGCAGGTAGAAAAAACATGTTTTATTTCATAAATACCTACTCGCATAATTCATGCAGGTATTGTTGGGCTGGGCTGAGCGGGACCCTGCCTGAGATTACTGTATGGATGGTCAACAATACTGGCAGAATAGTACTGAACATGCCTACAGTCATTACTTTGCTCTCTCATCAGGGCAGGGACAAGTTGCTACACAAATCTCCTTTTTTTAGTATATATTATTTTATATGCTATAATTAGAATGGATCATGCTAATGTGCTATGTGTTTTTCCAACATAAATTTTAGACTTAACAAAACATATATACGTCTATAATATCAAATAGAATATGACACCCTTTCCAATATATGCGTGTTCATCCATAAATGGTATCGCTCTATGAATTTCAATACTATATTAAATGGGTAATGAATAACCATTGATGGACCTTAAGTTAAATGTATGGTGGCATATTTATAACTCTAGTGGGTATACACGTGCCAGTTTGGGATGGTTTGCTAGTTGCAACAAAATTTTCTCCAATCTGCCATTTGTTTCTTTCAAAACATGATATTGACTATAATTAAATATTAAAAAAAAATATCCTTACATGTCCTCATTCGTGGTGCTTCCTACAATATCAACAAAGGCAAACACTCTATAGGATATAACCATTTTATTGCTAGAAAATATGGTTTTGTTAGTTTTTACAACGTCAAATTTTTTTCTTAACCAATAACCATCATTAAAATAGATATCGAAACAAGCACGGTTCACACTTTTATTTCATCATATGATATATGAACTTGATTCCTTGTCAGGTCAACTAATTGTTCCCATAAGGTTGAGTAAAAGTTTTGATCATTCTCTTCTTTTGTGAGACATAATTTGACAAAGGAAATCTCTCATCATAGAAAAATTTCATGATTGAAAAATATACAACTCGATTGGAAAGCTTTGTGATTAAAAAATAATAATCCTAAGGCCAAATTTCCAAAAACAAATTGTTCTATCCAAAATATACTAAGTTTGAGTTTTCTATTCCAACCTCTTAGGACTTGACTAAAACATCTATAAAAGTAAGAAAAAAATCTTATTGGTTCCTGTTATATGGAATTTATGATTGTAGACAAAAGTAACTTCCCTAGACCTAGTGGACTGGTCTATAACAATAGAACATAAAGAATATAGAGTTTTTCCTTAGATAAATTGAAGAATGGGAAAGAATCCTACTTGGAATCTACCACAAGCTTTACTTTCCTCCTTGCTTGTAAGCTCCAATCATAGCTCCAAGTGCTATAATTCGAACCTGCACATACCAACAAAATAAGCCAAGGATCTACAACATCTACGTAGTATAATTCAATTACTCTATTCAATGATTCAACAAGGCATTGAAATACATGAATGTAAACATCATACAACACATATAGGAAAACAAGATACTCTTTGTATTAATATAAATAGAAGAGAATTTACAACCAATAATAGTAGTTGATATTGTAAGGATCTCCCCAATTTGAATTGTCCTTCCTTGTCACAAAGCACACTTCAATGTCACCCTAATGCATGAAGATGATGTCTCCTTTAGGTTAAAGGCAGCAATAAGAGGGAATAATTAATCTCCAAAATCCAACCATGATGTTATGGATGAGAGTATATTTATAAGAGAGGTACGGTAGTTTAGGATTTACCATAATGGACTTGAGATCCACATATGAAGGGAGGATGAGCTCAAGGGATAAGAGGTGAAGTATCCAAGGTAGGATCATATAAGATTCAAGTTCTTATCCATGTTAAATGGTTAAAGCAACCCCTGGAAGCTTCTGGAAGAGGGAGATTCAAAAATATTTTTAATTTTCATGAATTTATAGAATCATAACACCTATAGAGGGTAGCAAGAAAATCTCATGAGTGTTAGTGTTGAAAGGAGAAACCAATGTTGAACGTAGGTGTCTAAAGGGACAAGGTGCACTGGGGTTAAAAACAATGATTTTGAGTAGTAAATCCCAGAAACTCGGACTTTTTGGAAAGGTCATGCTTAGGGATATGTGTAAGGATGATGACAACATGTACACAAATTTTGATTGATCTAGTTTGTAGCCCTATTGGCCAGATTTGACAAAACGTCCTATAATAGATTTCCCCATAAAGTGAAAAGTTAGAAGCAATAATTGATGATTGAAGTGCTTTACCCTGTGACAATTCTGGATCAAGAACAACTTTTTGAGATCATCATTTGTTTTTCATCATGATATAATTTTTTAGGGAGGCATACCCATGCTCAACAAGAAATCTAACATTACATGTACAATGATTAAGAAGTCTCGCCCACCATCGATAGAGAGTGGACTCATGATTGGATGATTGTTTATATGATCATATCCATCATACTCTATAATCTTTGTATTAATCCTGAAATCGTAGTCGAGATGGATGGAACTAGATCCAAGGTCTTCTATCTTGTTCATTCGATCATCCAATGTACGAGTCTAACCATGCGAATAAATGAGCTAAAGTCGAAAATGGAAAACGCCATCTAATTACCGACCAATGATGTAAGTTGTTAACATACGCGAGAGAAACCATCAATGATGTTAATGGTTCTCAAGGTATTATAGTACAATACGTATGGTGTGAATAGATGAGTTGAAGCTGAACACCACACAAAACCTTCCGGTCAAAGGCCAATGAAGAAGACATGTCACCAAGAGCGATGAAACTTTCCATTGATGTATGCAAGATCCAAGATACCAAAGGGAGTTTCTAAGTCAACTTCCTGGATAATGAGCTTATGTCGATAGGAAGCGACCCGTCGTAGGAGGGCCATGATGTATCCCCCATAAACGACATGAAACATGTATGAATATTTGATACATAATGACGATGAAGTGGAATTAGTTCAGGAACGAGAGACATGAATGTATGCTTAAGAGTATTCCAACAAATATTAATTGGAGGGCTTCTCTTGAACATATCAGTGACACTTTATGATGTTGGAAGCGTTGACCCAAAACCGAATGCTGAGGTTTTTATATGGTGTGATGAACCAAAAAACAAACATATTTCTCAACCCAACAGTCAGAAAGATGAAGTGAAAGAGTGTCACATTAAAGAGCGACTCACTTCCATTAATAGGTGGAGTGCCCTATTTTCCAAAATTCCCCAACCATTGTTGGTCAGTAGCTATTTATTTTTTACAAGCTCAATGAGGATAACATATTCTTGATTTATGAGTTCATCCTTCAGATGAATCCCTCTAATTATTTTTAATGAACCTTGAGAGGGAGTGGTTTTGTCTCATCATATTAGATGATTCCATAAACGTTAGATGCTTTTACAAGTCTAGTGAAGGTGTAACTCAACTTTTTTTTCATTTTTAGAGAGTTTGAAAAAGAGGCAAGAAAGAAAACTCCAAAGGTTAATTTTCTTAAATATTCTCTTGAGTCCGAAAGGTAAGAAATGATACTCAATAGATCCTCTTAGTCGTGTTTGACCAAGGTATTCATTTTTAGTAATTAGTCTATCTCAGTCTGGAAAAGGGTTAAACTTATAACGAGCAAACATATTTTCATTTACTTTAATGTGTTCGAAAAAACAAGTGCTCGGAAATATTTTCATGTTTAGGGAGTCTGAAAAGAGCTAAAAGAGGACTCCAGGGGGTTCCTTTTTGGTTAGTTTACAAAGCCCGGAAGAGTGATAAAAGGATGCTCTTTATGCAAAATGATTTGTCTTACTCAAAAATATCATAAATCCTTCCAAACAGTTGTTAACCTACTCAAAACACCATCAAAATGTTAAAAATATCTGATTCAAGGTAAAATTAGGTCACATTTAGGTTAAAATGATAAAAATAATAATAAAATAATCAAGAAATCACTATAAATAGGAGAAAAGTATTTTTTTTACCATTTCACATTTTACCTCTTGGAGAATGAGTTCTCAGTGCATTTTTCCCTCAATCTTCAACAACTGATTGCGGTTAATCTAGTGGATAATTTTCAGTGTTGTCACTTCTAGGTAGGAGATCTTACCTTTCTCTCTTTTTTTGAGTTCCAGTCTCTTTAATTCACATTTTTTCAAGTTTTTAGTTACTTAGGGATTTAATTTTTCACCCTAGCTCCAACGCACCCCAGCAATGTCGAAAGGTGCACATGGGCAAGTAAAATTTGCACTAAGGAGGGTGTTGCAATGGACTATATCCCTTTGGTAGGGTGCGCTGGGTGCATTTCAAAAAATTATTCCACTCCATTCACTCAAATTTATCTAAGTTTTTTGCATGGGGTTTCTTCTAATAATTTTTCTTTTCATGTTTCAGGTATGCATCATAACGAAATGGGTCTAATTTGGTGGGAAAGAGAACATGAGGACCAAGACATGGATGTTGCCAATGACCCAACTACCATTTAGACATTGAGAAACTATGGGATCCTAAAATTCTTCTGGCTCCCTGGGATGATACAAAGAATGGAACTATTAGAGTATCTTGTCCAGGCATGGGATGTGAAAGCATAGGATTTCAAGTTAGGAGCACACATGCTCAACATACATGTAGATGATATCTACTTCTTGATAAGTTTATTTAAGAGAGGAGTTCCTATATCTCTTTCTGGTTCGAAAAGGGGTGGAGAGACTATCAAGGATTATATTTCTGCACACTGTAGACCTAGATATCATCCAACAAAGGATGGGAAGATCGAGATTAAGGATGTGATATGTTTTCCTCTCAGGACCATCTTATTTATCATTGCTATATTGGCTGAAAATACTACCTTGCACTTAGCTAACATGTCCCATATGCAGTATGCACTGGAGTGACTGGAACTAATAGTATTCAACTAACGCAAGGGAGTGTTAGAAAACATGAAAGAACAAATCACCAAGGCATGAGACGGGTGATTGAAGTACTTTGGGTGTGGTTCTATTCTGATCTCATTTTCCATAGAGAGGATTCCATTGCTTTGTCCACAACATATCTCACTCAAGCTTTTAGATCCTAGAGATCCACGAATGAGGCGGTGGGTAGACCTCATGTCTAGACATGCAAGTCCTTCCTCCATGAGTTCAAACCAGTATTCTTCAAATGGATGTGCATGCAACTCATTGTGATCTAAGACTATCCTTATATCAACATGCATTTCCATAGAGACCCAAAGATCGTGCTTCCTGACGGTGAGCGATGGGGTACCATAGATAAAACAAAATCATTTTGAATATATTTTTGAGTTTTGAGTTTTGAAATTTTTGTTTTTTGTATTTTCCATGTATCCAAGACTAACTTAGGATGTTAACATGCAGATGTTGGACCCGTTCGACCAATGGGTTCATCCTATCTTCAACGTGTTTGAGACCCATAACAGGCACATGTTGGAGTACATGTTGTTGCAGGGGGGTGAGAGGTATTAAAATAACTTAATGTGGATGAGACTCTCGCAGAGGCTGAGCAACACATGGAGGGATTGGCCTAGGGCATAGTTGAGACTTAGGTCGATCATATTCCTATGAGACTACAACATCATACTATTGGTGTGTCTGGCCGTATTAGTCGTTTGTATTGCAAGCTGGCTCGTGTAGTTGGTCTACTAGGAAGATATAGAGCCACTTTTGACTACAAGTATTTTTGATATGATATTCCATGTGGCCATAAGTGTCTCAGGCACATCATTTTGTAAAACAAAACTTTATATATATACATGTATCTGCCTATCAATGTTTCTTTATGTGTTCTATTATCTTGTCCAATGTATGTGATGTGAATTTAATTTAATTTACATATGTCGCAAATGTCTGTCTAAAGCATGATTTGCTAATGTATCCATCATTGTATTTAGAATTCTAGGGATGTGTTAATATAAGTTATAATCAAAATATCTTTACAAAAGGTATTTGGGTAAACTAATTGATCTTAAATTACTTCATTATTTTCCAACCAAGGTTCATGTACTTATGAAGTGTAAGTGCATCTTATATGCTATAATTTCTATCTTTGGATGGAATTGAGCGAAGTATGGACAAATTTTATACAATATTAAAGAGTTGTCACATGCATGTTCTTTTCATTAAAGCTACATCAAAACCAAATGCCAAATTGTACTAAAAATTAATCTATAACTTGAAATTCCAATTTATTCTAATTGCAAAATTGAAATTTTATTTCTAATTGCATAAAGGAAATATTAATGCTAATTGCAGAAAATAGATCCTAATATAATTGTAGAATTGGAATCTTAACACTACTTTGCAAAATGAAATCTTAACACTATTTGTAGAAAAGAAAGCTCAACTCTAATTGCAGAAAATAAATTCTAACACTAATTTGCATAAAGAAATGCTAATGTTATTTTTTTGGAAGAGGAAAGTAAATCGAAAGAAATTGTAGCTTCCAGTGATTACTAGTGTGCGCTAATAAGCTTTGAAAATCATCTATTCATTATCCCTGAAATTTAAATAAATTATAAAACTAAATTACTGAACGAACTGGATTCTGGAAAATAAATATTTTTGGTATTTTCTTTTTATGAGCTCTACAAAAAAAAATAGATTAGATTAGAAAACAAATGAATGAAACTATTTGTGTTTGACAAAGAGAAAACTATATGAAATTACGATTCAAATGAAAACTATCTATGAGAAATTGCATAATAAATGAAAACTATATACCCTTACAACTCTCCAGGGGGACCTCGGTGAGTGTAAGTTGTCACTAATAAATCGATTACTAAACCACACATTGGAAAAGAGGAACATGGTATTATATTAATTCACAAAATTTTCTTAAACAAAACTTGCAAATACTGAAATAAACAACAACTAACTGTCTTTTTGGTTTTTCCTCACCGCTTTTATACATTTCTTTATCGAACTGATTTAAGAGTCCTATGTCGAAATACAATTTGACTTGTCTATCTTCTAAGAAGTAAATTTAAATTTAAATTCTATCTCCTCATGATTTTCTATTGAAAGAGAAAATCATGAGACATTCTTCTCAAACATGTATTCTCACAATCGAACAAATCATCTCCATGCTCACTTGATATCACCATGATCTCGTGCCGAAACTTGCTTGACTGTTGAAACGTCATAGCCAGAGTTTGGATTTTAGTTTTAATTATACATATATTGATCTCCGTATCATTTCAGTTCATGATCATAGATGGAAATCCATGTGCGGAACAATTTTCATCTACAGGTACCTTTCATTCCTTCTTTGGTGCATTAAAACATGTCTAATCTTGGAGATGGTTGCAAAATTCTATATTAGTTGCAAAATGAGCAATATTTTGTAGTTGTAGAGATGTTTTAATTATATTTCACAAAGAAACAATAGATTCTAAATCACGGATGATTAATAACTTTTATATGCTTGAATAAGTCTGTGATGACCTTGATTAGGTTGAAACTACAACAAGATGGTCATAAAAAGATAAAGGAGAGAAAAAAAGGGTAGTAAAAAAGAAAGCAATTTCGGACTTCAACATTCCCCACAACATAGGCTTTGCATGTCCTCATGCATAAAAAAATCAAAAAATGCTCCTTGTTCTTCTTCAATGTATAATCTCAGAAGGTTCTTCAATGTATAATCTCATAAGGTTGTGCAATCATATCCAAACTAGTGCTTTTATTTCTCTTTTTGACGCTGAAGATAGCGCTTGGTTACTTCATTAGGATTTTACTCTGCAATCCCCTGATTCTATTTTTGAGGAATCTATTGTTTTCTTTGAGCTTTTTTTTCTTATTTTACCAATGGCATAGATGAAAAACTATATTATCATTCTGAGTCCTTAAATTTTATTTTGTATCTTTGCTGCTTCTTGTTCCTATGTAATATGTTTGTTGAGAACTTCTAACTCATATATATCTTGCTTCATAGCATCCTCAATTTTATGCTCTTTTTTAGGAGTATGATCTGACAAAGGGGTTTCATCAAATGGATTCTCTTGATTATCACAAGGGAATTTTATCTTTTTTTGTGTTCTTTATTCTAGAGACTCCACATAGTCATAGATTTCTTGTTATACTGGATCAATGTCTGATGTTTTCCTTGTCGAGTTCAATGTTTGAGGCAATGCCTTGTAACCTTCTTCTTTGAGATCGACTATTTGTGGATATTGTAAATTTTAGAGTTTGGAAATTCTCTTGCTTCTTCTCATTTTAATTTCTAATTCTTTAATGTTCTAGCTCTTCTTCCTTTTGTTGGTTCGTTCCTGTTTATTATTTTATGGTTCTTCATTTTCTTTAGGAAATTTAGTACTTGAGCTGGATTTCTTTCTTCTAACATTTTTTTTTCCTTTTTTCTGTTTATATTTTTCCAAATATTGTGAAAGAGGATTTTCATCTTCAAGTGGGTCTTCTAGTGCCTCTGTTACATTCTACCCCAAATTTTCCTTTTCATTTTCTTCTTGAGGGTTAGGCTTTGGAAGTGAATTGCATCAACTTATTTTAACTCTTTTACTAATTTCTTCCTCCTGAGCTTCTACAAAGTGGTTGCGGACTAGAAAATATTGCCAATTATCTCCCTTGGCTTCTAAGTGTGATTCTATGAGGATTTTAATAATTCCATGATGATAGAGGGAACTATCAAGGGATTTCAATTCTATTTGCACACTAGAGGCCATATTTCTAAGACTATAGAGCAAGAAATATGGAAAATTTATTTCATTTCCATCGATAAAATGCATCAGAAGTCGAGCATGATAAAATAACATGGTTTTGAACCTTCCTTCACAAGTTAATTTTTTTTTAATAAACAACAATAAATTCCTCCATTTTCCTTTCAATGTTGTGATCGTAATTCTATTTTAAAGATAGAAATATCTGTATTTGGATCTCTGAGGAAATTTACCTAGTCTCTCTCTTTGTTTTTTCTGTTCTTAAACCAACTCTCACCGTTTCTGGGTAATTTCATAGATTCTTTCATGATGGACTATGTCAGTATAAGTTTAATGTCAATAATTTCTTCCTCGACCCCATCAATATCTCGAGAAAAATCCTTGGCCATCTTTGTCTCATGCCCATAAAAATTTTTAAAGAACCTAAGCCATCATACTTGCTACAACTTTTCTCTGACTAATGGTTATGCCTGAAGGAACTTGACTCCATTAGGTTCTGATCGAAAGATGATACCCATAGTGGAGAGAAGTTTCGGTCTTGAACTGTTTTTTTTTTACAAGAAGGAGGTAAGTAAACTAAACATCGAGGGATATGGAATAGAGTGAAATGGAGTGGGACGATAATGGAATGGGGTGCTCGCAGGGTATTTGATTTATGATAGGACTAAACCTTTTTGCATGATTTCCCATGATTTTTAGATCTGCTTTCATAGGATCGATAAGATTTATGCGATTTCAAATATATTTGATGTGACAAGTTAATTCATGATGATGGAATGAGGTTTGTAACAGTTATGGTAGTGGGACATAATTTTTAGGCAGTTTATAAGGTATTTTAATAACCCAAGTTTTTTAATGAAATCATCCAATGAATTAAAATCTAATGCTCTTGTAGGAAAATAATTTAACATTCTAAATACCTCATTATGATATTGCTTTGTTGTAGATTTTCTGATTGTGAAATGTTTATTTTTTTTTTGTCTATAGAAATTGAACTCAATTGCAGAATTCAAGATTAGCCACAGAATGACATTAATTCTATTGCTGGTTATTTCTTGAGATTTGTTGCTCGATCATAAGAAGATTCCTTATTGTTGTTGCTTCTTTGATGATTATTGAAGAAGGATGATATTCATAAGTGTTGCTTATCACCTATAAATTTATTAGAAAAATAGGGACAAAAAGGAAATAGGGAAAAGATAAGGGAATTATGAAAATCTAAACCGCCAAGAACTCTTGGTTTTCAATTAAGATTTTTTATATAAGCATGTTGAAATTGGCAACAAGAAACAATGAAAATGGAAACCAGAAATGGCACCCAAAATGGTACCATATGGGGCTTCTCATTTAGTTTTACCTTAATTAAATTGGCAGAAAAATTGTAATTTCATCTCATGACAACTTGTATTAGTTAACTACGTAAGGAAGACTTAGTTAGCTTAGGAAATTTGAGTTGAGAGTCAGAGAGGAGGCATATAGAGTTATCCCATGATTTTAGGGGGTCCAATTACAATTATTTTTGAGTTGTAATTAGTTAACTCAATTAATTGAGCTAAAATCAGTTTAACTAGTTCTAACTGAGAGATGAGCTAGTGATAGGTCTAGTGAATTAAATATGATTTAATTTTAAAGTGGTGGTCAATCATTTAACTGATAATTCACCATAAATATTTGTTACATGTCGGTTATAAGGAAGGTCCATTTGAGACTAAGGTTATAGGGAATATAAATATCAATTGTATAATTAGACAATTGTACAGGTCATGCATGAGGTCATTGGGAAGGCTTGAAAGGGTTGCACAATAATTAATTGGGATTTTCCTAATTAATAGGGGATCAATTAGCCCAGGAATGTGTAAGGAAGGCATGACATGTCTAGGCAAGCAAAAGGTTAAATATTGGACCGAACTTGCTTAGATCACAAGCCATATTCAAGAAGATATCATAGTGAGACAGTTAGCAGAGTGTAGACGTTTCTAAGTGTGAGGAATAACATTGTATTGTTTCATGGTATTTAATTTATGAAATATATAGATAGTGGAGTTTTGAGTATTTTTTTTTCCTAGATAAATCTTGTGTTGTGCAATCGATTGATTTATTTCTCTTACTTGCTATGTGATTATGCAATCATATTTGGTTTCTGCAAATTTGTAGAAGTGATTCAATATTTTTTTTTAGTGCATTACAAGATCAGATTGAATCCATTGGTATAATTTATTCATGGTATCAAAGTAGGAATCACTATAGAAGAGAATAATCAGAGTTTGTTTTGAATACGTACATTGAATTTGTAGATTTCTTCTTCAGGACACAACTAATAGATCAAGATGTTTTTCAATGGCTTGAGACTTGAATATTACCTTGAGGAAAAGTCGAATTACATAGCATGGAAGGATATGATGGAGGCATTTATTAAGGATAACGGATTGAAGTAATTCATAAACAATGATATTCCCCATCCCACAACAACAGATGCTTAACTTCTTGATGCATATTGGAAGAAGAAGGTATAAAAGGCGAGAAGGATATTGTTAGAAAGAGTTTGAGATAATATTGTCTCGAGAATCCAAGGAAAGGAAATTCCATATGATATTTGGAAGGCCTTAATAGATCTGTTTCAGAATATAAATGACCACAGGAAGTTGGCACTAAAATACAAGCTCAGAACGATCAAGTTGGAGGAGGGTGACACGATACCAAAATACTTGAAGAAATTCACTCAAGGTCGAGATGAGCTTGGAAGTGTTGGTTTGATAGTAACCCAGGATGATTTGGTGAGCCTATCTCTTCTATGCTTTCCAAAGAGCTGGCATAATTACGAGGACTCTGTGAATGGGAGGGAGAAGCTACCATAAAGGGAGCATTTGTGGTCTGATTTGATATAAGAAGAGATAAGGTGGAGCACCAGAGATGATACCTACGACACAAAAAAAGAAGAATATCTTTAATGGTCAGAAAAGGAAATAAATCGAAGGGAATGAATTCCCAAGCCGAAGAGGGTGAGAGAGACTTATCCAAGGTCAAGTGTTTTCATTGTAACGAGAAAATTCACTATGCCTCGAAATTTCCACAAAAGGCAAGAAAGCAAGAGCCTGCAGTTGGAGCAGCAAGTGAAGCGCTAGCTTCATGGTTCGAGCTTGATTTTACTCCCATTGCATGCATGGATAGCAGTATAATGGGATGCATGCTGTATCTCAACAATGGTGTCTCGTTCCATATGACAGGGAATAGAGACATCTTCAGTGACTTGGAGGTGAAGGACCTCCAGTAGAACATAGAGTTTGGAGATGACTGGAGGTATAATGTGAACTTCATAAGTACAATTACCTTTCAGAGGGAGTTTGGCTCCCCTCTTAGGTTGACATATGTTTTGTATGTTCTAGTACTAAATAATAATATTGTCTCTATAGCGGTCGTGGAAGACCGTAGTTATGATTCCATATTTAGAAAAGGAAAGGTGTTCCTTAGACACATTTCCACGGACCGAGTGAAACAAATCGGTGTAAGTGTCAAGAACCTGTATGCTCCAACGTCGAATATGCATGTAAATATTTGAGGAGAAAAGCAGGGGTTAGTGACTTGGTGGTTGAGAGGGAGCCTAAATTACCTCTCAACTTGCAGCCTCAAAAGTAGTCTCAGAAGGTTGTGGAACAACCTGAATTGGAGAAGCAAAGAGGACACTGACTAGAGGTGTCCACTCAAGCATATACCTCCAAGGGAATTTTGAGTGATATGGGCAGAGTGAGCACATGCATCCATACCTCCAACTGAGAGGTGGGGCGATGTAAAGAAATAATCCCAAGAGAAGAAATTTGGGCAAGATCCATTGAGATGGATTGTCTCATGGACCAGACTTAGCTATGGGGAGCCCACAGTACACAGTAGTAGGAAGGGTTAGTAGTGATTGATGAAGTCATATGTCAAAAAGACAAAAATTAGAGTGTCAGATGTCAGATACTGGAGCGTGGATCAGAGTTGGCAGCAATGAAGAGAGCACAGATGCAGAGTCAGCAGCAACACAATTTTTTCAGTAGACATTGCAGTAACTAGTAACAATCAGATATTATTATGACAAATGCATCATACTGATTCAGTTTTGGAGGCTATTTAGTTTCAGGAGTTGCAGGAGAAAAACAACCCTAGTGAAGTGTTGCATGTAGAACATTCCAAAGGTACCAGATCAAGATAGATTGAATTCCTTTCTTGTTGACACGGAGGTTTGAAATTGGAAACAAGAAACTTTGAAAATGGAAACCAGAAATGGAACCCAGAAATGGTACCATAGGAGGATTATGATTTAATTTTCCCTTAATTAAATTGGAAGAAAAATTGTAATTTCATCTCATGACAACTTGTATTAGTTAACTGAGTCGGGAAGACTTAGTTAGCTTAGGAAATTCGATTTGAGGGTTAGAGAGGAGTCATGTAGAGTTCTCTCGTGATTTTATGGGGTTCAGTTACAGTTATTTGTGAGTCGTAATTAGTTAACTCAATTAATTGAGTTCAAATCAGTTTAACTAGTTCTAACTGAGAGATGAGCTAGTGACAGGCCTAGTGAATTAAATCTCATTTAATTCACAAGTAGTGGTCAATTATTTAACTGATGATTCACTATAAATGTTGAGATTCAACAAGATGATGAGTTTAGTGAAAAGTAAGCACCTTCACTAAGTGGGGCCCGCATGCTATTTTTAGGTGTATGTCTATTTTTAGACATGGTGAGCATATTCTATAAGTTGCACGATGCTATTTGTAGATGGTTGGTCAAATGTGAAAAACAGATGAAATTCTATTTTTAGAATATTGGGCGAAGTCTATTTATAGATCTTCAATCTAAAAATAGATGCATGTCGATTATTATTAGCCCTTAATAATAATCCGACAATAAATATCAACTTATTCTCTTAGAGCATTTTATTTCAGTGAACATATTTGGAAAATCAGTGGGCTGAAGGAATTACGCAATTCCTAGGGTTATTGGTGGCTCATGCATGGAGGACTCAGTTAGAACTAAAGTGGAAAAGTTATGACAGAGTTGGAAGAGTAGTTACGGGAGTTGTTATTCAGTTTAGCTCAGTTAATGGAGTTCAACTCAATTGAGCTAGTTGTATCTAGTCTAACTGAAAGATACACTAGTGAGAGTTAAGGCAATTAATTAGTTAATCAATTCACAACTAATAACTCACTAACAACTGAACAAATATAGTAGTTAACTACAGTGCATGCCAGTTCCAGTGGAGACCCAGTGGAGAGATAAGTGAAAGGGTGAGATGTTAGGTCCCTATATTACTAGTATAGTCCCTTATTTTTGTTAGTGTAGCCCCCTTATTGTTATTATTGTACCCTTGTAAACCCCATATTATTATTATTGTGCCCTTAAATTATTATTGTTAGGTCGGCTAGGATTACATTGTGGCCCCACTAGGATTACATTATGGGCCCATGGACTCCTATATATAGAAAGGAGGTTTTGTAAATTGTATCATCCAAGAATTGTTCATTTATGTAATGTATTGGAGGTTTCCCCCTCGAAGTGGCTTATTTTTAAGGCATTGATATCTCTTTTCTTCTATTTTTGGAGCTGGTTACAAAACATTTGGATTCAGAGCTTTGGATTCTAGGGTTTCGCTGCTCTAAACAGGTCATCGTGGAATTTTTGTTATAAATTTTTTTCTAAGAAGGTTCAAAATATGAAATTTTTAGGGTGCGAAGCAGAAATATTGAGGAAACTCGTCAAAAAATTTCATAGCTTGGTTCAAAATATTTTCGGATATATGATCTGTGGAAGGTAGTGCTTTTTTAGGCTCCCGAATTTCATCTCAAAGAGGTGATTGTGGGAAAAGATTCATAACTCTCTCTATGAGCATCAGATTGGAGTGCTGTAAAAATTGGTCGCAATTACACGGATTGTAGTTTCTTGGCTATCAATTTCAGAGTTGAAAGATGAAACAATGACACGTGGCAAGTCATGCAAGTTTGCTCTACTGAACTAATCCATAATTAGGTCATTGTGGGATATTGGACACAACTTTGTCTTGGAGAATCCAAATCAGGTCAGACCTGTGGCATTCGAAAGAGAATTCAGAGGGCTACGTCGGTACTGAAATTCAAATATTGAAGTGCTACAATCACAAAGATAATCCAATTTCAATATCGAGCTCCTCAAAAGCAAGAAAAAAGTGTGTATTTTTTTTTTCGAATTGTATAAGTCTTGTTTGAAGAATCAATTTGAATTGATTCCAAGGGCATATTGTAGAATAGATTTTAGTATTGGGTTCTAAAAGATGCCCCGTAAAAATAATTCAATACCCATTAAGCCTTCATAAGGCTCTACTATGACTCATGAAGATGAAGAATTGCAACATGATCTATCAAAATTACAAGAGCAAGTGCACCAAATTTCGCTCTCGCAAAGAGCAACAAAAATGAAATGGAAGTTTTGAAGAAAGATGTGGAAGCTAAGATGGATGGTTTAAAGAAAGGCATGGAAGCTAAGATGGATGGCATGGAAGCTAAGATGGATGACATGAAGAAGGATCTAAAAGCAATAAGGAAGGTGACAAATTTGATACAACAAATGTTTCCTAATGGTGAAAATATAGTAGAGGAAACTCATGATGAGAACAAAATAAATGTTAATCGTGATTTCATAAAATCTAATGCTGGCGGGAAGAACCACCATATTCCAAAAATGGATATGAGGAAGTTTGATGGAAAGGATCCTGTAACATGGATACTACAGATGGAGAAATATTTTGATCTCCATAATGTGCAAAACACACAAAAGGTACGCATTGCAACTTTACATTTAGAACAAAATACATTTGTATGGTATCGATGGCTTTGCTTCCGTAAAAAAATTATCACTTGGTCAATTTTTACGGAGGAAATGATAGCACATTATGAGGATACAAAGAGCACATTGAGGACTTCCAAAAATTGAATATAAGGGTAACTGATATTCCAGAGGAACACAGGATTGATCTCTTCGTAGGCACTTTAAAGGATAACATCCAACATGAAGTTCGCGTTTTGGAACTGGATTCATTGGAGAAGGCATTCAGGTTGGCAAGAAAAGTTGAATGTAAAATAATGGCGACAAGGAAGCCTACCACTCAATTCTATAAAGAAGGAAGTGTTGCTACGCCTAGATTTCCACGACCTACAAGGTTGACACCACAACAATTGGAAGAAAAAAGAGCAAAAGGGCTTTGCTACAGTTGTGATAGCAAATACACTAAAGGTCATAAGTGTGCTGAGAAGAAATTATTTTACATAGATTGTGAAGAGGAAGATGAAAATGAACAAGAAGAGGATATACACCAGGAACCAGCCCTAGAAGAGGAAGAAATGAGTCCGACCATATCGTGTAATGCATTGGCAGGAATTACCACTCCTCAAACTCTCAAGATAGAAGGACATATCAAGAAGAAAAAGATAATAGTGTTGATTGATTCAGGTAGTACCCATAATTTTATTCATTGTAAGGTAGCCAAGGAATTGAATTGTTTGCTATACCCAACACCAGAATGTCAAGTGATGGTTGCAAATGGAGGAACTATAAATTTCTCTGGAAAATGCCATAATA
This sequence comes from Pinus albicaulis, assembly GCA_034641835.2. Taxonomy (NCBI): domain Eukaryota; kingdom Viridiplantae; phylum Streptophyta; class Pinopsida; order Pinales; family Pinaceae; genus Pinus; species Pinus albicaulis. Next base: position 908,756,400 of record CM076570.1, read on the forward strand.
TCAAGCTAACCATGGGGGAATATGTATTGACTAGTCCAATGCTTTCCATTCTTATGGGAGGTGCTGATGTTGTACTAGGAGTACAATGGTTACAATCTTTGGGGACAGTAGCTTTTAATTTTCAAGAACTTTTCTTGAAATTTTTTTCAGAAGGAGAGGAAGTCGAATTATGAGGTATTGTAGGGAAGCCAAGAAAGATAATAAGATCTAATGTCATGACAAAGCTTCTAAATAAAGAACAACAAGGTGTAATTGCACAATTATGCTCACTAGAAGTTCCAACATCAAAATCATCTATTTCTGCAGATCTCCAACAAGTATTGGACAATCATTCCAAGGTGTTTGAAACTCCCAAAGGACTCCCACCTATTCGCGATCATGATCATGCTATTCATTTGATTCCAGGAAGTGTTCCTCCAAACATCAGGCCTTATAGATATCCTTACTTCCAAAAGAGCGAAATTGAACGTATGATTGCAGAAATGTTAGAGGCGGGTATAATTCAACCTAGTCAAAGTTCTTTCTCTGCTCCTGTAGTATTGGTACACAAGAAGGATGGGTCATGGCGAATGTGTCCGGATTATAGGGAGCTCAATAAGCTCACCATTAAAGATAAATTTCCCATTCCTGTGATTGATGAATTATTGGATGAATTACATGGAGCAATTTATTTTACCAAGTTGGATCTTCGTTCGGGATATCATCAAATTAGAATGAAGACTGAAGATATTCCAAAAACAACATTTCGAACTCATGAGGGTCATTATGAATTTTTGGTCATGCCTTTTGGCCTTACCAATGCACCTTCTACATTTCAAGGGTTGATGAATTCCATTTCCAAACCCTTCCTTAGAAAATTTGTGCTAGTATTTTTTGATGATATACTAATCTACAACAGGTCTTGGAAGGATCATGTTCAACATGTTGACAGGGTGCTCAAACTATTGCGGGAGAAACAATTATATGCAAAAACATCCAAATGTTTCTTTGGAGTACAAGAGGTGGAATATCTGGGTCATATTGTATCTCACGAGGGTGTTAAGGTAGACCCTAACAAAATTAAAGCAATTAAGGAATGGAAAGTCCCCACAACCATAAAGAAGTTGCGAAGATTTCTCGGGTTAACAGGGTACTATCGCAAGTTTGTTAAGAATTATGGGAGAATAGCAACACCTCTAACAACATTATTGAAGAAAGATGCATTTTCACGGACTCCTGAAGCAACTAAGGCCTTTGAACATCGTAAAGAGGCAATGTGTCGAGCACCAGTCTTAGCTACGCCAGACTTCACAAAAACCTTTATTGTGGAATGTGATGCCTTGAGAAATGGAATTGGTGTTGTTTTAATGCAGGAAGGAAGACCCATTGCTTTTGAAAGTCGTCCAATCAAAGGAAAGTATTTACAGAAACCTATTTATGAGAAGGAAATGTTAGCAATACTGCATGCACTAAATAAATGGCAAACTTACCTAATGAGAAGACACTTCAAGGTAAAATGTGATCATGGTAGTCTTAAACACTTTTTGGAACAAAGACTATCTTCCTAAGAGCAGCAAAAATGGGTCACAAAGATGTTGGGTTATGACTTTGAAATAATCTACAAAAAAGGAAAGCTTAATGTTGTTGCAGATGCACTCTCAAGAAAGAATGAAGAGGTGGAAGCATTGCTTTGTGCCATTTCTATTATCCAACCAGATTGGATAACCGAAGCAAGAGATGAATGGAAGAAGGACAAAGATGTATGGACACTCATTTAAAAGTTGCAGCAAGATCCTAGTACATCTGATACATTTAGTTGGAAAAATGATTCCTTATGGTACAAAGATCGCTTATATCTTTGCAAGAATTCCCAACTAAAACAAAAGATTCTTCTGGAATTGCACACTTCTCCTTTAGGAGGACACTCAGGATTTTTAAAAACTTACCACAGGTGAAGAAAGAATTTTTTTGGGATGGCCTTAAATCTGATATTCAAAAGTTTGTGGCGGAATGTTTGGTTTGCCAGCAGAATAAAGTGGAAAAAATTAAGACCCCGTGACTTCTACAACCTTTATCCATTCCAAGTCAACGTTGGGAGGAGATTTCAATGGATTTTATCACAGGTTTACCTAAGTCCGAAGGAAAGAGTGTCATCATGGTGGTAGTTGATAGACTTACCAAGTATGCACACTTTTGTGCATTATCTCATCCATTTAAAGCAAGTACAGTTGCTACTACATTTATGTACACAATTCAAAAGCTACATGGGAACCCAAGGGTTATTGTGAGCGACAGAGATCCCATTTTTACTGGAAATTTTTGGACGGAGTTATTTTCTTGTTTGGGTACTCAATTAGCTCATAGCTCATCTTATCATCCTCAATCTGATGGTCAAACTGAGACAGTAAATAAATGTTTGGAAGGATATCTTCGTTGTTTTGTATCTGATAAACAAACACAATGGGTCAAGTGGTTACCTCTCGCCGAATGGTGGTATAACACTTCCTTCCATACTGCAGCAAAAATGACCCCATTTATGGCACTTTATGGATATCATCCACCATCCATCACATCATATTTAAGGAAAAATTCAAAGGTTCAAGCAGTGGAAGATCACATCGAGCATCAGCAAGAAGTTCTCCAACTCTTAAAGGATAACCTGAATTTGGCACAAAATCGAATGAAACAACATGCAGATCAACATCGCAGTGAGAGAAGTTTTGATGTAGGAGATTGGGTATTTTTACGGCTACAACCATACAAACAAATGTCCCTCAAGCAAGCTAAGAAGGATAATAAATTATCGCCAAAGTACTATGGTACTTACAAGGTGTTGCAAAATATTGGTACTATGGCATACAAATTGGAGCTTCCTGCTTCTTCGCGAGTGAATCTAGTTTTCCATGTTTCATGCTTAAAGAAGGTTATAGGTGAAAATATTCCAGTTCAAACAATATTGCCAGAACTTGATGAGGAAGGAAAAATCATATTGGAACCTGAAGAGGTCATGGAAACAAGAACTCGACAGCTACGGAATCGATCAGTTTTAGAGTATCTCATCAAGTGGAAGAACTTACCCATTGAGGATTCTACATGGGAGGATGAGAATTTTATACAGAAGCACCTAGAGCTACTCAAGCGTTGAGGACAACATTTTTTTGAAGGAGAGGGGCATGTTAGGTCCCTATATTACTAGTATAGTCCCTTATTTTTGTTAGTGTAGCCCCCTTATTTTTATTATTGTACCCTTGTAACCCCCATATTGTTATTATTGTGCCCTTAAATTATTATTGTTAGGTCGGCTAGGATTACATTGTGGCCCCACTAGGATTACATTATGGCCCCATGGACTCTTATATATAGAAAGGAGGTTTTGTAAATTGTATCATCCAAGATTCATTTGTGTAATGTATTGGAGGTTGCCCCTCGAAGTGGCTTATTTCTAAGGCGTTGATATCTCTTTTCTTCTATTTTTGGAGCTGGTTACACAACATGAGATGGACTATCCGTTGTGACTATAGTGATGCATTCAATGCATCTGACACACATTGGATTTGCCAATGAGGATTGCGCAGTCAAAGCAAGGCCAATTCAAGTTCATTCAGGGGTCTTCTTCAGCAGGGATTGCGTACTGGAGGCAGGTTGTCAGGAGGCAATAAATTGGTGCATAGATATGCAAATTTCTGCATGACAGTGTGTAATGATTCTATATTGTACTGAGAGCTTGATGTAATAAGCTTTGTATGAGATTATTACATGATTCCATTGATATACATAATATATGATAGTTGGGGTTTTTAGCTTTAAGCTTTTATGTTAAACAACTGTGTTATGTGCGATTGAATTTATTCACATGTGTTTGCAATTGAGTTTTAAATTTCCGCAAGTTTAACAGTGGAAGGATTTTGTATTTAGCAAGAAGATAAATATTTTTAGATCAGGAGGATCCGGTAATACATCAGTATTAATAAATTTCTACAATAAATAGATGTTGCATGTCATTTCTAAGGAAGGCCCAGTTGAGACTGACGTTAAATGGAAGATAATTATCATTTGTATAATTGGAAAATTGTACAGGTCACACATGAGGTCATCAAGAATTATTGAAAGGATTGTGCAAACATAAATTTGGATTTTCCTAATTAATAGGTGCTCAATTAGCCCAGGAATGCATAAGGAAACTAGGCCAGACCTAGGAAAGCAAAACGTTAAATATTGGACCAAACTTACTTATATCGCAAGCCAGATTCGAGCAGAGATCAAAGTGAGATAGTCAGCAAAGTGCAGATGTTTCTAAGTGTGAGCAATAACATTGTATTGTTTAATGGTATTGGCCTTATGAAATCAGGGTTTTGAGCAGTTTCTTTCCCCAAATACATCTTGTGTTGTGTGATAGATTGATTTATTTATCTTTCTTGTTATGTGATTATGTGATCATATTTGGTTTCTATAAATTTGTAGAAGTGATTCAGTATTTTATTCTAGTACATTACAAGACTAGATTGATTCCATTGGTATAATTTCCACAAAGCATGCCAACAATGTTGGTTTTCATGCTTATATATATAGCCTGCAGGGGCATGGTCTAGTGGCCAGTGGACGTTCTGTTAAGGCGTCTGTGATGTTAAGCAAGTCACAAGTTCGAGCCTCATTTTAGCTGGGGGTCATTCTTGCAGGCTAGGTGGTTTCCCCTAGGGGTTATAGTGATAGCCGGGGGGTTCGACCCCCGCCTCACGAGTGAAAGTATTATGTCGTTGTTGATTCCTCTAATTGAAATATATATATATATATATATGCTAAAAGTAATTACAATAAAGTTGGAGAATGGGGAGAAGAATCTCCTTTCTTAACCAACTTGATTCAAAATTTTCTTGCAGATATTTGACAATATCTTCCTTTGTTAGTGGTTTAGGATAAAATCTTAATCTATGACCATTAATAAGGAATGTCACTTGTTCATTATCAATAGTTTTGATCTTGATTGCTCCATTAAACAATATTTATCTCATAAGGACCAAGCTAATGAGTTTGAAACTTCCCTTGAAAATATTTGAATTTAGAATAAAAAAGAAGAGCCCAGTCACATGCTTTGAACTTTTTAGTTTTGATAAATATTTCATGCCATATTAATCGTTGTTGTTTAACTATGTTGGTTCTTTGGATAACATCTTTTCGGATCTCATCTAGCACATTCAACTGTGCTAGTCTTTGTTTCTAAACTTCTGATAGCTCAAGGCCCAATTTAGAAATTTTTCTAAAGGTCTCCACTTGGAACTCAATTAGAAGCAAAACTTTCTTTCCATAGACAAGATCATAAGGAGTATTACTAGTTGTATTTATCAATGTGGTTCGATATGCCCATAGTGCTTTTAAAAGATTTTTTGGCCAATCTTTTCTATGCAAATGCACAATCTTGGTTATAATTTTTTCAAGTACCTTGTTGGTGGATTCCAATTGCCCATTGGCTTGTGGATGATATGGAGTAGACTTTTGACGCTTGATTTTATATTTCTCCATTATATTTTTCACCAACTTAGATGTGAATTGAGTACCTTGATATGTTACAATTTCTCTTGGAACACCAAAAAGAGTGAAGATATCCTAAAAAATAAATGTAGCTACAACATGCTCAGTTGCAAATAAAAGAGGTTTCTCTTCTACCCATTTTGTAACATAATATGTACAAACAAGTATATACCTTTTATGTTTAGATGGAAGATTTATTAGCCCAACAAAATCTAGAGCCCATTTTTCAAAAATATCTACAAGTACTTGTGGTTGTAGAGGCATTTCATATGATGGAATATGCTTCCCAATTCTTTGACAACTACCACAATTTTTTATATATTCTTTGGCATCCTTAAAAATATATGGCCAATAATATCCCAAAAGAAGGATTTTGTAAGAAGTTCTTTTGTCAGCAAAGTGTCCTCCACATGGTTCATCATGACAAGCTTTCAAGATTTTTGGTACATCATCTTCTCGAACACACCTTCAGATGATAAAATTAGGTTTTGTTTTTTATAGTTCTCCATCTATCCAAGAATAAGGTTGACTAGCTTTGATAACATTTTGTTTTTCCCTGGTTGATAATTGTGGAGGTAATTTTCCTATAGCTAAATAATTGAAAATATATGCAAACCAAGGTGTTTTACTAGATGATGCAAAAATATATTCATCAAGAAAATTTTCTTTTACAGGAACATCATCATTATTATTCTACTTTCTAGAAATAAAATCAACAACTGTATTTTCTTTTCCTAGTTTATAAATAATAGTAATGTTGAATTCTTATAATAATAACAACCATCGTATAATTCTAGCATTAGTAATTGGTTTGTTTATTAAATATCTAATAGTAGAATTATATCTATGAATGAAAATTTCAACACTAGTGATATAATGACGAAAATTATTAATGGCATGTACAATAGCTAAAAACTAATTTTCTGTTACGGTGTAATTTAACTCTGTTGGAGTCAAATGTTTGCTTGTATAATAAATGGCATAAGGAGTTAAAAAAAGTTATCCCAACACAACTCATAAAGTTGTATCTAAAGCATCAATATAAATGTGGAAAGGAAGATACCAATTAGGCCCCCTTAAAATTGGTGCTTCAATAATCTTCTATTTAAATGTCTCAAATGCTTTTTGAGATTCATAATTCCAAAGAAACTCACAATATTTTGTAAGAAGTTTGAAAAGTTGAGAGGCTATTTTTGTGAAATTTTCTATGAATCTTCTATAATAACCAGTAAATCTGAGAAAACTTATAACATCTCTTTGACAAATAGGAATTGAAATTTTAGAAATTACTTCTACTTTAGATGTATCCACTTTAATTGCATCACATGAAATATGGTGGCCTAAAACAATACTTTCATTGAACATCATAAAACAATTCTCATGGCTTAATGAAATGTTTTCTTATTTACATCTAATAAGAATTTTTTCCAAATTTTCAAGAGCTTCCTCAAAAGTTTCTCCATATACAGTAAGTCATCCATGTAAACTTCCACACAACCATGAATTAGATTAGAAAAGATACCCAAAACTGCTCTCTGAAATGTTGCAGGTGCATTACATAATCCAAAGGGAAGTACCCTATAATAGGCATATGTTCCCCATGGACATGTGAAATTAGTTTTATCTTGATCTTCTAATGCTAGTTGGATTTGGTTATATCCACTAAAACCATAAAGAAATGAAAAATATTTCATCCCTGCCAAAGTATCTAATACTTTATCTATAAAAGGTAGTGGAAAATTATCTTTCAAAGTAGCTTTGTTTAATTCCTTGTAGCCAATACACACTCTCCATTTCCCATTTTTATTTGGAACAATAACCAAAGGTGACACCCATTAACTATATGATATCAAATAAATGAAATTCACATTAAGTAACTTTTCACTACAAGGAAAATAAACTCTAGCGGATGTTTTTGAGGAACCCCTTATAAAAATAGCCAAGATATTCGTTTTTAGCGGAGGTCTCTAGAGGAGGTTGGCGGGTGGAGGTTTTTGCGGATTTTTTGTGTCTGGTGCGTTTCTCTTCATAAACTGCACCAGTGCATTTTCCTCACAATGCACCAGTTCGTACTAAAAATTGGCACACCGAGACATCGTGACCTCCGTACAAACCTGCCTGGTGTGTCTAAGTACTATAACGCGCTGGTGCTCTACGTATTAACAGGCCTAGTGCATTGCAGTAATCCAACGCACAGTAATGATGTGCGATACGCCATCGATAATACCACCTGGTGCGTCTCAAAAACCCGCGCACCGAAAGTGGGTTAAATAATAAAAAAAAATATCGGCCGTAAAATGTCATTTTTACTTCTTCAATGCTCCATACCTCTTAAGCATCGGAGTTAGTTTTTCCTGTGTGAGGTGCCTTGCCATCGGTGCTCCCATTGCACACACTTTTTTCGTCCATTTCCCACCTTGTGGAGTTTGAATTTTCAAAAATGATGGGAAAATTTCATTTCTTCAATTCCTCAGCAAATATGTCTCCTTGACGCGCAAATGTATAGGTATTTTACTTGTTTTTCAATAACTAAACGCTTTAGCGAATTATATTTTAAAAAACCTTAAAATTAACCATTAAAAAAAAAAATTATGCGTGATGCGCTCAAACTGTTTGGCTCGCACTGTTCACGGTGCTGCCTGTAAATTTACAGGGCACACCGTGAACGGTGCTAATGGAAACCGCACCAAGTTTCGGTGCGGTACCGAAAAAATGTGCATTGTGACTAATTTTAAAACTAACATGGCGATGCAGTCGTTTAAATGACTGCACCATTGACTATGTACTAGTGTTGGGAGGGCGGTGTGTTGACCCAACTATCCGCCCCAAGATGGATAGTTAGGTCAGCACATCGCCCGCCCGACAACATTACATGTCGACGGTGCGGCCGTTTACAGGACCGCACCATTGACCATGTAATGTTTTTGGGTGGTGTGTTGACCAAAAGATCCGCCCCAGGGTAGATATTTTGGTCAGCGCACCACCTGTCCAACAATAGTACATGGTTAATGGTGCGGTCGTTTATAGGACTGCACCGTTGACCATGTATTAATGTTGGGCGGTGCATTGACGAAACTATCCGCATAGTTTTGTCAATGCACCGCAAAAAAAAAAAAAAAGGTACTTTTTATCTTTTGTAATGAGTGAACAATTTCCATGTGTACTGAGAGCGGTGTGCGATAAAAACGTACGCACCGGGGTGGATATTTTGGTCAGCGCACCACCTGTCCAACAACAGTACATGGTCAATGGTGCGGTCATTTATAGGACTGCACCGTTGACCATGTATTATTGTTGGGCGGTGCATTGACAAAACTATCTGCATAGTTTCATCAATGCAATGCAAAAAAAGAAAAAAAGAAGGTACTTTTTATCTTTTGCGATGAGCGAACAATTTCCATGCGTACTGAGAGCAATGTGCGATAAAAACGTACGCACCGGTACTGGTGCGTGACTGTTTTTTTGGGCACACTTACTGTTTTTTTTCAAAGAAAATTATATATATATATATACACATGTCTCATTTAATTAAAAAAATGTACTTAATATGTGAATCATTCAGAGACGTCAACGGAGAGAATAAAGGGAACAACAAGAACATATGAAGGACTAGTATAACATGATTCACCTGTGGGAGGCACGAGAGAGGGAGAGACTTATGTACCCTCACCCTATTACGACAACCACCTAGTTGCTCCTAAGGGAGGTAGGTCTCCTTAGGTTCTATGAATACATCCCTAAAGGTCCATAGTGGGTTATTGGGACAATTGATCTTCAAGTTGGATGCCCACCGAGAGGCTTTCTGGGTCGGTCCTGGCTAGTGGTATGTGCCCACTGAGGAGTACATATATTTTATTACTGGCCAATCTAGGAGATGGCAGTATTTTCCCCAGTTCCTAGATGTCCTTGTCGGCTATGCAATAAGGAGTCAGTTGGAGTACTCCTAGAGATATAGTAGGGACGATATAGTTTCTCCTGTATATTTCCAAGTGTCCGGTGGTCAGTTGCGTATTGCTTTGTTTGGTGCAGAGGTGGTGGTGCCTCTCACTACTTATGATGACCATTGCACACTATACCAGTGACAGGCAACGCATTAGTTTCCCACTTTTGTTTTATGTTGATTCTTTATTTCAAGCGCCACGACTTGTGAGATGGTCTGCGATTTTTTTTTGGCAGTTTTGTACAACATTAGATAGATGTCATTCTCATGCACGTGGGAGGTTGACCTTCCCTTTTACTTCAGAGTTATTTTGTTTATTTTTGAGAGGTTTCAAGAGACGAGGCCTACTTTTGTTCGGCATCCTCATAGGCCAATGTTGAATGTACGGATGTAGATGTGGGGCCAGATGATGCCTAAGAGGGGCCAGTCTGACATTTTCCGCCATTATATCTCCTGATGCACTAGAGTTTCTATCCAGTTTTGATGATCACTCCTTTGTTCTAGTTCCATGTTCGTATGTCGGTTTGGATTTGCGAGGGTGTAACAACATCCTTTTCACACAGTATGAGCCACCGGATGCGAGAGGTAATATTAGTGTTTTATTTAAATTAATATCGTTTCATTTTATTGTCTTAATTAATTAATTAGAATTATCAAATTTATTATAACACGTTATTTAAATTGTTTTATTAATTTTTTTAATGAAAATGTCTAATTATTGTTGTGTATTATATATTTTGTGGATATTGTGACATTCGTTGTGGATGAGATTCCACCCCCACCGAATGATCCAGGTGTAGATGTTGACGAGGAGATGGTAGAGATGGAGGATCAGGGTGACAGACCTAATCCTCATCGGGTGCAGATACCCACGGGGTTGAGGCGTAGGCCGAACACTCAATTTAGGATGGAGATTCAGGCCTCATAGGCTCACACAGCTTTGGAAAGGCATGCCCCACGATATGTTGACCCTCATGCATCATATCATTGGAGCTTCCAGAGCACTAGCACGAGCTAGGAGGAGTAGACGTCGTGGAGATGCACGACAGAGCATCGCCTCATCTTATGATCATGATCTTGAGGGGAGTGATAATCATTATAGTACTCCACCTCCTCCTCCTTCACCTCATGGCGGAGATCATGATGAGTAGCCAATATCCAGTCCTGATCAATAGGCATGTCTGAGAAATTTGCACCATCTTAGTAGACTCCTAGTCCTGAGCAGGTGGGTCCAACTGAGGAGGCAGGTCCATCTGAGCAGGTCGCACCATCCATTGAGCAAGTTGCTCCATCTACAAGTCATTAGCAGGCAATTACTGAGCAGGCTCCACCATCGATTGATCAACAAACACCTCTAGAGCAGGCACGCCATCTATCTAACCATGAGGTTGCACCATCGACTGAGTAGGCCTCGACTAGTACTAGTATTGATGTACCACCATATATTTGACATTTATATGCAGTTATATTATAGTTGTATATTTTTTACATTATATGTGTGTGTGTGTGTGTGGTCCATATATTTTATGTTCATGTTGATGTACTTAATTTACATGTTGGTGTTCATCATGATGTGTATATTGTTAGGTCATGTTAGATATGTTCATTTAATGTACTTGCTGATAGATGTGTATGTTATAGCAGTTATTTGACATGAGATGTATATTTGGTGCTTCTGTTGTGATGATGTTATACAATGCTTGTGTTTTGTTAGATGATCATGATCACGATGATTAGATGATGTTAGCGAATTTGAATGTGTATATTAGTCGAATATGATGTTTGTACGATGGTTATCATGATCGTGACATTTATTTTTAATATTAAATCATGATATTTATTAAATATTATATCGTGATTGTAATTGAAATTTTAATTTTAATTGTATGTAATTGTAAAACTGTAATTGTAATTGTATGTAAAATATTTGTAAAATTGTAAGTTTTAATTTTACGTAATTGTATTGCAAAATTGTAAAATTGTAATTGTAATTATATGTATTCATGTCATGATTCAATTTTATTAAAATTGTAAAATTTGTAAAATTCTAAAAATGTAATTGTAATTGTAATTTTATGAAAAATATTTGTAAAATTTTAATTGTAAAATTGTGATTGTAATTGTAATTGTAATTGAAAGTGAAATTGTAAAATTGTAATTGTAATTCTAATTCCAATTCTAATTGTAATTTTAATTCTAGTTGTATGTAAAATATTTGTAAAATTTTAATTGTAATTGTAATTGTATTGTGAAATGATTCTAATTTTAATTGTAATTGTAATTGTATTGTGAAATTATTGTAATTTTAATTGTAATTGTATGTAAGATTGTAAAATTGTAATTGTAATTGTATGTAAAATTATAAAATTTTAATTTTAATTCTATGTAAAATTGTAAAATTGTAATTGTAATTGTAATTGTAATTGCAGTTGTAATTGTATGTGAAATTGTAAAATTTTAATTTAATCTTCTGGATGTATTTTTTTTGAGAAATAGGTTGGTCTTGTCTTGAAGCCGTGGCTTCAATCTTTTTAGGCCCATTTTTGCTGACTAGCCCGGATGGATGTTTCTCTTATCTTTCATTTAGATTTGGTTTCATTTGGATGCAATGTTATGCTACAGTCTATGAACATCTCTAAAATCTCTTCACATCGAGAACTCTTCTTTTGAAAATCTGGATAGATGTCATGTGAAGCATGCTTGATGCAATGTATTGTTTATTTCATAATACAAATGAACAACTTTTTTTCCTCTACTGGTATGCTACTCTTATTAATAGCTTCCGACATTTTGGAGCCGTTTGAATATTTTGTGCATTTGAACTCGATTCTGAATCTGCATGAACCTGCAAATTTGTATAAATTAATTTTATTCTGTTGATTGACATGGATCAAATAAATAAATTCAATTAGATGATGAAAATATAAATAAAATCTGATGTAAATATTACGTCTAGAGATGGATAGGGAGAACTCTGCGATGGACTTTGAGAAATATTATGGAACGAGCTGGATTTTGAAGAATTGTCCATTTGATATAATTATGAGATTTTCTCCCTTCATTTGAGCAAAATCAATAATATATTTTGGTGTACATAACTAAAAGTAATTTTGGTGCCTTAAAAATGGACTTATTGTTATCGGTGCTAATGTACATTTAACCGCACCAATGCATTTTAGTTACTACACACCAGTGCAGTTAGTTAACAAACACACTAAATATCTGGAAAAAAATAAAAAAATAATAAAAATAAAAAATGCAACTTTATTTTTTTAAAGTGAAAAAAAGTGGTAAATTGAAAAATGGGTGGCAAATTATTTTCGGAAATCTAATTTCATAAAAAAATTCTTTAAATAGTGAAACCTATTCATTATTTCATTATTTTTGCAAAAAAAATCGGGGAGGGATTTGCATGAGAGACATACCTGGAGAAAGAGAGCATGTGAGCATTGTGGAACAACAAAATACTTTTGAACAATAACACTATTCATAGAATCAGAATTTGAAACATCTGGTGATTCGCACAAAAACTTTGTAGTATAGTAAAATTGTTAAATTTTACTGTAATAATTGATTTTTTTTATAGTTTCTGTTGGATTTAATACATGCATAGTAAAAAAATTAATTTTACTCTACAATTCAAACAACAAAAAACAAAAACAAAAAATCCATTCTTACGTTAAACCCTTGCTTCTTCTTGTTTCTACCCTTGCTTCTTCTTCTTTCTGTGACTTCACAACTAGGGATTTTCATTTTAGATTTATAGGGTTTGTATTGCTATATATATAGGCATATGACGTCTAACCCGCGGGACCACTTGCAGATTCAGATCCCAATCCATGTCGACCCTTGCATGATTTTTTTTAAAACAGATTTTTTTAATCGGTGCACCTTCTGTAAAATAGCGCACCGAGCGCGTACTGTCTGATAAAAATATTTTTTTATTAATTTATGTATGTGTTAATTGGTGCATCGGTTAACATATAACGCACCGGGTCTCCTTGTTGACAGAGAGCATCGTACGATGTTTCTACTATTTTAGCGGTGCGTTTATAAAAACATACCGCACCGCCTTCGATGCGTATTGTTTGAAAGGCGCACTGTTTTTTTTATTTTTATTTTATTTTTTTTTTTACTTGAAAATTTTGTGATTTATTTATAAAACATATTAATGAATGGTATGGTATAGGTCTCATATTGATAAATAAATGGCTGACAAGAAATCAAGTAACAAAGATACTAATAGGAAATCAAGAAAATAAAAAAAGCCTCAAGTTCTTTGTAAATTCTTTACAAAAATTATTATTTTTGAACTATATGTAAGTTTAACAAATATGTATTGTTCATTGTGTATCATGCAGAGCCAAAAAATGACGAAGCTAGATAATATTATTTCTGATCTAAGAACGGAAGAGCGTAAAAGCTTGATGGAAAAATTGCAGAAGGATGAATCAAGTGAATGAAAAAATACTATCGATCCAATATGAGTTTTTTTTTTAATTTTCATTAATAATATACTTAAAACTATTAGATAACATGTTTCAAACAATCTATTAATTCACATATGTATAATGTTCTACAGGGACCAACATCGAAGAAAATGAATGTTGTTCTAAGAAAAGAAAAACATAGAACATGCAAATGAAAATGAATTGCTCCTTAACTCATCTAGAGTGGTGCTGGAGGTTAACGAAAGGGGGGAAAATTATACAAAACTTTTAGGGATCTATTGGAACGAATGTATAGACGTTCTTTCCACTTAAAATACAAAAATCAACCCAACGATTCCAAAAACCAATTTTGTTTAAACTACAGGACGAGTTTCCAGAGAATTGGTCAATGAGACATGTAAGACTTTAATAACAAAATCGTACAACAACAAAAAAGAAGGAATGAAAAAGTAATATTCCTTTAAATGTTTTTCTAGAATTATATGTATATATTACTAGAAAGCAATCATTTATAAATATCACTTTTGTTATATTTACTTTTCATATATCAATATAAAAATTAAATAGTTTATTGTCATGTTACATTTTCAGGAAGATTATGAAAATCTCAAAGGATGAACGAGCTGATATCAGAAATATTCCAGCAGGAATGTCAAAAAAGGTGTGCAACAAGATGGTCAAAGAAATGGACATAATTGCATCGCGTGAGGAGCCATCTCAACAAAAACGTCCTTCAAATGTAATATGTAATCATTAAATTTTTTTATATGTATAATAAATAAATAATTTATCATTAGATATTAATTTTCAAGTATTTTCTTGCAGAAAATAAAAGAAAATGGAACCCATTCAGCACATAAAACAAGACGACAAGGAAGAAAAGGGTTGATATCTATGTTTGTGAGTAATTTTTACTTCCTTATAACAACTTAACTAGATTTCATTTTTGTATATTTTAAGTTGTTTTACAACAATCATCATTGAATGTCTTCAAACATGTGTTAACATACAAAGAAGAAGCATCAGACGAATTGATTGACATTGGGTTAAATATGGGCTATCAGTATATGTTGGCATATCAGAAATTAATTGTGGAATTTGTAAGCATCTATCTTGTTTTACTTAGCTCTGTCTATAATTAATAGAACAAAAAAATATTTTATATTAAATATATGATTTGTTATGGGGTACGAAACTTGCAGGAAACAAAGTATGGAACTGCGCCAACAAATGAATTGTTGAAAGATGGCATGAAATTTGGTTTTGAAAGAATGTGTATAGTTCATGAGTCAATTCTTGCTATGGTACATTTCTTTTCTATTTACATTGATGTATATTATTTAATATTTCAATTTTCATTATTCTAACCAATGTATATAGACTCATTACAATTTATTTTTATGTTTGTAGATGGAACTTGAAGAAGAAGAAAACAATCATCATAGTGAACAAAACATTCCTCAAAATAACCCAAGTCATGGAAGTAGCTCGAGCAGTGACAATAGTCCAGGGAAGAATGATGATCAATATGTTTGGATATCAGAGCAAGGCGTTATATTTTTTGAAATATTTGTCTGTGAAATCAAACATTTTTTTAATGTAATGGACATAGTGTCCCAATTGAAAGACGGAGGGATACCAATAACGGTCCCATTTTGTATGACAAAGAGTGTCTTATATATATATAGTACATTTTAATTTATTCTATTGTGTTCTCCATTGTTGTTGTGAAATATTACATCACTAGTTAAATATATGGATGATTAAATATTATAATGAAGAGATGTGAAATCTAATGATATGATATAACAAATTAATCCAAACATCACATTCAAATGCACTAATAAAAATTTAATTTATATGAATACTGTTGTAAGATATGTTTCGACTTTTGATGAATAATGATTTTTTTTTAAATCACAATAATTGCACTGTCACAGGTCGATGTTTCTAAAAAATACAAAATAAACACAAGTGCGTGTTAGTTACTATGCACTGGTGTGTTTGTATGATAATGCACACCGGTGCGTTTCTACAACCTATGGGCACCGCACAAATACCAATACCAATTAGAACGCTCGGTGCGCTTTATTGACGACTACCACTCGGACAATCTGATAGGCATTGCATGCATCAGTGTGGTTTTCCTTTAACGCACTGATGTGTTTTTAAAACTTAACGGCCTAGTGCATTTTATCACCTACATGGCCCGGTGTGGTTTTACACCTTAACGGCCTGGTGCATGCACCTTCCATCAGCTTGGTGTGACTGGCTGGTTGACACGCATCGGGTCGTTGCTAAACGCCTCAGGGTGTCTGAAATTTGTTTTCCATCCCGATGCTTGGTAGGTTTACAGTACCGGTGCGTTCATGGTACAATGCACCGGTGCGTTAACCCCTGATGTGTGCACCAATGAGAAAAACATTCTTAACAACATCTGAACGCCCAGTTTTTTTTTAATTGTGTTTAAATTCTGTTAGAAGCTCCGCCAAAACCTCGGTTACCGAAAACAGATGTTGTATAAAATGTTTTTTTAACAATTTTGGCCAATTTTATAACACAAAAAACCTCCTTTATAACCTCCGCTAAAGGGTCTTTTCCTTGTATTGTTTATAATTCCTCCCTATAAATTTCCTTCAGATTAGGATTCATCCTTCTCAGAGGTTGTCTAACTGGTTTGACATTTTCCTGGATATAAATATGATGCATACAAGTTTAGGATCAATCCATTTCATAGCAGTATACTCCCATGCATAAGCCAAGGAATTTTTTTACAACATATTTATCAATTTCTTCTTTTAGAATTCTTCCAAGTTATTATTAATATTCAATGTTTTGCATGGAAAAATTTCTACTTGAGAATTGCTAAAATTTTCCATAAAATGTAAATCCATTTCGTGAGATGATAAATATTCAATATTGCATTGTTCATGAAAATTTTGATCTTTCCCACACTATGAATAAGAATCATTATTATTCATTAAATTTATCAATTGATCTTCCTCATCTATTTTTGAAAGAGTAAATATTGGCTGCATATCATCAAAATATTCATTATCATCATCTATCCAAATTTCACTTTCTACTTCAGTTATTGTTTTTGCAAGTGGATATAATCTGAATTTCTTAGTGGAGTTTCCATTAAAAATATACATGTCAATAGATATACAACTTATAAATGCATCAACTGTAGCTATCCAATGTCTGCCAAGGACCAATGGATGGCCTCCTAAATGATTCTTGGGAGTTAAAATCATGAAATCTACAGGATATTCCCAAGAATATAAAGAAACAAACACATATTCTAATATACCATCTGGTTTGATAACAAATCTCTTTGCTAATTGTAACAATGTAGGAGTATATTGAATATTAGGAAGCTTTAATCACTTCATTGTCTGTTTACTCATAATGGTGATGCATGCTCCTAGATCACTCAAAGTGTTTGGAATATCAATACCACTGATATGAATTTTTACAATAGGGCTACCTGGATCTAGATATTTTTGAACAATTGGTTTCCCCATCATAATATAAACAATTTTCCATGCCAATTGGATCCTTTTAACATCTTTTATTTTTCTTCCTGGTTTTCTAATGCATAGCTCCTTAATAGTTTTTCAAATATTGGATTTTCCTTTACAACTTGAAGCAAAGGAATTTTAATGCAAATATTCTTAAGTTCATTTAGTGTATTGTAATATGGTAAAACAATTTTCCTTTCGATTCCTTTATCAATTTTAACCCTTTCAGGAAAAGGTGGATCTTGTAAGGAAATAGAAGGTTGTTCTATTAGAGGAGGTGCAGGAGTTTTTTTTTTTTTTCTCATCCTTTGATTATACATTAAAATATTCCTTTAGAGGAGTGTTTTCTTGATAAATATTTTCATCCTTTTTCATGAACTTCATCCTCTTTAGATTTTTGGATGGAAACTGTTGGTGAATTCTTTTGCAAGACCCTACCGGATCTAAGTTGAACATCATTTAGAACTAATGGGGTTATCATACAAGCTTGAAAATTTTTACCTTCAACATTATAAATAGCTTGTTGGTTTTTATTATTTGGATTTGGGAACTGTTGGGCAGGTAGTTGAATGTATTTTTAAGGAAATGGTAGTGAAATTTGTTGATTTGGATTTTGGAATTGATGGCATTGGTTTGGTTGAGGAAGATAATACTGTGGTGGGAAAGAAGAATAAGGTTGTTGGAATTAAGGATATTGGGTATATATATATATATATATATATATATATATATATATATATATATATATATATATATATATATATATATATATATATATATATATATATATATATATATTGTGCTAGGAGAATCGACAAGTGCATCAGTATCGTGCTCGCATAACACGGGGTCGAATCCTGCTAGCTACCCCTATACTCCTAGTAGGAACCGTCGTGCCCTCGATGACGGCCCTCAGTTTACCCGAGACTCGAACTTGTGACCTTCATAGCGACACAAACGCCATAGCAAGCATCCACTGGCCACGAGCCCAAACCCCGACGGGTCGAATATTGGGTATATTGAGTATTTCTGCCATAATGATTTTTCCAACCTTGTGCCCAAGATGGATTTTGAGGTTGTGGGAGAAAGGTTTCCAAGTCATGGGTGCAGTCCAGTTATTCTATGGTTGATTATTGAAACCTTGGGTCATATTTGGTTGTTTATCTTGCAAAGGCCTTTTAGTAATAAAAAAATGTGATTCCACTTGGCTTGTTCCAGCCTCATCTTGGAAAAAAAAAATTAAGACCAGGTATTGAGAAGCATTCCTTTGTATTATGAATTTTAAACACATATGCCACAAATTTATATACTATTAAGGGGAAATTATCTCAAGGCATGTTTTTTCCTACATCTGGGACCAAAAAAGGATAAAGTTGCATTCTCAGGTTTTTGCTTGTTTTGTATATTAAGAGTATATAGTTTCTCACTAAGACTCCCAAGGATATCTGTTTTGAAATTATCAATTAAATTTCCTTTTTCAACTCTTCTTACTATTCCAGTTGTAGATTTACTAATTCTGGAAATAACACGGTCTCTTGGATTTTTACCATTTCTAGCCTTTCCCCTTGAAATATGTTTACACAAATCACAGATTTCACCAAATGAAAATTGAGAAACATCTCCTTTTTCCAATAAGTTGAGAAGAAAAATCCAATCATATTTGATGGATTTCAAGAAAATAACTTTTAATGTTTCATCATCTAATTCATGCATCCTAGCCCTTTTAACATTATAGAAAAATATTTCGACTAGGTCTTGAATGATTTCATCCTATTTTCTCATCATCGTAAGGACTTCATCCTTAACATTATGGTGCATGCAATAATCCTTATATTTTTCTTAGAACACATTTTTAATTTCTTCCCATGTTCTAATAGTATGTTTTCCTAGTCTCATGAACCATTTAAGTGCTTCATCCTTAAGAGTGGCCGGAAATAATTTCAATTTCTGAGTATCAAAAGTATTCATAAGATCTACATAAAACTTCAAACTCAAAAATAAATGTTTCTGGATTCTCATTTCTTAAACCATGGAAATTAGGGAGGATATAGGGTGAAATGTTTTTCATTGTGGTTGTGGTGTCTTCATCAAAAATAGGAAATCCATAAGGTTTTGGTTCTACTCTACCACCTCTACCACCTCGTCCTCCACCTCCTTCTCTATTTCCTTCTCTACCTCTTCCACCTCCAATCCTAAGTTCACCATTCACATTGTGTACTTCTCCTTCTCCTTCCCTTGCCATTGTAGATTCCTTAAATCTAATATAAGGTTCTATAATATGATTATCTATCTCTTCTTTTGGTTCCTATAATAATGGTATATTGGAATAAATTTCATCTTCTTCTTCACTAGGTACCTCTAATTTTTGTCCTACGGGTTGTTCTCCTGTTGAAGAGAGAAATATTACTCCTTATGTTGGGGATGTAGTTTCTTCAACTACAACTTCAATGTAGTAAGTTGGTGAATCTATTTGTTATATTTCAAACCTATGCACCTCAGGGAGTCCATGTCTACCTACAAATGATGGGATGTGAGTGTGAGTGGATGGTGTGACACTACAAGGTATAGCGAGAGTGAGTGGTGATGTTGGAATTGAACTTTTGCCTCTACTTACAAATCTACCCCTAGAATATATTTATCTATGTATAAATGATTTTTATCATGCTTTAATTATCAATATATAAAGTCAAAAATGATATGCAAACCAAGAATGGAATCCTATATACACTTCCCTGACAACGATGCCAAAATGTTGGGTAATTTAATTGATCTTAAATTACTTCATTAATTGTCAACCAAGGTTCGTGTACTTATGAAGTGTAAGTGCACCACATATGCTAGTAATTCTATCTTTGGATGAAATTGATCGAAGTATGGATAAATTTTAGATAATATTAAAGAGTTTTCACACACATGTTCTTCCCATTAAAGCTACATCAAAACCAAATTCCAAATTGTACTGAAAATTAATCTATAACTTGAAATTTCAATGTATTCTAATTACATAATTGAAATTCTATTTCTAATTGCATAAATAAAATATCAATGCTAATTACAGAAAAGAGATCCTAATATTAATTGCAGAATTAAAATATTTACACTACTTTGTAAAAGGAAATCTTAACACTATTTTTAGAAAATAAAGCTTAACTCTAGTTGCAGAAAAGAAATTCTAACACTAATTTGCAGAAAGAAATGCTAATGTTAATCGCTTGGAAGATGAAATTAAATCGAATTAAATTGTAGCTTCAAGTGATTACTAGTGTGCACTAATAAGCTCTGAAAACCATCTATTCATTTCCCACGAAATTTAATTGAGTTATAAAACTGAATTACTGAACGAAATGCATAGTGGAAAATAAATCTTTTTGGTATTTTCTTTTTATGAGTGGTCTACAAAAAAAAGGATATTAGATTAGCAAACAAATGAAATGTAACTATCAGCGTTTGAAAAAAATAAAAATATATGAAATTGTGATTCAAATGAAAACTATCTATGAGAAATTTCAACATAAATGAAAACTATCTACCCATACAAATCTCGAGGGGGGCCTCGCATAAGTATAAGTTCGTCACTGATCAACCTATTTCTCAACCACACATTGGAAAATAGGAACAAATTATTATATTAATCCATAAAATTTTCTTGAACAAAAATTGAAAATACTGAAATAAACAACAACTAACTGTCTTTTTGGTTTTTCGTCATGACTTTTATACTTTTATTTATTGAACTGATCTAAGAGTCCTGAGCCGATAGGAAATTTGAATAGTATACCATCTAAGAAGTAAATTAAAATTTAAATTTTATCTCCTCATTATTCACTACTGGAAGAGAAAATCATGAGGGATTATTCTTGAACATGACTTATCACGATCGAACAAATCATCTCCATGCTTTCTTGCTCTCACCATGATCTCTTGTTGAAACTTTCGTGATTGCTAAAACACCATAGCCAAAGTTTGGATTTTATTTTGACATATATATCTTTCACCTTCTGTATCTTTCTAGATCATGACAATAAGTGGACATCCGTGTGCAGAACAATTTTCATCTACAAGTACCTTACATTCCTTCTTTGGTGCATTAAAACCTGTCTAATCATGGAGATGGTTGAAAAATTCTATATTAGCTTAGAAATGAACAACATTATGTAGTTGTAGAGATGTTTTAATTATATTTCAGAAAGAAACAATATATTATAAACATGGATTACTAATACCTTTTATATTCTTGAGTAAGTCTGTGATGACTTTGATTTGGATAAAATTGCAACAAGATGGTGAAAAAAAGATAAAGGAGAGGAAAAATGGTAGTAAAAAAGAAAAAAATCTCAAAACTTCAACAAAGGAGAACCCTTAAAAACATACGAAGCATAGTTGGACTTCCAATTTAATATACATCACTAAAATGTAGTACTATAAGCTATGAGTCAAGTCTGACAACTATACGATGGATACCATGATAAATAACACAAGACAATAGTTCGATCACTGTGATATAGTCAATGATATTATTGGTAAAGCGACCGACACAAATCCCTTTTAAATTCACTAACTTTTCATTCAGGTCATATATAGCCCACACTATGGAGGAAAGATTCCATGTACTACTACTAGTGTCATCGGCATAACTAACATATGGTTGAGGGGAACCCAACATCTGCAAACGAAATGTAAAGAAATATTAACAGAAACGGTAGGAAACTCTGAAGGGAACACACTACAAACACACTCATCACACCTATAAACAGTATGTACACAGTGAACTATGAAAAAATGACTTAGGCATAGTATTTTTTGAGGTACAACCCATTTCTGGGTTGCGCCAACAAAACTCAATCAAAATCAATAAGTTCATAGGCCCCTTTAGCAAGAACACATTTAACGACATGTGGACCTAACCACATTGCCTCAAACTTTCCATATCCTATCTTATCATACTCTTGATCATATAACGAAAAAAGTTCACCTTCTAAGAAGGCATGAGGCTTGACATTCTTATCATATTGCGCCTTAATGCATCTCTTATGGACCTCATTAGCCATTACAACATTGCACTAGGTTTCATCTAATCATGATAGATGTAAAAGACATTCTTCTTCTACAAAATTTGTGGGAAGAAGTTTGACAACAAGTTTCAGAGATGGAATTTCACACTCAAAATGAAGGATTGCTTCAATACCATACACCAATTGAAATGGTGTGAATCTAGTGGAAGTCTAGAAAAATTTTTGGTATGCCCACAAGGTTGCATAAAGAATGAGATGCCAATCCAATTTGTGGATCTCTATCATGCGTTGAAGCATCATTTTCAAGACTTTGTTTAATGCTTCAACTTTCTAGTTCGCCTATGGGTAGTAGGCAGTTTATATTTCATGGTGAAGGCCCAACTTAGCAATTAGTTCATAGATCATGCGACTACGGAAATGCTTCCCATGGTCTGTAACTATATCCTGTGGTACACCAAACCTTGCAATGACATGGTTTAAGAGAAATAGATTAGTTGTTTCGTCAGTGTTATAATGTGTAGGCATTTCCTCAACCCATTTGGTAGAGTAATCTACTTCCACATTGATGTAACCATGCCCCCCTAACGAGTGAGGGTTACATTTCATAAAGTCAATGCCCCATTTTGCGAAAGGGCCAACGATGAGAAAGTGTTGTAAAGGAGCTAGTGGAGCATGGGTTTTATGATCGTATATGTGACAGGAATGACACTTTTGGACCGCAAGTATGCAATCACGAAACATAGTAGGCCAAAATTAACCAACACACAAAATTTTATGTGCGGTATCATAACCAAATATATGCCCATCACATGCCCCAACATGGAATTCATTTGGTTCTTTCTCTTCCTCCTTATGAGCGAGGCACCTTTGGAAAATCGTATCGATACCATGACGATAAAGGGTGTCACTAATTATAATATAGTATTTAGCCTAATATCGGATACATCATTGATCATAGCGAGAGGTATTGGTATGGAAAGTTTGGGTCTATAGATATATGATGATATCTCCATACCATAGGTCAAATGAATCTATCTAGAACAATGAATCGTCTGGAATAGAATCGTCAGATATCGTTTTGGTTTTGGTAGTGGGAAGGTCATAGATCAGCTCAACAAAGACTAAGTATTTCTTCGACTTGGATTTAATGAATTCCAAATCAAATTACTGGATGATGACAATGCATTTGGAATACTTTCCCACAAGTAATTGTTGTGATAAGATGTACATCATGGGGTTACAATCAGAAACAACTAGAGTCTTGTGAAGTAAGATATAGTGGCAAAACCTTTGGACAACTTGCATCGCTTACAAAGAAAACTTTTCGACGTGAGTGTATTTGACCTCAGTATCATTCAAGTTTAGACTCAAATAATAAATGGGATGCTTGTTACCTTTATATTCCTCTTGGACCAATACCATAGTGATGGTAGTAGTTGAAGCAACGAGATACAAGAATTAATCATGTTGGTAATATGGGGGATACAACAATGATGCCCAAATCAGAACACCTTTCAAAGCATTGAATGCTATTTTAGCAGCGTCGTCCCAATGGAAGGGAACCCATTTCTTTAACAAGCGAGTAAATCCTTTGGAAAAATGGGCATAATTGGGAATAAATATTTGTAGAAAGTTAGCCTTCCCTTGGAGTCATTGTAGCTGAAAAAGAGAGGATGGAATAGGTAGATTGAAGATTGCTTGGAATTTCAATGGGTCGATAAAAATTCCTTGCCTCGATATGACGAAGCCAAGAAGTCGACCAAAGCTTACACAAAACACACACTTGTGTGAATTAATCTTGACGTTATAATGTTGAAAACATAAAAATATGCCCTAAGGTGCATCAGATGATCGACATGACATTTTGAATGGCCAGGAAGGTCATCGAAATATGGTTGTATAATGTGTTTAATATCATGGAAGATGTAATTCACAACCCTCTGGAAATTATCCCCAACGTTTTTTAATCTAAAAGGGAGTTTTTTATAAGCAAAAGTGCCCCATGGACAAATGAATTTTGTTTTATATTGGTCCGTTGGGGGAATGTTGATATGATTGTAGCAAAAAAATCCATCCATTTTGGGAAATACTTCGCTACCAGCACAATCATCAACAATTTGGTCAATGAACGAGGTATGATAATTTTCCTTAGGACAAGCATGATTTATGTCTCGGTAATCGACACACACACGATTTTTTCCATGTTTCTTCCTGACAGGAACAATGTTGGAAACCCAATCAATTAATGATACTAGGTAGATGAAACCAATGTGGAGAAGATTTTCAACTTCACTCTTAATAGAAACAACCTTATTAGGATGAATTGGACGTAGGCATTGCCGAACTAGCTTAGCATCAGGATATGTTTTGAATTCAGGTACAAAAATGTTTGGGTCAATACCCGATGTCTCTTCATAAGACCAGGAGAAAACATCTCAAAACTCCTGGAAGAGGGCCTTATAGGTCTTGATATCATCATGAGAGAAAGACACACCTATATGGACATTCTTGAAAATTCTGGTTTTCACTGAAATATCAAGAGGAATAGTCTCATCGATATTCAACAAATTCTTCTCAAAATAGATATCATGGATGGATACATAATTCACATACATCTCAATGACATTGGGTGAATACCAATCAATAAGATTATCCTTGCAAGAATTTAAAAAATAATAACGATGGTAATGATCATCCCATGGCGCATCATCTGGATCATGATCTCCATTATGCTCTCATCAGTAGAAAACGTGAGAGAGAAAGGATAAAAATATAATCTTAGGAGTAATAAACCAAATTAATTGAAGAGGAAAGATCAGAGTGTGTCACACAGGGGGAATAAATGGCTTCATATTCGAGCTCGATAGGACTGAACAACATATGGTCACTGAGTTTATCAATATTAGATGCATCTAGTACTATCTAAGGATTAGATGGAATGGTACTAGAAGATATCACGTTGACTTAGGCAATCGGATTCAAGCTGTCAGGAAGAGGAAGCAAAAATGAAAAGGTTCCCATGAGGGAAGAATCCTTAAGCAAGCCTACCCGGACATGTTGATATGGATGTGGGGTTTCTACCCCAACAAGGATGCTTCCAGTAACTTGAGAATTTTTGGAAAATAAGGTGAGCTAATCAATGGCTACTATGCCCCCTTGGTGATGGAAATTTGTCATTATGAAATAATTTGAGACGAAAAAAACCATAACATAAACGCGTGTACGAAAAAATAGAAGAATATAATCTAACGGTCCATCGATGACTTTGACTTCTACTAAAAACGTCTTTCCAGCTAATTAAATTTATAATGAACTCAAGATACCATAATAATTGAAGCCTTGTCTATAAAAAGCCTTCAAAGTAGTCGATGACTGGTTGAGCTAAGGAGAACCAATGGCCTTCCAACAAGAAAGAGACATAATACAAGTTGAAGTGCCTTCATCCACAATAGTTCGATGGATAGTCTTGCTCTGGACGACAACCTGAATGATGAAAGCTAATTGTGATGGGAGTTGAGGCGTATGATTCTCATGATTAAACACTACGAGATTAGAATGAGAAGGATCAATACCTCCAATTATGGACAGTAAAACCTTCTTCTATGTGGGACAATTCTGCAACACCTTGAGCGTCGATATAGCTGAAGGATCTTGGGATAGATCCTCAACTATGTTATAATTTTATGCAGCTATTTCATGAGGGTTGAGTGCATATTTGTGGATAACACCCTTCAGAGTGTTAATTGTCAACTCAGAAGGAACAGTATTGGGAGTAGGATTCAGAGTAGATGAGGTAGAACTAGCAGGTTGATTAGTAACATGTCTAGTCAAGGGATACTGGTTTCCACCATAACATCATTTTTTGTCTTGGTGGAAGAAAGCATCATTACTGACGAAGAGGAAGCGGGATCCTAAGCATCCATGTTAGTCTCCTAATTAAGAAAGGTATTTTTCAGTACAATGGGCGTAAAAAATGACTTAAGAAATTGATTTACTTCTGCTCGATGTGGATATTCACAAGGGAAATGTTCCTCGTTACAGATTAAACACGGATGACGAGGTTTCTTCTTTTCTTTAGAAGAATGATTATTTTTTTTATCCTACGGAGGATTATATTTCTTCTTCTTACCTTTTCCTTTCTTATTAATTCATGTTTGTTGATATTTTCCCTTTGTGGATTGAACAACAATGATCTCAGAAGTAGCAGTCGTAGGAGTAGTAGACGGGTTAGGGGCGGCCACAACAGGAGTTGAACTAGATGGTTTACTCACTGATTGTTGGAAAACATAACCAATCACACCACCAGTGACATGTTATTCTTTACTGGGAGGTTGCAAAACAATATGTCCAGGTCGTGAAGAATTTGATATTTTATCATAAAGCATGCTAGATTGAGTATAAATAAGATCTAGATATTGGACAAAAGAAATTACTTGCTCTTCGGTCACAACTCTGCCCTTAGAAACATCTTCAGTAATAGGTGCCAATAAATATTTGATAAACCATTTAACTAAGATATGATCAAGAACATATGTCTTGAACAAAAGACGATGATGTCGCCACTCATCAATGTGATCAGAGATGTAAGTGGAATCAGATTGTTTGAAATTGGTCAATATTTATGTTCTAGTATCATATCGAATGGGTAATTGAAAATGTGTTAAGAATGTAGGAGCTAAGGAACTGAATTCTTTGAACAAAGCTCGTGGTAATTAAATATACCATTTTGTTTTCATACCAATAAATGTGCGCTATAAAAGACATAAAGGGATAGAGTCGCCATTTAAAGAGTTTGAAGAACACCATAAATGATACGCCATGACATGTGTAGACGAGTCCTCTCAGATATTTCCATTGAACTTTGGGATATCACTGGGAAATTTCGTAGGAATAACTAACCATAAAGGAGAGCGAAAAATGTGATCTTTTGTAAGCTGGGTCAAATCTGGAAATTCAAGGGTTGCCACAAATGACAACTACCTATTGAAATCTGGTGGAGGGTTTCCTAGGTAAGATGGAATTTCCTAAGAAACAAGTATTTGTGCTCCCAGATAGGGATAATTCTAATAACCTGGATAAACATAACCTTGTTTCCCAATTCCAAAATAACCTTGCAAAGGTTTAAATGGTTGGGTTTGCAGTTGTTGACCTTGGAAGGAATTTGAGGAATTCCTCGGAATGTTTGCCCCGTGGGATTTTCAATTATCCCAAAATATGAAGGCTAGCTAACTTGTCTGTGAAATACCATATACAGGTTTACCTACCTATATTTGAGGAATAGCCTGTCCGAGTGGTGAAGGTTGTAAGAGACCTTGAAGAGGCTAGGTAAGTGGGGATTGGGAAGCCCCAGATACCAGTGGAAGAGGTTTAGTTAAATGTGCAGCCTGTAAAGGTTGACTTACATGAACTGGATTTTGAATAGGTTGACCAGTAGGAATTTTAGATGAATATGGAAAAAGCATTATAACTAGGTGGGATGGAAAAACCACCATATAAATGTCTCATTCGTGATGTTGAAAACATGGAAGGGGCTGCAACATGGTTCATCTTAGTCATAATGGAAGATTTTGGTTGAAAAACCATAGCAGATGCAGTCATGGTTAACTTTCCCAAAGAATATTTTAGAGAAAAACTCACATGT
The DNA here is from genome assembly GCA_034641835.2 of Pinus albicaulis. Lineage (NCBI taxonomy): Eukaryota > Viridiplantae > Streptophyta > Pinopsida > Pinales > Pinaceae > Pinus > Pinus albicaulis. Next base: position 908,784,473 of record CM076570.1, read on the forward strand.
GATTAAAAGGAGATTCGGGCAAAGGAGCTTGTGCCATAGTATGAGGAGGAGGAACTTGATAAAGACGGATTCCTCTCAAATTAATAGGAGAAGAAGGTCAAGACTCCTATTGAGGGATCTCCTCAATACTCAGAATACTAGGTGGAAGTTCTTCACCGTCGGGTCCAAGATATACAAGTTGAGATTGAGCCAAATACAAAGGAAGGCAAGAGGAAGGGACCGAAGTAACAGGGGTAGTTAACTGAGGGTTCTCAGATTGTATAATGCCACGTTGTAGTGTATATGAGCCAATAAACTCAGGTTCAATGATCTCAGGTAATAATGGTTTAGGTGCTTCTGTTTTGACTATGTTGGACTCACTAGTCAATAAATAAGGGCTCTCATGTTCGGTACTCACAGGAAGAGATGATTATGGGGGAATAATTTAGATGGAGGTCCAAAAGGAGTAGCTCCCAAAGTACTATATTCTATATTTTGCGTTTTTTTTTTCTTACGACATCCAAGTTTTGCCTCAGGTGGAAGAGGAGGAAATATTTTCATCCTATGAAAATGATAAGGGTGAGAGGGTTTTTCTTCCACGTTGGTTCAATAAATTTTAGAAATAAACACAAAAATAAATAAATAAAATGGGTAACTATGCAAAAGGGTTTACCAAGCAACTGTGAACTACAATATACCACCTTGAAGAACCAATTATTTACGTACGGGCATACAATCTCCCTGAATGTTCTGCTTGGTTCATCATAGTGTACAAGGTGGCTGACTCGGTTACCTAAGGTGAGGATAGAAACGTAGTTTGGAATTCCAAAATATACCAGAAAGAATGTGGAAGCACAGTCTATGTTATTGATATCTAATGCATAACCGTACGATGAGATTGTTCCCATATATTTTTCATATGTGGAGCACCATCCAATATACCTAAATTTATGTGGAGAATGGTCCTATACACTTACGTACGTGGAACGAGATATCACCCTCAAGATGTAACACTGGAAAAAAAAACAGCTCCTATGTTTATAGACGTCAGAAGATGTCTCTAGCCTAGACCTCTATATATTTGTGTTAATGTTTCAAATTCTCCTTAAGGTTGATTCAATAATTTTTAAAGTTCATCTTGAATTAAGTTTCAGTTTTCAAGGATCACTGTGAATTTCACATGAATATCCTAAAGTGCAGTCTAACATGAGAAAATGAAATATTTTCTTTTCAATAAAGATCTATGTACGAGAGGGAGAAAAACAAAGAGTAATGGAACATACAACATGCAACAAACAAGATCCTCCAACCTAATTTCCCTAATGCAATTGTTCCAATTTCTAATTTCACACACAAAACCCTAAATGCAATGAAAAATATGAGACTTTTCTTTTCGAACTTCTTAATTTCCAAATGAAATGAAAACTAAGATGTTACTAAATCACTAATGAAAGAAATCACACAAAATGGTGATTGTAATATCAATTTATTCAATCAATCAATGCTTAAATCAAAAAATTTCCAATGACCTAAATGACAAGAACAAAGAAAAATCCAAACGAATTCTTATCAAAGGCTATCAAAATCAAAAGAAAACAAATTGAAGGCTTTCAGAGGAAAAGACACACTAAGGGAAAGAAGGAAAACCAAATGAACCAAAATAATTCAGATATCATGGGAAAAAGAGGCGATTTTTTTCATCTTACAAGGATCATCATAGGTGCAGAACATGCACCAATGTTTTCCAACGTAGGTGCAGAGAAGGAGCATGTGCGTTGGGGTGCTCTATCTCTAGATTAGGGGATGCACTGAGGAAGATTCATCCAAAATTCGACACAAAAATCACATCAATCTCAGAGAAGGTTTCCCTAGGGTCAACCAAGGTCTTGGGAAAGCAATCAAGGTTGGTTCAAGAGGTGAAAAGGGTGCTTAATTCAAGGAAACCACTGAGGGAAGAAATTGATCCCCAATATGGTCACCATTTTTTTATGCATGATTTATTATTGCAGACAAAAGTAACTTCCCTATACCTAGTGGACCGGTCTAGAACAACATAAGACAAAGAATATATAGTTTTTCCTTAGAAAAATTGAATAATGGGAAAGAAGCCTACTTGGAATCCATCACAAGCTTTACTTTCCTCCTTTCTTGTAAGCTCCAATCTTAGCTCCAACAGTTATAATTAGAACCCACACATACAAGAAAAACAAGCCAAGGATCTACAACATCTACGTAGCATAATTCAATTACTTTATTCAATGAATCAACGAGGCATTGAAATACATGAATGTAAACATAATACAACACATATAGGAAAACAAGATACTCTTTGTATTAATAGAAATAGAAGAGAGTTTGCAACCAAGAATAGCAGTTGATCTTGTAAGGATCTCCCCAAGTTGAATTGTCCTTGCTTGTCACAAAGCACACTTTAATGTCACCCTAATGCATGAATATGATGTCTCCTTTAGGTTCAAGGCATCAACATGAGGGAATAATCAATCTCCAAAATCCAACCCTAGTGTTATGGATGAAAATATATTTATAGGAGAGGTAGGGTAGTTTAGGATTTACCATAATGGGCTTGAGATCCACATATGAAGAGAGGATGAGCTCAAGGGATAATAGGTGAAGTCTCCAAGGTAGGATCAGATAGGATTCAAGTTCTTATCCATGGTAAATGGTTAAAATAACCACTAAAAGCTTATGGAAGAGGAATATTTGGGAATATTTTTAATTTTCCGGAATTTCTAGAATCAACGCACCTGTAGAGGGGATCAACTAGCTCTGATTAGCATTGGTACATAAAGGAGTAACCAATTATAAACACAGGTGTCTAAAGGGACATGGTGCACTAGGGTTAAATACACTGATTTTGAGCAGTTAATCCCAGAAACTCAGACTTTTTGAAAAGGTCATGCTTAGGGATTTAAGTAGTAATGACGACAACATGTCCACGAATGTTGATTGATCTGGTTTGCAGGCCTATTGACGAGATGTGATAAAATTTCCTATAGCAATTCCCATTACCATGGTAAACGTTAGCTTGCATAGTGTTGATACATGGATTCACCAAGTTCTAGTGGATTTTCCCTCTGAAGGTCCATTGTAGTGTTGAAGGCACTTGTGGCATAATCCAAACTAAATCTGGTCGACATTAAGTGTCTCAATTAACATCTCATTTTGAGGAAAGACTGCAAAGAGAGGGTTCTTTGATTGAGCTTACCATTTTGTATTTGTTGAGAAAACTTATCTTGACACCTAATCCATTGAATAGTATAATTCACGACATCGTGTTGTGCTTCATTGGTCTCTCACATCATCTCAATCCTTGCTTTAGATCATCAAGTTCTTACAACACATAACAACCTCATCAACAATGGTAGTGGACCAATGTAAACCATCTAATCATCAACAAGTGGAGAGTTGAAGTGGACTAAATCAAACACCAAAGACCATGAACCATATGACTAGAGCATTCAACAAAAACACATTATGTACCATAAGCTAGAGGACCATACATCAAAGACTCTAATGAGCAAGAAAGGAACACTATACATCCAAAGCCAAAATTCCAAGGAATACACCAAAATACACCATATGAAATATGTTAGGTGACCATACACCAAATATTCCAATGAGAAAGAAGGGAACTCTATTATCAGTGACACAAGAAGTTGGACCAACAACAAAAATTCCAATAACATCCCCTAATTCCCACCAATTTCCTCGCCTCCTTTATTGTCAATTGATAATAATGAAACCACAATTTATAATTAATGCCATCAAAACCTACTAGACCTAAAGTGTTTTTCGATTAAACCCACAATTGTGCTTGAACTTTGTCATTACACATCTCATCAAAATATACACCCATGAGAGATGGTAAGGAATAGAGGGGGAATTCTAAGATATCAACTCTCCATCTCATCAATGTTGTGTGGCAAGACAAGTGTTGTGATGATGGACTCTCATTTTAAATTACTTTAATTGCACCAAAAGTTGTGAGGCGTATCTAAAACCAAGTTGTGAGGCATATCTAAAACCTATGTAGTTGTAATGGTTAAACTAAATTGAAATTATTAAAAGAGAGAGAGAGAGACTATAATTGTATCAAGAGGTGCTCTACAACCCAATATAGGGTAGATGTGTAGTTGTTAGGTGTAATGTAATAAAAATTGTATGTCAACATTTTTTAATGTCGACTCTATTATAACTAACTAAAAAAATAATGCAATTTAATTTCGTCTTCAAAATTAACAATAAATAATGAATAGTCTTATTAATTTTTCTTTTAATTCTTTATTTTTAATCATTGCTTTATATAGAAATAGTTGCATATTTAATGTAGAATTTCTAAATTTTTATTTAAAAAATTTAATATAATTGTATAATTAAAATAATACAAATACAAAGAAAAATCATTTCAGTGTATATTAGTAGTCTTAACCATGAAACAATTATATAATATTTCGTTGTGTAAATGTACAGAATAAAATGGCTTTCTATGTTAAAGACATAGAATAAAATGGCTTTCTATGTTAAAGACACAGAGAAGAAAATGGCAAAGGAAAAAGGACTTGGAGGAAAAAAACCATATACAAATTCCCAGTGTGAAAAAGTGGTTGTACAAATTCTTAGACTATGAAAAGTGGTTGTGTAGATAATGAGCTCTTGAGACTTTCTAATAATGAAGCTTATGTATGTAAGCTTGCATTGGTAGTTAAGTTGCTCGTTAGGGCTACAGTCTTGAATTATTTTAATAACATACATTATATGTATGGTCAGAGACAATCGGTTAGTCACATGATTTGCACATGACTTTCATCAACTTAGATGAGAGTAATTTAGTGTAATCAAATCTTTAAAACTTTTAGGGATGAGTATAGATTTATTTTAATGCATAATTTATCATGCTCGATTTTATTTTATTTTTAGTTTTAAAACTTTTAATTTCTGTTAATATTTAATATATTTGAAATACTCTGGCTTAATAATTATTTTGTGATATCACAATGATGTATAGCTTCGCCAATGATTCTTATAAAAAAAAATTGGGTTTGTGAGGTTTGTGAAAGTTGACTGGTTTACGTACATAATTGCACTTCCTACTATTAGATACACAAATGATAGTGCCATTTCTTAATTCCTCTCAGATGCATTATGCAATGAGCAGACAAATAAATGGTTGTACATCAAAATCTATTCAATGTAGTAATATGTTTTATCTATTTTATGAAGACATTAAAAATATACCTTAGATTCCATAAGAAATCTTGCTTCAAGGGTTTGAAAAAATGATGTCTTTCCTATTTTATAAATTTTTCCTTTTATACATAAAAGGCCTATAAGTGAAATATCTAATTTCATGTAGTATGCAAGAGAAACTGGGATAAGAGGGTTTTCTCTAAGAGGGGGTATGGCAGTCGTCTCGCCACTACGGCCCCCTCTACATCCTTTGCAGCGCTTCTACATCCTCTGCGGCCCTTCTATATCCTCTACAGCTGGTTCATGTTTCTCTTTTCCTGCGGGCGGCTCTTTTTCGATGGTGCTAGGGCTGCTTCTTGTAAATTTCATTGGTGGGTCGGCTATTTCCTAGTTCTCTGCTCCTGTGGCAGCGACTTCGAGGGTTTTGTGGCTATTGTGCTTGGCTGCTCGGATGTTGTTTTTTGCAGCTCAGTTTCATACCACATTGTTTTTTGGTGTAGGCAATGATTTTGTTGCTCTCCTTTGGCACTGTTTATGACCATTTTTGCAGTGGATTTCCTTGTATGGTGTTGGTTCACTAACCTTTCTGGCAGCCTGGTTTTTTTCCATTTTTTACGCGGCTTACTATGTCGTAAGTTTTCTTTCCTGCTTCATCGAGTATTGTTGAGGGAACGTTGGCTTTGGAAGTGGGCTAGTGGGCTTTTAGTTTTGGGTTGCTCTTTTTGGCCACATGGTGGTTCGTCACTGCGATCCCCTCTTCATCCCTGCTACCGACACTTTGTTTCATTGGTGCGGGGTTATTTTCGTTGGTTGGGGGATGTGTCTTTGGTGGCTTTGTGCTTGTGTTGTCGTTGGTCGATTGATGCCATTGGTTTGGTTTCCTTGTTCACGGTTGTGCTTGCCCTTCTCTATCGAGTTGCCCATGTCTCTTTCTGGTTACCTGGCCTTGTGCTTTTGCCCCTCTTTCTTGGGGTGATTTTCGACCTGCCTTGCATGGTTTTTTGCCCATTCTTGGGCATTATGTTGATCCTTTGAGGATTTTTGGGTCTTGCGTGCTTGGTTTATTGGTTTTTCTCAGTCAATGACGTGCAGATGTATGTATCGTTAGGGTTTGGGTTATACTCTGTGGGACTGATTTTGCATCAATTTTTAGATCAATCAAGCTTATATGCATGAATATGTAAACATCTTGTTTATCTAATAGAAAGTTGTTGTTTTTTTATTCAAAAAAAAAAAGAGAAACTGGGATATAATTTGTAAAGGTTTGATGAGCAGGCTGAAACATGAAATTTTTATGAAGTACATCTTGAAAAATATGGACATATTGCAAGAATAAAATGTACTAAATTTGATTATGTTGAGTGATATTAATTTCAATATACTAAGTACATTTTTAAAAATATAGACATATTGCAAGAATAAAATAGACTAAATTTGATTATGTTGAGTTATGTTAATTTAAATATAATTTAAGTGGATTTAATGTTTAAGAGTTTGTATTTCTTCTTTAAAAAATGCAAATTCAAGAACTAAATATATAAAATGTAATTACTAAAATACAAATTTAAGAACAAAAAATATACATTGTAATTATTTCATGTTTTATTTTACATTTATTTATAATATTTTTTAGAAACTAACAATTTAATAATTAATTTTCAATTGATATTGAGTAGATGAAATTACAAAGTAATAGGTTTAGAAATTACATACCAATCTAGATCCATCTTAATTCTCGATCTACCAAGGGTGGATTGGGATCAAATCTCTTAAGATGTAAGCCTCTTTTTGAATGAAAATAAATTTGGCCTTTCTCGCGCTGGGTAGATCCAGAGTTGAAATGGATCTAGGTTGGTAAAACAAAAATCTTAAAAAAAAAGTTGACAATAATTATAGAAATATAATAAAATAAACTAGCATAGATCCATCTTAATCTTGGATCTTTTAAAAATTGATAGAGTTATTGTCTCTACCTCAATCAATCCCTTTTAGTAATTATTAGATATGGGGTTAAGATGGATCTACACTGGTATTGAGAAGGGAAGGGAGATAGACCCTCCATTTAGTTCATAGATTCTTTCTGCCAACCTAACACCGTGATTGGCTTGTTCATCAACGAATTTATTTTGCACATGAAGAACATGGTAAAACTTGATTTCCCTAAAGTTTTGTAATGGATGTAGATTATTTTGTATAATCTAACACATTAAAATTCTTTGGATGATTCTTGTTGGGTTCCCCACCAGTGTTTCTTTGATAACCCCTTTACTTGTAAGAAGGATAGAGCTTGAAAAGGAGCTAAGGCTTCTACTTCTTTATTGTTTGAAGTTCCAAGTCCCCATGCAAATGCCAATTTGTGCAGTTTTTCCTTGAATTTTAACAGAACCATAAACATTATCAAAGGATCATCGTTTCCATCCCTATCTATCTTGAAGCTACCTTAGTTAATTACTAACAATATTATACTCATAAAACTCCTAAAAACTATCTAGGCCAATTATGTATCTTATTTACCCTTTATGGTAAACCTGACATATTGGCATTTAATCTATTCTGATTTGGCAAGTGTACATCCTTCTTTGAGCTATTCTCATTCCTTTCTACAAGGACATTGTCGTTAATGAAGGTTCAAGATTTTTTCACAAAAAATTATTTTGGTTACTCTCACAGTGGAGAATTTTGTCCAATTAACATCCTAAGCGAGTGTAGGTATAGTGTCCATCACAATTTCACAACCATGAACTTACATTTTGCAAATACAAATATTGAGGTTTGAATCCTTTACGAGATATTGCATTTCTATGCCTTCTAAGCTCTCTTTCCTATTGAGAATGCATGTTTATTCAATGGATCATTAGAGAAGCTTTGATGTCTAAAATGGGCCTCCTAAGAAATATTATAAAATTATAGTGGAAATAATAAAAAAAGATTACATTATATCATCAAATTTTAGAAAAACAAAAAACAAAAACAAAACAAAACAAAAACAAAAAACAAAAAACTATTTTTTCAACTCATATTTTCAACTTATCTCCTTATGGTTTTACTCAAATTTTTAGTAGGACAACTCTTTGGATGCAAAATTTAATTCCTAATTAGGGGTGTTATTACCCTATTTTCTACTCCATTATAGTGAGAGAAACCCAATATCAACTTACCTTAGTTGTGTAGCTAAAATGCATCCCTTTTCACCTTTTCTTTTACTTGTGTGAGATTTATCCCATGATAAAAGGGTGAAATTACATAATTGAACAATTCCTCATAATTATTTTGCCAAAATATTATAATTATGAGATAATAATTATTTCATAATTGAGAAAATTGAGAAAAATCTCATAATTGTGAAAAAGGTTTCTAGCGCTTCTCATTCCTAAGAAGATCAACTTGACCCACCTGTGTATGAGTTAGCTAGGGGTCCATTATTGTAGAATTTTCTTAACTTCTCAAACCCCCAGGTGTTTAGATACATTCTCCCAATAGATGGAATGAGCCTATATAATATCACCAAGAGGAAAGGGTGTAGGGAGAGAGTATCCAAACTATAGGGCAAGAGCTCTGTCGTTTTGGGAGGACTAGTTTTGGAGAGTCAAGATCTTGATCATATGTTGCCATTTTGCTACTAGATATAGAACTTGTGAGGTCCTAGTCTTAAGGGAGTGCTCTTCATGCTCATCTCTTGGTTGTACTAGGGAACCTCTATTGGATTGTTGAGAGGAAACGTGGAAGCAAAGGTATAAATTGTTGTATTATTTTATATGATTAATGAAGATATATGTTCTCTCCCTTACATGATTATGTTTTTAGCATATCTTGTGATTGGTTTATATCATTGTTGATCTAACGATTTTCCGAGGAAGATCTCTTGTCGTTCTTCATCTTATTTTCTTAATTTTTAGGTTTTTTTCTTCATAACTTGTTGATCTATTGGATCTATTGTTTTTGTTGTTGATAACTACTGATCTTTGTCAAATTTGAGCCATTTCTTATTCATTCGCTAGGATCTTCCATTGTTTATGTTTTTCAAGGTTCCCTTGAAGGATTCTCTATGTGCTTTGGTTGAGGACTAGTGTTCCATCTATATATATCAGTTTCAAATCTGTTTGGCTTCTTTTAGTGACTGCTTGGATCTTTTTCATATCTCACTTTCAAATCTTTGTGTCCTTTGTGCACATTTTTGTCGCTTGTTTTTGGGCGATCTCTTTAATATTTTGGTCATTTGTGTCACAAACGGTGGTGTTGTGACCGGTTGTGCAGATGTCATATGAACAAGTTATTTTGAGTGTGTTTTGTCATATTGTATCACCTACATTAGTTCTTGTTTAGGCCTTCTTGCCTCTAGGGTTCGGTTTAGTCCTTTACAGAACAGTGGCCCTGGTTGAACCATTTTCCTATAGCCCTAGATTGATTGACATTACCTTCTTTTGTTTTCAATTTGGCTTTTGTTTTTATTTCTTTGAGTGTATTTGATTGGGATTTGTTTCCCTAGTTGTTGCGCTTCTAGAGTGCTTTGTGTTCTTGCTTGGGAGACTTTCTTTGGTCTCTTTTTCAGTTTGTTTTTTGGTTTGTTTTTGGGTCATCAATTAAAAAATTCTTGGGATATTTTTCATTTAGGAATATTTAGTGAAAATTGCATCATGGTAGGCATTGGTGTGTTAGATAATCTATTTCCCTCTCATAGCTATCATTCATCAAAGTGAAAACGAAAATTGCATATAGATGCATTAGGGTCACTAACTAAGAGTCTTACACATTATCTCAGTTTCACGTCGCTTCCTACTTATGTAAACGAAAAGCACTAAAATAAATGTGATAATAAAATTAACTAGATTCATATTTCATTTTTATTGTTAGTACACAAACACTAGCTTAGGCTCCAAGACCACGAAATCAAGAGATAGGTGTGTGAGTTAACCACTCCAAGACCACGAAATCAACTTAGTAGCTTGCGGTAGGGAGTAAAATCCATTTGCAGTAGTGCAGTCTGGGAATCCCTCCTCACAAAAGGGTTAAGCACGAGGCACACTTGGGCTAGGCGGGGTGACATGACCCATTTCGCTTAGTTTCAAGTGGCATGATATAATGCAGTTAACACGCATAAAAACGATGTTTTATCACTTGGGGACCACTTGGGAGGTAAATATCAAGGGGGTTTCGGTCTTGGCTCCTTTTTGGGGTTAAGTTTCCTGCCCTTGCGTGTTGATTTGTCCCGTGACTGTCCCCACAGGTCGTGTTATTGTACGTGGTGACCATAGTGGCCTTTCTTTCTAGGGTTCATACACTTGTGCAAGGTCGGGGCCATCTTCTCTGTACGTGGGAAAAATATTATTCATACTCTCTCAGTCCTCTTAGGGGTGTTCCACATTTTGTGAGGGAACTTGTGCTGATTTCGCAGCTAAAAGGGTTGGGAAGCAGGTCGCTAGTATAATTGTTCCACCTACATCTTCTTTGTATTATGTTTCTGTGTGATATCTTTTAGGATGTTTCTAGTGTATGTTGTTTGGTCAAAATTCCATAGTTTTGGCCCTATGGTGTTTGCACTATAATAATTTTGTTTTAATTACTATCACTCTGGCTAAATTTGTTCATCGATGGTCACATCGTATTCAAGGTTTACTTCCTGAATGAACTGGACTAATTTCTCCTGCACGGAGAGAGTGTCTATCAGCACTCGAGACTTAAACCATCACATAGTATTGGAATCTATGTCTGGTCCCACTAATAGTGATCCGGTATCTATTGAAGCTTTTGTGGACGAATTTGATGCTTTTTCCAATCAACCTTTGACTGATCCTTTAGGGCCTACCTTACTGTGGCTGAACCTAGAGGTTTCTACACTGACCAATACTTATGTGCCTTTGTCTACCCTTTACCCCATGGCAGAGTCTGAGACCTCATAACCGTTTGCATCAACAGTCTCGGTTTCCATGTCAACATTTCCACCTCTTAGTGTGGCTATTCCTACTCCTTCGTCCACACCTCACACTTCTTCTTGAGGAATTCCACCAATCTCGTCTATGGATCCCACTAGTTTCCCAAATGTTTCTGTGCCCACACCATCCTCTATGTCGACTATGGTACCCTAACCTAGTCAGTCGGTAGGTCAAGGAATTTATTCACCGACCTTTACCCAACCAACCATTCTTGTTCTTCAGTTAGGCATGGTTACTTATGGCAATATGTGGGGGGGATTGCCAGTTTTCCCTAGTCAACTTGGGGTCAATGTAGTTTCTAGTATGTCACAATCTTGGTGTAGTTCTCTTTTTTGAGGTGTGCCATCTACCAATACTTTTACTGGAGGGCCTAGTTTACCTGAGGGAAACCCCACTGCCAGCACCATCTCCCACATGGGTCATTCTCCTTATGTCAGTCATATTATTCAGATTGGTCCTTCTTTTCACCCTGGGAACAACCCCATTAGCATTCATCCTCTTGGGGGTCCATTTCTCTTAAGAGGTTTCTACCCTGGGGGCACCATCCATCTACCAGTTATACTGGCCCGCATCAACCTTTTTTCAAGGTGAACCCTTTCCTACACCAGCAAGCACGTCTATCTAATCCATATATGGGGGGCCACAAGGTTGGTTAGGGGCTTCTCCTGCCTATGACCCATTTAGTCAACTTCACAATATGTTTTTGTCTTCTCTCGATTTACCAAATTTAGCTAAATTGACTAATGACCCCATGCGTCATGATCCCTCGTGACCACCTATGCCTTCCAAGTTACCATATGATATTCCCAAGTTTCAAGGGAATCCTAGGGAGAATCCATCCACTCACATCACCACCTTCCATTTATGGTGCCCGTTTAATTATTTGGTGGATGTTTCTGTTAAACTTCACTTGTTCCAACGAACGTTAGTCGGGAATGCCGCCAAGTGGTATATCGAGTTAGATACTGCATCCTATGGTGACTTTTCCTCTTTAGTTCAAACCTTCTTGACACATTTCTAGTTGCCTACTTGGTATGATATTTACTCTGACCTTTTTTCAAAATTTAAACAAGATGACGCCAGTTTGATTTCTGATCACATTCATGAGTGGCTTTGTCACAAGAGGTTAGTAAGAACCAAGTTACCTGATGAGATTTTACGTAGATGGTTCATTCGATCTCTTTGACCTAAAATTTCCAAGGATGTGTCCATGTTTTGATCCGTTACTGAGGAGCAAGCTATTTTAGCTTCCCAATAGTTGGATCTCATATATTCACAATTGGGTACACTATATGAAGTGTTTCCTAATGCCCCTAGGCCTTCTATTGACCCACCTAAACCAGTTCCTAGCCCACATGTTGATGGTGTGATTGGGTTTGTTTCTGATTCCATGAGCCAACTTGTTGCCCACCTTTGGAAAATTATTGTTACATCTCAAGCCCCAACAAGTGCATCTGGATCTGCTAAAGCACCCCCTCCTGAGCAGTTCACTGATGTTCTTAAAGTGAAGTCCACTCAACCAAAGAAATTTTCTCAATCTGGTGGTAAGAAAAATAAGAATAATAAGAGAAATAAACAACAAAACCAAACTTCCCAAGAGTCTAAACCCAATCCTTAGAGTTAGGGGGGGGGGGGGAACCAGCGAGCGTCGTCATAAAGTCAAGTTCCCCTGTAAAAAATTTCAAGCCGATCACCTCACTCATGAGTGTCCTCGAATGGATGATGTCCATAGGATTATTTCACCACCATATACTAAACAACATGTTGTTTTGACTCATACATTCCCTCTACAACCCCAACAAAAAATGGTTTCTAAACCTTATCGACCTCTGCAAGGGGGAAACTGTTGAAGTTTGCAACAAGAAATAGTGAAGGAGGCATCCTCAAACATCATCCTTGACCCTAGTTGGAAAATAATAACCTAAATTAGGTGAGGCCCACACAGGCTATTTTTAGGTGTATGTCTATTTTTAGACATGGTGATCATATTTCAGAAGTTGCAGGATGCTATTTTTGAATGGTTGATCAAGTTGGAAAAATAGATGAAATTTTATTTTTAGAATATTGGGCGAGGTCTATTTATATGTCGTCAATCTAAAAATAGATGCATGTCGATTATTATTAGCTCTTAATAATAATCAGACTCTAAACAGCAACTTATTCTCTTGGAGCACTTCAGTTCAGTGCACAGATGTGGCACGGCAACTGACAGAAGGAATTATGCTATTCCTAAGGGTTTACTGGAGCTAATGCATGGAGGACTCAGTTATAACTCAAGTGGCAGAGTTATGACACAGTTGGAAGAAGTAGTTATGGAGTTGTATTCAGTTTAACTCAGTTGGACTCAGTTGAGCTAGTTGTATCTAGTCTAACTGATTGATACACTAGTGAGAGTGGGGTGAATTAATTAGTTAATTGATTCACAAATAATAACTCATTAATCAACTGAACAATACAACAGTTAACTACAGTGCTTGGAAATTTCAGTGGAGACCAGTGGAGAGATAGGTGAAAGGGCAAGATAGACTATCTGTTGTGACTATTAGTGATGCATTGATTGCATCACACACATATTGTAGATGCCAATGAGGATTGTGCAGTGCAAGCAAGGGTAATTCGAATTCATTCTGAGCTATTCTTCAGCAAAGACTGCGCAATGGAGGCAGGTTAGCAGGTGGCAAAGATCGGTGCATGGATTTGCAAGATTAGGCCTGATTAGTGTATGAAGATTGTACTGTACTGAGAGCTTGTGATAAGCTTTATATGTTTGTATGAGATTGTCATATGATCTCCATGTTACATAATATATAGTTTGGGTTTTCAACTTTAGGCTTTCCCGGTTAAAAACTGTGTTATGTGCGATTGAATATTTTTTTTGTTTATGCTTCACATGTGTGTGCAATTAATTTTTTCCACAAAAGATTAACAAGTGGAATAGATTCAGTATCTTGCATAAAGTTAAATAGTGTGAGATCAAGTGGATCTTGGACACATGCATGCTTAGTGCATATAATTTCTACATGGTATATGAGTTGTGTTAAAGATTTTCTACATAGAATGAGAGAAGGAATTTTTGGGTGCGCGAGTTTGCAGAGAATATCTAAAATTTTTGGTGAAATATTTTCAGAAACAAATAGCATATTTGGATTCCTTGCAAAAAAAATACCCAAATTGAAAGAAAAAAAAATCAGTCGAATCGGAGCTTGGATGAGGGAGATATCATCGATTTAAAATCAGCTCTTTTGTTAGAAAATTTTGCGACGGCGGGACAATTGCAATGTGCGCGAGCCAAGAATATACATGCACTGAGGTACAAGATGCATGAAAAGCTTTTAGGAGAAAAGAAAAGGTTAGTGACTTGGTGGTTGAGAGGGAGCCTCTCAACATGTAGCATGAGAAGCAGTCTCAGAAGGTTGTGGAGCAGCCACAACTGGAGATGCAGAAGAATATTTATAGATTTGAAGTAGATGGGATTTCTACGGAGCTTCTTACTATTGGGAAGTGTGAGAAAGCCATGCAATTGAAGCTTGAGAGGGAGCAGGATTTGGATACAGGTAAGATTGAACCTGAGGATGTGGAGCAGCCACAAGATGAGGATCATGGAGTGGGAGCAACCACTCATGCAGAGAAATTTCGTGCCAGATGGGCAGAGGGAGTGCATGCAGCTATACCACTAGGTAAGAGGTGGGGCGACATGCATGGATAATCCAAGAAGAAATTTCTGGGCAGGATTCATTAAGATGGTGTGGATCTCATGAATTGAACCTGGCTATGAGGTGCCCATAGAGTAGCAGTAGCATGATCAATTAGATTGATGCAGGCAGATCAAAGTGACAGTGTCGGATACTAGAGCGCGGTTCAGAGTTGACAGCAAGTGCAAAGTGCATGGGTGCAAAGTTCAACAGCGCAGTGGTTCCTGAAGACATGTGCAGTAATTAAGTAGAATTCGAAGACTTTGATGACAGATGCATTATATTTATTGAGTTGTTTGGAGCCTTTATGTTTCGTAAGTGTTGCAGCAAGAGTTGCAGAGTGGATGCATGGAGTTGCAGGGCGCTTGCAAAGGTTGCAAGGCGAATGCATGGAGTTTCATGTCGCATGAAAAGATAGTCCTTTCTTGTTGAGAGGAAGTGTTGAATTTTTCAACAAGAAATAGTGAAGGAGGCATCCTGAAACATCATCCTTGATCCTAGTTGGAAAATAATCACCTAAACTAGGTGGGGCCCACACAGGCTATTTTTAGGTGTATGTCTTTTTTAGACATGGTGATCATATTTCAGAAGTTGCAGGATGTTATTTGTGGATGGTTGATCAAGTTGGAAAAATAGATGAAATTCTATTTTTAGAATATTGGGCGAAGTCTATTTATAGATCGTCGATCTAAAAATAGAAGTGTTGATTATTATTAACTCTTAATAATAATCGGACTCTAAATATCAACTTATTCTCTTGGAGCACTTAATTTCAGTATACAGATTTGGAAAATTAGTGGGCTGAAGGAATTACACAATTCCTAGGGTTTCTTGGTAGTTCATGCATGGAGGACTCAGTTAGAGCTAAAGTGGAAAAGTTATGACCGAGTTGGAAGAGTAGTTCATGGAGTTGTTATTCAGTTTAACTCAGCTAATGGAGTTAAACTCAATTGAGCTAGTTGTATCTAGTCTAACTGATTGATACACTAGTGAGAGTGGAGTGAATTAATTAGTTAATTAATTCATAAATAATAACTCATTAATCAACTGAAGAATACATCAGTTAACTACAGTGCATGGTAGTTTCAGTGGAGACCAGTGGAGAGATAGGTGAAAGGGCAGATAGACTATCTGTTTTAGTATTAGTGATGCATTGATTGCATCACACAACAATGAGGAGATGCCAATGAGGATTGCGCGGTGCAAAACAAGGGTAATTGAATTCATTAAAATTTCTTCTTAAGAGAAGGTACCTTTGATGGAAGCGGCATGTAATATTAGCGAAGATCGGTGCATGGACTTGCAAGATTGGGCTTTGATATGTGTATGGCAGTTATGTATATAAAACCATTGATAAGATTTGTATGTTTGTATGAGATTGTCATATGATCTCCATGTTACATAATATATAGTTGGGGTTTTCAGCTTCAGGCTTTCCCGGTTAAAAACTGTGTTATGTGCGATTGAATATTTTTTTTGTTTATGCTTCACATGTGTGTGCAATTAATTTTTTCCGCAAAAGATTAACAAGTGGAATAGATTTAGTACCTTGCATAAAGTTAAATAGTGTGATTTTAGGTGGATATTGGACATATGCATGCTTAGTGCATATAATTTCTACAAAAACGAGGGGTACTCTTCTCATCCCCTCACGGTTCATCCATATTTATGTGCAAGGAATATGTCAACGTGACTACACGCACTAAGTCTTATGATGTACCTGAGTCGAGTTCTCCTTCTAAGGACTCACCAGCCCCACATAATTCCACTGGACCTATGACTTTCGATAAGCCTATGGAACTTGTCTATCGCCCCCTCAAGGGTGTTCTCTGTAAGACGACACATAATCCTTCTGCCAGGACTACTCAACATTATAGTATTGTTGAAGATCTTTCCTAAGCACATTGTGCCATGTATGCCTTGGAGGTCTTGCAAAGCTGTCCTCAATAGCACAAAGCCTTCGTTTTTGCTATCAATGGAGTTGATTTATTTGACTCTAGTCTCATCGCTTTCAATGCCGAGAAATTTTCCCCTCACGTTTCCCACCAGATTGTTGTCCATATTATTGTATGGATCTTCCAAAATAATATCCATTGCACTCTAGTGGATGATGGATCTTCCACATGCGTCATGTCAATATCTTGTTGGAAATATCTTGGCTCGCTGGCACTTGCCACGTCCAATACCACTCTCCAAGCCTTTGACGATCACAATTTCGTTCCTAAGGGGGTCCTTCCACATTTTTCCATCGAGTTATGCGGGAAAAATTTATGTGTCGATTTTGAAGTCATCGATGCCCCTTTAGATTACAACCTACTCCTTGGCCATAGTTGGTTCTATGCAATGACTGAATTCGTCTCGTCTATTTTCCATCTACTTTGCTTTTCCCATGAAGGAAAAATTGTCACTATCAATCAACTTGACTATTTCTTGTCGTCGACCCAACTTTCCACCATAGGGAATTATGTTCCACTTATGGGAGACCACCCTGGTCAATTTTAGAGTGTTGGCGCTAGACTCTTTAAAATTTCTACTCTTAAGGAGGTTTTTCCTCACCTGCCTTTGCCCAAAACTCCTTTGAATCCTACCATTGCTCCTATGCATATGATCTCTTATGGCATTTGTGGACCCCATAGACCTCCTAATCTACGGGTGGTGTTGCTTGTTATTATAGAATATGATCAACCCAGTGAGCACCCTCTACCACTTGTTGTGGAAGAGATTCCCTCTCTGATAGTCCCGTAAGTCCCTCCTGACACTGGTCAGAAATTGCATCATCATATGGAATATGATCAGGCTCCTTCACCCACATGGGCCACCACTCCACTTTTTCCACCTAACTCTCTCATAGGAAAATCCCTTCGGCTAGTCACATTGATAGTCATGGACCTATCCATTGATAATCATTGGGAGGTTATGCCTATTTCTACCTCTAATATCCTCATTGTGGAACGAGTCAAGCCTAGAATTTTAAATATTGGAATGATTCAAGGGGAACCTCATTAACCCTCCTTGGAAGTGCCACCCTTGGACCGAGTCAAGTCTTTGGATTCTACTACTGAACTTTCCAACGAATTGTCCTTTCCACCTTTTGACGAGCATCTTGTATCCCCTTTATGTATTGATCCTCCCTTATGTACTTAGGTTAATTTCGAAAGCGTGACTATGTTAGAATGTCCCTGGCATGGTCAAGCTTTTCAGATTGGGAAATTTGACTTTCTTTGGCATGTACCCACTCCGGTGAGCCATATGGTTCCCTTACCATCAATAATTTCGTGTATAGAAACCCTTGCCTTGTGCTTGTTTATGGGCACACCTTAGCGTGACCTACTGGACTATGTTTCGTTGTATATATTGTACATAGGTGTGTGATGTGAGTATTTTTCATGCCTTATTTATTCCAAAAATTGATTTTTATTTTATTTTATAAAATCCATATATATATATATATATATATATATATATATATATATGGTCTTGATTTTACTACTCATCCATGTTTTATCAATTCCATTATGTGATTTAACCATGGGTACAGTCTTTTTATATGGATTTTATAGGACAGGGTATCGTTTCTATTATGACATCCATTGGACCTTAGGTATGTTTCCTTTATTGCCATATAAGGGTAGATCATTTTCGTTGATATTGCATTTTAACCGTTAACACTATTTTTATGCCTTAGGTCTGACCTCCTCAAGTTGCGACTTTCGCCACTTCATGTATGCATGTTGTAGCCTAGCAATAGATCTTACCCACTCATGGATACCCAAGTTATCACCTTCTTGATGAATTGGTGTCCATGCAGTCATTTTTATTCTCCTCTCAAAATATCTCCTTCTGACCCGCCATGACCTAGAATTTGAGCCTCATTTCATCTTCTTCGTCTCTTTTCTGGCCATACCCCAAGAGGATTCCACATTTTATCCCTTGTGATTTCCATTTTTTTCAGCATACTTTTGCAGTTTGAGCCTTGGATTCTCTATTCAATCATCATCATCTGCTTGGCCTACCATTCACTTTCACTTGGTGTTTTACCCTTTCTTGGACGAACTGATGCGATGAGTGGTCCTATTAGCCAAATCTTGTCCACTTTATGTCATGAGAATTTCCACCATTACCAGAACCATTTTCTATCCTTTATACCACTCGTTCCTTCAAGAGGAGTTTCCTTTAAGCTCTTTTCAGAAGCATTAAATTAGAAAAGATTATTGAGTGAACTAGTCTCCTTCATGCTCTTAAAAGTACTTGAAGGGCCATCTACCCAGTATAATTTTAACTCTTTTTCAGACTGGGATAGACTAGTTACGAAAAAATAATACCCTAGTATACTATGGTTAGGAGGTTCCCCCTTGTATACTTTTATCCCTTTTTCGGTCTTGGGGGGAAAATTTACGAAAAAGGAAGTTATAAAAAGAGAAGGGAGGGAACATTTATTTCCATTAGTCATCAAAATGGCAGTGTCAGACGTGTCAACCTTGAACATGGAACCTATCTGCTTCATGATCTCATAGTTGGGTTCTTGCTTTCCTAGGAGTCGTACCATTCATATGAGTCTCTTTACTCCTCTGGCTGGTTACTCTTCCAGTCACATGGAGCGTGCCTCGATGCCTCTTGCGTCATTTCATGATATCACATGGTGCTCATTAGTCATGCTACCAAGTCACTCTTATGTTGTGTGGTTATGTGTTCAAGGGAATTCTCAACCTATGTTAACCATTTGTAGTAGACTGTTGACATTTTTAAGTCGACCATCCTTGTGTCAAATGTACTTCATTGATTCATGAATTCATCCATACATCACATCATTCTATTCTGTTTCACGTCGATTGATGGGGGATACATTAAGGCCCTCCTTCGATGGATCTTCTCCTATCAACTTCAACTCATCATCCAGGGGCTTGATCTAGGAACCAGTAGTACCTTGGAGCTTGCAGACCTCAGTGGCAGGCTTCCTTGCTATCGACACTGGGTTTACACCATTGGATCTTGATTGGTTGAGTTCACTGGCATTCGACATCATATCATTTATTTACACTTAGTGTATTATACTAGGTACCTTGGGATCCATTTTCCTCATTGGTGGATTCCCTTGCATTTGTTACTGGTTTACCTCATTGGATGGTAATTAGGCAATTTCTACTTTGTTCGACTTCAACTCATATATTCACATTTGTATATTCATACCATCGGAGTTATGTCGAAGACCTTGGGTTAGGGACATCTCACTCTTATATTCCACCCTTCCCAAGCTATGTTGGAGTTATGTATCATTCATGTACTTTGAGGGCTATATGGGAAACTTCTTTGTATGTCATGTGTCTATAGTCCTACTCATGTATACTGTGACATATATCCATGTTTTTTTTCTTAGCGGCTATGCTCTTTCCATTGAGTCACATGGATCCATTGTATGTCTGTCGTGGCCATGTTCTAGCACTTTAGGTCATGGATCCGCAATATATGTTTTGGAGGCCATGTTCAGTATTCTCTTATGACCAAGCATGTGTATGCCCACCTCGGGGATTTTATCAACATAGTTAAGACTTCACCTCCATTCTCTTTTGATTTGCTTCCTTGGCTTTGTTTGCCCACTGTTGTTTCGACCTCTGAGTTTTGTCATAATGTATTTTAGCCATCAACTTCTCATTATGACCTCATACATTAGGGGTCATTTTTATAACCATATTTTCCACTCCATTATAGTAAGATAAACTCAATTTCAACTTACCTCAATTGTGTTGGCTAAAATGTATCCCTTTTCACCTTTTCTTTTACTTATGTGAGATTTATCCCATGATAAAAGGGTTAAATTACATAATTGAGAAATTTCTCATAATTATTTTGCCAAAATATTATATTATGAGATAATAATTATTTCATAATTGAGGAAATTGAGAAAATTCTCATAATTGTGAAAAAGGTTTCTAGAGTTTCCCATTCCTAAGGAGATCAACTTGACCCACTTATGTATGAGTTGGATAGGGGTTCATTATTGTAGAAGCCTCCTAACTTATCAAGCCCCTAGATTTCTAGATACATTCTCCCAAAGGATGGAATGAGCCTATATAATCTCACCAAGAGGAAAGGATGTAGGGAGAGAATATCCAAACTATAGGGCGAGAGCTCTGCTGTTTTTGGAGAGTCGAGATCTTGACCATATGATGCCATTTTTCTACTAGCTAGAAAGCTTGTGAGATCTTAGTCTTATGTGAGTGCTCTTCATGCTCATCTCTTAGTTGTAGTGGGGAAACTCTATAAGATCGTGGAGAGGAAACATGGAAGCAAAGGTATAAAGTGTTGTATTATTTTATGTGATTAATGAAGATCTATGTTATCTCCCTTACATAATTATGTTTTTAGTAGATCTTATGATTGGTTTATATCGTTTTTAATCTAACGATCTTCCGAGGAATATCTGTTGTTGTCCTTGATCATTTATGATTGTGTGCAGGTGTTGAGATAGAGTTTGAATGAAACATATCGCTTGAGTGGAGCACGAGGATTATGCTATGAACTCAAGATCTGTCCCAAATATGTGAGGAGGCAAGGTGTCCTTTATCTCCCTCATAGTGTAAACTTGATTGCATGTTGCTCGGTGATCATATGGGAATGGGATCTATTGTGTCTTCTTAGTCTTGTATCTGTCTTTCAGGTAATCTAATCGGACACAAGATCACGAAGCAATAACTCCTTGAAATTTCTAATGCAACACAGGGAGTGCCCATGTTGCATACTTTCGATGGACCCTGCCACATGAAAAATGAGAAATACATGAAAATATGTGATTGAAATCACATTTTTTCATGTATTTCTCATTTTTCGTGTGGCAGGGTCCATCGAAAGTATCCAACATGGGATATCCATGGATGAGGAATTAAATTTTTGCGTCCAATGAGTGCTCCTGCTCAAAAATTTGAGTAAAACCATAGGGAGATAAGTTAAAAATACGAGTTAAAAAAATAGTTTTTTATTTTACATTTTTTATCTTTTTACTTTTTTACTCCAAAAATGGTGAATCATCCCCCATGTTTGACATCATCATCTTGAATCCTATTAGTTCTTATGAAGTTGATTTTTGTTGTCCATTTTGTTTTGAGGCATATTTTTTACCTCTAAATTTCTCTATTGGTTGGATGTCAACAACAGGGAAGGGGTCTCCCCAATATGAAGTCTCAATCAGACCTCACACCGTTTGGAGTAGGAGCCCCATCCAAGAATTTGACTCGGCCACCATAATTGTGATATTAAACATGTTCCTTAGCTGAAATACACAACATAAGAAGCATACACATAACTTTGAGGATGGAAAGTGAGTAAACTTTGTGAAATATAAATTGTAATGCATAAGAGGTCCTTTCACGTAAGGAGAAAAGAGAGTGAGACTCTAGAAGAAAGTAGTAGTACTATCCTAAAAGAGACACACAAACATTTGAAAGAAGAATTAGTTAACCTGAAAAATAGTTCACAAGATAATAACGGTCATGAAATCAAATATGACACACATTCAATAAGATATATACTAAAGCTAAAGAAATATTTCATTGACCTTAACATGTATGAAACAACATATACCATAAACATTGAAGAATAGTCTTACAATATCCATAATACATGCATGAAAGTGTGTTGGCTCTTAGAGCTTATGTTGATTAAGTGAAAATTTCAAGTACACAATACAATGATATGACACTGGCCCCAATAGTATAGCATGAAGTTACCACTTGCTTCTCCAAAGAATGATATTTACCCCTATGCTAAACTAGATAAGCCAAGGATCCAAATCCTAAGTTCAAAGCCTTTTTATTGAGTTATGAGGATTTATTTATAACAAATGAGGTGACCTTTCACCTCCTCTTATGACCTTTGAGCTCCCTTGTGATTTTTGAGCTTCTTTTGTCCTTATTCTACCTAATAACTCTTCATATTCCCCATGTGACTCTTGGAATTCCACTTGCATTTACATTTATTATTATTTTAAAATACAAAATTACATAAGACAAAAATGTGGCTAGATCCTAATAAGACAAAACTAATACATCATGCTTGAGCTTGAGGAAACTATAGCTCGACAACTTCTACATGTAGTTATGATGTGACATATTGGTACAAAGCCTTGTATTCCATGGCTATATTTCCAATATTTGGTGGAAGATTTAGATTATATCTAACTCTTCCCTCCATTGTATCTAGATAAATGGTTATGGAACCAGTTTGAATGTTGTTCCACAATAAAAATAGCTTCATATTAAACTTGGAAGGTATAACTACAAATTGTATAATATTACCCTTTGTGACTTCTAAATATTCCTTGATGGTTACCTGTCTCATGTTTCTCAATAATTCTGCTATATATTTCTTGAAAACATTTATCCCCTTTGTTTCTGCAAATACTTTGACAGAAGGTATCTTGTGTACTTTCACCAAGGAGTCCAACCCATGATACAGTCGTGAATATACATAAATGGTGTTGGCCACATAAGTGTTGAGTTGTTTATTACCATGTATAAGCATCTTGATCTCGACTCTTTCCAACTCAGCATCTTGGCTTCTCTTTTTGACCAACTATGATGGTGCATTTCAATACTTAGTGCTCCTTTCTTGGATTGCATCATTGGCTACATAAAAATTCCTTAAAAATTTTACATTCTCTCATGACTGCTTTTATGTTATGTGCAAGGGCACTACTGCCTTATGAAGGGTGATCATTTCCTCACATATTTTCCACATAGTGTCTTCTAGCGACTGGATTTCCTCCAATATTGTTGCTTGTATCTCCTTCCTATTATAATTAGCAGAATACAACCTTTGATTCTTGGTGAGGAGACGATTGATATATTTTCTTGTAGAATTCAACTCCTTTTCTAGTTGCTCATTTTCTTTCATCAAGAAATTAGTGTTTACTTTTGTAGCTTTTGCAAAGGTTGCAATTGTTGTTGTGAATATTCTCGCATTCTTCCTAGTACTTGGCATAATCATCTTCTCTGTGTGGATAGAAACATGATGAACAATGTCATTTGGAAAGTACCTTCTCCTTTCTTTCAACCTCTATTTTATGCGCTTGCATCTCTTCCTCTATATCTCTTGCAAACTCTTCATCCTTCTTCTTCTAGATTTATTCTTCTTCTAATTATTTTTTCTACTCTTCCTCTTCCAACTATTTATGTCGTTCTTCTTCTTCTAAGTGCTTCTACCATAATTCCTCTTGTTGTTTCTTTCTAGTTTCCTCTTCTTCCTTTTTTCTTAACTCTTCATGTTTTTTCTGCATGTCTTCTCTTTCCTTCTTTTCCTATTCTTCTTTCCTCTTGCTCTCATTTTCTTGTTTCTTCTCCACCTCTAGTCTATGCTCTTCTTCTTGTTGGTTCCTTCTAGTTTCCTTTTCATTCTTCCTTCTTATATTTTATGGTTCAATGGCCCCTTTAGTAATAGTCGGATCTGCTTTAAAATTTTGGCTCCTCTTTGCTTCAGGATTGTGCACAACTTTCCTCTTAGGCTTGAAAACACTAACCAGAGTGGGAATTTCCTATTGATTCCCTTCCTGGACAAAATCCTACTCGTGATTCGTATGTGAAGGGTCTTCCTCATCACCTATCGCATGTGCTTAGGAAGAATTGTACCAATTCTTTATATTTTCTTCTTATTCCCAAAGATCAAACTTATATGGCTAGTAAAAATGAAACTTGGCATAGTGTTGTTTACACACACTCCTAGGATAATATCTATAAAAATCATTTCACCAAAATTAAGGCTGAAAGGTTCCTCAACTTTTGTTTCTTCAACCTTCAATATATTGGGCTCGTAGGATCCCAATTACAGAGGAAAGGAAGGCCAAGGTGCCTTATTCTTCTTCTGAAACAAATAATGTAGACTTGTGCTAAGTTGGTATCTAACCTCCTGCATGACCACTTTTTGGTCACATACCTTGGCAGAAGATGTTGAGGTATACGAGAATCGAACTCTCTAAGGAATGTGCCTTGAGGAGATGCAAACCAATATGCTATCTCTGTAACTCTTGTTATTGCCTCATGAGACATGAAAGGGGTTTCTTCTTCAAAGATCATCTCATATAATGCAATGAAAAATTGATCAACAATATTTTCATAAACCTATTTGTAGTTTTATTCTGACAACAACTTGCAATTAACATTGATAGAGAGTTATCTTGAAGTCCACTTCAAGTATAGACCTGGAAACTCATGGCAGGCACAAATACCATCTAGTAAGTAGGCAGAAATATATAACTATGCTTGCTTTCCCTGTGGTGGTTCTTTCGCCTTGGTCAAATTAACCTTCAGTTGCAGGGCCAACATATTTGTCCCAATTGAATGATTTTCTTTTTGTGACAAGTGGATAAAGAATGAAGATCCTACCCTCTTCATAGAATGCAATGTTCTTCTGCCCTTATATCCTACAACACATATCCGTCACATAATGATAAACCTTCCTAAGAGAGTTAGTCCTGTAGATACCATCTAGCCTCTGACGAATCTTAATTGGTTCTTGCCACCGTGACTTAATCACTTCCCTTGTGTCTAAATAACTACAAGCTGTATAAAATTGGGAATTCAAATGTTGCTCAAGATTGGATAACTTGTAGTACAATTAAAAGTCACATGGCTAGTACAAGGCAAGTTGTTTCCCACTAACATTGTTAAGCACCATGTTCTTGGTGTCTAGACCCTGTAGTATCCATTTAATATCATCGACACAATGAAACACAAGATACCCGCAAGAAAATTTGTGGAATGTTGATTTCTTTACATTCTCTTAAACTTCCCTATCTTTAAAATACTTCGGGAACTCCTTTATATTGAAGACATCCTTGATTGTCAGGCATGTTACGGTGGAATATTTATCAACAAATTATTAGGTGTTTATCAGGATGGGCACTCTTGTTAAAGTATTTTGCATGGCATTCTTAGTACAACTTTTTGTGACCTTATTTGATGGTACCCTTTTGGTAGTTGGAAGCATGATACCAAAAGATGATGAAATATTGATATGATCTATGTTTCCAGCCTAGTGAAATAGATGTACTCATGGTAATAGTAATTTTGTTCCACAAAATATTAGTTAACCTATCAATCAATAAAAAGTAGAATACAACCATTGAGTGGGGAAATTGTACAATGTTTGAGCATAAGAGAGGAATAGTGACTCACTGGTTAGTGTAAATTCACACTGTGAAATGATTGAGAGAATATATTGTGCAGGTTGAGTGAGTAAGAGAGAGATATTATGACTTAAAATTGTGCAATGTGTAGTTACTGATGGAGAGAGAGGCTTCCCTACTACGCAATTTGCAGTGACAATGGAAAAGGAGGGACCTTACTGTTCGTTGTAAATGCACAATGTGAAACTAAGGCCCTGGATTATGCAGTTGCAGTCATAATGTGCAAGAGAGGTTCAACTGTATACTGGAATTGCACAATGCACAATTGGATATGGAAGGAGGCTCTGGGAATTATGCAGTTTCTTCCGACAGAATGAAAGGCTCGAGATTTTCAAATTGAAAGGAGCAAGATGAATAAAGGATGTGGATCAGTTTGAAATTCACCCAAGTATGCATTCACATCGAGCGAGAAGAACAATGTGAGTCAAAAGACAAACATGCACTGATATACTCAACAATAATTATTACTTGCGCACGAAAAGACATGGAATCTGAATAAATAAATAAATAAATTTTAAAATAACTAAAATGACACTTTTTATGTGAAAATTAGACACAAACGACACTTGCGAAAGCAAAAATGACAAAAGAAAAAGAAAAAGTAGCAAAAAGCGACAGTTAAGAAACTTACCCAGAAAAGTGGCGCAAATGAAACCAAAAGCTCCTTGTGCTCACCAAAATAGCCAGAGCTCCAAATATGGGTGTGATAATTGGCTCTAAGATGGTTTTTTCTATAGATGATCACCCATGAACTTAGGGTTAGTGTTTCGAGTATGCATGCCTAAAATCACGAAGATAAACTTAGTCAATTGACACCTATAATGATAAAAACTTGGAAAAGTGTGCCAGACTACCATCTAGAAGTGCACATAAGCTATCATTAGGAAGTGTACACTTCCTATTTTCAAGGGGTGTGCAAAGGTCAAATTCTGAGAAATGCGCAATCCATTGGCACAAGATACTGCATAGTTGTTTGTCTAAGTGAAGTGTGCAATTCATTGCCGCAAGGGAGTGCGCAATTTGTTTCCATAGTTGATTGCATAGTTGCAATCCTTAGACTATTATTTTCAATCAGTGTCATCAAGGCATGCCTAAGCTTATCTTCACAAAATATGCATTTTTTATCTTTAGAAGTTTCACATTTACTGTTAATAAGGACTAACTTTCATCATGAAGTGCCCCGTAGTCGTTTAAGGGAATGCATAGTTAAAATATCAAGGCATGAGAGGTTGTGAAACTTAGAACTCAAAGTAGAAAACTTGAAACTTATAAAAATAAGGCTAGGGTGGTCTTGGTATTCTAAAACAATAGTTAATATGACCAAAGGGAGGCTCCAAAATAAAGGCATGGGAAAATTTTTGGAGGGGGGTTGTAGCAACTAAAACATGTCTATAAACAACTAGTTTAGTTTTCTGGGTACATTTCATTTACAAATATAACATTTAAGGTTTAGACGTTGGAAATAGTTATGCTCTTTTCAAATTTATTTATAGGAGTATTCCCTAAGGCTAACTACCTTATTAGTAAGCCCAAGTTAAGTCACCTTGAATATGACATGACCGTAAGTTTGATTGAAAAGTATGGCTTTAAATTTCAACTAGAAGGGCATTACAATTCAATTTGGCTTTGGGTGGGGAATATATTTCTCAAGGATGTTCTACTGTCTTTATCTTTTAAGGTATTCTGGATACTTTTGTATCATGATAATATCATTACCATGCTCCTCTAGAAAGTTCAAAATCTCACTCCCATTTTTAAGACACTAGGTTTTGTGACTCAATAAAATGTTAATGAGAGTCACTCGTACAAAGTGGCAACGACATAATTTGATGTTTGTTGACCACAGCTATGAGAAACTGTATGGAACTAGAAGCATGGAACCTCATCCCTTCTATGACAATAACAACACCCAACTTGTTGTGATTGTTGTCAATTTCTTACAAAGGGGGTATTTTGTGGTGAATTTTTAGTGTAAAGAAAGTCCTAGGATTCTCTATGATATTCTTTGCACCTTGAAATATTAGCAGTAATAAGCATATGTCGATGACTTATTGCTTTATTTATTATTATCAATTTTAGTTTTAATTCTTGAAAATTCATTATGTGTTTCACATATTTTCGAATGCCTTTCAGGACTTGTAATATTGGTGTGGTAAAATTGATACTCATGTCAAGAACTATTGAAAGATGTGGAATAATAATTTTCTTTCAATTATTTACCTTCAGTTGTGGGGATTAAAGCATTATTATATGGATAGGGTTTAGGGTTCAAGTTCTTCCTAAAGATCCATTGGCTTGGCATCCATGGTTCTATACTCTTGCAATATTTTAAGAGATATTTATTTATGAATTTTGCATCAACATATGTCATTTAGTGTCAAAATATTGAGAGGGGTTTTATACATCACTTTTATGGAATTTAGGTTTTGAATCGTGCCTTTTTTAATGCTTTAAATGGGAGCTTGAAAAAGAATACATTTAACAATGAGGTATTCACTTTTTAAGTGCTATTTTGTGGCTTATTAAACATTTTAGTGTTTTTATTCCATTGTGATGTATAGAATTCATCCTCATCTATATGCTTTATATGTCCTCAATTCCACCTTTCCTCTACTCACCCCTCTATAATGAAATTTGACAAAAGAACACCACAAGGATTGTTTACCTTTCCACTGTCTAAGGATTCCTCATTTTTTCATCCTCTCACTTAATATCATTAGATTAAAATGACTCCATGCCCAATGGATCTTCCCTCTCCCCTGCCATCAAATTGTTAAATCATATTCATCTCCAATCTTAATACCTAGCCTAAAACCTAAGATAAACAATCATCTAAGCAACTGAAGATTCATTTAGAGAGAGCCCTCTCTGAAACTGGAAGGGCTAGATTCCAGTTTTAAAGTGGTTTGTAGTTTCCTTTTGGTTCCTCTCCTCATCCTGGAGGAATTACTAAGTGCTAAAATATGTAAAAACATATAAGAATACACCAAGGAACAATAAGACAATTAAGGGGTGAGCATCAGAATGGTGTAGTAAATCACCAATAGGTCCTAACATGGTCATGAGGAGGAGTCAGTTGGAAATATGAGAGAGGAAGGTTCCCTTAATAGGATGGTTACTCTAAAAAGTTCAAGTGTTGATTTAAGAAGGTAAAAGGATGGAAATGACAATATTTTCAGAGCTTAGGAGAAGCAAGTTTAATTAAATGCATTTATACTAAAAAATTTGTCATCCTTGCAAAGACAAAAGCAACATGAGCTAGGTGCTAGCCACCTAGGAAAGTATAAATATAGACAAATCTCATCAGGCCTATGGAAGCATGAATATTTATTGTGTAGAAGGAAACATATCCAAGAAAAGGCATAGGTAGGTGAGCAGGGATACAATGAGAAGTGAAAATCCACTAAGTACTTCGAAGAGAAGGATAGACAATTTTGAGCACTTTTCTAGTGTTGCAACTAAGCTACACTACCAATAGAAGAGGAAATATGTTGTGGATAATTACACAAAACCACTTGGATATATTGATCCATATTATTGTGGCCTTGACAAAATTACCAGACAGTAGGGGAGCGTATGGAAATAAGTGAACACATCAATGAATCCCCAAACCAATCAATCAAATCGATTGTTCATGCATAGATTTCTCTATTAATATTTTAAGTTAAGCACCTGAAATCCTCGCAAACTAGCGGCACCAAGTCACCACTTTGGAGGCATCTCCCCATTTAAGGTACAATTTAGTTTTGAAATTCCTTTTTTGAAGGCCAACTAGTTGTAGATGCTCTAAACAACTCGTTAAATCTGTTAGAAGGGTATTTTTCACTCCAAAAAAATTTTAATAGAGAAAATATTACCTTTTCACTCCTTAAGGTTTCCCCCATGTCAAGGATTGGTGGGAGACTTACTATGACATTTGGTGCTCAAGTACTGTGGTTGTCTACACATATAAATCTAGACAAAAATGGAGTTCCTAGACATCTCCTCACTTGGTGTAGCATACTGTTATGTTGTTAACATTGATCAAAAATATAAACAAAAGAAGAGATACACTGGATATGTGAATCCTTCATAGTAGAAGTAGGGAAAGGGAATCCCAAAATAGCAGGGAAAAAGGCAAATTTGGGGTGGAACACCTTAGGAAAATCAATCTAAACGGAAAACAAAGAAAGCTAAAGGGAGGACGGAGAAACACATTGGAAAATGGTGTGAGTTCCATAAGATCCCCTCTCATAACCCCTATGTGGCTAAGTTAAAAGCCTTATAGTGAGATGACGGTTCCGAATTTGAACCAAACCTAGACAAGGGGAAACAAATCATTGATTCCAAAACCAATGGCATTGTTTCCACTACCAACGTCTAGCAAAGTGAGCCCAAAGATTCGAAATAAGGTGAGCAATTAATATTTCACTGAAAAATGTGGGCAAAGATACAAAATAACTTCATCTCAAAGAGGTCGTTAAGTGGTTGGGCCTAACGAAAAAAAGACACCCACATCCATACACCATTGAGTGGCTCCACCAAGGGTGAGATCTTCGCATTAACAAACAATGTCGCATGTTATAAAACATCAATCCTTTCAAGGATGAGATAGTGTGTGTTATTTATTCCCTTCATGTTTTTGAGGTTTTGTTAGGCCAACCATACTTATGGAATCACCATGTTGTATATGATTCTATACCTCATACTTCTATTGTTACTTTGGGTAGAAAAATATACAAGATACCAGACATAACCATGCCTCATACCATTCCTTTGATTTCTGCTAAGTAATGTAGTAAGGTCATCTCCCAGACTAGGAAATTTTTCTTCTTCCTAATTTTCTCTCAAAGTAAGGAGAATATTGTGGCCACAACTACGACCTCTACACAGGGCTCCTCCATGCATCAGAGGAAAGTGAATAAGGTTGTGGAAGAATAAAAATACATATTCTCCTCACCCACTAGGTACCTCTACACTGTCAGGTCAAGCATTCAATCGATCTAACCCACCTCTACCCAATGGGAAAATATATTATGATTTTCTTCTATAAAATTAGGAAATCAAGTGATTGATCTAATATTTTTTCCACAAAGGGTACAGTTGGTTGAGTTCCTCACCATGTAGAATCCCAATTGTACTCATGTAGAATAAAAATGGAACGTGGCAACTCTACATTGAATATATATCCTTGAAAAAAATCATATTTAGGAACTAGTACTTGATTCCCCAAACTAACAACCTTTATGACCAGATCAAGGGGTCTAAGTACTTCAGTAATACTAATTTGAAGTCTGACTACACCAAGTTCCAATAGAACCAACTGATGCGCGGAAGATAGATTTCAAGTCCAAGGAGAGTCTTTTTGAATGGTTGTTCATGCCCTTTGGTTTGATGAATTCCCAAGCAAAATTCATGAGGATGATGGATGAACTATTTTAGCCTTTCACCAACTATTTCATGGTCTTATATATGGATGATATCTTATTATTCAGCAAAATTTAGAAGAACACTTGCAACATATTCAGTAGGTCCTTCACACTCTGTGGTAGCACAAGCTATGTGCTAACTTGGAAAAATGCTCCTTATACATGGAAAAGGTCTAATACCTAGGCTAAATTATTGATCAACAAGGTGTGCATGTGGATCCAACCAAGATCCAAGTCATTCAAGATTGGTTGGCCCCGATGACTCTAATAGACCTTTAGAGCTTCTTAGGCCTTGCTAACTTCTACCAAAAAATTGTTTTGGGGTTTTCTTATATCACTTGGCCCTTAAGTCAAGTGACCAAGGGTAAAGTAAAATATAAAAAAATCGGTTTGGTTCATAGCGGAAGGCATTCGATGAACTAAAACACTACATTTGGTCTACACTAGTCCTCACCCTACCAAACTTGTAACAACCATTTGAGATTAACGCAGATGCCTCAAACTATGTTATTCACATAATCCTCATTCAGAAAGGACATTTGGTGGCCTATCATAATCAAACACTCTATAATATTGTTTGGAAATTCCCCACATATGATAAGGAGACGTATTTCATCATGCATAATTGTCGACAATGGAAAAATTATATTTTGGGAAAGGAGAAGATCATCCACATGGATCATAAACCTATTCAATTTATTTATACATAAGGAGAGTTACATAATGACTACCATAAAAAATGGTCCACATACCTACAACAATTCCATTTGAACATCAAATACAATAAGATTAGTACCAATCATGTCGCAGACTACCTCAATTGGCCCTAGGTTGTGGAATTAACCATAGCTCTCAACTCTTGTGGGCATGAGACCTATATATGGCCATAACTATACAAACGTGACTCATAATTCAACGCCATATACCAAATTTTGATGGAAGGAAATCAAGTGCCAGACTTCCACCTCCATGATGCATTGTTGTGCTACTTGGGACACCTGTGTGTTCCATCAATTGAGTATTCCAAGTTGATCTAGGAGGCACATTATAGTTTGGTAGTAGGATACTTTCGAGTGGAGAAGATAGTGGCAGTATTGTAGAAGTTTTTTATTGGTCGAAACTTTGATATGATGTTAGTAAGTATATCAATTTTTGCATCACTTATGTCATTTCCAAACCAAACATTAAGAATAAAGGCCTATACACTACTCTGCCTACTCCTAATTAGGCTTGGGAATCCATTTCTATGGACTATATGTTTAGATTTCATTGTGCCTAGAATGGTAATCACTGTGTTTTTTTTGTCGTTAATAGATATTCAAAGATGGCCATTTTTATTTCCCGCAAGAAGAGTATCACAACAAAATACAATACCATGCTCTTCTTCAAATGGGTGTGGGTACATTTTTGGATCCCATAGAGCCTCATATCATATCAGTGTAGAAGGTTCCTAAGTGCATTTTGGTTGAACCTCTGGTCAGTGATCAGCACCAAGCTCACCAAATCAATAGCCTTCCACCCTCAGGTTGATGGTTAGTCATAGGTTGTCAACAGGATGATCATGCACATTTTGCACATGTACAATTTTGAGCATCCACAAACATGGGATAAGAGTATCCCCTATGTTTAGCACATCTACAACATAGCTCTCCATAGTTCAACTAGACATAGCTCCTTTCAAGTGGACCCGAGATTTTAACCATTGGTTCCCATTAATGTCGCACTACCCCTTGCAACTATATAGGAGAAATTTACACATTGAAGTTGACAAAGCTACCAATTATATTGAACTAATTCAGCACATCTGCCAATAGGTCCATGATATCTTGCAAACATCCATAATTACAAACAATGCTATGATCAACATTAGGTTCCACACACGTTTCAAGTGGGAGATAAGATTTGGTTGCATTTGCAGAAGGAACACCTCATAGGGTCCTATCAAAAGCTTTAGCCACTCTGTTCGGGACCTTACACCAACACCAAGGATGTGGTTGAAAATGATTTTGAGCTAAGTATGTCCCTATTCCTTGGCCCGCACCCAGTGTTTAATGTGGACTGCCTTCGACCATACTTTCCACCATTGATGGACACATTAGAAATCGCAAAGAAGTTGACATTGATAGAGCTCAACCAAAATTACATTGAACAAGCCATAATTGATAATATCGTGGACACACATATTAATAACAGTCCTTAATAGAGGATCCAAGTGTATCAAGTTGTCAAAGCGAGCTAGCTCTTACACCAAGGTAAGTGGCTCACTAGGGGCCAAGTTCAGCAGAATTTTCCCAATCTAATGGAGGAACTCAACTCAATGGGGACCATTCATAAAGGGGGAGGATACAGGTGGTTATCAGTGGCCACCCACCTACTCCACTATATCACAGTACAATTTTCTATTTTGGCAGTTTTTTCTATTGTTTTTAGGTCTTCAACTTCCGAAGTTGTTTTAAGGCCCTAAACTACATTTTTTGGGGAAAAAAGCACTCATAGTATTTCATTGTCGAGTGCAATAAAAAATTTTACCTCTCGGATAGAATTTTCCAATGGGTTATTATGCGTGAAAAATGGATATTGTATGCCTTAATTTATTTCCTCAAGAAGTTGACGTTCCAACTTACCCCATTGAGGCACATAAGCATTTAGTGCTTCATATCCTTGAGTTAGGTTTTTGGATATTTAGGGTTTCTCATTGCTTCTTTATGATAAAAATTCCTTTGAGCCTCATTGTAAGATAGTTTGGTGAAGGCATGTAGTTGTCACATCTCTTCTCAAAGATAAGCTACCACCGTTCGAGATAGTTTGTTTTCATCTTGCATTTATAGAGTCTCATCATTTTTCATTTATCAATAGAGGTCATGTTTCAATGTATCTCTATTTTTTTATTATAAATCTATATATCATTTCATTCCCTTCATAAATTCATATCATCGTTAGTGAAATACCAATAAATTTCACAAAAAAATAATTTTTTTGCTCTCATATTGGAGAATTTTGTCCAATTTGTGTCCCAAGGGAGTGTATATATTGAAACCCTCACAATTTTACAAGTATCGGCATACATTTACAAATACAAAGATTGAGGTTTGAATCTGTTGTGTAACCAGCTCCAAAAATAGAAGAAAAGAGATATCAACGCCTTAGAAATAAGCCACTTCGAGGGGGCAACCTCCAATACATTACATAAATGAACAAATCTTGGATGATCCAATTTACAAAACCTCCTTTCTATATATAGGAGTCCATGGGGCCATAATGTAATCCTAGTGGGCCACAATGTAATCCTAGCCGACCTAACAATAATAATTTAAGGGCACAATAATAATAAAATGGGGATTACAAGGGTACAATAATAACAATAAGGGGGTTACACTAACAACAATAAGGGACTATACTAGTAATATAGGGACCTAACATGCCCCTCTCCTTCAAAAAAGTGTTGTCCTCAACACTTGAGTAGCTCTGGGTGCTTCTGTATAAAATTCTCATCCTCCCATGTAGAATCTTCGGTGGGTAAGTTCTTCCACTTGATGAGATACTCTGAAATTGATCGATTCCGTAGTTGTCGAGTTCTTTTTTCCATGACTGCTTCAGGTTCCAATATGATTTTCCTTTCCCCATCAAGTTCTGGCAATACTGTTTGAACTGGAAGATTTTCACCTATAACCTTCTTTAAGCATGAAACATGGAAAATTGGATGTACTCGCGAAGAAGCAGGAAGCTCCAATTTGTATGCCATAGTACCAATATTTTGCAACACCTTGCAAGGACCATATTACTTTGGCGATAAGTTATTATCCTTCTTTGCTTGCTTGCGGGACATTTGTTTGTATGGTTGTAGCCATAAAAATACCCAATCTCCTACATCAAAACTTCTCTCACTACGATGTTGATATGCATGTTGTTTCATTCAATTTTGCGCCAAAGTCAGGTTATCCTTTAAGAGTTGGAGAACTTCTTGTTGATGCTCGATGTGATCTTCCACTGCTTGAACCTTCAAATTTTCCCTTAAAGATGATGTGATGGATGGTGGATGATATCCATAAAGTGCCATAAATGGGGTCATTTTTGCTGCAGTATGGAAGAAAGTGTTATACCACCATTCAGCAAGAGGTAACCACTTGACCCATTGTGTTTGTTTATCAGATACAAAACAACGAAGATATCCTTCCAAACATTTATTTACTATCGGAGTTTGACCATCAGATTGAGGATGATAAGATGAGCTATGAGCTAATTGAGTACCCAAACAAGAAAATAACTCCGTCCAAAAATTTCCAGTAAAAATGGGATCTCTGTCGCTCACAATAACCCTTGGGCTTCCATGTAGATTTTGAATTCTATCCATAAATGTAGTAGCAACTGTACTTTCTTTAAATGGATGAGATAATGCACAAAAGTGTGCATACTTGCTAAGTCTCTCAATTACCACCATGATGACACTCTTTCCTTCGGACTTAGGTAAACCTGTGATAAAATCCATTGAAATCTCCTCCCAACGTTGACTTGGAATGGATAAAGGTTGTAGAAGTCCCGGGGTCTTAATTGTTTCCACTTTATTCTGTTGGAAAACCAAACATTCCGTCACAAACTTTTGAATATCAGATTTAAGGCCATCCCAAAAAAATTCTTTCTTCACCCTGTGGTAAGTTTTTAAAAATCTTGAGTGCCCTCCTAAAGGAGAAGTGTGCAATTCCAGAAGAATAGTTTGTTTTAGTTGGGAATTCTTACAAAGATATAAGCGATCTTTGTACCATAAGGAATCATTTTTCCAACTAAATGTATCAGATGTACTAGGATCTTGCCGCAAATTTTGAATGAGTATCCATACATCTTTGTCCTTCTTCCATTCATCTCTTGCTTCAGTTATCCAATCTGGTTGGATAATAGAAATGGCACAAAGCAATGCTTCCACCTCTTCATTCTTTCTTGAGAGTGCATCTGCAACAACATTCAGCCTTCCTTTTTTGTAGATTATTTCAAAGTCATAACCCAACATCTTTGTGACCCATTTTTGTTGTTCTTCTGACGATAGTCTTTGTTCCAAAAAGTGTTTTAGACTATCATGATCAGTTTTTACCTTGAAGTGTCTTCCCATTAGGTAAGTTCGCCATTTCTTTAGTGCATGCAATATTGCTAACATTTCCTTCTCATAAATAGGTTTCTGTAAATACTTTCCTTTGATTGGACGACTTACAAAAGCAATGGGTCCTCCTTCCTGCATTAAAACCGCACCAATTCCATTTCCTGACGCATCACATTCCACAATAAAGGTTTTTGTGAAGTCTGGCATAGCTAAGACCGGTGCTAGGCACATTGCCTCTTTAAGACGTTCAAAGGCCTTAGTTGCTTCAGGAGTCCATGAAAATGCATCTTTCTTCAATAATGTTGTTAGAGGTGCTGCTATTCTCCCATAATTATTAACAAACTTGCGATAATACCCCGTTAACCCGAGAAATCCTCGCAACTGCTTTATGGTTGTGGGGACTTTCCATTCCTTAATGGCTTTAATTTTGTTAGGGTCTACTTTAACACCCTCGTGAGATACAATATGACCCAGATATTCCACCTCTTGTACTCCAAAGAAACATTTGGATTTTTTTGCATATAATTGTTTCTCCCGCAATAGTTTGAGCACCCTGTCAACATGTTCAACATGATCCTTCCAAGACCTGCTGTAGATTAGTATATCATCAAAAAATACTAGCACAAATTTTCTAAGGAAGGGTCTGAAAATGGAATTCATCAACCCTTGAAATGTAGAAGGTGCATTGGTAAGGCCAAATGGCATGACCAAAAATTCATAATGACCCTCATGAGTTCGAAATGTTGTTTTTGGAATATCTTCAGTCTTCATTCTAATTTGATGATATCCCGAACGAAGATCCAACTTGGTAAAATAAATTGCTCCATGTAATTCATCCAATAATTCATCAATCACAGGAATGGGAAATTTATCTTTAATGGTGAGCTTATTGAGCTCCCTATAATCCGGACACATTCGCCATGATCCATCCTTGTGTACCAATACTACAGGAGCAGAGAAAGAACTTTGACTAGGTTGAATTATACCCGCCTCTAACATTTCTGCAATCATACGTTCAATTTCGCTCTTTTGGAAGTAAGGATATCTATAAGGCCGGATGTTTGGAGGAACACTTCCCGGAATCAAATGAATAGCATGATCATGATCACGAATAGGTGGGAGTCCTTTGGGAGTTTCAAACACCTTGGAATGATTGTCCAAGACTTGTTGGAGATCTGCAGAAATAGATGATTTTGATGTTAGAACTTCTAGTGAGCATAATTGTGCAATTACGCCTCGTTGTTCTTTCTTTAGAAGCTTTGTCATGACATTAGAGCTTATTATCCTTCCTGGCTTCCCTTCAATACCCCGTAATTCGACTTCCTTTCCTTCTGAAAAAAATTTCAAGAAAGTTCTTGAAAATTAAAAGCTACCGTCCCCAAAGATTGTAACCATTGTACTCCTAGTACAACATCAGCACCTCCCATAGGAATGGAAAGCATTGGACTAGTCAATACATATTCCCCCATGGTTAGCTTGATATTATGGTATTTTCTAGAGCAATTTATAGTTCCTCCATTTGCAACCATCACTTGACATTCTGGTGCTGGGTATAGGAAACAATTTAATTCCTTGGCTACCTTACAATGAATAAAAATATGGGTGCTACCAGAATCAATCAACACTATTACATTTTTCTTCTTGATTTGTCCTTCTATCTTGAGAGTTTGAGGAGTGGTAATTCCTGCTAGTGCATTACATGATATGGTCGGATTCATTTCTTCCTCTTCTAGGGTTGGTTCATGGTGTATATCCTCTTCTTGTTCATTTTCTTCTTCCTCTTCACAATCTATGTAAAATAATTTCTTCTCAGCACACTTATGACCTTAGTGTATTTGCTATCACAACTGTAGCAAAGCCCTTTTGCTCTTTTTTCTTCCAATTGTTGTGGTGTCAACCTTGTAGGTTGTGGAAATCTACACGTAACAACACTTCCTTCTTTATAGAATTGAGTGGTAGGCTTCCTTGTCGCCATTATTTTACATTCAACTTTTATTGCCAACATGAATGCCTTCTCTAATGAATCCGGTTCCAAAACACGAACTTCATGTTAGATTTTATCCTTTAAAGTGATTATGAAGAGATCGATCCTGTGTTCCTCTGGAATATCAGTTACCCTTATATTCAATTTTTGGAAGTCCTCAATGTGCTGCCCCACTAAACCCTTTTGTTTGAGATTTATCAATTGGCTAAAGGAGGTGTTGCTCTTTGTATCCTCATAATGTGCTATCATTTCCTCTGTAAAAATTGACCAAGTGACAATTTTTTTACGGGAGCAAAGCCATCGATACCATACAAATGTATTTTGTTCTAAATGTAAAGTTGCAATGCGTACCTTTTGTGTGTTTTGCACATTATGGAGATCAAAATATTGCTCCATCCGTAGTATCCATGTTACAGGATCATTTCCATCAAACTTCCTCATATCCATTTTTGGAATATGGTGGTTCTTCCCGCCAACATTAGAGTTTATGAAATCACGATTAACATTTATTTTGTTCTCATCATGAGGTTCTTCTACTATCTTTTCACCATTAGGA
Source organism: Pinus albicaulis (assembly GCA_034641835.2). Lineage (NCBI taxonomy): Eukaryota > Viridiplantae > Streptophyta > Pinopsida > Pinales > Pinaceae > Pinus > Pinus albicaulis. The sequence continues at coordinate 908,823,492 of CM076570.1, forward strand.
AACATTTCTTGTATCAAATTTGTCAAACCTTCGATGTTTGTTTTTAGACCATTCTTCATGTTTTCCATCTTAGCTTCCATGCCATCCATCTTTGCTTCCACACCTTTCTTCAAAACTTCAATTTCATTTTTTGTTACTCTTTGCGAGAGTGAAATTTGTTGCACTTGCTCTTGTAATTTTGATAGATCATGTTGCAATTCTTCATCTTCATGAGTCATAGTAGAGCCTTATGAAGGCTTAATGGGTGTTGAATTATTTTTACGGGGCATATTTTAGAACTAAATACTGATATCTATTCTACAATATGCCCTTGGAATCAATTAAAATTGATTCTTCAAACAAGACTTATGCAATTCGGAAAAAAAATACACACCTTTTTCTTGCTTTTGAGGAGCTCGATATTGAAATTGGATTATCTCTGTGATTGTAGCACTTCAATATCTGAATCTCGGTACCAACATAGCCCTCTGAATTATCTTTCGAATGCCATAGGTCTGACCTGATTTGGATTCTCCAAGACAAAGTTGTGTCCAATCTCCCACAATGACCTAATTATGGATTGGTTCAGTATAGCGAACTTGTACGACTTGCCACGTATCATTGTTTCGTCCTTTGTCTCTGAAATTGATAGCGAAGAAACTACAGTCCGTTTACTTGCGACCAATTTTTACGACACTCCAATCCGATGCCCAGAGAGAGATTTATTGAACTTTTCCCACGATCACCTCTTTGAGATGCAATTCAGGAGCCTGAAAAAAGGACTACCTTCCACAGATCATATCTCCAAAAATATTGCGAACCAAGATCTGAAATTTTTTGACGAATTTCCTTAGGATTTCAGCTTCGTACCATACGAATTTCAGATTCTAAACCTTCGTAGAAAAAAAATTATAGCGCAAATGCCACAATGACCTGTTTAGGAGCCTGAAAAAAGACCTAACTTCCACAGATCATATCTCCGAAAATATTGCGAACCAAGTTCTGAAATTTTTAGAAAATCTTCCTCAGGATTTCGGCTTCGCACCCTAAAAATTTCAGCTTCTGAAACTTCGTAGAAAACAAGTTATAGCGAAAATTCCACAATGACCTGTTTGGAGCAGCGAAACCCTAGAATCCAAAGCTCTAATACCAAATGTTGTGTAACCAGCTCCAAAAATAGAAGAAAAGAGATATCAATGCCTTAGAAATAAGCCACTTCAAGGGGGAAACCTCCAATAGATTACATAAATGAACAAATCTTGGATGATCCAATTTACAAAACCTCCTTTCTATATATAGGAGTCCATGGGGCCATAATGTAATCCTAGTGGGCCACAATGTAATCCTGGCCGACCTAACAATAATAATTTAAGGGCACAATAATAATAAAATGGGGGTTACAAGGGGAAAATAATAACAATAAGGGGGTTACACTAACAACAATAAGGGACTATACTAGTAATATAGGGACCTAACAGAATCCTTTCAGATATCTTGCATTTTTATGCCTTGTAAGCTCTATTTCCTACTAAGAATGCACGCTTATTCAAAGGAACACTAATGTCTATAAAGAATCGATTAAGTTTCCTAGGTACATTTCATTTACAAATATAAAATTCAAGGTTTATATGTTGGAAATAGTTATTCTATTTTCATATTTATTTACAGGAGTATTCCTCAAGGATAATTTCCCTATGAGGATGCCCAATTCAAGGCATCTTTAATATGACTTGGCCCCGAGTTTTATTGACGAGTATGGCTCTGAATTTGAACTAGAAGGCCATTGAAATTAAATTTGATTTTGGGTGGGGAATATATTTGTCAATGGTGTTATACATATATATTTATCTCTTTAATGTGTTTTGGATATTTTTTAATCTCATAATTATAGTTGTGTTAATTGTGCTAGATATCGCCAACATACAAGGGGTCTCCCGATGTGAAGTCCCAATTAGATCTCACACCATGTGGAGTAGGAGCCCCATCCAAATTATCGGACCAACCACCATAACTTAAGGTTTTCCTTGGTTTCAATGAATAACATAAGATATTATACACATATCCTTTGAAATAAGCAAGTAAGTTGACATTGTGAAACACCAACTTCCATGTGTAAAAGGACGCCTTCACGAGAGGGGATATAAATGTAGAAATTATACAACAAGCATGTATATCTTAGATTCACCTGATCTAAAAATGCACTAAAGTTAAATACTGAATCACTTCTAAAGTCTTTTGCGGAATTAAAAACACAATCGCTAATTACATGAACATGAAGAAAGATCAATCACACACAACACAGATAATTTCCCAGGGAAAGCTTATAGCTAAAAACCCCATTATCTTCTATTGTATATTAAGCATGGATCATGAAACAATTACGTACAAAGATATTATACACATATCCTTTGAAATAAGCAAGTAAGTTGACATTGTGAAACACCAACTTCCATGTGTAAAAGGACGCCTTCACGAGAGGGGAGATAAGTGTAGAAATTATACAACAAGCATGTATATCTTAGATTCACCTGATCTAACAATGTACTAAAGTTAAATACTAAATCACTTCTAAAGTCTTTTGCGGAATTAAAAACACAATCACTAATTACATGAACATGAAGAAAGATCAATCACACACAACACAGATGCTTTCCCAGGGAAAGCTTATAGCTAAAAACCCCACTATCTTCTATTGTATATTAAGCATGGATCATGAAACAATTACGTACAAAAATATTATCACAAGAGCCCTCCAGTACTCAGCTAATTGTCTCACACTATCATATGCAAAACTGACCAACACATAGCCAATGCTCAGCCTCCAGATAGCCTTCCTTTCTTGCGCAATTCCTTATGGTAAATATCCCTAAAAGATAGGAATTATTGCCTGCCTTGACTATGCAAGTATCATGGGCACTCCCATGGGTGTTTGCCTGCATGTGTGCAAGCAGATAATCCTACAACTGATAGTCAATCTCCCTTTCACCTAGAACTCAACTGGGTCTCCACTGGATCTGACATGCATGCATTTAATAAAAGTAAATCCTCAGTTGCATGTGAGATCAATGATTGTGAATTAATTAATATTTAATTCGCTGAATCTCTCACTAGTGTATCTTCAGTTACAACTAGCACAACTAATTTTAACTCACTTAACTGAGTTAAACTATTCACAACATGCACCAACTAATGCACCACTACACTTGGAACTCTGTTACAACTAGAATTACTCTGCATTGTTCACCAACCAAACTCTAACTCAAAATCCACTAGCTAACTGAATTCATCACTTTCAGTTAACTCATTTAAGTCCACATTGAGAATATATTACAGTTTAATGTCCATATAAATTAAGGGATAATAAAAATAGACATGCACCCAAAAATAGCACTGTGGGCCCCACCCTAGTCTAGGTTCTTAATGCAACGAGGTGCTTAATGCACTTGGCATGGGTGTTGAATCTCAACACTCCCTCTCAACAAGAAAGGAATTATCCTTCACCCCGATCCTGTCTCTATGGTATTCGAATTTTATCCTCATGAGTGCCTTTATCAAAATATCTACATCCTGATATTTCGTGGGAATGTACTAAAGCAACATGATCCTTCTCTGCAGATAATATCTGAGATGATGGTATTGGATATCTATAAGCTTGGAACTATCATGAAACACAGGATTAATCGAGATTTTAATGCAACTCTGATTATCACAATGAATCATTGTCGGATCCATCTGAGAACCAAACAAACCAACCAAGATATTTCTCATCTAGATAGCCTCACATGTAGCTTCACTTGCTGCCATGTATTCTGATTCCGCTGAACTGAGTGCCACGGATTGTTGTTTCATGTTGTACTAAGAAACTGTTGTTGATCCAATGCTAAGGATCCCCCCTGAAGTGCTCTTTCTATCTGATGGAATTCCAACCCAATCTGCATCCGTGAAGCCATGCAACTTCACTCCATCCGTCTATCTGTACCATAGACCATACAATGATGTGCCCCTCAGGTATCTCAGGACATGCTTCCACGCCTTCCAAAATATCTTGGTAGGCTTAACCATAGCTTGACTCAGTTGGTTAACTGCGTAGCAAATGTCCATCCTCGTGTTCACTAAATACATTATAAAACCCACCAATTGTCAATAGATAGTAACATCCTCTTTCCTCCAATTTCCTAGAAGAGGAGTATCCATGGGTTTGGAGCTCTCCATGTTAAACTTACCCAGTATCTCCTTTGCATACTTGCCTTGAGACACAAAAATTTCACCATCCAACTGCCATATTTCCAATCTAAGGAAATAATGAAGGAGGCCCGTGTCCTTCATTTAGAACTCCCTTGCAAGATCATCCTTGCATGAGTGTATCAGTTGCTAATCAATAGTCAAAATTAGATCATCAACATAGAGAACAATGATCAATAGCTTACCCTCAACCATAATCTGGTACAGGTTTTCATCTTCTTCACTTTTGGTGAAGCCCTGTCCGGTGAAATAGTTGTCTATCCGAGTGTACCAAGCACGGGGTGCTTGCTTCAGCCCATACAACACTCTATTGAGCCTGCACGCATGCGACTCACTGTTGAAGATTTCAAAACCTTCATACTGATCTATGTACACCTCTTCCTCAATGATCCCAATGAGAAACACAGTTTTCACATCCATCTGATGAATGTGTCGGCCCATCTGCTTTGAGAGTGAAAGGATGGATCTTATGGAAGAGTACCTTGCAACAGGCCCAAAATTCTTATCATAATCTATCCCCTTGATCTGTGAGAAACCCCAGGCCACAAATATTCCCTTTTATTTCTCCAAAATCCCATCAGTAGCTTGCTTTACCTTGTAGATACATCTCGATCCAGCCACTGCTTTATCGACCGGTCTTAGGACTATCTCCCATGCACTATTCTTGACAGTGGAGTCATACTCCTCTACCATTGCATCAACCCAACTAGATTGTTGCACTACTTCCTAAAAGGAAGATGGTTCAGTCACAATACATTTTCTCATAAGAGCCATGTATCTAGTAAATCAATCAGGAGATTGCCTCTGTCTGCGTTGTGAAGTAGGGGCTCGTACATTCTATGCAGCATCAAGTCTCAGCCTATCAGCTTCCGTGGCACACTTTCTGCCATTTCTGATGGATGGCTCCGCATGATTTTTTTCATCCACTCCATGAACCTCCTCATGTGGTTGATCCACATCTTGAGACTCATCCTTGGGAACCAACAATTCCTCCTCTGCATGCAGGTCCAGCTTCCTCTCAAGGGACAACCACATGGCTTTCTCCTCATCAAATTTTATATCCTGTCGCACAACAGTCATTCTGTTGTTCGAAAAATACACAGATAATTTGGGGTGTTTCAGTGTACCCCCCAAAAATCCCAACCTCAGCAGCCAATTCCAGCTTCTTCCTGACACCTTTGGTCACATGCACATAAATAGATGATCCAAAAATCTTAAAGTGTGAAACATCAGGTTTCTTACCAGTGAAAGCCTCTTCATGTGTACTCATGCCAAGTACTCTATGAGGACAACGGTTTTGTACATGTACTATTTATTGCATGCTTTCGCCCACAGATGCATTGGTAGGCCTTGATCATGCAACATCGCTCGTGTTGCACCAACAATAATTATTTTCTTCCTCTCCATGACCCCATTCTGTTGTGGGTTATGAGGCACTATGAATTCTCTTTGAATTCCTTCTTTGCTACAGAAGTTCTTGAATTCGTTAGAGATGTATTCTCCACCATTATCGCTCCTAAGAGCCCTCACTTGCTTCCACGACTCTTTCTCTTCTAGCGCCTTAAAATCACAGAACTTAGAGAGTGTTTGATCTTTCTTCTGCATGAAGAAGATCCAGCACTTATGATAAAATTCATCAACAAAGATTACATAGTACTTATGTTTTGTTGTTGACGCAACCGAGAAAGGGCCACACACGTCTGTGTGAACTCTCTCAAGGATCCCCGAAGCTCGATTTTCCTTCTCATGAAAGGTGGCCTTTATGTATTTTCCCATAATACATCCCTTGCATGTATCTAACTGTGCAAGTGTACCCCTGGGAAGACCAGTAGAAATCTGTTGCATGACTTTCAAGGCTCCATGGTGAAGATGGCCCAATCGCCCATGCCATAATTCGCCCTCATCCCAGCTCACAACTTTATCTGCCTTGCCCATCATTGTTGTGCGAAATCTACCTCTATATTTTAGAGATTCTTAACTCGAATCCCTATCCTCTTGGCTTGACCCGTTGTTTTATGTCACAAGAAAGCTTTTCCATCACTAAAAACAACATCATAGCCTCTATCCTCCAACATTGCAACTGAGACCAATTTTTTCTTCAAACCTGGTACATGCATCACATCTTTTAATTGAAATGGTTTACCTGAATCACTCTGAAAGGTAATGGTACCAATCCCGATAGCACTTTACCGTCTGTCATCGCCCATTTCAATATGCATCTGGAGATTTTTCTCCTCCAAGTCACTGAAAATTTCCTTATCTCCTGTCATGTGAAAGGAAGCACCACTATCCAAATACCACACAGATCCAAATGCATTAGGCACCTGATCCAGGTGGATATCGTTGGCCGCCCACCTATTCAATTTGGACCCGCACCATCAATTCTTGCAATTTTTCACTTTCATCACAACTTACTATTTTTAACAGGTTTTCGGGTCCTGCACTCCCAGAGCCATTTTGGGACCCTAATGATCCAGGTGGATATTGGTGGCTGCCCCCTATTCAATTTGAAACACCACCATCAGTTCTTTTAGTTTTTCATTTTCAGCACAACTTACTATTTTTAAAAAAATTTAGGGTCCTGAACTTTCGGAGTCGTTTTGAGGCCCTAAACGACGTTTTTTGGGCATCGTTTTTCCGACGAATATGATTTTGGTCTAGAATTTGTATTCACGATCAGCAGTTGTATTCCTTGGATAGATATTTTTAATGAGGTATCATGTGTGTCAAACGGAGATAGTATGCCAAAGTTACGTCCCCGGGAAGTTGAAACACCAATTTACCCAAATGGGGCCCGTAATTTTGGTGCTTCATCTCCTATGGTTAGGTTTTTAGATGTTTAGGGTTTTACATTATTTATCAACAATAAATAGGCCTTACAGCCTCATTATAACAAAATTCAGAGGCATGTAGCCACCACATCTCTTCTCAAAGATAAGCTACCAACGCCCTAGCTAGTTTATTTCCATTCTGTTTGTAAGCAAATTTCAGTTCTTTGATATTAATGAAATAAAGCATTATTTCTGTTGTATCTATGTGTTTATGTCTATTTCTATATTTTATTGCGTTCCTGCATAAATCCGGATCAACACCATGCATGCTATCAATGAGAAGTCAAGCTCAAATTGCGAGGCAAGAACCTCACCAGCTGCAGATCCAACAGCCTTCTTATTCTTCTTCTTTTGTGGATAGTTAGTAGCAAAATTCCCATGCTTGTGATAGTGAAAACACTTCACCTTGGACATTTCCTGCTTCTTACCATTCTTGAACTCGGATTTTGAATGGAATTTCTTCCCCTTCCCTTTCCTCGCCTTGGCAGCCAAAGCACAGTCCTCTTCATCCTCATTCTTAGATGAAGATCCATCTCTAGTGTACCATCTGAACTTCTCCTGCACCAAATCCGACCACGGTCGTTCCCAATCTGGCAATTTTTCCCTTCAATTGACAGAGTCTTGATAACTGTGCCAACTCTTAGGAAGTATTAGGAGAGAAAAGCTCACCAAATCATCATCAGCAATTATTATTCCAATGCTCCCCAATTCATCCCGACATTGGACAAACTTTGTTAGATATTTTGGAATGGTGTCACCCTTTTCCATCTTAATCTTCCTGAGTTTATCTTTGAGCGCCAATTTCCTATGGTCACTACTACTTTGGAATAGATCCATCAAAGCCTTCAACATTGTATATGGTGTGGATTTCCCATGGAGGCTTGAGACAATGTGGTCTCGTACTCCCTCCAACAGGATCATCCTCTGTTACAACTAGAATTACTCTACATGTTTCACCAACCAACCTATAACTCGAAATCCACTAGCTAACTGAATTTATCACTTTCAGTTAACTCATTCAAGTCCACATTGAGAATAGATTACAATTTAATATCCATATAAATTAACGGATAATAAAAATAGACATGCACCCAAAAATAACACTATGGGCCCCACCCTAGTCTGGGTGCTTAATGCACTAGGCATGGGTGTTGAATCTTCTTGTTGAACCTTAACAATAAGAGTGAGTGTCTAGAAGTAAAGTAATAGTACTATCCTAAGAGAGGAACACGAGAGAAAGGAAAGGTGCATTAGTTATGTAGCTAAATAGTTCACATAGACACAATGATCATTAAAGAAAATACAACACACGTTCAACAAGATGAGCACCAAAGCCACAAAAGTATTTCAATTTCCTCAGTACATATGAACATAACATATTCCATGAACATCTAAAGAATAGTCTTATAAAATTTAGAATACATTCATGAAAGTGTGTTGGCTCAATGAGATTTTGATTATTAAGTGAAAGATCCCAGTGCATAGTTACAATGGTGAGCCACTAGCTCCAGTAGTGGAACATTAAGTCACTTCTAACTTCTCCAAGGAATGATGTTCTCTCCTATGCCAAGCTAGAGAAGCCAAAGTTAGCTGTCCAAAGTCTAAGCCTCCAAAAGGATTTTGTCTGAGTTATTAGGTTTTTTTTATAACAATATGAATGACCTTTCATCTCCCCTTATGACTCTTGAGTTACCCTCATGACCCTTGGACTTCTACATGACCTTTGAATTTATATATGGCTCTTTGGCCTACATGTGACTTTTCATATTCCAAATGTGACTTTTGGGCTTCCTCACATTTAAATTTTTCATTTTCCTTTTGATAATACATCATTACATTCCACATCATGTGGAAAGTCACATTAACAAATATGCCATTGTGATGACACTTTTACAAGCCATAACTTGACAATAATGACATGGAGCTTCATGATGATGTGTCAATGCCAAGTTGCTCTTCCTGCTGCTTTTTATTCAATATTCATGAAAGAATTACTTTATTCTTCACCTTCATCCTCCAAAGTTTCTTGTATTAGTATCGGGACCTTCAGATTTATCATCAAATGTCTTCATTCTTCCACGGTCCAGGATCTCTTCATGTCCTCATGATGGTTCTTCTTTATGCTTCTTCTCTGCAAGTGCTTATTTCTTTCTTCTCATTGACATATTCCTTGAGCATATCACATTTCCATGATAAATTGGTACACCTCCCAATGAAGATCACTCATGACAATGAAAAATCAGTCCTGAAATCATCTATTCTATACCTACCATGCTCATGGAATAAGTTGCTTGTGATGAGCCTTTGTGAGGATTGAAAGAGGAAGGATTTTTTATGATGGCACAGTGAGCTCAGTAGTGGCCAAGGAAGGAACCACTACTCACTAGAACTGTGTCGCACACTATGAGGAGGGGCTCTTCAAGGTATAGCATTGTGGGGAAGTGAAAGAGACAATGTACTGAGCTTGTTGACTGAAATTGCATAATGTGTAAGGCTCAAGGAAGGAGGAGACAGTGATAGCGCATTTGTGCTTCACAGTGACTAAGGGAGGTCCTAATTGTGGACTAGAACTACGATATGTGCTTAGGAGGCAGGGTAGGACTCAGTGATGGTGCAGTGAGGGAGTCTATTGGACAAGATTTTATGGCTTGCTGACTAAAACTATGGCATGGGGCATAACTGAGATGCAGAATTAAGGGAGCACAAAGTTTTCTTCAGCAGTGATATAGGAAAGGCTCCATTGTCCACCAAAAATGAGACATGTGACAAGAATGAAAGCATAACAAGGCATGCCATACTGAGGGGTTGTAGTCAACAGTGGGAGTAGAAATAGGCACTTTAACTGTGACATGCACAATACTTGAGAGGGAGGCTTCCATTCTAGCACAGATTGCTTCTAAAATGGTTGAATATTCACTAGAAATGCAATCTCCACACAGGAAGACCCACTAGAAGGCGAGAATGCACAGTTCACTGAGGGAGGTAGCAGAAGGTAAGTCACTTTTCCTAGGATATGCTCATTGCACTATGAGAGAGGAAGGAAATTTGTATGGTGCAATTTTATTTTTCAACAACCACTATAAATGCTCCATGCTCTACAAAAGGAAGAATTGTTCAAATCTCACAGTAGTGAGTTAGTGCATGCAAAAAAGGTTAGCGACTATGCTTTGAAGGATCTTAATCTGAAATAATAGGGGTTGACCTTGAGAAATAATCAATGCACAAGTTTGGAAGGGAAGTAATCCATAAGTAAGGCTCATGAATAAGCAGTTCTCATCACCTGGAAAGAAGTATCATGCATTTACAACTTGCACTGGGCAGGAGCACCAAGAAGAGCTCCAAAATGGATAAGTGTAGGAAACATTAGAGTGATAAAGGGAAAATCATTAGAACAAGACTCAAACATGGATCAAGCACATGAATTCCATCAATACAAGCTAGGAAAATTCAAAAGACTCGTGATGGCACAACCCCACCTTGAAACGACAGCAAAGCAACACTTATTTCTAAGTGAAACAAATGAAACTCCACGTGTGACACTTAGAACACAATTGTCGAATGTGACCAAAAAGTGTGCTAAGCCATAGGAATGTTTCTAACACATATTCTTATGATATATAAAACCATCTAATGCAGGAAAGTGTGCTAGAGATTCCTCTATTAATGTGCAAAGGTGTGACACATATAAGAGTGAAAATAGGTAGAAGTGACACTTGTGATAGTAAGAAAACATGAAAACAACACTTGAAAATCCAAAAGAAATTGAAACTGAAACATGCCAGAGAAAAGATAGCATAAAAATGCCACTTGTTAAAGTGAAAGAAAGCAAAAACGATATCCACAGATGTGAAAGCCACACTTATGAAAGCAAAGGTGTACAAAAGCGACAGTTAAGGAAACTCATTGGAATGATGAGACAAATGCAACCAAAAGAGAGAGGAATACTATCGATGAAGAGTGTGCACTAACTCTTGACACAAGTTGTGTATTGCATTGTACTTAATCCTTTCTTTCAAGAAATGTGTAATACCTAGATACGCTCGCATAGAGAGAAGTGTGTTTATGAATTCTTCAAGGATTGAGCATGTGTGAGAAAGTGACTTTGACACTTAGAATCTGAGAAGAAGGCTTGAACACCTAGCAAAGCATCAGTAGACCAAAAAGTGACTATAGAACGACAGATTATAAGATCCTCAGTTGACTCCAAAATTCAAGTGTAGGAAAAATTTTGGAGTGTGTTGATCACAACGTCAACAAATTGTTACCATACTTCTCTAAAAAGTTCAAAATCTCAATCACATTTTAGGAAATTGTGTGACTCATGAGTATAACTTTTAACAGAAACATTAATTAGAATTTTTTTATAATTGTTTTCTTAATTGTTTACAAATTAGTTTAGGTTTATTTTAATCATTATGTTTAAGCATTTAGATTAGATTTGTATTCAGAAAAATATTTTTTAAAGATGCAAAATTTTATTAAGATATAAAAATCTGTAAACGATTACACATAAATAAAACTGATTATTTATTCATTTATAAATGCATTTTAATTTACTCTAAATTTTATGATTTTTGTTCAATAATAAAATATAAGAAATTATTAAAATTATAAATTTAAAAAATAAATAATAATAATAATAATAATAATAATAAATTATAATTTTTATTTGGTTAATTAAAGTTTCTATTGCCTAAAAATAGCATCCATACAAAACAACATATCATTATTTAAACTTAGCACTGTCATGGTCTACCACAAGTGAAACCACATTTTCCTTCTGCTATCACCAAATTGAGTTGTGTTGGGCTGCTGCAATGGTCAACTTGGAGTAACTATTTCAAATCAGCTTTTGACTGAAGATTAGCCTCTTCAACCTGAGAGGGCTCTCTCAAATTATCAAAGGATTTACAATGAAAACTCTATGATAATTACTTGATTGTATATGATTGCAGGTGGAAAATGTAGAAGATTTGCTACCATTGGGCTTGTGGAGACAGTGTTAGGGAACTCAATGACAATGGATCTCTTTGTGGAAGCTGAGGCATGTAGATATTTAAATGAAAGGACAACACACACAAAATTTACTCAATAGATAAATGTTCAAATGGAATCAGAGCATGAGAAACATGAATTTTGAGTAATGAACATTAAGATATTGAAAGCAGGATATTGAGAAATATATACAATAGTTTAATGCTTGAAGGATGTCAGAGCATGAGAAGCATGAATTCTGAGTAATCAAACATTAATATTTTGAAAGAAATTAGCAATATACATAGGAAAGGGTTCATGAAAACATCAAGTGAATCTCAAGTGAAGGAGAAAGCCCGTAGCGACTGTCTATTACTGATCAGAACAATTTACAATAGTAGTAGTCACAAGTGACATATTCCAACCTTTCTAAATCTAAAACTCCATAATTTATAGAGTGAGGACTCATACAAATGATTTTCCACCTTGCTAGCTTCGAATTCCCGCCTCAGATACCTATTTCAAACACAATTCCATCACTTGGAGACTTCCTAGGGATATTTTTGTTTTACAGAGTTTGAATACAAAAAGGACTCTTCTTTCATTAATAGTTCAAAAAATCCATTTAATAACCCTTATAAAATTCAACCAACTAATTTTATTAGGCCACTGGATTTCTAATGTGTCATATGCCACGTGGAAGTTGAGTTGGACCTCCTCGAAGTCGAATTTTTGCAAGTTTTTCACAAATCTCGTTAGTGAAAATTCTAAAAAATAGGCTTCAAGGATGAGAGTATAATTTCCAAACCCTGCTAGATTTAAAGAAACTAAGAGAGGTTTTTGTAGATAGACCTGTTCTGAAGAAATACCTCTTTCATATTTCCAAAATCCTTTGTCATTTGGTCAAAAATCAAACTTGAAGTTGACTGCTAAAATAGTCATGTTTAAAAATTTCGTAGCACTCATTTCATGGCAAACACCAAAATCCACCTTTTGCATAACCTTTGACCTTTCTGACTGTTGGAGGATCTTCCTTTGGGCTAATGAGCTAAACAAAAAAAATTTCCCTCCTTATTTCTCCATAAAACTGAATTTAAAGGCAAAAGAGCATCTTCATAAATTTCGTAGTGTTTTTCGGCCTTCAAGCCTAAAGCATGCTACGAAACTGCTTGATTATGGAGGAAATTCCAAATTCTCCCTTTTTCTTCCAAATTCACCTGTAGGTATGAAAATTGATATGATGAAGTATGATCATGCAAACTTGTCTCTTACCCTCTTCAAAAAACATCATTTTCACCTTTAGCAAGTTTATTTATCAATAAAATGACTCCGTTTTTTCTATAAAAAAAAATAGGGTTCAGACATGAGCTCTTATCTATCTATCCTTGATATATGTTGCAAAAATGAAAGAGGTTTTTGTATTTCAGTATGTTCTGAAGAAAAAACTCTTTTGGTTTTTTGAAAACCATCTCCAACTTTCCAGAGTCTGCATTCTAAAAACATGTATAAAATAGGAAAATTTTGCATTATGAAAATAGAGCCGAAAGACATCTTTGAATCTCCCAATTTGTAGCACCTTTGAGAAAATTGAAAGAGGTTAATGTTATTTGATATGTGCTTGAAAATAGTATCTCTCAGTTTCTTAAAATTCTTCTCTGTTTTCCCAAAAACTTCCAATGAAGTTGACTGCTCAAAATTCAAAAAACGAAGAAATCCTCTTATTCCCTACGAAATTATCAAGTAGTTTCGTAGCAAAATCTGCCTATTTTGCACTGAATTCGCTACGAAATTTTGTTTAACTAAAAAGTGGAAGATTTTTCTGATTTAAAAGCATGTGAATGGAAACTAAAGGACATGAGGTAGACTTGAATGATATGACAAGGCTCTAGGTGGTTTTAGACTTATGCTAGACACCACCATATGCAATGTTTTCAAGAATTTCATAAAAATTACTATGAGACAACATGAACCTAGGTGAATGACCCTATCCATCAAAAATTAAAAATTTATGTGTGATAACAGTGGCTCCACTTGGGATGGTGTGCCCCTGTGGTACAACAAAGAACTAGTAGTTCCAGTGCCACCTCCATTGGGCTGCTCCCATCTTCAAAATGAAAACTTGCAACATGTTCTAACTTGTAACTTTGGCACTGAAAAAAACCAGTAGCTGCTAAAGAACTCAAAGTACACATGCTGATTTTAAAACTTAAACTGACAAAATGCTTGATCTTCAAGCTTATTTATATACAAATGATCCTACTCTACTTGCTCAGCATAAAACTGAATTAAGTGATCTCACTCTTCCAATGAAGCCAATCAAGAAGTTGAGTATTGGATTAGAACGGACATTCCACTTCTCTGACCATAAAGCCATTCTTGAGAGATGACAAGTTGTTCCAACATCTGAATTTATATACATAACTAAAAATCATATTGAAATTCATTCCTATAGAAGATACCAGCAAAGCTGCGAAAGGATCTTTGAGAGTATGCACGAATAATTCTTGTTGACCAACAAGAAAGTGTGAGTAAATATGACCCTTTGATGGTGTTCCTTGTTCAAATTATTCAATATAAACCTTGTGAAGTTTCTCAAATAAAAAAGGAAAAATATGTTGATCATTATTTTCATTTGAGAGGAAGAAATACTTGGAGTATTCCTGGACACTTTCAAAATGAACTGCCTCAGCATGTACCACAAAAATTTCTAAAGGTAACTCTTCATATGATTCAACAAGCATACCCATCTGATTGTCTAAAATTTGCTTTTCAAAATTTTCTTCATTTGATGTAGGAGGATGCAAGGAATGAGATGAAGAATAAAATTCTTCCTTTACCTGAAGATTATAGCAATTATCTTCCAGTATTTCCTCTTGTTGTTTGAAATGATTCTCATATTATTCATGATCAAAAGACTGACAAGTCTGTTGCAACTTTTCATCAAACTCAAAGGATGTAACATGATTTTCATAAATAAACTCTTGTTTGGTTTCATTTTCATCCAAGGCAGAGGCTATCCTTTCTTCTTGGTGATGAAAGGGATTGTCATGAAGGGCCTCTAAAATTTCCTCATCCATGAACTCATCATATTCATAACAATTCTCCAAATATTCAATAAAACTCACACAATGTTTACAGCAGTCTTTAACCAACAATAAGGAAGAAATATATTCTTTATATGTCTCATAAAATGCAACATGGAAATCAGCAAGAGAATATAATGAACCATTTGGCAGGCTTTCGTACCAAGACCATGATTTTTCCTCTAAAGTGACCATAAAAAACTTCATGAGACAATCCTCAAGGAATTGAACCTTAAGTCTGTGTACATGCATATGGAATCTAACCAAACGAAGAGCAACATTGTCTTTCTTTTCATTTTTAAATATGGGAAGATCAGTTAACCAATCAACCTTTGGCATAGGATTTGGAAAATTAGGGATGTGAGACCGATTCGTAGGGGAGTACCTGGCATTTATTCTTGCAATGGAACTCATCTTGGAACTTCATCAAGCTACTGATCCTCAAGCAGTTGAGTCATCTTCCAATTGATTATTTGATGTGTGGATTCGCCAGAGCAGAAATACAGCCAATATGTGCATAAGTGTTTGTTGCTCTCAGATCTTAGAATTGAAACTTTGTCGTTCTTCCCAGGGAAAATTTACACCTTCATTCCCCGGCAACGACGCCAAAATGTTATCACCAAATTGAGTCCTGTTGGGCTGCTGCAATGGTCAACTTGGAGTAAATATTTCAAACCATCTTTTGACTGAAGATTAGCCTCTTCAGCCTGAGAGGGCTCTCTCAACTTATCAAAGGATGGCTTGATTGTATATGATTGCAGATGGAAAATGTAGAAGATTTGCTACCATTGGGCTTATGGAGTCAGTGTTAGTGAACTCAATGACAATGGCTCTCCTTGTGGAAGCTGAGGCATATAGATATTTAAATGAAAGGACAACACACATATAATTTACTCAATAGATAAATGTTCAAAGGAAATCAGAGCATGAGAAACATGAATTCTGAGTAATGAACA
Organism: Pinus albicaulis; assembly: GCA_034641835.2. Lineage (NCBI taxonomy): Eukaryota > Viridiplantae > Streptophyta > Pinopsida > Pinales > Pinaceae > Pinus > Pinus albicaulis. Next base: position 908,839,557 of record CM076570.1, read on the forward strand.
TTAAGATATTGAAAGTAGGATATTGAGAAAGATATACAATAGTTTAATGCTTGAAGGAAGTCAGAGCATGAGAAACATGAATTTTGAGTAATCAAACATTAATATATTGAAATAAAGTAGCAATATACATAGGACAAGCTTCATGAAAACATGAATCTCAGGTGAAGGAGAAAGCCCACAGCCACTATCTATTACTGATTAGAACAATTTACAATAGTAGTAGTCACAAGTAACATCTTCCAACCTTTCTAACTCTAAAATTCCCTCATTTATTGAGTGAGGACTCATACAAATGATTTTAAACCTTTCTAGCTTCGAATTACCACCTTAGAGACCTATTTCAAACATGATTCCATCACTTGGAGATTTCCTAAGGATATTTTTGTTTTACAGAGTTTGAATACAAAAAGGAATCTTCTTTCATTAATAGTTCAACAAATCCATTTAATAACCCTTTTCAAATTCAAACAACTAATTTTATTAGTGTACTGGAGTGTTGATGTGTCATTATGCCACGTGGATGATGAGATGGACCTCCTCCAAGTCGAATTTTTGCAATTTTTTCACAAATCTGGTTAGTGAAAATTCTGAAAAATAGGCTTCAAAGATGAGTATACAATTTCCAAACCCTAGTGGCTTTCCAGAAACTGAGAGAGGTTTTTGTAGATGGACCTGTACTGAAGAAAAACCTCTTTCATATTTCCAAAATCCTTTTTCATTTGGTCAGAAATAAAACTTGAAGTTGACTGCTAAAATAGTCATGTTCAAAAATTTCTTAGCACTCATTCTGTAGCAAACTCCAAAATCCACCTTTTGCAAAACCTTTGACCTCTCTAACTGTTGGAGGATCTTCCTTGGGGCTAAGAATCTAAATACAAATTTTTTCCCTCCTTAGTTCTCCATAAAACTGAATTTAAAAGCAAAAGAGCATCTTCAGAAATTTCGTAGCGTTTTTCAGCCTTCAAGCCTGGAGCACGCTACGAAACTACCTAATTATGGAGAAAATTCCAAATTCTCCCTTTTTCTTCCAAATTTCACCTGTAGTTCTGAAAATTGATATGATGAAGTATGATCATGCAAACTTGCCTCTTACCCTCTTCAAAAAACATCATTTTCACCTTTAGCAAGTTTATTTATCAATAAAATGACTATGTTTTTTTCTGGAAAAAAAAAAGAAAAAAAAAAAAGAAAAAGGCTTTAGATAATGAGCTCTTATCTACTTATCCTTGATAGATGTTGCAAAATTGAAAGAGGTTTTAAAAAAAAAAAGGGTTTAGATAATGAGCTCTTATCTACCTATCCTTGATAGATATTGAAAGAGGTTTTTGTAGGTCAATATTTCTGAAGAAAAACCTCTCTTTGTTTTAAAAAACCATCTCCAGCTATCCAGAATCTGCATTCTAAAAACATGTATAAAACATGAAAATTCTGCATTCTGAAAATAGAGCCGAAATACATCTCTGAATCTCCTAATTTGTAGCACCTTTGAGAAAAGTGAAAGACATTATTGTTATTTGATATGTGCTTGACAATAACCTCTCTTAGTTTCTTAAAACACTTCTCTGTTTGCCCAGAAACTACCCTTGAAGTTAATTACTCAAAAGTCAAAAAACAGAGAAATCCTCATATTCGCTACGAAATTATCAGGTAGTTTTGTAGCGAAATCTGCCTATTTTGCATTGAATTCGCTATGAAACTGTGTCTAACTGGAAAGTGGAAGTTTTTTCTAATTTAAAAGCGTGGGAATGAAAACTAAAGGACATGAGGTAGACTTGACTAATATGACAAGGCTCTAGGTGGTTTTAGACTTATGGTAGACATCACCATATGCAATGTTTTCAAGAATTTCATGAAAATGACTATGAGACAACATGAACCTAGGTGAATGACCTTATCCATCAAAAATTAAAAATTTATGTGTGATAACACCTTCAATGGTCTACTCCTTTATCAGCCAAAAGCATCTTAAAATAAATTGGCTTACAGTTCAAGTTTCTAGGTACACATCTGCGTAAAGAAACTACTTATTGAAAGGAAAAAAATATTATCCAAGAGGCTGGAAGAAACATCAAATATTATCTAAGTAAGTGATTGGGGCCAAATCCTAGGAACTTGCATTTGCTGGATTAGAAGGCTTAAGGTTGCATTATAGATGACTCTCTATGTGGACCAAGTGAGCATCCAGGCTGACTAGACAATAGTCTTGGTGGTGTTGGACTCGTTGAATTTCATTAACACAAGATATAATGTCATCCTGTTCCTTATGCTTTTCTTTAATGGCCCTACCTAGGAGTGTGTTCATTTTCCAATGGAGAGTGATGGAATTGAGATATTGGTTCCATTGTCCATTGGTATGGGCAGGGTCGAGAACCCAACTAGCTACTTCGGTTTGGATTTCAAAATTAGAGTATGCTTGGTGATCATTTTTAGTAAAGGCTTCAAATTGATGAACTCTTGGATTGCTAGAAGGTAGAGGAGTGGAATATAGCCCTAGCAGTCTGTGCTTGGGTTTAAGCCTGAGATCAGCCTCAAGGTCCTCGATAGCTTGCAATTATGTCGAGATTTCTATCTTTGAAGGCATGGTAATCGAGAAACCGAACCGAGGCACCCCGAATAGAAGGAAAACGGGCGGCCCCCGACGGTCGGGCGGGGACCGAAAATATATATATATATATATATATATATATATATATATATATATATATATATATATATATATATATATATATATATATATATATATATATATATATATATATATATATATATATATATATATATATATATATATATATATATATATATATATATATATATATATATGTAAAATATAAAATATAAATAAATAATAATAATAATAATAATAATTCATATATATATAGCATTCGGCTGCCAAATGGGCCTGGGAATAGAATTAACTAGTAGTGATGGAGGATGAGCATACAAAGAGTAGCCTCGAGTAGGGTCCAACAACCATATAAATTTAAAAATGTTAACTCTTAAAATAAATCCAAATATTTATATTTTAAATATATTAATTTTTAACTATTCAAATGTGTGTGAGTGTGTGTCAAAATTGAACTCGTCATGTGACATATTTCTCCGTACTCCAATATTTATTCAGAAGTCATAGCATTTTATAATATCTAGTCTCATTTGGATTTTGTAAAATTTATTCTTTCTTCTATCGATTTTAAAAGAAATTACAACTCATAATTTAAAGGAAGGGATTAGTTGCTTTACAATTATTATTCTTGTTAGTTTTTGTTATTGTCATTTTTTTAAATGTTACATGTTAATTCTATATTAAGTACTAAATATCTCCCTTGTAGAGGGAATTAGAAAGAAACTAATTAGCTAATAAGGAATGTTTATTATTTTAGTTAACATGGACATTGAAATAGGAGAGGTTGGAGTAGGAGGGGTTATTTATCACCTTGATGAAGAAATGGAGTTACAATGTGCATGGGGCTTGGGCATCACTTCTAACAATCAAGCCGGATGTTTATCATTGTGGAAAGGGATGGAGTTAGTTATTTCAAGGAATATTTGGCATATAATTGTATTTGGAGATTCTACAATAGTCATTCATTAGGTTTTCAAGCTTCAAAAGAATGCTAATCAGGTTAACCCCTCTATGTTGCAAAGAATATAAATTCAGTTTGGAAAAAATTAAGAGAGATGAATTTTATAATATCAAAAGGAATCTAAACTCAAAGGTGAATTCCTTGGCAAACAAAGGAGAAATTTTAGAATAGGGAATATTGATTAAGAATGAAGTTATTGGTTCTTATTCCTTTATATCATGACCTTCCTAATAAATATTCAAATATCTAGAGAATTATTTGAATTAAATGGAAATAAAAGAGGAATGAAGAAGCAAGTGGCCTGACGTCCTAGCATCATCGCACTACCATGCTTGAACAATCATTAGTATGATTACATACCCAAACGGTGGCTCTATTCTCTCGTCAGGATCTGGAATTAGGCATACACATAGTCAGAATGTTTAACAGCAAAAGCGGACTGGGATAGTTGTAGGAAAGACCTCGATGTTAATAAATGTATGGAGGAGGTGTGTTTTGATACGTACACAATTGAAAAAATTTAGTCATGCTCAAGGTACTGAAAATTAATGGAGATCAACAATCTATATAATGAATTCATCTCCAAATATGAGTGTTCAGTGAGATGGAGGTATGCTACATGTCAACACATTGAAGTTGGAGAGAATATGTATGGCTCAATGGTGGCAGTTCGACATGGATATAAGGCACGTTGGTGCATCGCCTCCTTAGCTACAATGTGAATCTGGTTCAATAATAGGGGAGAGAGAAAGCTCAATTGTGAGGTTGTAACAATGGCAACATCATCGATTATGGAGAAAGAAGAACTCAATAGCCACCTAGACTATCTCACTACTATAATGGAACATATTTTGTTTCTTTTGAATCAACAGGGGGAAATGCAGTTAGTGGAGGATAAGGTCCAGTTAAACCTTCTGAACCAAAATATTGGTTTGCTTAATACCAAACTAGAATGACTCCAGTTGCACATTAAAATGCTAGAAATCTACCTTGTAAGATTTGACTCTATGGGGAGGACATGTCCAGAGGGTATTAGCCCGTGTGAGGGAGGAGAACCAATGGTCGAGGTGTATCAACCAACAGAACTAAAGAAAATGGAAAAGTTAGATGTGTTGGAGGAAGCATCACAAACCCTAGCCCTAGGTAAGTTTATGCAAGCATAAGAGGGAAACGTTGAAGTCAATCTGGCAGACAGAGAGGTCAACGAAGGATAACCGTTATATAAAATATGTAGTGCAGATATGTGTTAATTTTAGGAATTTTCTAGAAGGTATATAGAAGATATCAGTTTAGAATTTTTGTATGTGGCAAGTGTAGTAGGAAGTAAAGTGTTTTTTCAGACATCTCTGGGACTAGCAAAGGAAAATTCAATTGTAGATATAAAAAGGTCATGGCCTTGAAACGAGAGTCATATTAATATAAAACCTAGACGTTTCATTTGAAAAGAAAAAAGATGGACATTGAAATATTTTACTTATGGTTGAAATTGAATTTTTTTATTATTATTAATATGCCACATGTGAACTTTATGTTGGGCATAGAAGGAGATATACATCTCCCTCGAACTTGGTTGCAGAATTTCAACACAACAAGACTTTTTTTTACCAATAATTACTTTATTTATATATTACTTTTTGTTATTATGTGATGTCTATTTTGGAATAGGGTTTACAAAATTTTAATTTAATTATCAATGTTTATTAGGTGGATAGTAATCTGCACATAATACTGTTTGTAGTTACACAAATCAAAGGTTGAGATACATCTCCAAAGTAGTTATGCCAATTTTGATGTTTTAATTAAATTGATTAATTAAAAAAATGTCCTATGCACAAGTGTCATATGAAGTGAGTTATGGTTTTTGGGCATGTGGTATTAATAAGCCATGGTATTGTAACAAAGCCTATTTACAAATTAAGAATCTCCATGGTAAAGTGGGGATAAATCTCCATGGATAAGAATCTTATTCCATGTTTTTTCAAAAATAAATAAATATATAAATATATATATATATATATATATATATATATATATATATATATATATATATAAAGCTTCCCATGAGACTTAGAATAGATGGTGACAGGTTGTTTTGTTAAGGCACTCTGTGGTGAAAAGGTCACCGATTTGAAACCTCGTGGGCAAAAATTCATTCATGTTAAGGGTTGGTGTGGCCCAGGTCGAGTGTAATCCCTGAGTTATTTTGACGACTTAGATGCCCTTAGGTCGCGACTACTCAAGCGACATGTTAGGTGTGTTAGTCATCACAGGACTCACATTACCTAACAAGCAATTAATAATAATAATAATACTAATATAATTTAGTTAGTGTTATGATTTATTATGAAGTAAGTGTTCTAATGTTTATTATGAATTGATGTTTATAGGCCTTACCATTTATTTAATTTATATGGTTGCACTAGTTAATATATTTGTTATTATTTTACTTTTTGTGATTGACATTATTTTAAATGCCACATCTCAACTCTCATCAATAACAAATCTTTATTTAATTTATTTAAGATGGACATTGTAATATTGTATTTATGTTTAACATTGATTTTTGTGTAGTAATATATATTGTGTTATTAATATTTTTTTATTACATCGATAGACATGTGTGTCTATTTTGGAAGACGACTTCCATAATTTTAATTTAACTATCAATAATTATTAGGTGGATGGTAGGGAATTAACCTCCACGAAATATTTTAGAATATTCTTAATAATATTCACAAATCAAAGGTTGAGATGTATCTTCAAAATAATTATGCTCATTTTGTCCGTTTAATTAAATTAATTAATTAAAAAAAATGTCAAATGAAAAAGTGTCATATGAAATGAGTTATATATTTTTGGGCACGTGGCATTGATAAGCCATGGTATTATCCCATGGTATCATGACAAAACCTATTCAGATAATACGAATCTCCATGGAAAAATGGGGGTGAATTTCCATGGTTAAAAAACTTGTCGCAGTCTTTTTTTAAAATGTATACATGTTTGCCCACTAGGCGTAGAATACATAGTGATGGGGTGTACTGTTAAGTCACTTTGTGATGTGAAGGTCACCGATTTTAAACTCCATGGTAAAAAATCCAACCATGTTAAGGGTTGGTGTGGCTCAGGCTAGGTGTGATCCCTCGGTGATTTTAAAGGCTTGGATGCCCATGGGTCATGGTTTTTCAAGCCACATCTCAAGCGTGATGTAATCTCTAGAGAACTCATATAACTTGACAAACAAACAAACAAAATGTATATATGTTTGATTTGTTATTAATTCTTTTTATAATTAACAAACCTATATCATCTTAAATATAGATCTACTAAGCACCGAGAGGGATCAAATCTCTTGATATGAAAACCTCTTTTAGAGTGCAAAGGGATTTTATCACTATCAGCTCTTGGTAGATATGGAGTTAAGATGAATTTCTGCTATTTTAATTCCCCCTTTAAATAAGTTATATTCCACATGAATACCATGGGTTCTTATAAACTTGGAGTTGAAAATTTGTCGATAAGTTGACCAAGTCAAGTTATCTTAACTACCCAACAAAAATTAATAATAATAATAATAAAGTAGAATTTTTAATAATAATAATAAATTAGAAGTCCTGATGATGAACCACAGTGGTTGGTTCGAAACACGTCGACCATATATTTCAGAATGTGATTTTACTGAAAATTTTCTCTCTTAAAACAATATGAATCGCAGAAGCCCAAATTATTAGAATTTTCATTTTTATTATTTTAGTTTGAAGAAATTTTTATTTTAATATAGGGTTATTTTTATTTTTATTTTGACCGAGTCAAAATGTTTACAGGACATTACATAACAACATCTCTACCTATGGAGAGCGCTTCTCAACAACATAATTATAATAACCAACCTAGATCCATATTAACTCCAAATCTGCCAAGTTCCTAGAAGGATCAAATCCCTTTTCACTCTAAAAGATTTTTGCATCTTAAGAGATTTGATCGTTTGGTAGATTCGAAGTTAAGATGGATCTAGGTTGGTTTAATTTCCACCTTTAAATAGACTATATTCTACATGAATACCATAGGTTCTCATAAACCTAGAGAGAAAAACCACAAGGCCAAGTCAAGTTTACCTTAACTACCCAACATAAATTAATAAAAACAATGGCGTAGTCTAACTTGTAGACAAAATGGTCTTTTCACCAGAATCCGACAATACAATCTTAAGCAAGATTGTGATTTTTTTTTGTTTGAAATACATTTTTGAATGCATAAATGGATTCAATGCCTTGAAAAACCCCTTGGGCACTTGAATTTTACATATTAAACAACTTAAACACAAATTTTTAAAATTCAATGCCATATTTTGATTAAAATTAACCTGAAAAATGCTTTGAAAAAAGTTCATTTCGTCTCTAAGTTAGACTGCGCCAAAAACAATAATAATAATAATAAATATTTGTGCAATGATTTTTCATTACTAAGCTTGATAGGAAAACCACTTAAAATTAAAATCATTGAAAATAACTCATACTCACTACATAAATAACTTATTTATTGCCCACCATAATTTAAGCAAGTGTTCGCATAAAAATGAACAGGAACAAGATGGAAATAAATATACCTAGCAGGAATTACTACCTATCACTATTTATATTTTCTTCAACATTTTAATATGTAGGACTAAAGTTTAAATGTGCAAACTTAGAAGTGGTTACTACCTACCAAAAATTTATGCAATTCCTTATCCCTAGAAGGAAATTAAATGATGAAGGTTTTTCATGATTGAACATAAACAATTTTGTCTATTTATATAATGTTTTAAGGATATTAAAAAAAATAAAAATAAAAAATTGTTCATATAATTAAAACAATATGACAAACAAAAGAAGCTTCTCCCATACAAATAAATTCAACACATATACTACTTGGCTCGTTGATGCAATTACATCCAACATCCCTCACCTTATAATTTTAGAATCTAAACAGTTGCCCCAACTATTTGGATGTAGATTTTGGTTTTGGTTTTGTCACTCGAAAACATCAGATTCTTCATTGATAGTAAGTATTGATATGAGTATGCCATTATGAGTTTTTGAATTTTATTTTGAAAAATTCTTATAAACATCTTGGATTCTTTCATTCATCCTAAAATATATGTATATATTGTTTTATAGCATTTCTTATTTTGTTTTAATTTGTCAATCTTTCTCTGTATCACAACAAGTTTTAATATTTTCTATTTCTTCATATACGGTTTAGGGTTGTTTTGGTTCTATAATATATTTTATATTTTCAGGAGCAAGCAACATTTTATAACAATTTTCTTTTTATAAGCATTTGAGTACATTGTGAATTGCAGTCTTATGGTGTTTGTGACTTCAAGGGATCTAAAATTTTGCAACAGTTATACATCTTGTAATTATATCATGCTATATAGAAGAATTTTTATAGGCACTTAGACTATTGAATAGATGTTGTAGCTAGCTTGGTAGAAGATAGAATAATTTGAGGTTGATATTGCCTTGTATGCATATATCACAACATGCTCATGTGGACAATATTAAGATAAATTTTATTTTATTTTATTTTACTTTAACGGTTAAATTGCATTAGAGAGCGGCAAAACAGCTGCCGCGTACTTGAATATTACAGCTCTGTTTGACCAATAAGTTCTTGTTACACAGTAAAGATATTCGCGCTTTGAACCAGCAGAAGGTATCGCTAAATCCATGAGCGGAGGTGCTTTGAATCTGCAGGAAATGTCTGGAGCCTTTTGATGACTGAGATTCAACCCATTTGCCGGAAGGGGATTTGCTCTGTCCAATTTGCTGCTTAGAGAATGTACATTCGATTAGGCCCATTTCCTGCTCCTCTTCCTTCCATTAAAACCAAGGTCAATGGCATTTCATACCGACATCTGGATGAACCAAAGAAGCCAGCAACGAAGAGAAAACATAGATGCTCCTGCTCCGTTGTTCGGAGGTGAGATTTTGAGATAAATCTGTTACCAACCTTAACAGAAGAACATTCAATCCACTAACACAGTGAATTGCAATGACTCTGCTCAGGAATCAAGCTTGCAGTACTGCAGATGTTAATCATAGAAGACCAGTGCCCTCACGCATAGCCCAAGAAGCCACCAATCCGCCCTATGCCCAACTTAGGTTGAATCCATGACAATTTACAGGATGACAGACCAAATTGCTATAGCAAAACCCTCGGTGCTCATACCATAATCAACAGCACCTCCAGAGCACTCATAGGATGTACCCTTTATGCAAGTAGAGCAAACCTGGAACTTGTTGCCTACAAGACTTCAGACATTCATTCTCTGTCATATGCAACAAATGGAGACTGAACTTCCAGTGCACTTCAGATTTACAGTGATGAAACATAATCATTTCTGCATTGATTGCCTACCATTGGGTCCAGGTATGAATGATGGGCAAACTATGACAGGAGCATTCGATCAGAGATTAGAGGTGAGGAAAACTTGGGAAATGCATGTTTCAGAAGCTCATTGTTACTAGAACAGTTGCGATCCCCCAGAGCAGAGGAGTGAACAGAATTGCTGAAAGAGATGGGCTTAAGAAGATTATGGAATGATGCAGAGAGACTCTTCAGAATTGACTGATAGAGATCTTTGGCTACGGGCTGATCCAAGGTTGGCTTCCAGATCAGCTTGTGAATTCAGATGCCTCAGAATATGATAAAAGGATATTTTTCGAAACTTGGCCAGAATGAACTTAATTTTCTTGAGAATGAGGACTAAGTGGATCTGCGAAGGGTTTGAATGGGAGTTCAGCGCTTGAATGATAAGTCTGGAGTCACCGAAGACCGACAGAGAGTGAATGTTCTGATTGAGAGCCAGAGAAAGCCCCTGCCACAGAGCCAGAGCCTCAGCTCTGTTATTTGATTCGATTCCCAGACCCCAATGATACCTGAGCATAGTAGAGCCATCAGGATTCAGAAGAACTCCGCCCCCACCCGCAGCCCCAGGGTTGCCTTTGGAGGCCCCGTCGAAGAAGAGACAGTGGTCATCCAGAGCAGATCTCCACTTTATAAACTCCTGTTCTTCCAGTCGAATTTCCCACATAGCATGGAAAGAGGCCGGGGAGCTAGGATTGTTTTGATAATTTGGAACAATATCTTTCAGCCATAGCTCCTCCTCACTGTCCAGCACCTCTTCATTCCTTAAAGCCGGTTTAGCATCCAAAGTCTCTCCCAAGAGTGCTTTAATTTTGGAGATAACGTTGTTTGTAGTGCAGTTTTCACCCCTGAACAATCTGTTATTCCTTTCCAGCCATAACTTCCAGCAGATGTACTTCGGGGTCCACATCCAAGCGGTCTTAAGAAGGTTTTTTTTATTGAGGCAGAACGAAGATAACTTGGCCCACTCGTGTAGCAGATTCGAAATATTTCTTGGCAGCTCGATCTTGTCAGCCCTTGACCTCAGAACCCCCTTCCATACAGCTTTGGCAAAGGGGCACAGCAACATCAGGTGATTAGCTGTTTCTTCCTCTGACATACACAATGGGCATCTGGATGGCCCTTCCATTCCACATTTTCTCAGATTATCTCTAGTGAGAATGTTGTTGTGAGCTAATGTCCAACAGAAGAAGTCTACTTTTGGGAGCGAAGGGAAGGCCCAAATAAAATTCCATTGCGTTGGGTCAGGCGGGACATTAGGAACAACAATCAAATTTTTGTACCCTTCAGAAACCGAGAAAGAGCCAGAATGGGAGCCCCACCCTCTTTTGTCCTTAGCTGTTGCGGAGATGGGAGATTTTCCTTGGAGTTTGTCTAATAGTAACGAGGCTTCAATGTGCAATCGATGTGGAACCTCTCCCAGGTTCCAGCTGTCCCACCGTTTACCAGAATCCTCCGTCCAGGTGGATATGTCCCAAAGGGTTTCCAGATTGTTGGACTGTAGCCAAAATTTAATATTAGCAAGGCCTTCTATTTGGTTCAATGGCTGATCTCCTAGGATCTGGTCTTCCCAAATTCTGATTTTTTTCCCATTACCTGGGATCCAATAGAGATTGGAACTGAAATGCTCCAGAGCAGAGAGACAAAGCTTGAAAACTGGGGAACCTTTGGTGGTTTTTGGTGGATGATCCAAACATCTCAAACGCTGGCCTTGAAAATATTTCTTCCACAGGACTTTCTTACTCCAGCTAGCTTTCCCAGTTACAATATTCCACAGGATTTTAGAGCCTAGTGCGAGATTTTGTGCAGCCAAATCTCTCATTTGCAAACCTCCTTCCAGGGATGGCCTCTTAATGGTGTCCCAATTAACTAAATGAAGTCTTCTTTCATTGTTTTTCCCCCCTTCCCAAAGGAATCTCCTCAGAATACTATCCATTTTACTGAGGAAGGTCTTGGGAGCAAGCAGAATGGAGTGCTGGAAAAGAGGCATACTTATGAGAACAGATTTCATTAGAATAATTTTCCCAGCAGTGTTCAGCCAGGAGGCTCCCCAGGCTTGTATTCTGAGCTTAAGCTTGTCTAAGAGGGGCATCCAGTGGGCAAATTTAGGTATGGATTTGAAGATTGGAATCCCAAGATATTTGAAGGACTCCCAGAACTAACAAACTTTCATCTCAAGGAGCCTAGCAATGTCAGCCAGATCTTTGACTGAGCAGTTCCAGCCATAGATTGTGCTTTTTAAATAGTTTATCTTACTGCCGGAGACCTCCTTATAAATGTCCAACTCCTTCTTAAAAGATCTGGCCGAGTTAATGCTCGCTCCTCCAAGCAGCAGAGTATCATCGGCAAATTGGGCATGGTTTATGTCTATAACATTGTGCACCATTCTGAGGCCTGGCAGAGTTTGGACTTGTTGACAAAAGTCAAGCTGGAAACTTAGCACTGAGGCTTGTATAGCATAGAGGAGAGGGGACAGCGGACAACCTTGTCTTAATCCCATAGATGCATTAAAAAATTCCGTAGATCGGCCATTTACCAGCGGCGCTATCCAAGGAGAGGCAATGCAGGCTTTCACCCAATTTATGAAGGTTATTGAGAAGCCCATTTTCTTCATAACAGTGAACAGGAAGTCATGCCTCACCCTGTCAAAGGCATTTGCCAGATCGAGTTTTATCACCATTCCTTTCTCTTTTCGTTGGCAACTTGAGTGAACTGCCTCTTGAACCAGCACAATATTATCCAGAATCTTTCTCCCTTTGATGAATCCTCCTTGATTCTCCGGGATGATGTCCAGCAGAATATTCTTGAGTTGGATGGATATGATTTTGGTAATCAGTTTATAGCTAGTATTACACAGCGAAATGGGACGAAATCTACTAAAATCTGAAGCTCCTTTCTCTTTCGGAAGAAAAGCAAGGAAGGTTGAATTGGTACTGCCTCCTATTTTAGAACAAGATTGGGACTTCCTGACCATTCTCAAGAGGTCTTTATTGATAGTTGACCAGCAAGACTGAAAAAACCTAGCAGTGAACCCATCAGGCCCTGGCGCCTTATCCGGCTCCATGCAATCCAAGGCTTTCTTGAGCTCATCCATGCTGATCGGAGCAGTCAGCATAGTGTTGACAGAGTCTTGGACACAGAGGGGGATTAGATTTATCGGATAGGCATGGAGATCTATAGGAGGGTCAGCAGGCGCTGAATAAAGCTCTTTGAAAAAAGTAAAGGCTGCTCTCTTGATGCCTTCAAAATCTTTAACCACAACATCTTGGGAGCGGATTTCTGATACATTTTTGAATTGCTTGCGAGCTTCGGCATGCTTATGGAAGAAACTGGTATTTTTGTCACCGGCCTGTAACCATAAGTTTCTGGATTTTTGTCTCCAATACTCCTCTTCATCCCTACTAGATTTATGGAGGGCTTTTTGCAACTCAACTTCTTTTTGGAGCAGACTTTGGGTAACAGCAGAAACCTCCATTGATGATTGGAGGGCAGCAAGGTTTTCTAAAGACTCTTTTCTCTTGGCAGCTGGAGTTTTCAGAGTTTTAGCCCACTCCTTGAGCCTTCTCTTAAGAGCCCGCAACTTTTCTTCCCACACAAAGAAAGGGGATCCCAGGACATGCCTGTTCCAGGCTTCAGAAACTACCTCATGGAAACCCTCTTGCTGAATCCACAAAGGGCTAAATCTAAAGGGAATGGGGCCAAGAAAACCATCCGTGGAGAGCTCAAGACTAATGGGTTTATGATCAGAAGTGCAGTTAGGCAGAATTTTGGAGGAGGCCATTAGTCCACTAGTAAGGAAGGAGGTTTGGACGAGGAATCTGTCTAACCGAGCAGCTATGTGGTTGGGACCTAACCTTTTGTTAGACCAAGTGTATTTCCCCGCTGAAGGCTTGATATCCTCCAGTTCCCAGCTGTTCATCATGTCTTCTACCCATTCTCTAGCTGGGTCCCTTACAGGAGAGCCCCCTTTTTTCTCTTCAGAGGCAAACGTAACGTTCAGATCCCCTGCAATAATGATGTTTTCTGGATTGTGCAATAAAAGAAAAGACTGGAGCGAGTCCCAGCAATATTTTTTCTCCGCTGGAGAGACCGGAGCATAAAGGTTGAACATACTTACTTGTTGACCAGAGTCTTTGTGGAGGAGCTGAGTGAAAATCCAGTGATGGCAGCTTTCTTCGTGAGTCAAGTCATATTTGGAGCTATCCCAGAAGGAGGCTATCCCACCAGAGGCGCCTCTAGCACTGACAGCTCTCCCGGGGCCTTTGCGCCAGAATATTTTGCTGGATTGGAGGAGAAGAGTGTCCTCCAGCTTTGTCTCCTGGATGAGAAGGATTTCAGGCGAATGCAGCCTCACAATGTCTTTCAGGGCATCTTCTTTCAGCCTGCTGCCTAATCCTCTGCAATTCCAGGAGACGTACTTCATTATTTACTTGATTGGGAAGGTGTGGCTCCTTTTGGAGCCCTGTTGTGCTTGCGCCCGGATCTGGTGTTCATCATTCCTTTGAGAGTTTTCTGGGAGCCTTGGAGGACATCCAGATAAGTTTTCTCCTCTCTCTGTTTCTTCTTGGATTTCCGGCCCCTGGTCGATTTGATAGGAGTAATTTGTGAGCTTTCTGATTCGGAGTCTCTTTCTTCTGATTCTTCCCCTGAGTCAGAGGCAAGACTAATGTGCTCGTCATTGCCTTCGATTCCCCCTTGGACAGCCTCTGTTAGGGGAACAGTTGTTTCTTCTTCGGCGTCTTTCACTTTCTTTGACTGATCTTCAGTTTCTTCATGGTTCTCTTTGGCATCCACCTTTTCTCCTGAGGAGGGGCCTTCATTTGAAACTGGTATGGTCTTGGAATTGGTCTGGGGATTCCCCATTGGTCCTGATTTTTTCTGCTCATTGGGCTTTGAGACTACCTTGCCCTTTTTTGTTTCTTTCCATCCTTCTTCTTCCACCTTGTCCCCTGATGGGGCTTTGGGGCAGTTTCGTTGAAAGTGGCCGTGCTCATGGCAGATTCTGCACTTAAAGGGCAGTTGCTCGTAGTCCAGCTTTTGGAAGTGGTGCCAATCTCCAACTGTAAGTTTGATGGCTTCCGGCAGACCAGCTTCCAAGTCAACTTCCACGCAGATTCTTGCGCAGGTGTATTGGCCCCTATTATCAGCTTTGTCGATGAATCTGCCCAGTCCGTTTCCTATCTTTTGCAGGGATTGGAGCTCCAGCGGTGTATTGGTAGGTTGGGGAGCCGGACCCAAACAGGAACCTCCTTTAGGACATCGACTGAAGGGTCGAAGTCGGGGGTCCATTTATTCAGAAAGAGACCTTGATTTCCCATGAAATATGGACCGTTTCTGAACACCAGATCTCGGTCTTCCTTGGTTGTGAATTCGAAAATGAAAAAACCTCTACCTACAGCATAGCAGATCACGTTGTTGGGCAGCAGGGGCCTCCAGTTTCTTTGAACCCATTCATCAGTCGATTTTGTTGTTGGCCATCGACCCATAAATTTCCCCACTAGACCTTTGTCAGCCAAGGCAAGAGCGATCTTGATCGGTTGATCTTCTGGCAAAGCAATTTCTGGGATTTCATCAAGTTTTTTGATGAACTTCGGGACGTCAGGATGGGAACGTTTTTTTTTCCTTTCTGCGATAGAAGACAACGGAAGGCCTCAGCTGAAGAAGATGGAGGGGTGGGAGAGGGCTCCACACCCCCTGGCACACCCATGGCGGCGGAACAGCCTTGGCAGCGATCGCTGACCTAATCTGAAGCTCGCAGAGGAGCAGAGTGCACGCAATTTTTGAGTTCAAAGGTCGTGGGCTTGGCCCGGAACGGTTAATCTCTCGCGGCGAGCCACGCCCTCGCTCAGGATTGAGCACAGGACCTGTCCGTCTTTACGAGAGCGACCTTACCACTACGCCGCCTCCACAGACCTTAATATGAAGATAAATTTTATTAGAAGTAAAATACTTTTCATTTTCTTGAGTTGTAATGTCTATGCAAAGAGTAAAATACTTTTTCCTCTGTTACATTTGTGACATCTATGATAGATTTAAAAATAATTTCTTCACTTTTTTAATAAATTGTATTGAACACAACTATAAAATATTAGGTTCCAAATGATTTGATTCCATGGTTATTTGTAAGAATTTTTTCTGTCTCAATGTATTCAGTTCCAAATTAATTGATGTGATGGATACTTGAGCTTTTACAAAAGTAAATATTGTTACAATATGATTACAATGGGTTTGAATCCTTATGTTTACATTCGAATCTTTCTATTTACGCAGTGCATAGTCGAATACAGATGAGTATGGGTACTGATTTTTTTTCATATACAGAGTTATTACAGTTCACTTGTCTCGGCATTGGTTCAAACCGAATGCAATATGCTTTTAATAGAGTAATACAAGACCAAATTGAAATCCCTTGTTGAAATAACTTTATATATATATATATATATATATTCCTAAAATAAATAGGGCAATTGGATTTAAGAAATATAACCATCCACTTAAGTATGATCTGCAAACATATTCCTGAATCAAAATAAAACATAAATTAGAAAAAACCATGACTATTATTCATTTATGTATGAAAATTTTGAAAAAACTACAATAGAGTAAGGGCAGAACCCTAAATATATTTTTTCCTATTTTAGTGTCGATAAGGACATTAACTTATGTTTCACGGTCTTCTTATCCAATAATGGAAACAGTAGGGCAAACAATGGTCCACGTCATCTGTGAATGGAGATGGTTGGAGCTATTGATTAAAATGATCCTAGATTTCTCCTCCTAAGACCAAGTTAACCAGATTATACACAGTGTCATATGTATATTTACCTTCTCATCTCTAGGTCCTTATGGTCAATCTTGATTGATATCATTATGTTGTTGCAATGATTTTAAAATATTTGTGCAATGATTTTTCATTTTTAAGCTTCATAGGAAAACAACCTAAAATTAAAATCCTTGAAAATAACTCATACTCAAGTAAATAACTTATTGCCCACCATAATTTAAGAAGGTGTTTGCATCAAAAATGAATAGGAACAAGATTGAAATAAATATACCTACCAGGAGACTGCCTATGATTATTTATTACCTGCTGGGAGTGTAATTGTGCAAAATTAGTAGTGTTTACTATCCACCAAAAATTTATGCAAGTCTTTATCCCTTAGTAGGCAATTAACTTGTCCACTTCATATATCAATTTGCAATTTTCCTAAAAACATAACATCCACTTAAGTTTGTGCAAAATTAGTAATGTTTACTACCCACCAAAAATGTATTCAAGTCTTTATCTCTTAATAGGCAATTAACTTTTCCACTTCATATACCAATTTGCAATTTTTATCCCTTTGGTAGGAAAATAACTTTTCCACTTCATATATCAATTTGTATTTTTTTTCTAAAAACATAACATCCACTTAAATGGCAAGGACTACTTTGCCCTCGAGCACTTGTTTACTTATTGATTTTTACTATTGTTATTATTATTTTTAAATGTCACTTGTTAATTCTATGTTAAGGAGTAAATATCTCCCTCATAGTGAGAAATAGAAATCACTTATTTCACAAATTAAAAAAAAAATATATATATATATATATATATATATTATTTTAGTTAAAGTGAACATTAAAATATTTTATTTATATTTAAAAATAATTTATTTTTTATTAATACTTTATTTTAAATGTTAAATCTCAACCCAAATGTTGAATATATAAATAATTACACATTTACTAGAAAGTCTCTTTCAAAATAGTGACATAAATAGACTAAGCCATACAAGTGAGGTTAAACAATCCCTCCTTTACCATTAACACTCTTAACATTAAATCGTACTACTTCATTGACCAATCAATCTACTTAATTATTAAGCACCCATAACGCTTTAAAAAAAAAAAAATTCAACCTACTTGAAACATTTTGAGTTATAAAACTAGATCTCAAAAGGAAACAATCTTCTTGTGATATAAAGTGATGCATATGCCTAATTATCAGAGTTGAGTCTCTTATAATTAAGAATATCTTAAACCTAAAGTATGTGAGTCGTCATAAAATTTCAACAATTCTAATTTTTTATATTTTATTATGTCACTGTCTTTAGAAAGTGATATATAGTGACCACGTCGGTGCATTAGTTTGCTCGTACATAAAAAATAACTCCGTGCATAAAATTTTGTTGGATTTCTAATGTATATATCAAATTTTCGAATTTTTTGGCGGTGACGTCGGCCCGCCGCCACAAGCAAGGCTTCAAAGTCCAAGATGTTACATCACCGTTGTCCCATCCATCATCGTTGAACAATAACTTTAGTCACAAGCAATGAATAACTTGTCAAAGTTGAACACTTGAGTCGCCACGCGTCATTCTCTAGTGAGGGTCGTAGGGATTCCAAACGAGGTCGTTGGAGTGGACATAATTTGGTGGTTGGTGTTGTTGTTACCAATAATGAGGTGATATCTACATCTGTGTGGGTATTACTAAGTTGGTGGAGGTATTGTGTCAATCTTGCTAATCCCTGGTATTGTTAATGCTCTCTGGTTTTTCGTTGCATCACAATATTCTCTTTTGGTGTATGGTGGACCTGGTTCGGATGACATTGCTTCCATTTTTTTTGACCTCGTGGGTGTGTCTGAACACCAATTTTAACCCGTAAACTTTTTTCGACGTCGTTTTCTTGCTTTCAAATTTTATTTTCTGTCGCCCTGCCATATGCAATTAATCTATCGTGGGGGGATTCAACTATTGGTGGATCTATTGAGATTTGTGCACAACAACAGTCTGGATGCACGCTCCCTTAGTATCTTACCTACACATTATTCACCAAGTAGATTTGTTATGCACTATGGTTGTACTTCTCTAGGTATTGTTATAGTGGGTCTACTTGTTGCACTTTATATATTGGATGATGAGACGTTCCCTTCACAGATGGTCACTTTTTGGTTATTTCCCTCTCCACACGTATTTATTAATGTTGTGGCAGCGTGCTTGGCTCTTTCTAGGAAGGAATATTTTTCTCTTTAGTGGTGTCATGTTTTTTTTCTTGGGATCCTTATCTCTTTCATGTCATGCAGTTTCCTTGGTGTGTGAGTATCCACTTCTGGCATCATTTAAGGTACATCAAGGGGTGCACACTTTCCTTGTCTACTTTTTCTTGACTGGCCACATCGTGATGGTGGACAAAGCTGGCCGGGTGGGGGTATTATAGGGTAACTCGTAGGACGCTGATGTGATCCTCCAGGAGGCCTTCATATGTGCTACGTTGGATGTGGAACATATGGCTTCACACTGCACAAATGCTCATTTGGTGGACTCACACAACGCGGCCTTGACTCATTTCACGATGGCATGTTGCCACTTGGTCACCATGCAGCATATTTCACTGGCACTCGAAACACGTCGATTTCATCGAACTCTTAAGGTTGTCGGGACAAGCCCATCCAAAGTCAAGTGGAGAAAAAACTCCTAAGTTTTGGACATGATGTATTATGGGAAAGAGTTGAGTCTACAGAATCACACACTTGTTGGTCGATGGCATTAATCTGAGACTAGAGATCTTGATATGGTCGGTTGGATTGGGTTGGTTCACAATGGACTCTGATCATTGGATACACTCTAAAGGTAAGTAGATTACTCAACCATTGGTTCTACTTTCATTTTCTCCACCAGGAAGATGCAGAGCAGATATTATTTCGTCCCTGGGTCCACGGGCATGGCCTCTTACAACTTTTCCGCTGGTACATTGGTTTTTAACCCACTATTGGATACTCCCCACAACAAAATTGTTTGGGTAAACTTACCCGATATTCCTCTTGAATATTCGACTAGTCAAGCTCTAATGGTGATCAGGAATGCGGTTGGGAAGCTCTGATATATGGACAACCGAATTCTGGGTGCACGAGACAAGAGGGTTGCATTAATGCTTGTGGAGATCAATTTTACTGGTGATCTATTGAAAGATAAAGAGCTGGAATGGGAGTCTTAGAGGTTCTTCCAACGCCTTGATTTTTGGGGCATTCCCTTTCGGGGTTTAATGTGCCATCACACGAGTCACCTTCTTGATCAATTTCCGCGACGATTTCTACAGCGGCACAAGAACCATATGGATAAGCACTCAATTCCGTCAAACAATAATTTCAGTTGTGGTACATCATGTCTGGGCCCAGGTAACATATCCTCATCTGATGACACTATTTTGCATAAAACTTCTACTCAGTCTGAACTATCATCTATGTCTCCCTCCTCTCTACATCCTTCTCTGTCGTCCTACATGGGGGGGTCTAGGGATTACACACTCCAGGTCATTCCATCCCTTTGGAGGATATGCCCTTTGTTGCTCCTAGCCCTAATTTGATTCGACTGTCTACTTCTTTGGGGGCACCACTATCTATCCTTGTTGCACCCCCACTTCTGCCCACTCTGCATGACTCCTCAGGTATTGAACTCCCACACATTGCATCTTTGTCTATCCACCCTTCACATGCACCAAAATCAACTGCTCCTTCATCGCCCCACTATTCCATAGATAGTGACTTCGAATTACTCCTTTTAAACCCTGATATGAATCTCTCCCTTATCACTTTCCATAAAGGAAAATACCATGCCATTAGCCCAAACTCTGCCCGTAACATTAACACCCATCATGGTGGTAGGATGGGTAGTCGACATCGTCGATGGAAACTCTCTGGTAAGAAGCTACTTGGTGATTTTTCTGGTTTGCATGATGTAAAAATTATGGATTCTTCCAACATTGGGCCCCTTAGAGCATTCGTTCCCCTGGGATATGTTTTGAAATGAATATTACTTCTTTAAATATGTGTGGTCTAGGGAATGCCACAAAAATTCTTCCCTTCGTTTTTGTTTCAGGAATACCGCCCCATCTTAATTCTCATACAGGGGACGGTGGTTGATGTTTCCTGAGCCATATCCTATGTTCACTCCATTTCTCCTCCATGGCATGTTTTTGCGGTGGACTCATGTGGATTATCTGGGGGTCTTGCTGCTCTTTGAGACCCATACTGGGAAAAATTCAAAGCCCATAAGCTTTTTGCAGGGATTCTACTGTCTGGGTTTTTTCGTGGTTTGAAGGAGCGGCTCCATGTTTGAAATATATATGCGCCATATGAGGGTCCTTAGTCGTTTTGGGATCGAATGGAGGCCTCAGTGTTGCTTAATATTAGCTTAGTTATTATCGGTGGGGATTTAAATGCCACTCTGCATAATGAGGAGGTATGGGGTGTGGGTGGTCGCAGTGATCCGTTGGCATACTGGTTACAATTTTTTTTTGAAGTAAATCACTTGTTGGATATCTGCCCTATCCCTCTGGTGCCCACTTGGCACAATGGTCGGAGTGGGGATTCATACATCGGTAAGAGGTTGTACAGATTCTTGGTCTGTCATGATTGGTGTGATGTACTGGGAATCTTAGATCACCGGTGGTTCAGTATGTTCTTTCAGATCATTGTTTCATTATTCTTCAATGGTGGATAGAGACTGTCAAAAGGGGATTGCCCTTCAAATTCAATCGGACTTGGCTCTCAGATACGTCCTTCCAGGACTTAGTGTCCAACACCTAGGACTCTATGGGGGGACAAGAAAACATATCGGCAATGGATCACATCTCCTTTAAATTAAAATATCTCAAAAGTCGAACGAGAATATAGGAGCGACACAAGAAAGATGCATTATTGCGAGAAATCAAGCTACTTATATCTAAGATACATGTGATAGGAGGTAATTTTATCCACTCAGCAGCCGTGTGGACTTATCCTGGACAGACTCAATCATTTGGAGGCCATAAAGAAAGAAATTTTGTAAATCCAGGAATCCCCCTTGAGACTAAAAAGTTGGGCCATTTGGATCAGGGAGGGGGATCGAAACACCAGATTTTTCCATAATTTTTCCAACAATCAGAGGAACTGCAATGCAATTTGGAAAATCAGGGGGTAGATGGATAAGTGGTATACAATGATGCCGAGATCTGACAGGAAGCTGTCAGATATTTCTAGAACATATTCAGCACCAGGGAAGAGACCCAGATCGAGGATCTACTTTGGGGAGTGGAGGAATTTCTTACTATGTTCATGTTACTTGGATTAATCCCTCTTGCGGATAAGAGCGATCTCCATAGTACTCTAACGAGTAACTAGAAACAAACAAACAAAACAATGGCGCTTTCCTTAGCCTATAACTGAAACATGAAACATGTAGTATTTGAAAGATCACTTACCTGTTAATGAAGTGCTTATAGAAGTCCTTTCAGCGGTATCTACAACCAGCTTTTCCAATGCTTTACAATCTCTCCAAATTCTTTCCACAGCTTCTTCATGACGTGCCAAAAGAGATATTCATAGACAAAAACCTTCAAAGGGATCAAAGCATCTCGCATATAAAAGAAAAAGTAAATGAAATAGTTAGTCTAGCATACAACATATAAATGAATCAATAATCAGTTATAAACCATGTGAGTGATCAAGGAATCCCACAAATAACATCGAAATAGACGCAATTAGGAAATAACAATTGCTTTGTATTAAAATAAAAAGGGAAAAGAAGCTTACAACCTAGCGCCTTGATGTCACAAGCCTCTTCTGATGGTCTCCTTCCCTTCCCTTGATGACAAGCTCTTCAGACCCAAAACCAACAACATGAGTTTACCAATCCAAGTCTCTCCCAATCTGTCATTCCTATGCTGAATTTTTAGGAAGGATGAGGACGTTTCTAGTTCCACTTCTCAAGGGATATGATCCTTAAGAAAAGGAATTTAGTTCCATATACCAAGGGATGGGGTGCAGGTATGTAGCGGTTCGAGGTTTCTAATTTGGATAAGATTCCCCAAACAAAGCTTCTAGAATTTACTTCTTTTTTTTTACGTGCGTGAACACGCCTGTGCACTTTTTGTTCAAGAAAACTACACAGATCTACGCAGTTTTTGTTCAGAAAAATTGCGCATGCGCGGGTTTATTCAGAAAAACCACGCAGGTGCTCAAAAATGGTTTTAAAGCAATCAAAACCAAGATTCCTTTTGTCCCTGGTATTATTTTACTTCAATCTTTATAGGGGATTCACTTGAGACACTCCATTGGATGGCGAGATATCTGAATTGAAAGTCATGGTGACAAATTTTAGTGTAACAGATTTCCCCCTAAAGTGCAAAGCCAGAAAAAATGTTTGATGACTGAACCACTTTATCATGTCAAAGGTTCGGATCAAATACCAATTGGTTGAAGACTTGAAACAAACAATCAAGGATTACAATATCATGTTTTCATATAAACATCACTGAGTTAGGCATTCCCATACTCAAAGTAAACATAACTCGATGAACTAGCAGGGAAATACACAAAGATCCATATCAATAGTAGACATAGTATGGAAGCAGCCATCAATGGATCTATATTTACAATCATGAATATTTAATAACTCCACGCATCCTGGATGGATGAAACTAGATCCAAGGTCTTAATCTTCATCTCTCTCGATGCACGAATCTAACCATGCAAGTGAATGTCTTGAAGTTGAACATGGTAGAAACCACTTGATTACCAGTCAATGATGAAAACCATTAACAAGTGTGAGAGAAACAACCAATAATGACAATGGTCCTCAAGGTACTCCTAGTACAACCTCTGAAGTGTGATTAAATGTTATGAAGTTGAACACTCATAGAATCATTCGATTGAAAGCCGATGATGAGAACCTATCGTCGAAAGCGAGAAACCTTCCATTGAGGCATGCAGGCTCCAAGGTACAAAAAGGTTTCTAGATCAACTTCCTAGATAGTGAGTTGAAGTCGATAGGAAGTGATCTGTCACAGGAGGGCCTATGACACGAAACTCATGTCAAGTTTTGAAGAACAAATTGAAGTAATTCAGGACTGACTCAGGGATGACCGACGCGATTTAAGGTTATGAATAACAAGGTAATTTTTACTGAGGTTGGACTTCTCTTGAACATATTGGCAACACCACACATGACTTGGCATCATTTGACTCAACGATAATACCCAAAACCAGCTGAAGACTTTCAATGAGGTTTGATTAACTGTGAGGAAAATGGATTTCCCAACCCGGAAACAGATGTGACAGAGTGTCATGTTCAAGAGCAACATACTGCCTTTAATAACACAAAAATGAATGTTCTTTCCATATTTCCCCCCACCATTACTGGTAAGTACCTATTTATTTTTGTCAAGCTTGAGGAGGATAACATTTGCTTGTTTGTATAAGCTCATCCTTCGGATGAGTCCTCCGAAGTATTTTTAACGAACCCTACGAAGGAGTGGTTCGGTCCCGTTGTAATCGACGGGTCCTACACTATTTTAAGTTTTACGAGTCCATTGTAGGGTTAACTCAATGTTGTTTTCATGTTTAAAGAGTATGAAAACACACAATAGAAAACTCATTCAATTGTTTCAACGTAAATTTTTAACGAGCCTGGAGAAAGTAAAACTCGGTGTTTTTCATTTTTAGGGAGTCATAAGAAAAACATAAGTAAACTCCAAAGTGTTCTTTTTCATAAATTTAGTCCCTCGAGCCCGAAAAAAGGATAAAATAATGCAAGAGAGAACTCTATTGACCATGATTAGTCAACGTATGCCTTTTTTGTAAATAGTCTAATTCAGTCCGGAAAAGGGGTAAACTTATATTGAATAGACAACAATTCATTTACTTTAACGAATTCAAATAGTCAAGTGCTCGGCAATCTTTTCATGTTTAAAGAGTCTAAAAAGGGCTTAAAGGATAACTACATGGTTTCGTTTTTTCGTAAGTTTTAATGAGTTCGAAAAAGTGATAAAAAGTGTACTCATATGGCCGACTTTCAATTTAATTTACGAGCAGGAAAAGACAGAAAGAACTCGGAATTTTCATGTGTTTTACGAGAATTAAAGATAGCAAAATAATCTTGGGATTTTCATGAGTTTAATGAGTCTTGAAAATAATAACCAAAATGGAATCGAGATAGGTTTCATTTTTATACAAGCTTGAAACAGAGGAAAACTATGCTTGAGATTAGTTTCATTTTTACACAAGCTTGAAACAGAGAAAATTGTGCTTGAGATAGGTTTGTTTCATTTTTACACCATCTTGAAACAAAGGAAAAATCATACTTGAAAGGTGTTTCATTTTTACACAAGCTTGAAACAGAGAAAATTGTGCTTGAGATAGGTTTGTTTCATTTTTACACAAGCTTGAAACAAAGGAAAAATCATGCTTGTGATAAGTTTCAATGCCCCACAAGCATAACCTGCAAGAGCACATGCCCCCCAAGCTTCATTTCATTCACCTAAGTAGACTACTGGTTAATAGTAGTTGGATGGAATGAAGGTTTATTTACAAGATCATATGAAAGACTCGACTTAATTAGGAGAGGATTTGTTTCATTTTTTAATGAGCTTGACACAGGAAAAGAACTATGCTCATGGAGACCTGTTTCATTTTTTAACGAGGTTGATACAGTAACATGAACTCTCCTCATTAAAACTAATTCATTTTTTAATGAGGTTGAAACAGTAAAGAGAACTATCCTCAAAGAAACATGTTTCATTTTTTAACGAGGTTGACATAGTAACAGGAACTCTCCTCATGACCTGATTCATTTTTTAACGAGGTTGACACAAGAAAAGAAACTCTCCTCATAGGGAACCTGTTTCATTTTTTAACGAGGTTGACACAGTGACAGGAACTCTCCTCATGACCTATTTCAATTTTTAACGAGGTTGACACAGTAACAGGAACTCTCCTCATGACCTAATTCATTTTTTAATGAGGTTGACACAAGAAAAGGAACTCTCCTCATTTTTTAACGAGGTTGACATAAGAAAAGGAACTCTCCTCATAGGGAACTTGTTTCATTTTTTAACGAGGTTGACACAGTGACAGGGACTCTCCTCATGACCTGTTTCATTTTTTAACGAGGTTGACACTGTAAAATGAACTTTCCTCGTGATGAACTGATTCATTTTTTAACAAGGTTGACACGGTAAAAGGAACTCTCTTCATGGGAACCCGTTTCATTTTTTAATGAGGTTGACATAGTAAAAGAACCATCCTCATAAGGACCAGATTCATTTTTTATCGAGGTTGACACAGTAAAATAACTATCCTCATGGATCCCTGTTTCATTTTTTAATGAGGTTGACACAGTAAAGGAACTATCCTCATGAAAGCCTCAATCATGGCTTCCAACTAGAAGAAACACATGTCAAGGGACACACCTCTATCATGGCCTTCAAGAGTTCTTCATTAGAAGGAAGAACAGTTCTCTGGAAGGAACATATGTCAAGGGACTCAATAGGGATAAGAAAATCATGTTCAAATACCCCCACAGGGTTCACCATGTCAATTACAGGATCTAAGTCAAAGGAATTTGAGCAAACAATGAGAGGCTCGCTTACATCGGTAACTGAAAACATGGGACTAGCTGCCACATAATTAACCCGTGGCAGGGTAGGTACCACTTCTGTATAAGGAAAATTTAGGGGTGTCAGATTATTGGTAGTCAAATCAATACTAACGAACGAAATCTGGTCAATAGTCACAATGTTTCCATTGTGAGGGAAAGACATCACGCAAAAGAGTGTCGATACAATAACTTTCATTGCATAAACATAGTCTCGCCCAAGCAGCAAATTGAAATCCAAGGGACCTCGGACTACCATAAGATCAGTACGGACAATTTTTCCATCTAAGGTAATAAGAAACTTAGGAGGGATCTCTAAAGATTCACTAATGGTTATGTTAAAAGCTGACAGATTCAGAGTAACAGGCATAAGCTGAGGGGAACCCAAAGCTTGCCAAGAAGTTGAGGATAAAATACTAACATAAGCACCTTCATCTACATTCGTGCGATGCACATTCTTGCCACAATCTTTCACAGTGATTTGGAAAGGAATGGAAGAAGGAAGACGAGGTTCTGTCAATCTATTCTAGTCAAAGGAAAATACCTTAGTACTTGATCAGGAGATCAAGTCCTTAATGGAAAAATGCTCAAAAAATTAGTTGCTCAGAATTGGTCCAAACCAGAACGACTGGAAAGAGCTCGGAAAAACGATCCTGTAGACGCGAATGGAACTGAAAACCGACACTGTATGAGAAAGTTATTCAGCTTTGAAGTTTGCCAATTTCAGTAAAAAAATGGCCAGTTTGACTTTACAAAAGTTTTTTATTTAAAAAAAAAAGTCCACTGAATATTATGGGAATATTCCACATAATATTCTGCGGAATATTCTGAAGGCATCTAATCAAAGGGCGCCACGTGGCCAGCCCAGAGGCCCGCCACGTGGCCCCGAGATCAAACGGAAATGGTGTTATAAAATTTTATGTGTCGCAGGCAGGAATCGACCCCACATCGGGGCGGTAGCAACCGGGCGGCCCGACTAATGGGCCACAGGTCAATATTAACCTGTATGGTGGCAGTGTTATATTTAAAGTTCAAAATTCATTTGGGCGGGGCCCGAAAGGGGGCCAGCCCCCTTCCCATATAACCGCAGGTTCGGAACCGGGAGTTTAACCCAATGGCATGTCAACAAACTTGGGTCGTGGTTATGTTAAAGGGCAGAAGGTGCGGAGTTGATTTAAATATATGGTTGTAACATTATTACATGTCGTGTTAAACTCATAGTTGATCAAACGATTTCCGAAGGTCATATGACCCGTGGACCCTATCCATAGCCCTCAACGAACTGGCGGTATTATGGTGGAGTGCCAAAAATTTAGTGCCGACCCCTTATTTAGTGGGCCTAACTGCAGTCTTCCACAATTAGTGGAGGTATTCTAGGCCTGATTGGGCAAAAAGTTGTTTCAGTCATAAATTTGGCTTGGGAAGTCCAATTGGAACGAATTTTTTTTTGATTTGGAGGTATTGGGACATTCTGAAGCTGTTGGAATAGGTTTCAGAGCCATCAGGACACTCTGTCAGTGATTTTATTAGCGGATTTTCTTGTGGAGCCACCAAGGCTTGGTAAATGATCAGCTGTATTAGGCTATGTTCATCTGTTTGAGGTGAATGAATAATCAATTTTTACTTTTTCCAGTACTTTGATTCTGAATTTGCAGCGATTTTAGCCTTTTGAGGTTTTCTTCATGGTGTAATACTTATTTTGAGCATTAATAAAAGAGGGAAAAGCCTATTTGGAGGCTTTTGGACCCAGCAGAGGTAGCCCAAGAGAGGGGTGAACTGCTTAAACAAATGCATACTGTTATGCTGTGCATTATTGCTGCTTATTTCCAGAGTTTACTACATTAAATAGTAATTTTTAATGAGTCCACTTTTCACAATGAGACTTATACAGTGGTCAAAACACATTTGTTCCATTTCAAACCACTTTACTTCCATTGCAGAATACCTTAACTTGCTTATTCACACATAAAAATTGGTTAATGAATACTTTGCAAACAGAAGCAAATACTTTCATTGCCAGATCGTTTTAGTGTTTACTTCATATTTCTTTGGGCAGAGCCAGTAAGAGGGCCAGAAGCTTATGGTTTCATCCTTTCTAGTAAATGTGAAATAACCAGTAAAAGCCCCTACTGTCTATCTCTGTATAAGAAATATTTTGTTTACACATTTCAGATCAGATTGGTATCAGAGCTCTAGGTTTTGATTAAGAGTTTGTGAAATTTGTGCAAGAAAATTGTGTTGTTCTGCTAATTTAATGCTTACTAGGATGAAATTGAAAAGAGGGGAAGGTCAATTGGTTAGAGAACAAGATAATCCTCAACCAAGGAGAGCTAGGGTGCCATTATCTCCACCTTCAATTTCATCCTCATTAGCCTTAGAATCAACCACAAACATGTCTTCAAGAGAAGGAGAAGTACATGAGGAAATGGATCCCAAGGAAGAAGAAAGAGTCTTTAGAAAAGCTTTCTTGGACATGACTGAGATGGTTAGGATCCTCTATCAGGAGAGAAATGATAAGATTGCTGGAGAGGGGTCTAGAAACCAAAGAGAAGAAGGAGATTCTTTAGGAGGCAAGAAAGACAAAGATAAGTCTAAGAAAGGGAATGGAGGAAATGGTGATCCACCATCTCCATCGTCATCCTCTTCAACCTCTATTAATCGGTCACACAAAACAAAAACATCTCTTAGAAATCCTTTGTTAAAGCTTGATGTGAAATTTGAGTTGCCGATGTTTAATGGTGATGTGAATGCAGAAAAATTAGATAACTGGATTAGACAGTTGGAAGTCTATCTAAGAATTCAGAGTCTGCATGATGATGACACAAAAATCCAATTAGCCTCATTGAGAATGGATGGAGTAGCTTTGGTTTGGTGGGAAGCCAAGACCAGGGAGGAAATTAAGAAGCATGGTAAGATAACTCTAACATGGATTGAGTTTATTACTGCTATTAAGAAACAATTTTATCCTCTTACTCATATTCAGAAGGCAATCATGAATTGGCAAAATTTTACGCAACTTAAGGGTCAAAATGTGCAATATTATACCCAAGAGTTTAGAAGGAGAGCACTCTTACTTGGGGTAGACTTACAAAGTCAAGACACTTTGTTGAAGTACATAGGAGGTTTGCACAATTACCTTCAACATACTATCCTAATGTTTAATCCTACCAGCTTAGATGAAGTCTGTGTCCAAGCTACACATTTAGAAGCTAGAGGAAAGAATAATTTTGATGCTTTGAATGAGGATAGTAATTTCAAAAACAAAGGAAAGAAAAGAGTTGCAAATTCAAGAAAAGAAAAAGGAAAGTTCTTTTGCAAGAACTGTTCAAAGACAAGTCATGATGAAGACCACTGTTGGAAGCTTCATCCTAAACTGAAACCAGATAAATACAAGAACAAAAACAAGACCAAAGAAAAGGGGAAAACTGTAGCAACAGTTGAGCAAGACTTAAGGTCAAACTCCGATGATGAGACAAAAAGCATCACCATTGTTTTAAAGAACATTAAGGGGAAAGAAGTGGTGCAAGACACAACTCCCAGTTCTAGCTCTTTAAATTTTCTCAAAAATACTCATGAAGAAAAGAGGAGGATAGAGCTTTTCCATGTGAGGGTAATTTCAAAACATACCAAAATTGACACACTGTTTGACAGTGGGTCACAAGCTAATCTCATATCTAAAGACTTGGTCAAGCAGCTTAAACTTGAGACCATTCCACATCCAAAGCCTCATCCACTTGGATGGATATGCAAGGATGCCAATTTGCAAGTCTCAAGGAAGCGCATATTGCGCTTTGCAATAACTGCACACTTTATTGACACAGTTGAACTTGATGTGGTGCCGCTTGATATTTTAGGAATTGTTTTGGGAAGTCCTTACTTATTTGACAGGAAGGCCATCTTTCATCGCCATGAAAACAAGTATCACTTGTTCAAATATGGTAAAGAGTTCATTGTGAGAGCACACAAGAAGAAGCTGGAATCTTCTTTACTCCATGCAAGTCAATTGAAAAGACTAGTTAATGCAAGTCAAAGTCTAACTTTGTTGATGTTGAACGACAATATTTTGAGCATTTAACTTGTCTTAATGTTGCTAATGATATGTCTCAGTTTTATAACAGTTTGTCTTTGAAAGAAGATGATGTTATGTTGCACAAATTACCTTTTGGGTCAGCCAATGCAGTGAATGAAGTGTCAAAGCAAAGCAGTGCAAGCAAGGAGGACACACAATTCAGCATGG
Source organism: Pinus albicaulis (assembly GCA_034641835.2). NCBI lineage: Eukaryota > Viridiplantae > Streptophyta > Pinopsida > Pinales > Pinaceae > Pinus > Pinus albicaulis. Next base: position 908,870,189 of record CM076570.1, read on the forward strand.
GACAAAGTTGGTTTCAGAATGGTAGAATTCGCCATGGGAACAGTTTGCAAGGTGAAAGTTATTTTAAGTCTTCTGGGAAGTTTGATCAGTGTAGAAAAAGTTTGTTTTCTGTAGATTACAGTTGTTGTTCTGCAAATTTTAATAATTTGCATCATGACTCTGTCAATCTTAGCAATGGTCAATCAGTTGATTCCAGAGACAGTTTATCATTTTCTCAAAAGCTCCATTTGATGAAATCGGGTAGATTTCAGTTATTCAAGGGTGGAAGAGTGGAGAATCAGTCTCCACATTATCAGTTTCACTAATCAGAGAGCTTTTGGGGTCCAAAAGCTTCCCATTTGGGAGGTGTGATCAGGAGATCAAGTCCTTAATGGAAAAATGCTGAAAAAATTAGTTGTTCAGAATTGGTCCAAACCAGAACGACTGGAAAGAGCTCGGAAAAATATCCTGTAGACGCGAACGACACTGAAAATTGACGTTGTATGAGAAAGTTATTCAGCTTTGAAGTTTTCCAATTTCAGTAAAAAAATGGCCAGTTTGACTTCACAAAATTTTTTATTTAAAAAAAATATTCCACAGAATATTCCACATAATATTCTGCAGAATATTCTGAAGGCATCCAATCAAAGGGCGCCACGTGGCCCCAAGGTCAAACGGAAATGGTGTTATAAAATTTTATGTGTTGCAGGCAGGAATCGACCCCGGGTCGGGGCGCTAGCAACCAGGCGGCCCGACCAATGGGCAACAGGTGAATCTTAACCTGTATGGTGGCAGTGTTATAATTAAAGTTCAAAATTCATTTGGGCGGGGCCCCAAAGGGGGCCAGCCCCCTTCCCATATAACTGCAGGTTCGGAACCGGGAGTTTAACCCAATGGCGCGTCAACAAACGTGGGTCGTGGTCACGTTAAAGGGCAGAAGGTGCGGAGTTGATTTAAATATATGGTTGTAACATTATTACATGTCGTGTTAAACTCATAGTTGATCAAACGATTTCCGAAGGTCATATGACCCATGGACCCTATTTATAGCCCTCAACGAACTGGAGGTATTATGGCAGAGTGCCGAAACTTTAGTGCCAACCCCTTATTTAACGGGCCTAACTACAGTCCTCCACAATTAGTGGAGGTATTCTAGGCCTGATTGGGCAAAAAGTTGTTTCAATCATAACTTTGGCTAGGGAAGTCCAATTGGAACGATTTTTTTTTTTATTTGGAGGTATTGGGACATTCTGAAGCTGTTGGAACAGGTTGCAAAGCCACCAGGGCACTCTGTCAGTGATTTTATCAGCGGATTTTCGTGTGCAGCCACCAGGGCTTGGTGAATGATTAGTTGTATTGGGCTATGTTCATCTGTTTGAGGTGAATGAATAGTCAATTTTTACTGTTTCCAGCACTCTGATTCTGAATTGGCAGCTATTTTAGCCTTTTGAGGATTTCTTCATGGTGTAATACTTATTTTGAGCATTAATAAAAGAGGGAAAAGTCTATTTGGAGGCTTTTGGACCCAGCAGAGGTAGCCCAAGAGAGGGGTGAACTGCTTAAACAAATGCTTACTGTTAAGTTGTGCATTCTTGCTGCTTATTTCCAGAGTTTACTACATCAAACAATAATTTTTAATAATTCCACTTTTCACAATGAGACTTATACAGTGATCAAAACACATTTGTTCCATTTCAAACCACTTTACTTCCATTGTAGAATACCTTAACTTGCTTATTCACACATAAAAATTGGTCATTGAATACTTTGAAAACAGAAACAAATAATTTCATTTCCAGATCGTTTTAGTGTTTAATACATATTTCTTTAGGCAGAGCCAGTAAGAGGGCCAGAAGCTTCTAGTTTCATCCTTTCTAGTAAAGGTGAAATAACCAGTAAAAGCCCCTACTGTCTATCTCTGTATAAGAAATATTTTGTTCACACATTTCAGATCAGTACTTGGAGGGGGTTCTGTAGAAACAGGTGAAATTACCCCTGGCGTAGAAGAATCTAATGTAACAAGAAGAACCTGAGGGGTATGGGTTTCACTCTCTAGAGGGAGAGTGGGATCGACCGAATGTGAAATCCAGTCGACCACTTGATCAACTAATGGATCGTCAACCTGAGTGATATGAGTTTCACTCTCCAATGGATGAGTGCGATTGACTGTGCTTGGAATTAGATCAATCACTTCGTCAATTGACAGTACGTTGGGAGAAATTTTACGGTAACCAGTTGGAAGTTGTTGATGTGGAATAGTAAGTTTTTCCAACAATTTTGAGGCTTCATCCATGTGAGGGAAAATGTGAGTTTGATGACTCCCTTTGCATAACCTACACGAAAACCTAACTTTACCCTTTTTCCCAGGAACCTAACAATCACTGGTTGATGGATCAACGGTAAGTTGATAGGATCTTTCTGACCATACTTCCAAGACCTTAGGAATGCTAGGACAATTGATAAGAAAGTGGTCACCCTTATAAAGCTTGCAAGGGTATTTGGGTTTTTGATGCATGTTGGAGGTTTCCTCAACATTAATAACACTTACAACCATGGTTGGTTGGTTTAATTATTTATTATCTTGCTTCTTCTTCTTCTTCCCTTTCTTCTTCTTCTTAGTCACCTAGTTACTAGCATCAAGGATTTTACCAAGCGAAGAAGAAGAAAGGGAGGAAGACATTTTGGGCGAAGAAGGTAAAGGGTCAACATGAGGTTGGAAATGTTGAGATGGTGAACTCTGTTGAGGTGAATCATCCGGTTGAGGTGGAACAATTTGAGTATTCGAGGCCAATGAAGTTGAAAATAACCATACCATTAAATCTATGGTAAATCCAGGTAGTGAAAATGTAGCCATATAAGGAGGACCAACATTTCCAAAGCAAGGAAAAGTATTAGGATTCTCGTTAAGAGGGGTTCCTTGGTTGGTAAATTCTGGAACAGTTTCCATTAGATTCAACTTCAGTGAATTTTATTAACAATTTAAAAATATTAACAATTCAACTTCACAATCCGCACCTAAGGTCTCTAAAAAGTAAAAACAAACAAATGAACATGCGTTATCAAATTTAGGAGTCAAATCACACACAAACAATATGTTTCCACAATAACAACACTATTTGGTGATGAAATCCAACGTAGCATAAATTAATGTGGAAAACTGGTGGTTGGAACTGCTACCCTGACAACATGCTTAATGAAACAGTCTGGTGCAAGTAACTTCACTATGCCATCTCGAAGTGAAGAATACCCTTCAGAAATTTCAAGTGAGTCTAACCAACGTTTGTTCCATGTACAGTGGGACCTTCCCTCCATTGTCACCTTGGGAAAAATCCTAAAGATTATCAACACTAAGATCACCAACTGAGACAATTGCACCCAGGGGAACAGTCTACAATCCAATATACATGCAAGGGTAGAGTATCAAGCTTAATCCCCTTGAAAGCTCCTCGACATGGTAATTTTTAGGTTTACCAACAAGTGACCCCAGGATCCTCGACAATGGTTAATCCGAGGTTTACCATTTCTATTACGTGCACGTCTTCTATATTCACCAATGAAGTAGGTACGATTACCTCACTGGGTTTGACATTATCTCATGCTTGACTCTTTTAAGAAGAGCTTCCCAAAGCACAATTGCAACAATTGGAATTTTCCTTACCGCAAGATACTATTGATTGTTTAGTTGCTTTGGAAAGTTAACTACTCCCTATTCCAAAGCACTAATCCTGAACTAGATTGGTGGAAAGAGCCCTAGAAAATTTAAAAAATTCTAACTGAATTTCATTTAGCGTTGTGTTATTTTGGTTGTTTTTTACTCAAAAGGGTAAATGGATATGAAACTAGTGGTGTTATGACCTCATCCAAAACTGAATGCAATCGAATATGATAATGTAATATTTTCAATTCGATGAATCCTAACTAAAGTAAGGAGAGAGTTTCCATTCACTTCCAACAATGAAAAAAATTGACAAACAAGAGAAAATATAACAAAATCTCTAATGCACTAATTTCAGCAAGAAAAACTAATGCTAATCAATTGAAAACAATTTTATTTTTATTTTTTTTATTATTTTTATTTTTTTAAACAAGCATAAAACATGTAAATTCAAATCAGAGCTATCTTTCAATGAGAAACACTATCTTTGCAATCAATGAAATAACTCTTTACGATAGGCATAAATGAATATATGATGAGATTTACTGAAAGAAAAGAGATTCACACAATCAATTCCAGAAGTGAAAGACTCTTTTTTGATAGATCAGCAAACCAAAACAAAGTCAAAACCAAAAATTGTAAAGATAAGTGATTTTCCTTAAAAAGACAATTAAAGAAACTGATCTAAAATCTACGATTGATTTTTCGAGAATGTAAACGATGCAGTTGTAATATATGCACAATTCACATGAAAACTATGCAAATGCAATCTATGCACATTTTTCGTTCATATTCTGAAAATGAGAATTCTAACTATGCAAATATAATCTATGCAAGAGAATTCTCAAACACAAGACGGCGAAAGAATAACAAGGGTATTTTCCTTTGCTAATGTAACCTAAGGAACCAATCAAGTGCAAGTAAAGAAAATTGGGTGAGAATTCAAAAGGTCAAAAGTAAAAACACTCAAAGGCGATTAACACTCTAACACAATTTACCCCCCAAAAAAATGCAAAAATTGTTAAGAAACTAAGACAAACCTCAAAGTAATGACCAAAGGAAATCAAATTAAGATTTTTTTTCAAAAAAGATAATTCAAAACACCCAAATAACTTTACAAAGACTTAATGAGACTATAAACAAGCTAATAGGATCATAAAAACAAAAAATCTGGACTTAAATCAGAGAAACCTTAACTTTTTTCAAAATTTTATAGGGTTGCGCAGGTAGACAATAGAGTTTAGTGCGCATGCACACTGTTTCTAAAGAAAAACTACGCAAATCTGTGCTCTGTTTCTGAATAAAAACCGCACAGGGCGAGAAAATTAAGAAAAAAAAACAAACAAAGGTTTCAAACCATAAATTTCAATTCTTAAAAGGGGTGAAAGGAATCAAAGGAAACAAAAGAGAACTCGTTCCCCAGTGGATTCGCCAATTTGTTACCCGGATTAATCCCTCTTGCGGACAAGAGCGATCTCCCTAGTACTCTAACGAGTAACTAGAAACAAACAAATAAAACAATGGCACTTTCCTTAGCCTATAACTGAAACATGAAACATGTGCGAAAGATCACTTACCTTTTAACGAAGTGCTTGTATAAGTATTTTCAGTGCTTTCTACAACCAACTTTTCCTCAATGCTTTACAATCTCTCCAAATGCTTTCCACAGCTTCTCCATGACGCGCCAAAAGAGATTTACATAGACAGAAACCTTCAAAAGGATAAAAGCATCTCACATTTAAAAGCAAAAGTAAATGAAATCCTTAGTCTAGCATACAACATATAAATGAATCAATAATCAGTTATAAACCATGTGAGAGATCAAGGAATCCCACAAATAACATCGAACTAGACGCAATTAGGAAAGAACAATTACTTTGTATTAAAATAAAAAGGGAAAAGAAGCTTACAAACTGGTGCCTTGATGTCACAAGCCTCTTCCAATGTCTCCTTTCCTTCCCTTGATGACAAGCTCTTCAGACCCAAAACCAACAACATGAGTTTACCAATCCAAGTCTCTCCCAATCTATCATTCCTACGCTGAATTTATAGGAAGGATGAGGAGGTTTCTAGTTCCACTTCTTAAGCGATATGATCCTTAAGAAAAGGAATTTAGTTCCATATACCAAGGGATGAGGCGTAAGTATGTAGCGGTTTTAGGTTTCTAATTTGGGTAAGATTCCTCAAACAAAGCTTCTAGAATTTACTTTTTTTTTTCTTTTTACGTGCGTGAACAGACCTGTGCACTTTTTGTTCAGGAAAACTGCGCAGATCTGCACAATTTTTGTTCAAAAAAACTGCACATGTGTGGGTTTTATTCTGGAAAACCACACAGGTGCTCAAAAATGGTTTTAAAGCAGTCAAAACCAATATTCCTTTTGTCCTTGGTATTATTTTACTTCAATCTTTATAGGGGATTCACTTGAGACACTCCATCGGATGGCGTGATATCTGAATTGATAGTCATGGTGATAAGTTTGAGTGTAACAGTTCGATGTGGAGGCAAATGTATATATTTTCAGACCAAACACTATGGTGGAACTACATTCAGAATTAAAATCCTTTGCCAAGGATAAATTCCCCAGCCCGGATGGATGGGCAATGGAGATATTTTTACATTTATTTGACATTATGAAATCAGAATCCCGGCTTAGTCACACTATTTCACAATCTATAAACTCCACATTTATCACCCTTATTCCCAAGGTCATGGCTTCAAACACCTTCTCGGTTTTCTGCCCAATCTCTCTATGTAACATCACCTATAAGCTCATTTCCAAGATGAGTGCAAAGCGTATCAAGGTATTTCTTTCCATTCATATTTCTGTTGAGAAATTTGGTTTCCTCCCCAAATACATGATGCCATTGTTGTTATGCATGAATGTATTCATACCCTTTAGACCAAGAATCTCAAGGCGTTGGTGATGAAGATAAACTTACAACGTGCATATGATTGTGTCAACTGGTCTTTTCCCCATTTTTTTTTGTAGAAGATCAGCTTATCTATACATATCACTCAGTGGATCATGGCATGTGTGACACATACATGGCTGGAAATTTTCATAAATGATTACCCCACAGATTTTTTCCATGCAGGTCAGGGGTTGAAACATGGATGCTCACTCTCACTGCTTCTCTTTACACTTGTTATGCATGGGGTCTGTAGGAAGATTAAGTAGGATAATATGGAGGGCATTTTCTCAGGAGTGCAGATGAATCTCGAGGTTTGCATCACTCACCTTTTTTTTGTTGATGATATATTTTTCTTTGGCATGTTGTCAATAACATAATGGGAGGCTTTCTTTCACATTTTTCGTCGCTTCGAACTGGCTTCTAGTCTGATAGCTAATGGTCATAAGTAATTTCTTTTATATTCTCCTAGAGACATGGAGGAGATTAAGAGCATTGCAAACATTTTTTGGGTAGAGTACAAACCCCTTCAAGAGGGGTTTACTTATCTGGGATATAGACTTAACCCTACCAATTACAAGATTCAGGATTGGTCATGGTTGTTATTAAAATTCTGGAAAAAAAAACATTGTTGTTGGACACATCGAGATATTTCTCTGGGTGGTTGCTTCATGCTCATACAATCGGTCCTACAACAGTTGGGAAACTTCTGGATGTATCTCTTTGCAATGCCATCCAAAATCGTTTCATAGATCAAAACTATTTTAACTGGTTTTCTGTGGTCGGGCTCGACAGGTATCAACAAATTCCACCTGATGAGATGGGAATGTATTGCAAGACCTCGTGACCTTGACAGTTGGGGTATTCTTAACACAAAAATATTTGGATCATCCCTTCTCTTAACATCCATGTGGGATGTGTTGTTTGGTGTAGGCATTATACAAAAAATCTTCCTCGGAAAATATCTTAAGGAAAAACCATTTGCAGAATGGTTTAGTTGGGGAGAAATCAACATTAGGCGTGGATCATATATTTGGCTCATTTTTCATATTAAAAAAAAAAAAAAAATTATATATATATATATCCCTTCAGCATATAAGGTGGGATTTTGGGGGAGGAAATAAAATTATGATTGGTCATGATTGTATCATGGGCTTAGACACAGATATACATTTTCTGAATACACTCTTGATTGCGTTACATCAACGCGACATTTTATATTTGGGTCAGATGATTGAAAGTTGGAGGGGGACACATCCGGTCTGGAGGGAGGCCACACAGTTGGGTCTTTCGAGGTCAAATTCTCTGATATGGAGCTCAACCCGAAATCATTTAAGGGGTGCAGGTTTATGTCGACATCCTGGAGGTGATTTCCTCACTTGGGAGGGATGCCTACATGCCTACAGGCACAAATGGTGGTGGTGGAAGACTGTTATAGATATATAACGCACTTAGATTCTAAATATTCTCATCATGCTTGGTTCAATATGATATGGAAGTTACAGGCCCCACTAAAAATTATAATGTTCTACTAGTAATTTGGCATAATCACATACTCACCTCGGATAATCTATGCAAAAGTGGGTTCAATGGATTCGGCTGTTGTGTCCTCTGTCATGGGGGAAACGAATCGGTAACACATTTGTTGCTACATTGTAATGTTGCTCTTAATATTTGGACTATCATTTTATCTTGTTGAAGGCTACAGTGCAGGCTATTTCTATCGATCGAACATTGTTTGAGATGGGGCATTTCTGGAAGAGGCCCTCAGGATTTCAATCCACTATACATATTTTGGGAAATATGGAAGACATGCAATCATCACATATTCTGGGGATCGTTGATCTGTGTGCATATAATATGTGCAAAAATCCTCTCATGGCTGGAACACAAGGTGACCAGGAAAACACACATTTGGGACATGTCAAGGCAGCTTTCGAACCCAAACATTACACTCCTGGTGGGTTTCTACAATGGTGCAGCGCAGTGGGGTATCTGTCGATGTGGGGGGTGGTTGATCGATGGTGAACATACTAGTCATTAGCTCCACTGGCATGGCGGACATGGCACAAACACACGAGCTGAGATGATCGCCCTCTGGGGCCTATTATGGTTTGCTCTGGAGAGGGAGATCCAAAATCTAAATATATATATATATATAGGTATTCCAAAACCACTGTTGATGGTTTCTTGGGACTTTCTGACTTTGATCCTCCAGACCTTCGGGGATGGCTGGATCGAATCAAGGTTATGTTGGACTTACTGGGGAACTTCTCCATCACTCATATTTACAGGGAAGCAAACAGTGTTATGGATGGGTTATCCAAGTGTGGAGTACATGATCTGAGGGGCTACATCTACTTCTACACTTACTGGGATGGTAACTTGACGAAAGAATGCAGTATCTCCATCCCATAGATGGTTATTGGTCTGACATCCCTTCTTGAAAATATATTACACTTTTTTCACGCTATTTTCAACATGTTTTGATGTCTTTAAATTGTTTAGCATTTCTATGAACATGATCCCATGGTAGAAAGACATAAATAATTTCTGGGATCTTGCATATTTTGTATCAGTTTTCGACAATCTGGCCCGGATTAGTCTCATGTGTTTGCAGATTAAGTTTGTCTGGCCATATGACAAGGAAATGTAACTGGTATTTTGTAATAAAGAAAACTGTGAGTCAGTCTTTTTCTTCGAAAAAAGGAAAGAAGTCAAAGCAGAAGCATAGAACCATTGCAACAAGCGTGGGTTAGCATCTATGACAACGCAAAGCCATCTTCGGTTATGAAATTGGTTCAATTTGGATTTGTGAGGACGAATATGACTTCAAAATTTGACCTTAGTCAACAAATGTTGATATCCTAAAGTCACGCAGTATCCAAATCGATATTCCTGACATTTTCATATATTTTGGACAGGTAACTGTAAAATATTGCACCACAGTATGCATATTGAACATCACTACTAGCAATTTATCAACGAGTTTATATTTTCTTTTGCATTTCATGCTGAATGACTAGGTCAATTTTGACATCTTATGTTTTCTGTGAGAATTTTGTCAACATTTTTTTGGTAAGTGTTCATAAACTTAATCCTCCTTTTATTATGAAAAGATCACATTGATTTCAGAATTAATGTAGTCAATTCATGTACGAACCCACTTTCAATCAAAAATCCTACTCAACAGCTCTAAGTTATACATGAGCCGCATTTCATGTGCACTAAGCAACATGGTATTTGTTGTGATGGTTATTGCTATCTAGGGTTGTTGTTGATTATACTCATAAGAAAAAGGATTGGTAACCATATGGATTTATTAAATAAGTCAATTGGATTAATTTAAGTATGCTTGCATTCAATTAGGAAGTTTGTTTATTTAAATTCAATGAATAAAATGGAAAAGGGCATTCTACTAGATTGTTGATACTTTGTTGACTATCAGTTTTGTATTTAATATTATCAAAGCGAACAAGGTTTCAATTGCTGCGATTGTGACAAGCTTTCTAAAATCGTTCCTTTCACTTTTGGAAATTTAACATTGGATATTTTATGCAGGTTGATGATTGTTGGAGTTCATATTTTAGGACAAAGGTGAATTATTTATGGTTTGGAGGATTGGGCTCAGGCACATAATAGAACTTTGCAGCAAAGCAAGCAAAGAATACATTGATTTTCATATTGTGTGCCTTAACTTATATTTTGAATGGTTGTAATGGTCAAAATGGTGGTATGTTATGTGCAAAACCTAATGCACAAAATTCATCTAGTGGCAATGTGCAAAGCAATGATATTGTCATTCCGTGGCTTTTGTTCATATTTTAGGAAAAAGGTGAATTATTTATGGTTTGGAGGATTGGGCTCAGGCATGCAACAGAACTCTGCAGCAAAGTAAACAAAGAATACATTGATTTTCATACTGTGCGCCCTAACTTATATTTTGAATGGTTGTAATGGTCAAAATGGTGGTATGTTATGTGCAAAAGCTAATGCACAAAATTCATCTAGTGGCAAGGTGCAAAACAATGATATTGCCATTCTGTGGCTCTTGTTCATATTTTAGGAAAAAGGTGAAATATTTATGGTTTGGAGGATTGGGCTCAGGCACGCAACATAACTCTGTAGCAAAGCAAGCAAAGAATACATTGATTTTCATAATGTGCGCCGTAACTTATATTTTGAATGGTTGTAATGGTCAAAATGGTGGTATGTTTTGTGCAAAAGCTAACGCACAAAATTCATCTAGTGGCAATGTGCAAAGCAATGATATTGTCATTATGTGGCTCTTGTTCATATTTTAGGAAAAAGGTGAATTATTTATGGTTTGGAGGATTGGGCTCAGACATGCAATAGAACTCTGCAGCAAAGCAAGCAAAAAATACATTGATTTTCATAATGTGCGCCCTAACTTATATTTTGAATGGTTGTAATGGTCAAAATGGTGGTATGTTATGTGCAAAAGCTAACGCACAAAATTCATCTAGTGGCAATGTGCAAAGCAATGATATTGTCATTACGGAATATTCTCAACAGGGAGTTCTTTTAGTGGGAGATTTCAATGCTAGAACAACAAATCAAGAAGCTAGTATTCATCTAGTGGCAATCTGTAAAGCAATGATATTGTCATTTCGTGGCTCTTGTTCATATTTTAGGAAAAAGGTGAATTATTTATGGTTTGGAGGATTGGGCTCAGGCACGCAACAAAACCCTGCAGCAAAGCAAGCAAAGAATACATTGATTTTCATAATGTGTGCCCTAACTTATATTTTGAATGGTTGTAATGGTCAAAATGGTGGTATGTTATATGTAAAAGCTAACGCACAAAATTCATCTAGTGGAAATGTGCAAAGCAATGATATTGTCATTATGTGGCTCTTTTTCATATTTTAGGAAAAAAGTGAATTATTTATGGTTTGGAGGATTGGGCTCAGGCACGCAACAGAAATCTGCAGCAAAGCAAGCAAAGAATACATTGATTTTCATAATGTGCACCCCAACTTATATTTTGAATGGTTGTAATGGTCAAAATGGTGGTATGTTATGTGAAAAAGCTAACGCACAAAATTCATCTAGTGGCAATGTGCAAAGTAATGATATTTTCATTGTCGCATATTCTTAACAGGTAGAAGTTATTTTAGTGGGAGATTTCAATGCCAGAACAACAAATTAACAAGCTAGTATTCTTTGTTGCAAAGAGTATCAAAATCCTATATGCCTCATTGAAGAGGAGAATTCTCGATGGTTGGTATGTTCAAAAGATGAAAAAGTTAGTAATCATTTTGGAGAGGAGTTTCTTGTGTTGTGTGGTGCTTTTAAGTTAATTATCTGCAATGGTCTAGATAGATGGAAAAATTCTGGGAACATCACTTGCAACACATACAATGGGGCAAGTGTCATTGACTATGTTATTGGTTCACAAATCCTAATAGAAAGAATAGATGAAGTTAAGCCTTGGATAGCATATTTGGGACTTAAAATCAGATAATAACCTAATTTATATAAAGTTATCTTGGTTAGAAGAAAGACAAAATAGGAGGAAAACCCAAGGTTCTCAACAATCGACATCAAGGGGAAAAATTATTCTAACACAATAAAATTTCACTATCTTCAAAACAATGTTGAGGAGATCAATTCAGAAGGAGAAAATTGGTCCCTAAAGCCTCAGTAACCATGAGCTAACAAAGATAATCCAGGGTGCACTTGAGAAGTGCAAAAGAGCAAAAAATAGGAAATCATAATCAAATTATTTTCATGTGAATGCGTGGTTCAATGAGGAATGCAAAATGGCAAGGAGAACCTTGAAAAAGGAAGGAGAGGGGAAGATGAATGTAAATTTATATAAGCATATTTTGAAAAAGAAAAAATATGAGTTCATGCAAACAAGGCGGGAAGAGCTGATATATCTAGGCAGGAATAATCCAAAAGTTTTTTGGCAGGAACTTCAACCAAGGAAGAAGCAATTTGAAAATAATATTACATCCAATCAATGGTTTGACTATGCAAGGAAACTCTGAAAAATAATTAGAGGTTGAGCCTCCTCCTGGGATCAATACATCTACAAAGCTTTTCACAGTGCATGAGGTGGAGGCAGGAATTAAAAAGTTGAAAACAGGGAAGAAAAAGGACTTGGATGAACTTAAGCAAAATATTTAAAATGAGGAATGAACATTTTGGAATTGCACATCATGGAAATATTCAACAATGTCATTCAACAAGGATTCCCAAGGGATTGGACAACTTATAGTCTAGCAATTCCCCTTTTTAAAAGTGGAGACATTAATAATACTTCTAACTATAGAACCATTATGATCAATCCTTTGTTTGCAAATCTTTTCAGTGGCATGTTAGAAAATAGAATCAATAAGTGGGCAGAAGTAAAAGAAAAGAGGGCAAAAGGGTGAGGAGGTTTTAGGTCGAAGCATTCTACAGTAGATCATGGTATCACGCTGAGACACATTATTGAAAAGGTTTGGGGGAGCAAAGAAGAAGTATTTTTATGCTTTGTTGACTTCAAAAAGGCATTTGACACGGTCCCTAGATACAATTTGTGGCGTAGAATGGAATAAATTGAAATTCCTTTACAATATAGAGCTGTTGTTCATAGGATTTATGAAGAGGTGAAAGTCAAAATTAGAACTTCAACAAGCATTTCAGAAAGTTTTAGAAGTGACATCAGAATCAAGCAAGATTTCCATTTATCCCCTACCCTTTTTGGTTTATATATTGACAAACTGGAAGAGTGGCTAAATTTTCAAGGTGGGGATGGTGTTCGATTGGGGGAGTTTGTGATAAAGCTTCTTCTATATGTCGATGATCTTGTGCTAGTTGCTAAATCGGCCCATGGATTGCAAATGCACATATATGCCCTTGAGCATTTTTGTAAAGCAGTGGGGATGCAAGTCAATACCAGTAAGACCAAAATAATGATTTTCTCTAATAAAAGGAAGCAAAGCGAGCATACATTATTCTTTGAAGGCAACATTCTTGAAGAAGTAAATGAATACAAGTATTTCAGGATCGATTTCAACAACAAGATTAATTGGGAGGATTGCAGAAAGAAAATAATTTTAGGAGGATTGAAAGCATTATGCACTTCAAAATAGATGTAGAGAGGCAGAGTTGTGGGATTGGAACACGATCAAAGTACTTTTTGGACTCCTAGATTGTCCAGTGCTATTATATGGGTGTGAATTGTGGGCTAGCAGTATCCCTCTTTCAAAATGGAAACAAATCGAAAAAATTAAAAAATGCTTGATCACGAGCAAGTTCAAAATAAAAGGTTCGGTTCCCAATGAGATAATGTATAGTGAAACAAGGGCAACTCCAATTGAAGCAATTACCATGGTGCGTCTTATAGGGTATCTAAAAATAATTGAGCAAATGGGAGGAGATAGATGGCCGAAAGTTATCTTCAATGAAGGTATGAGTGAAAGAAAGAAATCATGGATGAGACAAAACAACAAATGGATGCAAAAATGGAATATTTACCTTAATGCATGTCCCACAAATAGCAAGGAGTTAAAGAATTTTGTGTTGGAGAAGTTCCGTAAGGGTCTATGGGGAAAAGAGTTGGGTAGAAAGAAGAAGTATTATGTTCAGGAATTCAACCCCACTTGTGATCTCCAACAAGAAGAGTACATTGGAGATAGCATTCCGTGGAGAGAAAAGGTTCTTATTGCTCAATAAATAACTAATTCACATCAAATTTGGTGTGAAATGGGACGGTGGAAGAGACCTAAAGAATCTTGGGAAGAAAGGGTATGTAATTTTTGCACTTCTGGGGTAGTGGAATCAGAAAAACATTTCATTTTGGAATGTGATGCTTTCAAAGACATCAAGGACAGTTACCACAGTATGTTAGCATCAATTATGTGGCATTGTCTTTTCAGTGAGGGAACTATTAGAAGGTGGGGTCATCTCATCATCAATTTGAGAAAGAAAAGGATTGAATTATAGAAGGCAAAAAAACAAGGAAGTTGGTAGTCCCATAGACTATTTTTAGTCTGGTGGACATTAAAATATCATTCATTCATTAATTCTTCCCCTAATCTCATTCAAAACTCATTTCACAATTTTGTTTGAGATTTAAATATATCCATATCTCCTAGCAATTCTAAACAATGTCAAATAAATTATTAAATACTTATTCATAATAAAATTAACAATAATAGACATTATACATCATCTCTATTTATAATATTGAAATAACAAGTGTTGTGGGGTAGTTTATTCATTACCATTCAAATTAAAAATTATGTTCTCAGAAAAATTGCATAAAAAATTATAATAGACTTTGATCAATGCTAAATTAATAGTGGGTAATAGGCAAATTGAATCTTCTACAGTCCTGCTTTGGCAAACTAATAAATTGAGATTTAAAGTGGATAAATTAATTCCTTACTCATGCCCAAGGACTTGCATAAATTTTGGTTGATAGTAACCACTAGTAAGTCTACACATTCACAATTTTACTAGTACATAAGTGTTGAAGAATACGTAAATAATGGTGGGAAGTAACTCATGGTAAGTATATTTATTTACATCTTATTCATATCCATTTTTTATGCAAAGACTTGCTTAACTTTTTGTGGGAAGTAACTAATGGTAAATATGTTATTTACCTCTGTATGAGCTATTTTCGAAGATTTTATTTTTGGATGGTTTTCCAAAGTTTAAGAATAAAAATCACTACACAAATATCTAAAAACTATGTACGAAATTGCAGTCATATCCATAAATTATGGCATAAAATATGTGAGTCAATTATCCACATGGCATTATATTATGAAAAGGCTGCATTAAAATATTCAAGTTATGGTCCAATCAAATATTTAAAAAATAGTTTTTTTTAATACTATTAAAAAATAAATACTTATTTTTCAAAGTTAAATATTATAAGTTACATTGGTCAAAGTTAAATTAATAGTGTTCAACGTTAAATTAATAGTGGTCAAAGGGTACATCGCCTAGAGTCATACCTTAACAAAGACTAATAACTAGCAATTGCACCGAGAGGTGCAAAGGAACGCCGAAATCAAGAGCCAGGAATGTGGAACGAAACTATCTCCTTGTGCTACATGTCAGGGTACATCATCAATGTCATCTTATGGGGTGCACAATGCCAAACTGAAGGGAAAAAATTTCTAACATCCAGACCTCAGGAACCACTCCAGTCCTTGTAATGAAAAGATGTCGTGTAAATGGATGTTATCTCTACTTGAGTTTTACTTTTCTATAACATACACAAATTTTAGCACATCCAACAAAATGACATGGATTATAGGCATCGACAAGTGGTTTTCCATCTGTATGTATATACCAAGTTATGAAATTGGATAAATAAACAAAGATAACGACTTTTTTTCTATCCTTTTAAAGATAGAATAAAAGTTTGATAGTTGATCTAACTAATGTGTACTAGCATTTACTCGTTCACTCAGTTTACTCAGTAATTTCTCAGCTGAAGTGGAGATGACAACGTTGTGTAACAAGCAGTTGTAAACTAGTTTGAGTGTACAGGTGTTGCATGCAGTCGAATGATCAATCCTTGAGAATTGCACAATCAATTGGGGGAAATTCCCTAAAAAATCGAGGCTAATTTTCTTAGGAATTGCGCAAGGAAATAGGAGCCATGGTGAGATGATATTTGGCTAACGTTTGGCCAGAGTTTGTCATTGAGCAGAGAGAACAATTATCCTTTTGCAAGTTGAGCTTAGAGTTGGAGCTAGCAATTGTAACAGATTCCCTATTCATATAATTAATGCAAAGAGGCTTGAGGGGGTTTTTCCCAGTTGGTTTTCCCTAGAAATCACTGTGTATTTGTGGTTTTTATTATTGCATGTCCATGCATGTTTTTCTAAATTGTAAATTTCATTCCGCATATCACTAGAGTATAAATGTGTCTCTTGATTTTAGATTAAATTTCTTGAGCTATTGCAATTTTATCAAATTTATACATGGTAACAGAGCCCTGAATTCACATTAGAGCCAATATTTTGAACTTGTCTCCTAATAATTTTGAATTTTCAGACTTCTTGTAACAATTTTTTCTTCAGGATCGGGAGAATATCTTTCAACGAACTGCGATTGGAGTATGCCTTGGAGGGTAGATCGAATCTCATAACATGGAAGGATTGATTGGAAGAAATGCTCAATGACAATGGTGTGTTAGAATATGTTAAAATTGACATTCCAAAACCTCCGTAGTTGGATGCACAACAATTATCCCAATGGGTGAAGGATGTTGCAAAGACCAAGAGAATTATTCAGGAAGGTGTGTGAGACCATGTGGTCTCAAATCTCCATGGCAAAGGGACACCATTTGCTATGTGGAAGGCACTCACTGAGCTATTCGAAAATAACAATGACCATAGAAAAATTACCCTGAAATATAAACTTCGAAACATTAAGATGCAGAAGAATGATATTATTCCGCAGTATCTCACCAGATTTACACACATTCGGGATGAGCTTGGAGGGGTCGGTATAATTGTTGCAAAATACTACCTATTGAGCCTAACTCTTCTAAACCTTCCAAAATCCTAGCACAACTACTAGTACTCTATGAATGGAAGGGAAAATTTACCGAATTGGGAAAGGTTGTGGTCTGATTTGGTTCAAGAAGAGTCCAAGAGAAATAGCCAAGATGGAACTTCGTCTAGAGCACAGGATGAAGAAAAATTTTCCTTGGTTGGAAAGGGGAAGAAGGGAAAAGGGAAGAAAGACCATATCAATCCTGAATCTATCCAAAATAATGGTAAGAATAAAGACTTGAGCAAGATCAAGTGCTTCCACTGCCACGATTTCGGGCACCATGCAACAAAATGTTCGCATAATAATTCTACCAAGAAGCCTTTAGGAGGAGCATCAGGTGAGTACTGGCTTCACAATTCGAATTAAACTTCACCCTAATAACATGCATGGCCAACACTGATATGGGGAGTGTTTGGTACCTTGATTATGGTTCCTTATTCCATATGAAAGGGTGTAAGGAATTTTTCAGTATCCTGGAGGAGAACGATCTCCAGATGCATATCGAAATTGGGGATGATGGGAGGAATGATGCTACATGAATTGGTATTGTCACCTTTGAGAGGGAGAAAGCCTCTCATATTCGCCTTAAATATGTTATGTTTGTACCCAGGCTAAAAAAGAACCTGATCTCTGTAGCAGTTTTGGAGGATCACGACTATGATATAATTTTCAGTAAAGGGAAATCCTTTCTAAGACAAATAGCTACTCGGCAGGTGAATCAGATTGAGGTTCAAGTGAAGAACCTGTAAAAACTAGCAGTGGGATATTGTGTTGCATTGAACATCAAGGATGATAAAGTGCCAAGTAGAGATGTTGGTGAACTATGGCACAGGAGATTAGGTTGTATAGAACATGGTGCCTTGACAATCATGCAAAAAATTACATCGACCTCCCTAAAGGTTCCCTTGACCAGCAGGATGTCTGTAAGGGCTGCACATTGGGGAAATATGCTAAATCGAATTTCCTGTTTTTCCTGACATATCGGGAGTGCTATTGACTAGTGTAGTATGGGATTTGAGACATATGATCGAGAGTCGCATGTGTGCAAACTCAAGAGAGCATTGTATGGTCTCAAATAGGTGCCCCAGGCATGGTACACTCAGATCGATAGTTATCTCAAAGGATTGGCTTCACCAAAAGTGAAGCATATGTGAACCTCTATCACATTGTGGTATATGGTAAGTTGCTTATTCTTGTTTTGTATGTCGACAATTGAATTTTGACATGTGATGAGCAGTTGATTCGCTCTTGCAAAGAGGATCTTGTAAGGGAATTGAGATGAAATACATGGGCCTCATGCATTGCTTCCTCGAGTTGGAATTATGGCAGGGTGATGGTGAATTGTTTGTGTCTCAAGGAAAGTATGCTACTGAGATACTTCAGATATTTCAAATGGAGAATTGTAAGCCCATGGACACACCTTTAACTACAAACTAAAGAAAGGAGAAGGCCACTTCAGGTGAAAAGGTTGATGCTACCATTTACAAGTAGCTTGTGGGTTCACCCATGGACACACCTCTAGCTACAAAATGGAGGAAGGAGAATGTCACTTCAGGTGAAGAGGTTTATGATACCATTTACAGGTAGCTTGTTGTTTCACTGTTGTAGTTTCTAGAACACACGACCCAACATGTGCTATGCAGTCAACCAACTTAGCCAAGCTATGGTGAGGCCTACTAAACTATATTGGAAGGCAACAAAGCATGTGTTACAGTACCTCAGAGGCACTACCCAGTATGGTTTATGGTACATACAGACAGAGGGAGTGAAATTGCAAGGCTCCATTGATGTAGATTGGGCAGGGAGTCCATCCAACAAGAAAAGTACATTAGGTGTTATCTTCAGTGTTGGGTCCACAACTATTTCCTGGTACAGTAGGAAGCAGAGGTCTGTGGTACTCGAATCAGTAGATGTTGAGTACATGGCTTCAAGTCAAGCAACATGTTAAGCAAACCGAATGAGGAAAATACATGTGGGACTATTAACTTAGGAGATGAATCCAACAATGATATATTGTGATAATCAGAGTTGCATTAAGCTCTCTAGGAATCCAATATTTCATGACAGGTCCAAGCACATTGATATCTGGTATCATCATTTGCGAGACTATGTGCATAGGAGAATTATGTTGCTACAATACATTCCAACTGAGGAGCAAGATGTTGACATCTTGACAAAGGCATTGTTAAGATGTAAATTCAAATTCCACAGGTGTAGGATAGGGGTGTTGGAAAATCCCTTTCTTGCTAAAAGGGGGTGTTGAAAAAATGTAGCAAGAAAGGCTCAATTTGACTCTAGTCTTAGTTAAATTGAGTAAATTGAATTTCCACATCAACAATACAACTTGGAAGCAGTTAACTTGTGTGACATTTCTCTTATCACTCATTTTACTTAGTAATTCGAGTTAGAGGGCATGTAGTTTAGTTAAGCATGCGTGATTGCTAAATTTTAGTAATCTGGTTCAGTAATTTTCAGTTGTATTCAGTTAACTAATCTCTAACTATTGTTAGAGTCAGTTGAAGGTCAGTTGTGCAGTGGGCCAACAGTCTAACTCAGAGATCTATTAGTTAACTGACCAACCGACCTAAAATAGCTAGTGCATGTAGAGAATTCAAGTTCCTTAGATGAAGTGGAGATGACAAGGAAGTGTAACAAGTGGTTGTAAACTAGTTTGTGTGTACAAGTGTTGCATGAAGTGAGATGATCAATCTTTGGGAATTGCACAATCAATTGGAGGAACATTTCTAAAAAATAAGTGCTAATTTCCTCAGGAATTGTGCAAGGAAATATGAGCCTTGGTGAGATGATATTTGGTTAAGTGTTGGCGAGAGTTTGTCATTGAGCAAAGAGAACAATTATTCTTTTGTAGGTTGAGCTGAGAGTTGGAGCTAGCAATGGTAATAGATTCTCCATTCATCTGATTAATGCAAATAGGCTTCAGGGGTTTTTCCCAGCTGGGTTCCCCTATAAATCATTGCCTGGTTTTGCTTATTGCATGTTTATGCATGTTATTCTAAATTGTGAATTTCATTCCGCAGATCAATAGAGTAGAATTGTGTCTCTTGATTTCAGATTAAATTTCTTGAGCAGTTGCAATTCTATCAAATTTCTATAACTATTGCCTTTGCTGAAATAAATATCAAGACTAAAAAAAACATTTACTCGTTTTTTAGTGCGTCATGCTTACAAGGAACTCAATAGTCAAGCGAATAGTCTTAAGGAAAGTTTACGATTAGATTTTGGGACTGATCAAAGAACAACAAAATGATTAATTCTATGAATTTTATCATAGACCTTTCATTGATAAAATTAGTCATATATAACTTCTTTTAGTTCACATATTTCAATAATATTTTGTAAAGATTTTCAATATCTACATGTATATATACTTATCTCATATAATAATTTTATTTACAAAGACTAATGATATTTCCAGTAAATCTTGTTATAGTTATAGTTATTTTGGAAGACATATCTATATTAGTTTTTATATGGCTATGTGGCCTCTCTCTTTGGAGAGATCATAGTGGATCCTCATATTTGAATACATATCATATGATATGTATAGTGTATAATTTTATATATTATATAAAATTACGATTTTTCGAAGGCAAAAAAACCAAACAAACTTTCTTTAATTTTTACTTCAACACCGACAAAATCTCGCACCGAGGAAACAAAAATTTTATGACTTTTTATACTATTAAAAAAAATTGTTTACCACAACCCGATCATAACATAATTAATTACATGTTACCAAATAGAATCTTCTCAGGATCTTCTCCGGATAAACAAATGTGCGTTGAAAGGTCGCCGTTTAGTGGGAGATGTACGACATTGTTTTGGAATCATTGAGAGCTAGGGTTTACGTGCCGCTCAAGTGTCCACGTTTTTTATATGCGCCCTACGGCCTAAAACTTATTTCCGTCATGTACGCCATGAAAATATTTAATTTTGTATGATCAAATTTTATTTAAGCCGTAGTCTAACTACGAGGAATCGCCCGAAAATCATGAAAATTCCGATAAGATTTTTAGAAAATACCATAGAATTTTTCTAAATCCATGTTATAACTATCAAAGTTTAATATTTTGGTGTCCTATGGTATTTTTGATGGTAAGGAGTCCATTTCCAATGTCAAAATCGTGATTCAAACATCAAGTTTCGCAAGATTTTTTAAATTTTTTTGGCCCGGAGTCTCGCCCACCCCGACCGTCCGGCAATTCCTCCCGCTCGTTGGGACGACTCCATTTTATTTTTAAATAATAATAATATATATGATTTTAATAATAATATATATTTTTAAGTTAATTTTTTATTATTTGCAAATTTCAAATTACATTCACAGCACTTCAAGATTTACAACTTGCTCACAAAATTGGGGCATTAGCCATAATCAATATCTAACTCTAGCTTACAATGAGTACATTAATAAGAACTCTCACCTTGGAAATCATGAATGACTCATATATATATATATATATATACATTGATCTATTTTTAGGGCTTGTTTGAAATCGTGTAAGAGGAGATAATAATTGTTTTTTCTTGAGACATGTCTACTTCCAAATTGTCTTCGATGTTGGCTACTTCCTTATCACTTCTAAATGATTTGATCCATGGAAGCGCTTGTGCCCACTATAAGTGAGGTTAGAATTATAGCTCAATTTAGTTAAAACTATTTGTGGGGAGAACCCTAACATTAGAGGAACAAGACGAGACAACCTGTGGCTACACTAAGGCTATAGGCCTTGAGTTGTTTGAAGGTGTTTTTCGTTGCTGCTTGTTGCCTCGTGGAGGAGTAGAAGGTTGCATAGAACCCTTTGAAGATTTAGGATCATGTCACCCTTGCGTCTTTTTCATGTTCATCAAGGGTGGAGAGGGCCCTTGAGAAAAAGGGTATACATTATGGAGATGACAAGGCTGTTGGCAGATCTTGTAGTGGATGGTTGCATTCTCATAATCCAGTGGTTGCAAGTAAACAAATCCCTGCCAGTTTAGGAGGATTTTATCAGGTAATCCCTTGTTGAGATCGAATTCAACACATATACATGCAAAGGTTACAATACCCTTTGCTAGCCTATCTGTACCGATCTTAATAAATCAGCCCAAGGCATTACCAATACTAGCTAAAATATCTGGGTGCATCAAATGAAGAGGAAAATTAGGGAGTCGAATCCTAATAGGAGTGGCCAAAGCTGGCATAGCTAGTGGGTTAAAATCTACAAACCATGGTTGAATGGAAGGCCCAAATTGGGGCCAAAACCATGGTCCAAGATCAAGGACCCCTTCCTGATCCTCTAGATTCTTGAAATATTCTATAAAGTAACCTTTTAAGCAAAAGAATATATCTGTATTCGAAGACCAAGTCTTAGACACCCAATCCCGAAGCATAGATACTGAAGGCCAAAATCCATTGAATCGAAAAATAAGAGCATGCTCCATGTAGTCAAGACTAAGAGAGTCAAATTGATCATTTGGCACTTCAATATATGAGATTTTTTCAATCTAATCCACAACGAAGGTTGGCCTTGAGATCTCTTTTGGAGATTGGTGCACGATCCCTAGCTTTAGGGATTCTTTAAAAGATCTAGGTTGAGAGGAAGAGGGCACACCCCTTCCTTGAGCTCCACCACACAATCTAGAAACTGTATTTATTAACATGTCCTTTACTACATCATGATCACTTAGCATGTTCCTGTCCTAAAGCTGTCGACCCTCGTAAAAGAGATGCATAAAGGCAAAGGGGATTTTGGTCTTAATCCTGGTTGCAAGGGAGGAAACGTGATCAATAACTCGCACTTGCAAATAGGAGGTTCCCCCTAAGAGGGGCCTCACAAGAATAAAAAGGGTCGGAAGAACTAAATCATTTATTACAACTTGGGGGAAGGATGAATCTGGTTGCATACAGTTTCCCATAACTGTCTTATGCTCACGAGAAATCAAGGGAGAGCGACCTTGCACCAAATCTTTTAAGAGAAGACCATTTGTTGTAATGACGACACTAGGACCATGGACATAGGTCAAATTAATAAAGATTGTAAGAGGGTTAGTGTTAAGGTTAGCCACAACAACAATGGCATCAATTGGAGACCTCCGTTGCTAAATGGAGGGAAACAACAAAGTCAATCATATAACCTTCGCCAGGCAACCCGATGCATTGGATGGTGATGAGCTTAGATTCTTCAATAGGGTTATGGATTTTTTGACATTGTTGTTGAATGGTGTAATGGAATTAGTCAGATCGCACATATCCATGGCCGCAACAATTCCAAATTATTTTGATATTTTGTTGAATGGAAGAGGAGAAAATTGAGGTTCATGATGATTTTCATTTGATTTTCAATCAAAGAATCATTAACTGTAATAATAATATTTAATTATAATTAAATATTATATTTTAAAAATGTTAAACTGTATTATAATTAAGTTGTTAGTTAATGATGATAAATAATTGTAAATGTAGGTTGATTTAGTGTTATTTGTAATGTCATTTCAAAAAACTTTTTAAGGGTTTGCATTGATGAAGATTTTCATGTTGAAATGCATAGTTTAAATGTTTTATGTTTTTAATATTTTGGGATACATTTCCCAACCATCATTGCTCAAAATCTAGTAAAAAATTTAGAAGTATCTTTGGTATTGTATATTTCAATTGTTGAAATTGTATAATCAAATATTTAGAATGATATTTGCAATTGCATATTTAGATCTACCATGGGCAAAGAGGGATCAAATAACTTTTCACTGTAAAAGAGGTCTGCACAATAGATAAGATGGATCTAAGCTGGTTTAATTAATAATAATAATAATAATTATTATTATTATTTTTTATTTTTATTGTAATTTGACATAGTAAAAATGTTTTAATTAGTAATTATAGATTTTATTTTTATTTTTGTTTTATGTAATTTGACTGAGCCAAAATGTTTACATAAGATAACATAACCTTACAACATCTCTTCCATACTGGGTTGGAGAGGGCCTATTGCAACAATGATGGTCTTTGGGTTTTGGATTGTTATTTATTTATTTTTTCTTATATTCAAGAAAGAGAAGCTTTTAGCCAATTAGAAAAAAGAAA
Organism: Pinus albicaulis; assembly: GCA_034641835.2. Lineage (NCBI taxonomy): Eukaryota > Viridiplantae > Streptophyta > Pinopsida > Pinales > Pinaceae > Pinus > Pinus albicaulis. The sequence continues at coordinate 908,894,353 of CM076570.1, forward strand.
GTTATAAATCATATTCCAAATCCATAATTAAATACAATCTATATATAATACCTCATTAAAAAAACAATATCCCATATAATTAGCATTAAAACTTATATCCAATTAAATAATAAAGTAATGAATTTTGAGTAACATTTAAACTTAAGCCTACACATAAAACCAATTATAAATTAATATCTCTTATATAATATTATTATATTTTTAATTATAAATTATAAAAATAAATTTATTAATTATTAGGAATTTGGCTTTTGTGATCCATAAATTGTGAATAAAATCTTTCGGTAAAAATCACATAAGAATAAACTAGGTTGAAACCAGCTAGTGTGGTTCATCTTGTCCTGATGTTGAACCACACTGGCTGGTTCAAAACGCGCCGACCTAATTTATTCTTATGTGTGATTTTTACCGAAATATTTTATTCAAAATTTATTAATTATTAATTTTTTTTTTTGTTCCAAAGAAAAAATCGAACATTCTATTAGTATATAGAATGTTACATAGTATATGATCGAGGCATTCGATGAACTGCATGTTTTCTCCCTTAAAAAAGGAAAAAAAGATGGAGTTGCGGTCGTTTAGGAGGAAAAAGTTTGACCATTCCTCCCAGCCCTATCAAAAGGTTCATTTTAAAGAAATATATGCTTCCAACCCTCGGGCTTCCCTAATAATAGGAAAAAAATGCCCTAAAACAAGGGTGGGAAAACATACCTGTTGCTGTTTGCTTCCCACAAAAACAAAAACCTAGATGGTAGACACCTTACCAGATAATGAGATTTACAATCCAAAAGGACAAAAAGAAATTCACACCAATCTCCCAGATCTTCTCTTAGGAGGAAAACAATCCGAAACAGAGACAATGGGATTTTCAGAGTATAGTTCAGTGCTGTAGTAATAGTTTATACATAAATGATGAAAACAAATGTTTGGGACAGTTTCATGCTGAAACAGAAAAGAATAAGTAAAATAACAGATGAAAATTCAGCGGGAAAAGGGAGGCTGATCCATGGTTCGAACTAGCTCTCCTTCAAACTCTTTTGATACCCAGAGCCCCATATCTTGTTGAACACCCTCCTTAGATAGGAGGTTTGCATCACAGTTTCGTTCCCTGTAAATGTGAGAAGCAAAGATTTGATTAAAATAGGATTTTCAAACCAGAACCTCATCTAATAAAGGAGTGTAAATTTTTGTAGATGTTCTATGCTTGATGCAACTTTACTTTTATTACAGCAATCACCCAAACAGTTAAGTAAAATGCTGATAGAACATACCAGTGGATCTGTAGAAGACAAACCAAAAACAGGAGAATGTGGTGGAGCGTTACGGCGGTCAACAGGATGCTTCAACCAGCAAAGTCTTCTTGATCAGCCAACCCAGAATGTGTCACAACAATCCTCAAATCAGTCAACACAAGTCAACTCTAGAAAAGTCAACGCTGTCCAGAAAAGTCAACGCAGGGCAGCAACATAAAAGTCAACGCAGCTCCAACTTCGGTCAACCTTTTGACCTCGGTTCTTGTGCCAATGTGTACGGCCTCCCAAAATCGAAGTCTCTAATAAATTTCAGCCTCTTTGGACCATGCATTGACCAAAGTCAACGCTGGTTAAACTTCCTTGGAAACCCTAGCTGCAGCAATCTGCGTCCTTCTTCTTGGCTGTACAAACTCGTCCTTTTTCCCACGTGTGAGCTGAATTCGTCCTCCAAGGAGCTCGTACTAAATCAAAGAAGAGAAGAAGATGTGTGATGAGTGAGTGTGAAATGCTCTCCAACTTTGACTGTATTTATATCCATCATTGAGGTGTGTGACACATCTGCTGGGGGTGTAAAACCTTAAGGCTGACCTGCACATATAATTTATTATAAATAATAAATTCAAAACAAATGTTCTGCTCATCGGATTAAGATAAATTTTATATGGATCTTACACCTCTCCGAAAGAGGAATCCAACAAAAATATCAGTATCTTAATCTGAGCATCACAACATGGAGTTTGGACCTAGTTGTCCAATTTTAACACTCCCTCTCAACTAGGGAGAACTCCATCCATCAGTGCAATCAAACATTGTGCGTCATCCCGCCGTAACTTGCTTTGCTGGCCTCTTTATTTCAGAACAGAAGTGGGTTAGTCACAAAGACATCATCCCCCGACTGACAGATTCAGCCCAGAGGTCCGAAACCTCTATCAGACTCACAAAGAGTCTCCAACCAACCCGTAGTTGGTTCATCTGACCCGAAGTCAGGCGGAGGTTCGAAACCTCACTATACTTGATCCCAGATCAAGTGGTTGGACCGTGCCATCCTAGATAGAGAGTATGGCAAATTTTGATGCGTCCATCAGTCTTTCCTACTAGTCTCTAGCCTTTCCCATCTCATTGGCCAAATGAGAGGCACTTCCCATGAGCCCTTAACTCAATGGGTAGGATGCATACGGGGCACTGATAATGAGAGGTGAACCAACTCAAAATCACAATGGTGGGGTCCAAGCACACCAACAAGGTTTGGCAAGCCTAGCCTTGTGGTTGCCCATAGCTCCGAGAAGCTCTCCCCAAAGCCCCCCCCAGAGCTCCCAGAGCTCATCGTCCAACAGGACCCACATCATAGGGTCGTTCCACGATACCAAGATTCTCACGGAAGGTTAGGAACATGACCTTCCCCAAGGGCATAGTGAGAATATCCGCGACCTGCTCATCAGTTCCTATATGATCGAGCCTTACGGCGCCTCGCTGTACCATATCTCGGATAGTGGTACCAGCCATCAACATGCTTGGATCGTCAGTGGAACACGGGATTCTATGACAAACGAATCCCCCTCTAGTTATCACAAAGGATAATGGTGGCATCTAGCACATGCTCGAACAACTCACTAAAGAGTTTTTGCAACCAAGTGACGTCACAGCAGGCCATACATGTTACAATGTATTCGGCCTCAGCGGTGCTTAAAGCTAACGACTTCAGTTTCCTACCCGAAGCAGATCTACATGTGGAGTAGCATCCAAATGTGTTCTTGCGATCCACCACACTGCCAGCCCAATCAACATCAGTATATCCATGGAGTGTCACACTCCCGGCAGTGTATCTCAGCCCATGGTCTATCGTGCCTCAGAGATATCTTAAGAGTTTCTAGGCACCAACCTAGTGAATGTTATGATCAACCATGTGTTGACTCAAAGTTTTCACTGCACAACATATGTCCGGACAAATGTTCCCTAAGAACATCAGGGCCCCCCACAAGTTGACGACACTCAGTAAGATTTTCTAACACGGGCCCAGCAGCGCTGCCACTCAACTTCTTAAAGTTGAGTTCCATCAGCACGGACTAACAGTCCACACCATACCAGAAGCTTCATAATGTATTTTCCTTGAGAAAGGAAAATCTCGCCAGGTCTCTGCTAGACCTCTAGGCCTAGGAAGTAGTGCATCAGTCCTAGGTCCATCTCGAACTCAGTATCGAGCTCCCTCTTATACTGAGAGGGTCAGCACCTGTCAGAGAGAGATCGTCCACATACAACATCAAAATGAGAGGCTTCCCCTGGACAACCTGAAGTAAAGGTTCGGATCAGCATTACTTCGAGTGAAGCCGAGCTTCATCAAGTAGCTATCTATCTTCTTGTATCAAGCTCTGGGTGCTTGCTTCAGCCCATAGAGGGCTTTCTTCAAACTGCAGACATGGGTGTCCCGATCTGGACTTCAAGCCCCAGAGGTTGTTCTACATACACCTCTTCCTTTATTGTACCATGCAAAAAAAGCGGTCTTGACATCCATCTGATGAAGACTCCATCCTTGCGTAGCAGCAAGGACTGTGATTTATCGAATGGTGGTATATCGTGCCACAGGTGCAAATATGTCATCATAATCTACCCCTTTTCTTTTGAGAGAAGCTACGGGCAACAAATCTTGCCTTGAACTTTTCAACACTTCCATCAGATCCATGCTTGATCTTGTAGAGCCATTTCGCGGTGACAACTGATTTGTCCTTCGGTCTTGGAACCACATCCCAGACATCATTCTTCATTATGGACTTATATTCTTCGTGCATAGCATCTTTCCATACTTGATGCTTTACGGCTTCCTCAAAAGATCCAGGTTCAGATTGTACAATAGTACTCATGGTAGCTAGATGCCCTTGGAATCTGCACGGCTTCTAGCTTTCTCGGAATGTCCCCCTTAGGGCAGCATGTCCCTTGGCATCTTGATTTCCAGGCCTTGCTTCATGATTTTCCTCAGATCTCGGAAGATCTACAACTTTCTTCAGGGAAGCATCTTCGTCAAAAGTGATATCATGTCATATCTCAACTTTCCTTTGACCAAGTACATAAAATCTATAAGCCTGAGAGATTTCACAGTAGTCCACACACATTGTGGTCTCCCTCTTGATGCTAGCTCTTCTGCAAACGTTCCTGAACATGTTTGTCTCATAAAAAGAACATCCTGTCAAGGATGTCACGAGCAGCATACCAGACATATCAGAATGTATCAATGCAAGACATCAAATGCTAGTGGGGAGAGGTCCCCTTTGAGTGTTTTCCTTTGGCACAACCCTTACATACACCTTCATGATTATTTCCAAGATCGGGCATCCCTATCACCACCTTCCTTGCTTCAGGAAGGGCCTTGTAATGAAGGTGTCAAAACCTTTCGGTGCCATAATTCAGTTTGTCGGATAGTATCACATGTCATAGCTCCTAGAGGACTTCCTTCGACCTGGTAGAGTGTTCCAACTCTAAAACCAGTCACGATAACTTCCTCGAGATTCTTCTTCCACATGCGTACCTTTCCTTCAATGAATGCCACATTGAAGCCTTTGTCTTCAATTGCTGATATAGACACAAGGTTCTTCTTCAATTTTGGTACATAGAGTACATCCTGCAAATGTAGGACTTGTCCTTGAGACAAATGGAGAGTCACAGTCCCAGTCCCTCTCACGGGATATGTGGCATTATCTCCAAGAATAATTTCCAGATTGGTATCCTTTTCAACCATGTTAGAGAGTGCTTCCTTGAACCCAGTGATGTGTCTTGAGGCACCACTATCTATCAGCCAGACATCCATAGTGTCGGGCGGGGATGCAGCAGAGAGAGCAGATACAAGAATGTATTCATCTCTTTTGTCAACAGCATTAGATTCCCCATACTTGGAGTTTCTAGACCTTTTGAAAGATTGATTATTTTCATTAGAGGGAGCCTCCCTCTTTCCTTTGGACTTGTTGTTTCTTTGATTTCCATTCCTCTGGTTGTTGTTGTTGTCATCACTATCGAGAGAATCCTTCTTGAAAGGACATTCTCTATCATAGTGATCAGGCCTATGACAAGTGAAACACTTACTCTTCTTTCCTTGAGCCCTTGTTCTTCCTTTGTTCTTAGGACCACCAGAGTTCTTCTTTCTAGAATGAGCAGCATAGGCAGCATTCTTGTCATTTTCGTATTCCTTCATTCTTGTCTCCTCTTGCATGCATCTGGACAGTGCTCGTCAAAGTTAGGAATTGTACTATTATTGAGAATGGTAGTGTTGAATGCATGCCATTCATATGGGAGTCCTCCAAGTGCGGTGAGTACCATCTCACGATCGGCTATTGTCTCCCCAATAGCCAGCAAATTATTCCTGATCTCGGTCAATTTCAGAAAGTATGTTTGAACAGACTCATCCCGGCCCTTCTTCATATTCTTCAATTGATTCTTGAAGAATAGCACTTGGTTTACATTGTTTACCTTGAACATAAGAATCAATTTATCATACATCTCTTTGGATGTGCCCAACTCAGAGATGTAGGCCACCAGGCTTTTATGAATGGATTCCCTGATCATCAACTTTGCTTTGATCTCCCCCTTCTTATACTTGTTTTTAGCAGCAGCAGTAGCATTGGATGGAGGTTCTTGTATCTTACCCAGTACATGGTCCATGAGATCATGGTCTTCCAATTTGAGATCTAATATCATCTTCTAGGCATGGAAGTCATCCTTTCCAGTCAGCTTGTCATTCTCCTTGAATTCATAACTTGTGGAACCCATTTTCTCAGATGATGATTGCTATAAGTTAGGGCTTGCCTTCACCTCAGCTCTGATACCATGTAAATTTTTGTAGATGTTCTATGCTTGATGCAACTTTACTTTTATTACAGCAATCACCCAAACAGTTAAGTAAAATGCCGATAGAACATACCAGTGGATCTATGGAAGACAAACCAGAAACAGGAAAAATGTGATGGTGCGTTACGGCGGTCAACAGGATGCTTCAACCAGCAAAGTCTCCTTGATCAGCCAACCCAGAATGTGTCACAACAATCCTCAAATCAGTCACCAAGTCAACACAAGTCAACTCTAGAAAAGTCAACGCTGTCCAGAAAAGTCAACGCAGGGCAGCAACATAAAAGTCAACACAGCTCCAACTTCGGTCAACCTTTTGACCTTGGTTCTTGTGCCAAAGTGTACGGCCTACTAAAATCGAAGTCTCCACAAATTTTGGGCCTCTTTGGACCATGCGTTGACCAAAGTCAACGCTGGTCAAACTTCCTAGGAAACCCTGGCTGCAGCAAACTGCGTCCTTCTTCTTGGCTGTAGTAGCTCGTCCTTCTTCCCACGTGTGAGCTGAATTTGTCCTCCAAGAAGCTCGTACTAAATTAGAGAAGAGAAGAGGAAGTGATGAGATGATATGAGAGAAATGCTCTCCAACTTTGACTGTATTTATATCCATCATTGAGGTGTGTGACACATCTGCTGGGGGTGCAAAACCTTAAGGCCGACCTACACATATAATTTATTATAAATAATAAATTCAAAATAAATGTTCTGCTCATCGGATTAAGATAAATTTTATATGGATCTTACACCTCTCCGAAAGAGGAATCCAATAAAAATATCGGTATCTTCATCTGAGCATCACAACATGGAGTTTAGACTCTAGTTGTCCAAATTTATCAAGGGGTCAAAATGTACTTAGGGCATCTTTGGAGACTCATTAAACCATTTTACGATGTTCATAGAGTCAACAAAATCAGTATTTTCTTCACTCAAGGGAGAGAGTCAGTACACACAAAAGGAGATGAAGAGCTTTAAGTCTACAGTTATTTCCAGAGCCTGTGCCCAAGGCCAATACAAGCTTTTGGTGCTGCATCTCCCTGTGGGGCAGAGGCTCATGGTGAGGTTCCTCGCTCCACATATGTTTTTGAGGGTCGATGTCTCATCAAAATATGCCCATGGGGATGTCTCCCCCAATTTTCGTCAGAGCCTACCTGGGTAAATATGCCCAAGGATGTTCTATTCTTCCATTTGCATGGTCGACAACATTATATCTTGTATTTTTGAGCAATTATATTAATTATTAAAATAAGAAAGAATTATGGCTCCAAAAAATTCATTTTTTTTTTTCTTCTTCTCCTTCTATACTTTTTAATAATTTTTAATTTTAGAATTAAAATAAATTTATACCTTTTATAACATTTACATTAAATTTTCAAAAACACTTTTAATATTTAACACTATGATTTCAATATGGAAGAGTTGTTGTAATGTTTTGTAAACATTTGACTAAGTCAATTTACATAAAAACAAAAACAAACTAAAAAATAAAATTAATAATGTGAAAACATTTTTACTCCTTCAAAAATAATAATAAAAAAAGGTTAAAATTCCGGTATGGAAAGTCCAAAAAATCGCACTAAAGACAATTTCAAAAATAATTTCATGGTATTCACCCATGGTATTGGCCCATAGTATTCATGTGGAATATAGTCCATTTAAAAGGGGAAATTAAACCAACCTAGATCCATCAAAACTATAATGTTCGATTGGTATTTGCAATTTCCTCCTATTTTTTTACCATATATTTATATATAAATATATATATATATATATATAATTTAATAGTAATAATAAAATATATATTTAAATATAAAATTACATTTTAAATTTAAAATAATTAAATATTTTATAATTATAATAATTAAAAATCAATTTTATCTAAAATCTAAACCTTATTTATTCCAAACATATTTTAAATAATAAAAAATAAGACTTTATTAAAATGGTTATTATGCAAATCAAATTAAAAAAACCAAAATGTAAAAGAGTTAGAAATGAATTAAAGAAAACACATACAATAGAAAATTACATAAAATATAAAATCATAGGATGAGTTAGTAATTTATTCATCAGATTGAGTCTAGTGTTTCATAATCAAATATGAATATGCCATTTTTAATGTGTAAATTTGCTAGGTTATATAATTTATGTTAAAAAATATATTAAATTATATAAATTTAAATGTGAATTTAAAAATCAAATTCTCCAAAATATAATTTTTTATTATTAAATAAAAAATTATAAGATATTTTGGATTTATTTTTAGTTTATTTTCTAGTTTAATTTTATCTATAATTTTTTAAGAATTTGTTAAAATTGTTATAAATTTTTTATTGTGCTTTAGGGTTTTTTAGGGTGCTCAATTCATATACGTAATAAGAGTTTATTTTTTAGTTTAATTTTGTCTAAAATTATATAAGAATCTGTTAAAATCATTGTAAACTTTCAACTATATTCTAGAGTTTTTTTTAAAGCGCTCAATCCATATATGCACTCAAAAACATAATTTAAATAACAAAAATCAAAATTTGACCAACTTTTTTTTATGAAATTTTGATAAATACATACTTTAAATTAAAAAAATAAAATAAAATTTGACCAACAATTTTTATTAACATTTTAATCAAAACTCCAAAACATCTCATAGTTAAATAATACTAAAAATTTCAATACATAAAAATACCTACCTTAATCTTTGAATCAAACTTATGACAACCATCAAAGAGACTATAACTTATTTAATGAGCCATCTTGCTGCAGTGTTACAATCTATCTAAATTAATAAGAAATTAAATATAATTAAACATTTATACTAGAAGTTTTAAAATAAAAAATAATATCACTTACATATTGCAAATCAAGGGTTTTTTCATTTTCAATTTTTTTTATAAGATGTTTTGGTCAAATCAAACCTATCTTAAGCAAATCTCCCAAGGCAAATTAAAAAACATTAATTTCAGTCTGTTAACTTCCCAAGGGGAATTAAGAAACAGCTCGCTTTCCAACTCAAAACCACTTATATATATGTCGATATAAATTTAAAAGAAATTCCCCATTTATGAAGGGGCGAAAAAATAGACATCATATCAGACGGTACAGTGTAGGTGGGGTGGTCAGGTAAACTGAGGTGGTTGTCACTACCTACTAGTAAAAAGCTGCGGGTCCTTGGAAGGGTTGAGGTGACGAAGGCGGCGCTTGCTTGGTGATCATATATCGGCTCAGGAGTATATCTTTTGTGTGTCTTTCCCAAAATCCGTGTACTCGTCACAGAAGCATCGTCTAAGCGGAAGGAAGCAAAGATGCAGGGCGCACACCTATTGCTAGAGGAGCCTATCAGGATGATCTCCGTATTGGAGCCATCCAAGACTGTAAGTCGTTCAACAAAACCCTAAGATTAAACTGTTTAAGTTTTCTTTGGTTTTCGATTTCAGAGATCCTGAGGCTTGAGCTTAGAGGTCTGGCCAAATTCAGGTTAGAGTCACAGTCAGACAGGATGCAGCTGAATAACTGAATTTATTTGAATTCAATGTGATGGAAGGCGGATATGACTTTTAAATAGCTTTAAGCTCTATAAAGTATTGCGCCAGATGATTTTTTGATGAGTATCTCAATATTCACGAAATAGATGCAAAATACATCGAAATCTTCAGTATAGTACGTGCATTGAGTAATCCAGTAGAAGTTTGTATTCGCGTCTTACGAAACTAATGAAACTTATCAAGGCGATTCCCTGCAATTTGTTAAATCAAAATGCTTTACAGACGTCAACGAGTTTTGGTTAGAGGTTATTTCATATTCCACCAAGGTTCCAACCTTCAAAAACACGTTCTGCCTTTGTTGGTTTGTCTGGTCCGTACGAGCAGATTGTTTTATTCGGTTGGGGCAGCTGCAAGTCATTTGGCGAATTTGATAGTTTAGATACCTTATGTTGATCCAAATCCCAAAGATATATTTTGTCCCTCTTTGTCTGTCTGGTCCGTGAGTGGAGTGTTTAATAGGGTTAAGGCCAATTGCAAGTCTTTGGTAAATTTATAGAAGAAAGCCCTTCACCCATGACATGAATATAGTGGAATAGAATCTAGATACCTTCACATGTAGCATCTCCGCTGAAGTGAATCTTTTGAGTATTGTAAGTTGGTTACATTTCATTGTATTGCTTCCAAAATAGTGAAAACATCTGGTAGTTTAGGGCACGTTTATTAAAAAAGTCAGGGAACATAAATTTGTCAAACTTGGCAAAACTCCACCAACTTATTGACCAAAAGTGAGTCTGACCGACTTTAACCAGGCGTTTTGACACCGCTTGCCAACTCGGAGAGCCGAGTCAACTTGTGACTTTTGAGTATTCACAGCGTTATAAAGAGGTCTGTTTCTACGAGTCAAACTGATTCCGAACAACTTTTGTGCTTTCACCTGTTTCTGAAAGTGCCTTCCGATCTACTATCAATTGTTTGTAGTTCATTATAAAAAAGTTTGTTAAGTTAGCTAGGATGTGGTTTAGCAGTAAGAGAAATGGAGCACTCACTTTGGACAGACCCAAGTTCGATACCTGCTCACTTCTCTCTGGCTCTGTAGTCTGCCCTAGTCTCAAGAGTAGCATGATTCAAACTAGAACCAATCAAGGATATTATCGGCTGAATTTTTCAGTAGAAAACAAGTGCGTTAACATAGATTGATTTAGCCATTACCTAAATGTGTTGCAAAATAGAGGGAGCATAGGATTTAGGCATTTTGATGAAAGGAACTTGGAAAATATCCGGTGGATTTGTATCCAGATTGTTTCCATGCAACTTAGACAGTAATACGCAGTGGTTCAATCTCACGAGATGCCCTTTGATGGGCATATACTTTTTATAGAATGGTCTCTACAGTTTTTCCCTTTCACACGAAAAAGCAGCATAAGAGATTTCTTGCCTTGAGAAGGCAATGGGTATAATTAGGTTTTCATTTTGTAGGTTATTAGATTAGAACTAGCAGTATCTGAAAGTGAACTGTTGCTTTGAACATTCTAAATGAAAATTTATTCGAAGGGACCCTCCAATTTGACCCTTGTTCTTCAGAATATTAATGGTGCTTTCCCCAATTATTTGTTCTTCAAAATGGCAGAACAACCTATTGACAAAATAGGATCCTTCCATTCACTTGATTGGTGGCTTTTACTCTGTATGTCACAAGTTCGAATTCTGCAATTGATCATGTACCAGTATCAAGTTGGTTTTCACCCGCACATTGAGTAATTGCCCATGGCTGTTTGACCTTGGTAATGTCATCTGCCAAAGGTAACGAAGCAGCATCAGGTGTTCAGAAAACTGCACAGGTGAGTGAGCGCTGAAAAGAATGTAAATCACCTTTACAGTTCGAACCTGTCAAAACTTTGATTACATCCCGGGAGAAGCACAAGCTATCATCAAACAATCCTTGGACCTTTACTGAATATGCATTTATATGGGTTAAAACACAGTTTAAATTCCTGCATCCTCTCATCAATTGTATTATCAGCTGGTGTTGGATTTTAGAGATTCGATGCCTAATATATTTGCCTCTGCCCTGCTATTGTGTGAAAGATTTGTAGGTACTATAGTAACCTTTCATTTGATCCTTAGTGAATCACATTACAAAGCATAGCGTCTTTCCTGCAATTACCCGTTGCTATAGTTTGAAAGATCTGTAGGCACTGCAGTGGCCTTTTTTTTTGAACTATCGGTGAATCATGTTTTAAAATTTTGTAGCCATGCAGAATTATACTTCTGGAATGACAAAACTACTTTACTTTGAAGGATCTCTAGATATTAGGTACTGTAGTAGCCTTTCATTTAATCTATTGGTGAATCAAATTATAAAGTTTTGTGATCTTACAGAGTTTCTTTTTTGCAATGACCAACTGCCATTGTTTGAAATATCTGTAGTTTCTGTAGTAGCCTGAGCAATTGCTATAGTTTGAAAGATCTGTAGTTACTATAGTAGCCTTTCATAATTCATTTGACTTATTGGCGAATCACATTATATAATTTGTAATATTGCAGAGTTTCTTTCCTGCAATGACCAAGATAGTTGGAACTCTTGGCCCCAAATCACGTTCTGTAGAAGTGATCGAGGGGTGCCTCAAGGCTGGATTGTCTGGTGAGTTTTGTTATCAATTTTTTTTTGGTTTTATTTGGCATAGTAAGGTGTTTGCCTTCATCTAGTAGCCTTTTTTTTTTTTCCTGTGCGAGGTTTGAGAAGATCATATTGCAAGGTAATTGGTTTATTTTGGGTATATAAAATTTATGTTAATAGAACGTGAATCACTAATGCAGCAATGATTTGACCATGACAGTTGCTCGTTTTGATTTCTCTTGGGGAAGTGATGAATATCATCAAGAAACTCTTGAAAATCTCAAAAAGGCTGTGAAGAACACTAAGAAGCTTTGTGCTGTAAGTTTGATTTTCCGTTCTATCATTATGATTACATTATCTTTTAGATCCTGACGCATACTGATAGTGTGATAAATATGAAACTCAAATCAATCAACAAAAGAAAGCAAATAAGGAGATTTTGTAAAATTATGAAACCACTATTGCCAGATACAATGCCATTTGCTATAAATAGAATGTCAAGTTAGGTCAGTGATAAATTTTATCGTCTTTTCTTTTCATTTGGTATTGTTTAACTGGTAATATTCATTATAAGTTTAAAGCAATAGTCGATGTTTATTGGACTTGTTGTGAATGCATTCTTTGTTTCAGTCAAGATAATAACTGTAAGTGCCATCCAGGAAACACGTATGGAGTGATTATTTTTATTATTGGAATTTTCGTAGAGCTGAGCACATGGGGACTTTTTGTATGCATCTCATTGTACATGTCCAGCTTTTCTGTACATGCATAAATTTCGGATTGTTTAATTTTCAGTGTGCATAGATAATTTTTTGGTTTAATCATAATATAAATTTTAGCATTTGTTTTTGGTCTTTCTTTTGCATGCCTACTTGTCAGCATTCAGTTTCCAACATGCATACAAAGGTTTTGATCACATATATCACGGGGAGTTTCTTATGGGGAATTTCTTAATGCAGATTTCTGTTATGCTTTTAGATAAAATAAAACAGAAAACTGTATTTTGCACTATTTTTTCTTGACAAATACATCTTATAGAATCTCTTTCTCTAAGCTGGTAGGCTCTGAGGGGTGTATATATGATTTCAAAGTTACATAGGAGGGTTTGAACCCGGGTCTCTGCATTAACACAAGAATGACCACCTTGCTGTTTGTCAGTAGACAACACTTCCTTGGGCTATCTTGCAATAATTATAGAGTATCTATTTAGTGATTTTCAATGTGGTTCTTCTCTTATTTTTGCACTTATGACCTATTTGTTGTTGTGACTTGAAAATTAGGGTTTTAAAAATTTTCAGCTTTGTGCTTTGCTAACAAGCTTTTAGCCTCATCTTGTTTGAGTATGAGCTTGACGCAGAACTTCCAGTAGATGTAGGACAAAATGTTTTGTAGAACACCAATATGGAATAGTAGAAGCCATCAAATAGTTAATATTATGTTACTCTTGACAATTAGATTGATATCAAAAAAGGAATTTTGGTCACTAGTACTGCTTTTATGTCGCATCTCTTTGAAGATTCTGGTGTGGCAGGTGTCAGAGGGGTTGTTTATGATCTCTTTGGAGTTTGGACAAATTGAATTGGCCTACACTTGGGCCTTGGGGATAACCTCTAATAAACAAGCAAGAACCTTAACTATCTTTCAAGGGTTGAAAATCCATTAGATTAATGGAGATTAGGAAAACTTATTGTTATTGGAGACACCTTGATTATCATTCATCAAGTGCAAGACTCTACCTTCTCATAGATGTCAAGCTTCTTAAGGATGATTTCAAGAATTCAAGGAATTTTCAATTGTTTTGATTTCATAGCATCCTTCACTCTTTGGACATTCAAGCAAATTCTTTGGCAAACAATGGAACACATTTGAGCCGAGGTTGGGTAAGTAAAAATGGGGGTTGGGACTGCTTCATAGGCTATCTCCCATGAAAATGAATCATTTTAACCTTATGAATGGCATGCATCATAAATCATGAGACAAGTGGTAAGTCTCCTTAAATCACATGAAGTGGAGCAATTCTTCTCTCATTCTCGTCATATACTCAATGTCTCATTAGGTAAGCACAATTATGAGTGATAGGGTGGCTTCTTGGAACTGCTAAATTTTGAACCCAACATGTGGCAATTAATTCACAGATCTATTGAATAAAAACAAGGTTCTTAACAAAATATTCAGTGGGTTCAAAATATAAACCAATCTCAATCACACATTTGATGCACAAATTCTGCACAATCAAAAACGTTGGAAGAATTTGTCATTGATGTCAAAGGGTGAATGAGCCCACACTTTTTTTGGTAAATTGCGTGTACACATTAATAATTTTGAATACAAGGACCTCCTAAAGTGATAGCCTTTGTCATGCCATTTCGTTCGATAGGTGGCACATTTTGTGGGTCCTCCTGGTTGGAGAGATATTAATTCTTAAAGATTGATGCCCCAGATAAATGGGTTCTGCACTGGATCATGCCCCATTAATTTATGGTTTTAATATCTCATTACAACCTCTTTAATGAAGTTAGAATGATTGGCAAAATTCCATGTGTCCCGACTCCTAATCAACTTGAAAGATGATGTGGAAGTCAATTTTTTTTTTAAAGTATCCTAAATCTCCCCTAAACAGGTCGGTGCATCTCCATTAGGTCGACTTCAAATAAGTCACGTTTTTTCATAAAAAATATCGTGTCAACTCCAACAAAAATCACAACTTTTCATTGGGCAGGTCGGCCCCAAATTAGCCTTGCTCAACCACTATATATTTCCCTAGCCTTGGGTAGATCTGAGCAAGATTTTTCACGGATATGAAGCAGAAAGAGAAGTTGAAAAAAGTTTGAGGTCTGAGCTTAGTTGAACATCTTGAAGAAGATCGAGATTTAAGGATTAGTCCTAAAGACATCACATCTTTTTGAGGCACTGTTTTAAGACATCTTTTGATTAGAATCTGAGGCATTTGTGACCCTTACTTGAGGCTAATCACAAGCTTGTTTCGGGTTTACCTGAGGCCTGTTTCGGCCCCCCTTGAGGCCTCCTTTGTGGCTGTCACAGAGGTCGAATTTCGCCCCCTTGCCTCAGGTCATACCCTTATTCAAGCCTCAGTTTGGACTTATGATTTTCGGTCCCATATTTCAAACTGTTGCAATCTCATTTCAAGTCTTTTTTGGAGTTTTGTTAGGGGGTGTTTTGGATCTAGATTTGATCATTTTTGAAGTCCCTTGAAGAGCATATTTAGAGCTGATTTGGAGTTGATCTTGAAGTTTATCTTAAAGGTGTCAAGGGCAAGTTAATGCAAGTTTAAAGAAGGCGCTTGAATTCTCTGGAGTAGACTTTTGTAGCAGAACTTTTGTACTTGTTAATTTCAAACCTATAGAAGGCCTTGACAGTTCTAAAGCACTCCTGGAGGAGTAGTTGAAGTTGTCTTAGCAAGTAGGCCTTGAAGCTTTGTAGCTGATTTTTGAGCAACCCTGAACCAAGCCTTTCTTGAGCAGACCTTGAGGGCACTTCTTGAATTTGTTGAAGACCTATTTTGGAAGCAAACTTTGATATTGATCTTGAAGCAAGCCGAGGTAAGATCACTTGTGGGTTTGATGATCTAAGGTATGCACTTCTTAGTTGAACTATTGATATGGCAAGGGGCAGAACTGAAGTTGTTTTGAATGTTGCTGTATTTGGGCCATTTCCCTAGTACGAGAGCTCGAGAAGATCTTATTTTATCTTTTATTTTATAGGGTGGTAGGGTGGCGCTAGCGAAGGAAGTTGTAGCTTCCTTCAGGGGGTTGTCACCTCCTTCTAGTGGGAGCTGGTAAATCTTGGGGTTGTAGCTGGTAAACTGGAAGTTGTCACTTTCTTTGTAATATAAAAATATTGTACATATGTATATCTTGGGGTCATTTGATGTGTGATGTTATTGGTTAATTGTTTTGATTCTTAAATTGTTGAAATTTACGAAATATTGATTCGACCCCCGCCTCAGTATTTCCAACAATTGGTATTAGAGCAGGTTACCCTCTAACTGTCTAATCACTGGAGGGAAGATCGTGAGTATGTATGGAAATTTGAGGCATCTCTTTTAGAACAATTCAGGTGTTTGATGGAAATGATTATCCACTATGGAGCAGTTGCATGGAAACATACTTGAGGGCTTTAGGAGTGGATGTTTGGCTCTCCATCGTAAATGGCTACAAAGTTCCTAAAAATCCTCCAACTGATCTTGATGAGAAGAAGTCGTTTAGTTGCAATTCAAAAGCTTTTCATACCATCATGGGTTGTCTGTCAAGAACCATTAAGTCCAAGGTGATTTCATGAACCACAACCAAAGAAGCTTGGGATAAACTTAAAACTCTGTAAGAAGGTGATTATAAAGTCACGTAGGTCAAACTTCAAAAGTATAGGGCTCAGTTTGAAAATCTAAAAATGGATGAAAGAGAAGATATTGTGACTGACTTACTTAGAGTAGATGAAGTTGTCAACTCCATTAGAGGATTAGGAGAAAAACTTGAAATTTCTTTGATCGTACGAAAGGTCTTGAGATCGCTTCCCGTAAAATATGATGCCAAAGTATCTATCATAGAAGAAACCAAGGACTTGACCAAGATGACAATGGAAGAATTACATAACACTCTTGTAATATACAAAATGAGAATAGATACGAAAGACAGACCATCAACCAGAGAAGCTACTTTTAAAGCTTCAAGGAAGACAAGAAAGAAAGAGCACAAGGTTGAAGGAACTCCAGGCAATGAGTTAAGATGTAGGAGGAAATTTCATTAGGAAGCTAAAAAGGGGAATCGAAAAACACAAAGGTAAGTTACCTTTTAAATGCTTCAAATGTGGCATAATAAGTCATTATGCTAAGAGATGTCCTTTTAAGGAAAATAAAAGTTTCCACAAGAAAAATCTTTATTCTAAAGAAGACAACATCTCTTCAGATGAAAGTGACACAAAAGAACATAACCCAAGAAAATCAAGATAATGATGATGATGACAAAGAGGTCAATGATTAGATGATGAAGAACCAAATATGAGAATATATTTCTTTTGGGGACTCAGGAAAGATTCAAAGATTGAACAGGGAGATGAATATCTTCAAGAAAAGTTGAGGAATAGTGAAATTGGAAACGCCTTGCTTAGAAATAAAAGCATAAAATTGAAAAACTTACTTGAGTAGCGTGATGAAGAAAATATCTCTTCAAAGGTCCATCTTGAAGAAGCAAAGATAATCAAATGTGGAAAAGGTCGAAGTCGGGATTAAATCGACATGGGTCCATGGATTGAAAAAGTCGGCAAAATTAAAAAAAATACAAAAATATTCATTTTTAAAAAAATTAAAAAAAGTCGTTAAAGAAACTACCTCGGTCACAATTTTTTGGAAAAACTCTTGATGTTGTCCCGAATTTTTCGATAAAATCCCGAATTTTTCGTTAAAGAAACTACCTCACTCACTCATGATTTTTTGGAAAAACTCTCGATTTTATCCCGAATTTTTCAATTAAACCCTGATTTTTTTTGTTTTCCAAAAAGTCGCCAAAAAATCGGCCGATAAAATCAACTAGCTCAAAAATTCGGAGTTTGCGGATTTTATCACGACTTTTCCCACACTGAAAAGAATTGAGGAAGTGTTGAAGACCCAGATGAAGAAGAATGAAGAAGAGTGTAAGAAGCTTGAAGAGGAAGTTGTAACGTTGAAGGCTAAAGTTAATAAGCTTAACCAAAACTTGAACAACTCACTAGTGCTGGATAACATTCTTAGCTGTCAAAGATATCTAGAAGATAAAATAGGCCTTGGTTATGAAGGCACATCTTCAAGCAAGGAAGGCACAAGCTCCTCCAAGCCTTTGAAGAATGAAATTAAAAGGGAATTTAGAAATGCTACTATTTTAAGCTCTGTTGATGTTCCCAGGAACATCCAAGATCAACAATGAATTGAACCACCTTCGAGACAAAACAACTTTAGAAGATCATCCCACTCTCCCAGGTATGAAAATATTTTTCTTGGTCATTGTTACTTCTAGGAAATTTTGGGCATAAAGCAATCCATTGCAAAATCAACACTAATACAAGAAGCAAGAATGATTATGGAAGAAATAGATCAGGAAATGTTCATGTTCCTACCAACAAAAACTATAATCCATTTGAACCTCTAATGAACCAAAACATTGTATGTTAGAAGTGCAATAACCTTGGTCACAATGATTGCAGGCTTGAAAATGCTCCAACCGTAAAGACAAAGAAGCCAACTATGAAATGGGAAAATAAAAGAAGGAAGATTGCAATCTAGCATTGATCGTTGAAGATAAAGAAGATGAATGGTACATAGACAGTGGATGCTCAACACACATGACTGGAGATCAAAACAAATTTGTCAGCCTAAAAGAAAAGAGCGAAAGTGTTGCGTTTGGAGATAACTCTCGTGTCAAGATACTTGGGAAAAGGTATACAAGTCTTGGAAGCGAACATATGAAAGCACTTAATGTTTTGTTAGTTAAAGATTTGAAGCACAATCTTTTTAGTGTGGTAAGATGTGTGATCAAGGGTATAATCTCTTGTTTGACTCTTCGAAGTATGAAATCAGAGAGGAAGTCTCAGGAAGATTGGTTGCAACAACCACAAGAAGACCAAATAACATATATGTTCTAGACCAAGCAGAGCGGAAGAAAATTGTAGCTAGACAAAATAACTGTAAGGATAACAAAGATGGGAAGGATAAGAAGACGAAAGTCATGTTGAGTGCCATATGTTTAGGGGGAGCCACCCCAAAGACATGAGTCCCCTCTACTATTAATGTCAAAAAGGGAGAGAAAAGGAAGTGCAGTATGGAGACAGTGGAAGTGAAGCATTAAGATAGGGGGAGCATGAGTGTTGACATCAATGACAAAGGGGGAAATTGTTGGAAGAATTTGTCATTGATGTCAAAGGGTGAATGATCCCGTACTTGTTTTGGTAAATTGCGTGCACAAGTTAATAATTTTGGATATAAGTACCTCATAGAGTGATATCCCTTGTCATGCCTATTTGTTTGATAAGTGGCACATTTTCTAGGTCCTCATGGTTTTTCCTGTTGCTCTCACGGAACTACCTTCTTGTATCATCAAGCCATCGCCCATTAATACAGCTCCAACATTATATGATCCCAAATTTAGGGCAATGCCTACTGTACCATCTCCAAATTCCACTAATTCCCTGCCATTACTTCATAAAGACCATGAATATGAACAATGCCATCTCCTACTTGAAGTATGGTGCCAAGATTACCAACTCCTACTGCGTCGTTATATTGTTTGATCTGTTTCTGTATAATACTACAAATTTCGTCGATTTGAAGATTTCCCATTAGCACTTATTAATTATCTGTTGAGAAATAGGGCCTATAACAACTAACAACTAACAACTAATTTGGTGTGTTCATCATGGTTCTAAACAGGCCAATATTTTGATTGATCGTACATAAATGCAACTCAATTTTAAAACGACTATTCAAAGTTTCTATAGTTCTTCGTAAAGCTTGGTGAGAAACTTGTTGTCGGATCTGGTCAATTGCTCTTTGCTGTTCGGAGTAAATTGTTTCATTCTTCGGATCCTCTAATTGTTCCAAATTCTCAGAAGCAGCATTGATGAGATCTTCTTTCTCTCGTTCTACTTGGGAGTCTCCATTTACCCGGATTGGAGAGATATTAATTCTTAAAGATTGATGCCCTAGATAAATGTGTTTTGCACTAGATCATGCCCCATTAATTTATGGCTTTAATATCTCATTACAAACCCTTCAAGAAAGTCAAAATTATTGGCCAAAATCCATGTGTCCTAATAGCTTGAAAGAAGATGAGGTGGAAGTCTAAAATTGTTTTTTTTTAAAGTATCCTAAATCTCGCTTAAAGAGGTCGGTTCATCTCAATTAGGTCGGCTTCAAATAAGTCATGTTTGGCCATAAAAAATATCACGTCGGCTCCAACAAAAGTCACAACTTGTCATTGGGCAGGTTGACCCTAAATTAGGCTTGCTCAACCACTATATATTTCCCTAGCCATGGGTAAATCTGGGCAAGATTTTTCGTGGATTTGAAGTAGAAAGGTAAGGTGAAAAAAGTCCAAGGTCTGAACTTAGTTGAACATCTCGAAGAAGACCGAGATTTAAGGATATGTCCTAAAGACATCACATCTTTTTGAGGCACTGTTTTGAGACATCTTTTGATCAAAACCTAAAGCATCTGCGACCCTTACCTGAGGCTAGTCACAAGCCTGTATTGGGTCCACTGAGGCTCATTTCGGTCTCCTTTGCGACTGTCACAAAGGCCAAATTTTGGCCCTCAGGTAATACCCCTGTTCAAGCCTTAGTTTGGACCTGTGATTTTTGGTCCTATATTTCAGAGTGTTGCTACCTCATTTTGGGTCCTTTTTGGAGTCTTGTTAGGGGGGTGTTTTGAAGCTAGATTTGATCACTGTTGAAGTCCCCTGAAGAGCATATTTGGAGCTTATTATCATAAATCTCCACTAAACAGGTTGGTTCATCTCCATCAGGTCGGCTTCAAATAAATCATGTCTATTCATAAAAAATATCACGTCAGCTCCAACAAAAGTCACAACTTTTCATTGGGCAGGTCGACCCCAAACTACGCCTGCTCAACCACTATATATTGCCCTAGCCGTGGGCAGATTTGAGTAGTCTGAGCTTAGTTGAACATCTTGAAGAAGACCAAGATTTAAGGATCTGACCTAAAAACATCACAACTTTTTGAGTCACTGTTTTGCATTAGAGAAATTTTGAAGTCTAAAATGGGCATCCTAAGGAATATTATAATATAATAGTGGAAATAATAAAATAAGATTAGATTACCTCATCAAGTTTTCGAGGGAAAAAAGAAAAAAACTATTTTTCAACTTGTATTTTCAACTTATCTCCCTACGATGTTACTCAAATTTCGAGCGGGAGCACTCGTTGGATGCGGAATTTAATTTTGCATCCAAAGAGTACCCATGTTGCATACTTTCGATGGACTTTAAAAGAGGAAAGGTTTGCACCTTGGGAGATTTGATCCCTCTCTGAGCTTTGATAGATCCAGAATTAAGATAGATTTAGGATGGTTTAATTATTAATAATTAATAATTATAATTAATAATTTTATTTTCTTATCTTCTTTTTTTTATTTAATTTTTATTTTTGTGTAATTTCAGTGAGTCAAATTGTTTTAATTAATAATTATAATTACTAATCTTTTATTTTTATTTTTATAACTACTACTTATATATTTTAATGTGATATGTATATTATGATTTTCTTTTATATAAGAAGTTATTCCTAATTTTATTAATAATAAAAAATTACAATATAGCAAATTGAATTTTATTATTTTTATTACTTTTAACTTTTTACTGCCACTACAACATCTCTTCCATATAGGGCTTGATATTACTTTTAACCTTTTATTATTATTTGATTGTGGCCACATGAGCTGACATATAAATGTTTACAAATACTTTACGTCTTATAAATTGAATATATTAATATAAATACAAGATATTGAGCTGACATGTAAAATTGTTTACATACTTACATTACACGTACACATCTACCCTATACTGGGCTGTAGAGCGACTCTTGGTGCAAAAAATTCCTGTATACTTGAGCCAGGGGTCTTCTCCGTTTTTTACTCGTTTCCTTTTCCAGTTCTCCAGTCCATCCATTTACCTATCAAGGGAAAAGATCTTACCATAGCCTTTGTATTTGAACATACATATAAATTTTGGCGCGTACAGTGATACAATAGTGCCAACAGATGGTAGAGGTCGTCACAATTATCATTGGGCTTCTATCTCCCCATCTTAAAGGATAATACGGATGTCTCCCTGGACAATTTTATAACCGGTTTTAGAGTGAATAAAGTTGAATGTTGGAAATACTAAGAGGGGGGTGAATCAGTATTTCACTTCTTTTAATAAATTTTGTACTTACAGAGCATTAAATATCTTAAGCATTAGATCAAAACACAAATCAGCACCACATCACATGAACAGGACACAAGAAATTTTATGTGGAAACCCAATTCCGGAGAAAACCATGAAATGCTTTCTAATA
The DNA here is from genome assembly GCA_034641835.2 of Pinus albicaulis. Lineage (NCBI taxonomy): Eukaryota > Viridiplantae > Streptophyta > Pinopsida > Pinales > Pinaceae > Pinus > Pinus albicaulis. The sequence continues at coordinate 908,916,585 of CM076570.1, forward strand.
TATAAAAGAGTACAATAATTTACTGGCTCCAACTGAAGAGAAGCACCAACTCCCTAGTACTCAGATAGAAAGCATTTAGTTTTATCAGGAAGCCCCAACTCCCTGAAAGAATGCTCCAGCACCCTGATTTTACTAGCTCCAACTGAAAGGATGCTCCAACGCCCTAGCTACCATCAATCTGCTGCCCTAGCACCACCCTGCTATCATCAATCTGCTGCCCTAGCACCACCCTGCCACCCTGAAGTGTTCTATTCAGACCTCAACTAATGGGGAAATCTGAAGCAAACAGTGACGGAGGAGGCACACCTTTTAACAGCAGACTTAATTTGATCTTCTATCTTCTATTTTCCATGAAGATCTGAGGTATGTTGTGTGCCAGAATCTTGTCTTTGTAATCGTTGGGCCATATATTGCTAACTTTACTGTTGTTCATGGTAGGTTGCACTTTGGGACCGCTTAAAAGTTAAGACTTTTTATATTTTAGTGCTCATTGTTTCCTGATGTTACCATTTTCAATCATTAAATTTTCTAATTTGATATTTTATTGAGAGTGTGAAAGCCTATTGGCCTTGTAACAAAATACCTATCCACAACAAATTTATTCTTTTTGTCATGTTTAATCTATCTATCTATATATGCACGTGTGTGTGTGTGGAGAGAATGACAGAGAGGGAAAATTAGAGGTATGCCTCCATAAAACGTAACGAGTGTTGGGCATCCATCACCTAATCAAGAATTGGGATACTGTGTCACACTCTATTGCAGCTGCCGCCTGGTCTGCTTAAGTGGCCATGATGTCTCTGTTAAACTTGTCAGTTCTTGGGAGGAATTGAACCCTGATTGGTGATATATTGCCAATATTGCCACCCATGATTGACCAACTAGTCAAGTCCCATGTGATGTGTGACCATGCCAGTGACTTGATAACACTCAGCTTTCTTTATAGTTCTGGCAAACATTGAAGTTGAAGTAAATTTTCATCTGTTTTATTCATACTTACATCCATTTATTTACTCATAATATGTGTGCAATTAATCTTGTGCATCTTCAGGTCATGCTGGATACACTGGGTCCAGAGTTGCAGGTTTTCAATAAGAATGGAACACCTATTGAACTGGAGGCTAATGCTGTTGTGACTTTGACCCCAGATTCTAGCAGAGAAGCCTCATCAGAACTTCTACCAATAAACTATGCAGGACTTGCCCAGGTACAAAATATTTTAGTAGCCTTTCTACTTTTTGTTCACAACAAATTGGATGCTTGCTTTTGCACTCCCACTATGTACCTGCACTGGATATTCTCTTTTAGCTCCATTGATATACTATTCTGGTCATTTGTTGGAGTCTTGGACACAAATAAAATTATCTTATCTTATTTTATCTCAGTGAATGTAAGTGTTTTGATTCATGAAACTATGGTTAATCATGTTTTTCTTGTTTTAGTAATAGCGTTCTGAAGTGATCCCTATTTCTACAAACATTTCAACTAAACTGCTACTCATCTAAAGCATGGTTGGTTCACCTTATGCTGAGCTGATGTGTTATTGGCACCCCTTTCTTGCATCAATTTGGCATATTATGGGAATAAGTTGATATTCTTCATTGCAAAGTCTTCTTAAATACTTGTCTATCAGACCTGTGATCTACTTAGAACATCAAGGTGGCAGCTGGCCTCCACTAATTTGTGTAAATGGGAAGTTGACCTGTATTTTTAAATACTTCGACTATCATTCTTCTATATATATATATATATATGGTAATAAACATATCATACTGGTAAGACCCATGTCATAATTTTCTCATGGTATTCAGTGTGACTGACTATGATATATGAATATGTTGCAAGTTGTAGCATTTTGATGAGATTTATTTCTCCATGTAGCCTCTTTTCATACCACACTCCTCTAAAAGGGGGAATGATGTACTAAATGTTATATTTAAGTCCTCCCTTGATAACATCACTGTATACTCTGAAACACCTTTTCAGACACCCTGCAAACATAGCTTTGAATTTTTTTCTCAGATATACCTTGTAAACATAACTGCAAGAGGTACAATAGATTACTTGTTGGAGTATGGGACGTTAAATAAATTATTGCATTCATTAGTGAGGCAATATGCAAATGTTCTTGTTCTATCCTATTGTATGTCAGTAGCAGATATGTGCAATTATTGGATTTTATTATGATTGTTCATGTCTCTTGTCGTACCACCTCTCTCCTTGTCTTTTGATTTATGCTTTTGTATCTTTAAGAGTTTGAAATCATAAATAATAAGCTTGTCAACACATGTATGTGTAATCTTTCTGCTGGAAAGTAGTGGCTGAATGTTGATGATAGATGCTGGTTTGTGATATCTTATATCTGTGGAAATATGACTGATGGAATCATGCTTTGTGTGTGTTATTTTTTCTACTTATCCTCTAGGTGGTGAAGCAAGGCGACACGATATTCGTTGGTCAATACCTTTTCACTGGAAGTGAGACTACTTCTGTGTGGCTGGAGGTAAAATCCATTCATATGTTGAAGGTTGTGAATGTTCTTTAAATCATGTTTTTCTTGGACATAAGTTTTACATTAGTCACTCTAATGTAATATTTGCAGGTTGCAGAACTGAAAGGTCAAGATGTGGTTTGTCTTGTGAAAAACACGGCTACACTTGCTGGTTCCTTGTTTACGATGCATGCCTCACAAGTTCGCATTGATCTACCTACACTGAGTGATTCAGACAAGCATGTATGATACTTCCAGCCTTCTATAATAGTAGGCAACATAGACATCTTGCTACGTGTTAATAGTAGACAACATAGACAGTTTTTTGTAACGTTTTGCATAGTATGGTTCAATTCTTCTGTGAATTCCAGTGAAGAAGCCTTAAAAAGTAAGCAGATGAATCAAGCCATCTATATGGAAGACCTACATTAACATGACTTGACACTGACAGCAAGTCAATTGCCATTCTTTGCATAACACAGACCCTCTGAAAGAACACCTAGTACATACTACACATGTGAATTTTTCTTTAAACTTAATGATGCAGACAAGCATGTAAGATGCTTCCTACACTGAGTAATGCAGCCAAGCATGTAAGATACATCCAGCATTGTTAATAGTAGGCAACATAGACAAAGTGTCTTGCAAGGTTTTGCAAAGTAGTAGTATGGTTCGATTCTTCTGTGAATTTCCAGTGAAGAACCTTGAAAAGTAAGCAGATGGATCAAACCATTTATATGGAAAACCTAAGTAAACATCAGTTGATAAGAAAAGGTGCAGCCCTGTCTAAAAAAAGGTGCAGATCCTTCTAGACTATGTCATGTATCTGCATCCATCAGGAATATGGCATGGATCTATATTACCCCACTAAAAAAGAGATTTAAAAATAAAATGGTCTTATGCTGCTCTGTGTAGGATGGCAGTTTGAATTCTTAACAAGTTACTTTCAAAATCGAGCAGCAATTGTGTGATTTTTAAGCTCCAGTAGTATTTTGCAACCTCAGTTTTCTGCATATCTACAAATACACCATATCCAGGTCAGTTTAGCTAGTTTTTTTTTCAATCAATCTTTAGAAGAAATTCTTCGCTGTAGAGTTTCTATGCATTTTGTGAGTGGTTGTTTAGTTCCACCTTGTTAACTTTAGATAATTATGGTATGTTCTATGTTTGCAACAATTACTTCAATGCCCTTTTATTAGCCCAATGATAATTTCCACTTAATTTCCAATAGCAATCTCATAAACCATTAATCACATTGACAGTAACTGTAGATAGAACATAAACAATAAACTGTAGAAGACAAACCACAACAAGAGAACCCCAATATTTGGCGAATGTCAGGGAAAAACCCCAAGATGGGGAAAACACTTCGATCAATTCTTCTTATTATTATATCAAATGTTCAGCAGAGAGAGAGAGAGTACAATAAAGTCAAATCGACTTGCCAATAGATGATCAAAAGTTAAAACCACTGTCCCAAACAGCCCTGTCAAATCTGCAATCCTGCCCTCAGTCAACAACAGTCAAATCAGCGCTAATCAGAAAGTCAACAACAGTCAATGTCTGGTCAAACTTCTCCAAAAGAGCTCAGTCAAAGGAGAGAGGGACTTGGCCTCTCTTGCCGGTTAAACTCAGCCCAAAACAGTCAACAGATCAGCTGTCAAACTCAGTCAGTCTGTAGTCAACTTCTGCGGTCAAACAGGCCTGCGGTCAGCACAGGTCAAAGTGCTCCTTATGCCTTGGTATCTGTGCCCAAAAACTCGGCCTGCCCAAACAGAAACTCTCCCAGGAAAATCACAGTCAAAAGAGGTCAAATAGCCCTTGGTCAATGCTGGTCAAACCCTGCAACAGATCTGAAATTCGTTCTCCTTTCTGCCACACGTGTGAGAAGATCAACTGCCCAATGAGGTGTACGAACCAATCAGATGAAGAGAGAGAAGAATGTGTGAGTTGATGAGGTGCCAAATGAGGATGGAGGTCTCTTTTATTTATACAAGTCGTTGAGGGTCAAAAGACACGTCGCTTGGGCTTCATGAGCCTACATGATGATGTGACCGACGTTGACAAATTACACGTGTGTTCACTTCAAAAACATATTTCTCCTTGTCCAAATTTAGTGATCTTTAGGTTGATTTTTGTCCTCTCTAAAATAGGAATTTAATGCAATAATTATCTGCATCAAATGAGCTGTCCAAAGTGGAATTTGGCCCTAGTTGCCAATTTTAACACTCCCTTTCAACTAGGGAGAATTCCACTTGCCAATATCTGACCATCGATCATCATGTCATCCAGTCATCATGTACCATCTCTGCATCTCGTCTCAACTTTGCTGAACATTGATATATATAATGAAGAAGAATTGATCGAGAGTGAGTCACAAGACCTTGCCACTCTCCACTGACAAAAGTCAGTCCACATAAGCATGGATAGAACCCAAATCGAACTTGATCCCAAATCAAGTTGTTGAGCATCATTCATCTTAGACATAGGGACTATGGCAGTACATGATGTGTCCATCTGTACTATGTAGTGCTATGGCCCCTATCCTCTTTTCCCAACTCATTGGCCAGATGAGAGGTACTTCCTAAGAGTCCCAGACTACATGGGTAGGATGTATGCTGGGGCATCCGTAGGAGAAGGTGAACCACTCATCCTCTTGCTCATATGCCATAGGAGAAAATAAACCACTCATCCTATGCATATATCGTCAACTATAGGGGAAGGTGAACCACTCACCCTAAGCTCTCATATATCAACATGGGGTATCACAGGTGAAGGTGAACCACCCACCTTGTACACAACGTACCTATAGGGGAAGGTGAACCACTCACCCTATGGTCTCACATAGCTCTAAGAAATACCTCAGGACCCCAAGAGCTCCCAAAGCTCAATGTCCAACTCAAGCAGGACCCTCATGGGAGGGTCCTTCCACGACTCCAATTCTTTCTCGAAAGGTTAAAAAATTGACCTTCCCTAAGGGCTTCGTGAGGATGTCAACAACCTGCTCATCAGTCTTGATGTGATGGAGCCTTATTGCTCCCTGTTGTACCATATCCTAGATAAAGTGGTACCTAAATTTGCTTGGAGCAGTCATGGAACACGAGATTCTTTGAAAGGCGAATCCCACTCTGGTTATTGCAATAGATAACGGTGGTATCCAGTACGTGCTCAGATAGCTCACTGAAGAGCTTCCTCAACCAAACAACTTCATAACAAGCCATACTAGCTGCAATATATTGGGCCTCGACGATGCTTAAAGCAACAGATTCTTGCTTCTTGCTCATCCAAGAAATCGAAGCAGATCCCAATGAGAAGCAACATCCCGACGTGCTCTTTCTTTCCACCACATTGCCAACCCAGTCAGCATCATAATATCCATGTAGCCTCAAATTCCCAACAATGTATTTTATCCCATAGTTGATTGTGCCACAGAGATATCTCAAGAGATTCTTAGCAACAATCTAATGTATGTGATGAGGCTCAACCATAAATTGACTCAAAGTATTTACAACGAAGCATATGTCCGGTTGGGAGTTTACCAAGAACATTAGGGCCCCCACAAGTTGTCTATATTCAGAAGGGTCTGTTAATTCGGGCCCAACAACACTTCCACATAGCTTCTTGAAGTTGAGTTCCATCAAAGTAGACACAGACTTGCATTCCACCATCCCACATCTCTCGAGCAACTTCACAATGTATTTTCCTTGGGAAAGGAAAATCTCATTGGACTTTTGCCAGACTTCCAGGCCTAGGAAGTAATGCATCAGTCTTAGGTCCTTCATCTCGAACTCAGAAGTCAACTCCCTCTTGCATTGATAAATGAGATGGTTTGCACCATTTAGAAAGAGATCATCAACATGAACGACCAAAATAAGAGGCATGCCCTTTTCAACCTTGAAGTATAGGTTTGGATCAACATATCTCCTTGTAAATCCCAGCTTTATAAGATAACTGCCAATCCTTTCTTACCAAGCCCTAAGGGCTTGCTTCAACCCATAGAGGGCCTTCTTCATCTGACAAACATGTGTCCTTCAATATTGTACTTCAAACCCCTGCGGTTGTTCCAAGTAGACTTCCTACTTAAGTGAGCCATGCAAGAAATTAGTCTTAACGTCCAGTTGATGTAGGCTGCATCCTTGAATGGCAACGAGAGTAATAATAGATCAGATAGTCGTATATCGGGCAATTTGTGCAAATATTTCTTCATAGTCCACTCCTTCCTTTTGAGAGAAGCCACGAGCAACGAACTTGGCCTTGAATTTTTCAGCACTTCCATTAGCTCCATGTTTAATATTGTAAAGCCATCTGGAGGTGACCACGAACTTGTCCTTAGTTCCTAGCACCACATCCCAGACATCATTCTTCATGATAGATTCATATTTCTCATTCATCGCATCTTTCTATACTTGGTGCTTTACAAATTCTTCGAACATGCAAGGCTTAACTTGAACAATAGTACTCATGGCAACTAGGTACCCTTGATACCCGTTAGGCTTCTTACTTTCACGAAATGCCCCTCTTGGAGTAGTATGTCTTTCAACATCTTTGAGAGTGTCTTTGAGCCATAAAGGTCTTTTCCTTGAGGCAGAGGAATCAAGAGGTGGATCAATAGGATCTGTCGGGCCATCAACATCGGGCATAGGCTCATCCGTCGGAGGTTCATCTTGTTTTTCGTCATCATCATCATCATCATCCTTCTTGGGGATAGGGAGATCTTTGGCTTTCCCAGGAGCAGTGTCTTCATTAGAGGTATCATCTCAACTTACTTCCACATCTCTTTGACCAACTACATAGATTCTCTATGACTTTGAATTTTCATTGTAGCCGACGAATATACCTTTCTTCCTAGAAGCTTCCAACATATTCCTTTTCTCTTTAGGCACATGAAAGTATACCGGACAACCAAAGATTCGAAAATGAGAAACATCAGGTTTCTTACCAGTGAAAACTTCCTTGGGTGTCTTGAAATCCAAACCTTGATGCGGGCTCCTATTTTGAACATAAACGACAGTGTTGGAAGCTTCTCTCCATAAGAACTTCGGTAAACCTAGATCATAAGTCATGACATGGGTGGCTTCCATGATTGTTCGATTCTTCCTTTTAGCAACACTATTCTGCTCAGGAGAGTATGGAACAATTGTCTCCCTCTTAATGCCAACCTCTCTACAAAAGTCATTGAATTCATTTGATTCATATTTGGTTCCATTATCTGTCCTCAACGTCTTGATATTCTTCCTTGTTTGATTTTCCACCAATGCCTTGAAAGAACGAAACCATTTAAACACTTCATACTTCCTCTTCAAGAAATAGATCCATGTTTTGCGTGAGTAGTCATCCACAAATATTGCATAGTATATGTATCCTCCCAATGAGTTTACAGGCAGGGCACCAGATAGGTCAGAATGGTCTAATTGAAGAATTTCGATAGTCTTGCTTTCACTAGAAGGGAATGGTCCCTTTGTATGTTTCCCAACTGCACAACCCTGACAAACTCTTTCATGGTTCATGTTAAACTTGGGCATACCTGTGACCATCTTCCTTACCCTAGGTAAGGCTTTGTAATGTAAGCGGGCGAATCTCTAGTGCCATAATTCACATTGAAGAGAAGTATCACTCGCTAAAGCTCCCAAAGGACTTCCACCAACTTGATAGAGACCGTCAACCCTAAATCCAAGAGTAAATGCATCTTTATGGTTTCCATGCCAAATACGTACCTTTCCATCAATGAATGTTACCTTGAAGCCCTTATCTTCCATTGCAGAAATAGACACCAAGTTCTTCTTCAAATCGTACACATACAATATTTCTTATAGATGTATGGTATGACCTTGATTCAAGTGAAGAGTGACAATACTTATCCCTTTCAGGGGGTAAGTGGCATTATCTCCAAGTATGATCTTTAGATTAGTTTTGTTTTCAACCAAATTTGATAGGGCCTCCTTGTACCTAGTGAAGTGCCTTGTGGCTCCACTATCATTCAACAAATGATCCGAAGTATCCGGAGGAGAGCTAGTAGATAGAGCGGAAATAAGATAAAACTCATCTTGTTTTTCTATAACATTACTTTTATCATACCTGACATTGCTTGTCCTTTTGGGAGGTCGACCATTTCCATTTTGAGCAGTGGAAGCATCCCTCTTTCCTTTGTTGTTGAACCTGTTGTTCCTTTGATTGCCATTGCCTTTGAAATTGTTGTTGTTGTTGTCATCATCCCTTGGAGATTTCTTCTTGTGAGGACACTCTCTAGCATAGTGGCCGAAACTATTGCAATTATAACACCTTCCTTTTCTTCCTTCTTTGAATCTCTTCTTACATCCTTGACCCCGTCTCCTTGGACCAACATTATTCTTCCTTTTTGCATGAGCAGAGCGTTGAGAAATCTAGGGGGTAGTAGTTGGGATGATTTCTCTATTCTTGATAACTGCTAATGATGTCTTTTTACTTTTTTCTTACTTATTAGCTTCTTCTCTTATTATTATGTTTGTTCTTATCATCAAACAACTACCAAAACAAGAAGAACAATAGTACGCAAGAACTCAGGATATAGGCTACAAGCTAGGGCCAAAACCTCTCCACTTGAGAGGAAAACCCGTAAATCTCTTCTCTTCTTATAGATTTTTCAATTGGCGAATTCCAAGACCTCTATGTTGAAAAGTGTAACTAGGTTTGGTCTTCATAATGACATGTAATTTTGACTTATGTAAATGATGTAATGAAGAAAATAAAATTATTATTTTAAGCCTTGCTTTATGGGTCTCATGAGGAAGTGATTTTATTTTAGTTGGCTCCAATTGAGAGCATTAGGATTTTTCATTTAAGTCAAGGAATTAATGTCATGTATGGAGAGCTCTTCTTGAGCCTATGTCATGTATATAAGTCTATGTCTAAATAACCCTCCAATGACAAGCATAGTCTTCCTCTTGCTATGTTGACCACAAGATAAATGAAAGGATTTCATGTCGACTCACATCATGGGACACACTTATTCGATGCACATGTCGGCTCATTTATGGAGTACCAACCACTATATATACCCAGCTAGGGTCACCACAAAAGAGACAGTTCACAACTCAGACATCTCTGTAGTTTTCAGATGGGTTACAATTCATATACCTCAGATCTCAGACCAGATTGTAGAAGATATGATTCAAATGACCTCAGATAGGAAGCTCGGATATATTACAGTCAACAGAGCTCAGATTCCTCTGAGATTTTCGATGACAATCTGTTAAAATTGGACAACTAGGTCCAAACTCCATGTTGTGATGCTCAGATGAAGATACCAATATTTTTATTGGGTTCCTCTTTCGGAGAGATGTAATATCAATATAAAATTGATCTTAATCTGATGAGCGAAACATTTATTTTGAATTTATTTTTAATAATTTCAAATATGTGCAGGTCGGCCTTAAGGTTCTACACCCCCAGCAGAAGTGTCACACATTTCAATGATGGATATATATACAGTCAACGTTGGAGAGCATTTCACTCACTCTCATCCTCACACATCTCCTCCTCTGATTGGATACGAGCATCTGAGAAGCAGTTCTCACGTGGGAAAAAGGACGAAGTTGCTGAAACTGGAAAAAGGATGAAATTTCTGCAGTTAGGGTTTCTGGGCAAGTTTGACCAGTGTTGACTTTGGTCAACACATGGTTTGAATTGGCTGATTTTTGGTGGAGAGTTCGATCTTGGAAGGCCATACACTTTGGCACAAAAATCGAGGTCAAAAGGTTGACCGAAGTTGGAGCTGCGTTGACTTTATTGCTGCTGCCTTGCGTTGACTTTTCTGGGGTTGACTTTGAGTTGACTGGGTGACTGATTTGAGGATTGCTGTGACACATTCTGGGTTGGTCGACCAAGAAGACTTTGCTGGTTGAAGCATCTCGCTAACCGCCGTAATGTACCAACACATTCTTCTGTTTCTGGTTTGGCTTCTATAGATCCACTGGTATGTTCTATCAGCGTTTTACTTAACTGTTTATGTGATTGCTGTAATAAAAGTAAAGTTGCATAAAGCATAGAACATCTACATAAAATTACACAATCACAATAGACAAAGTTCAGATCACTTTGAAATTTCAGAACCATTATAGAGGATAGGGTTTCAGTTTACTACAGAGATGAAGGTTCAATGCTATATGATGCTGCAACAAAGACAAGTCTTGGTGGAGGTCTCGGTACTAAAAGAGAAACACAATTGGGATAAAGGATAGCTATAGTTCGGTGCTATAATAAGGTCCAAGGTGCGGTGCAACTACATCATAGTTTGGTGTAGCACTATCACAATACCAGAAGGTCATGATGATGTCTCGGTGCCATAAGGTCAAAGAGGAAGAGGAGTCAAGAAGAAGAAAGGAGCAGAAGACAGTCAAGAGAACTAGTGTCTTGGTCTTGGAGTGGCTACTAGGTCAAGGGTCTTGGTCTTGGTATTCATCAATTGGAATCTCTATAAGAAGAATTTGTGCGGGTTTTCCTCTCAAAGAGTGAGAGGTTTTGGCCCTGGCTCATAGCCTATATGTTGTGTCACTTGTCTATTTATGTTTATGCATTGGTTACTGTTTGATGAAGAAGAACACTAATAAACTAAGAAGAAGAAGATCCTAATTTAAAGAAGTAAAAAGAATTCACAAGCAATCATTAATAAAGAGAAATCACTTAATGCTAATGCCCTAGATTTCTCAACACTCTAGACCAAGACCAATACCCTTCTAAGACCAAGTCCAACCTTCTTGTTGTGATGTGCTTCCTTTGTCCAAGTCAAATCCAGTCAAATCTTTTCTAGCAACACAACTTTGACCCCCAACTACAGAATTTCAACCTGTATTGCAGGCCTGAAATTTTCGGCCCCTGCAACTACTACTGCATCCACACGTGTGAGTGAAATTTAGCCTCTGCAACTACTACTGCATCCACACGTGTGTCCAAAAGAGGTCGAGTTCCCTCTTTTATATAGGCTTCTAAGGTGGATGAGACTCCTCAAAATAGGCTGACTTGGTCTTGGAGGGTATTTTGACACTTAAATGCAAAAGTAATTCTCTTTACAAGTTACAATGTGCCCAATGGGGTCTCCATCTTATGAAAATGACTCTTTTGATTTCTTGACCTAGGACAAACCCTAGAAGCACTCAATGGGTGCTTGACCTCTAAAATAAAAGACTTAGAGCATGAAACCCATGCTCTAAAATAACAATAATAATGTTTCTTTCATTTTACAATATACAAGAAAAAGTACATTTCATATTTATGAAGACCGAACCTAGTTACACATTTTTCAACACTCCCTCTTAACTAGGCAGGTATTCATAAATGGTACATGGACATTCTCAATCTCAAGAGATCTCATAAGAAGGGTCAGATTGGTAACCCATCTGTTTAGCATAATAACAATCATCATTCACATAACAAGGCCTTGACTAACAACTCTATCTCTCCACAAGATTAGAGCACAATGCTGGCGAGACCAATGATTTATAAACACCATCATCATTGTCTCTCAAGGCACATACCACACCTGGGTGTTCACAAAGTTTATCCTTCCAAGAATGTTCTTGTCTTGGATAGCCAATCCTCAAAGAATTGTTGATTTCTGGTAGCATCGAATGTGCTCTAAGTCTCAAATTTTGCAGGGAGGCTTAGGCACATGTATTCCAAAGAACCCAGAAAGCATTTTGGAAAATTCCACCCGGATTATGTTTTATGGAAATAATTAATTATTTTTAATGAGACCCTAAGTCTAAACTTAGGAAATTAAAATAATTAAAAGATATTAATTAAAATAGGGTGTGAATGTTCTAGAAAAGACAAAGATCAAGTCAGGTTAATCTTAGCCGTTAATTAACAATTTAATCTCGACCGTTGAAGTCTCAATGAGAAGATTAGAAGAAGGACTTGATGGGGCATTTGGAAAATACACAGAGAGCTGACAGAGTCTAAAGATTGAATTTCTCAAGTGAGCAGTGCTCAGGAGAAGTTAGTTCGAGTTGATTCTTGCAGAGAGGCGTAGAGGTAATTTCTGGTTGGAGATCTTTCTTGATCTGGAGAGTACAAGGCAGAGAGGACAAAGAACAGTTCGGAGAGGCAGTACATAGCCAACCACGCAGATCTATATATAGGGAGTCCGTATTTCTGCTGTGAGACAGTCAGGATCCAGTGTCGGAGTCGAGGTGTGAGACTGAGAGGCCAGAGGGCTGATGTTTCTAGTTGGTAGAGAGACCAGAGGAGGTGCATCGTAGTCCCTTGAGCAGTGACGCAATACTGCGTAGGAGTGACACAGTACTGCGTAGAGACATCCCAGAAGGCGCAGATCAGTGCCAGATCTTCCAGTGGCGAGGTGAGATTATTTCAACAACTCTTTGTTCAATTAGATCTCTGTATAGGATTGCTAGTCAGGGCATTCGAAGAATTGTATTCAAAATTACTGCATAAGAAACAAACCCTCAGTTGTTGCACCAGTTTTCCTGCATTGGGTTTTTCGGGAGGCATTAGTCCAAAATTAGCAATGTCGTGTGTCTATTGTTTATTCTTACTCAGATCTTGTTTCCGCACTTATTTATTTTCCACAATTTAATTTTGTGAACGCTGTAGTGTATGGGTTTCAATATTTACCGTAGAACATAGTAAATAATTTGTTCAATATTTAACAAATCGAAGAATTCTCATCAATTGCTGCAGTAGGATTCCGGGCAGTCGAATTTTCACATGGTACCAGAGCTTTTTTAGCAATGTAAGAGGAGCAAGAGAGCAGACCAGAAGGATCCAACGTTGAAGGAGTGGGATATCAAAGAGCTGCATAAGCAGCGAATCGATTTCTCCAATGATTGCGCAGTCCAAGCTAGGAGAGCTAGATCTGTAAGGAAATCTCTCTCTGAGTGAGCCGACAGAGAGGTAGGATTTTCCAGTTTGCAGTTTGTTAGAGGCAGAGGGAGCAACGCAGATCAATAGCTTGTGGGACGCAGTTTTCTTGTAGCAGTAGTTGCTGGTGCAGAAAGCATCAGAAGAGAGTAACAGAAGACATTTGAGGGAATTCTGACCTCAGAGAGTTTCTTGCCCAAAAAATTCTAATTTCCCATTCAGAAGCAGTGAGTTTGTGACTTATTTGGCTTAATCCAGCAGGGAGTGCGTATAGCCAACTGTGCAGAGGGTCAGAGGCAACAATTCGACAGTGATTGGGTGAGATGGAAACCAGTGGTTTGCGTGACCAGGATTAGTTGGAGGGTGCATCCAACTATTTAATCTGGAAGGCAAGGATCACCTTCCTTTGGATGAGCATGACCTCAAGACCGTCATCGACAGTACATTGGCTGAACTTGTAGATGCTGCCCCATTGAGAGCCTTCAAGAAGAACATGACGTTAAGACCTTCATCGACAGTACATTAGCTGAACCCGTAGATGTCGCACCATTGAGAGCCTTCAAGAAGAACATTGAAAAAGCCAAATGGTTGATCCTTGACGGGGTGAAGGATCATATTGTCTCACATATTTCCAGCAAAGGCACTGCAAAGGAAATGTGGGATGCGTTGGCCACGCTATATCAGGGGTCTTTCGAGCAGAGGAAGATGTTTTTGGAGGAAAAGTTGTGGACTACCAGGATGCAGAAGGGAGAACGCGTTGATCCATTCCTTGCAAAACTTCAGGAGGTCCGAGATCAGCTGACAACTGTAGGAGTAGCTCCTCAGGGCACAAATATGGTTAGATTTGCCTTAAATTTCGTGTCCAAAGAATACCAGGTCTTTGTCCAGAGCATTCTAGGCAGAGAGAAGTTGCCGGACTGGGAAGGAATGTGGGCAACTCTTCAACAAGAAGAGATGCAGAGAGACTTACTCAAGTGTAAACTTGATGGCAGCAACAACAGTGGGATGAAGCCTAAGGAGGAGGAGAATACAACCCTTGCATCAAAGGGGCAGCAAGAGCAACGGAGACGAAAGAAGGACGTCTCAAAGATTAAATGCTTCCGGTGTGGCGAGATGAGACATTATGCTACACAGTGTCCTCTTAAGAAGGACGGAGATTAGAAGCATGATCCGCAGGCTGCAGCGGCGAAGATCGAGGAGGAGGAATTCGCTATGATTGCCCACATATCTCCAGGGGAGAATTGGGGTGATCTAGAACTGTAGTTCAGTAGAACTGCAGTCATAATTTTTAAAACCGAAACCGGTGACCGGACCGGTGGACCTAATGTCCAACCGGTAGCGGTCAGATCTCAATGAACCGGTTTTAAAAAAATACATTAATTAATTATTTTTTAATAAAAAAAACTATTTTTAAGATTTGCAACCATGATTCCAAGCCAATAGAGACAAAATATGCAAAGTTTGCTCATTTATATACCATGTAAAGGTGAATATATCAAAATGGCATTATGGCACTGAGTGCAATACATATCATCGAAAAAATACATAAACAATGAGGTTCCAAATGACCCATAAAATCCAAAAACAATGCTACAAGCTATGAGCATTGAGGTCATTGGTCTACATAGTACAGTGACAGTCTACTACAAATCTACATATATGATATTACTAAATTCTAATTAATGATCAACATTATCACTTGAAAGTTGAAACTTCTAATCATGATCAAAGTTCAAACTTAGTTGGTTGAAATTGAGTCTTCCAACCCTCGACTGCCAAACTTTGCAAGTGCTCCAGTCACAAACTTCTCTATTGGTTCAGTGACTTGAGTTTCAAACTTCTGAAGGGATTCTGCCCTAATATGCCCTATTACTTCATTTGGTGCTCCACATGGCTTTACATGGCCTCCTATCCCAGCCAAGTGTTGTTGGAACCTGTAAATACCCCCTCCTGCAATAGATTTTTGGCAATATTTGCAAATCATTTTGCCATCAATCATATCACAATGAGCCCATGCAGTATCTTTGCCTTTTGGAGGCATGATGGCTACTACTTAGCTCAAACTTTATGTTGTTCCACTACTCCAGCAAAAACTCAACTCTCCAAGCTCTCAATCAAACTCACAAAAGCTCAAAATGAGATGTGTGAGACAAATGAGAGGGTACCCCTGCCTTTAAAGGATTGGGGAGGGTGTTTTTGCTTTTCCCTCCAAAACCACACATTACTGGCCAAATCAACCTTTGTAGGTCCTTTTTGTGGTTGTGGCAGCGAACCGGCCGGTTTATTGAAAAACTAGCTGGTTAGACCGGTTTGACCGGAAAAAGAGGAGAAATGGGGAGCCTGACCGGGTTTTTTGACTGGTTTGGACCGACTAGGTTCCTGACAGGCCGGTTTGACCGGTTACCGGTTCAAACCGGACGGTTTTTAATACTATGACTGCAGTTGGGTAGGATCCTTAAGGAGTCCACTTCTCGGATCGTCACCTTGCTACAGGAGCCCAAATCAGAAGTAGTAGGATGGACAATCTTCAGTTGGTGCGGAGGAGTGTAGAAGTGGCAGCACAATGGCTAGAGAGCGCCAGAGTCTGAACAACGCAGAGCAGAGTTGGTAGCAATGCAGGGAGGCACAGTGCAGAGTCAACCGCAATGCAACAGTCAGATCTTTAGTACGAGATGCATCCTACTGAACACTTAGTTCAGATTTTGGATGTTTTCTGTTGTAGTGAGCAACAGAGTTGCAGTGCAGTGGCAATTGGCAGTAGTACGTAGGGTCAGCAGTCGCACGGATGCAACAATGCAGTGTTGGGGGGCAGCAGTGTTAGACATCATCAGCGCAGAGGGAGATGTTGTAGAATTAGAGCAATACTTCAGTTGGATTTATTGCTAGAGCACATTCCTCGCTAAGAGGGAGTGCTCTAAGTCTCAAATTTTGCAGGGAGGCTTAGGCACATGTATTCCAAAAAACTCATAAAGCATTTTGGAAAATTCCACTCGAATTGTGTTTTATGGAATCAATGAGTTATTTTTAATGGGACCCTAAGTCTAAACTTAGGAAATTAAAATAATTAAATGATATTAATTAAAACAGGGCGTGAATGTTCTAGAAAAGACAAAGATCAAGTCAAGTTAAATTTAGCTGTTGATTAACGATTTAATCTTGGCCATTGAAGTCTCAACGCGAAGATTATAAGTAGGACTTGATGAGGCATTTGGAAAATAAATAGAGAGACCGACAGAGTGTAGAGATCAAATTTCTCAATTGTGTAGTGCTCAAGAGAAGTTAGATTGAGTTGGTTCTTGTAGAGAGGGCAGAGGTAATTTCCGGTTGGAGATCTTTCCTGATCCAGAGAGTACAAGGCAGAGAGGACAAAGAGCAGTCCAGAGAGGCAGTGCAGAGCCAGCCACACAGAGGTTGCATAGAGCTTTAGAGGGAGTTCGTATTTTTGCTGTGAGACAGTCAGGATCCAGTGCTGGAACCGGGGTGTGAGACTGGGAGGCCAGAGGGTTGAAGTTTCCAGTTGGCAGAGAGATCAGAGGAGGTGCAGCGCAGTCCCTTGAGCAGTGATGCAATAACTGCAGAGACATCGCAGAGGCTCATCTCCAATGTAGATTAGTGCTGGATCTTCTAGTGACAGTGTGAGATTATTTCACCAACACTTTGTAGTTAGATCTCTGTATAGGATTGCCAGTTCGAGCATCCGAAAAATTGTATTCAGAATTAGTGCATAATAAACAGACCCGCAATTGCTGCACTGATTCTCCTGCATTGGGTTTTTTCTGGGGACATTAGTCCAAAAATAACAGTGTCGTGTGTCTATTGTTTATTCTTGCTCAGATCTTGTTTCCGCACTTATTTATTTTACGCAGTTTCATTTTGTGAAGGCTGTAGTGTATGGGTTTCGATATTTACCGTAGAACACAGTAAATAATTTGTTCATGAATTAACAAATAGAAGAATCCTCATCAGTTGCTGTAGTAGGATTCCAGGTAGCGGAATTTTCACAAGAATATCCGTCCTACGACTACTCTTATCTTGGATGCCCTACCTCATCCTCAAAGAGTATTAGATGACAGATGCTTACCCAATCCTCCATTCTTTCTTCCCAAGTGAAGAAATCAATGATGTGTCTATCTCTTTCTCTTAACTAGGGAGGATATATCAACGAGACCAAGCTTGTCTCTCGAATACACAAGCTTCTTATTAGCTAGAGATTTTGTCAATATATCAGCTACTTGCTCATTGGTGGAGATATACCGTAGCTGCAACACACCATCTTGCACCAGCTTTCGAATGTAGTGATACGTGTTATTTATATGTTTTGTCTTTCCATGAAACACTGGTTCTTCAGACAACCTTATACAACTGGTGTTATCACAATGTATCATTGTAGGGTCCATTGGTCCTTCAAACAAGTCAGACAACAACTTCCTCAACCAAACAACTTCTCTGCTTACTTCACAGGCTGCAGTATATTCAACCTTAGCACTACTCAAAGCAACCGATTCTTGCTTTTTGCTGATCCATGAGACCATGGAGGATCCCAAACTAAAACATCCTCTTGTAGTGCTTCTTCCATCCTGCTTTCTACCTCCCCAGTTGGAATCTGTATATCCAATCAAGTGGACATCATTCCGCTTATCATATTTTAGGCAGATGAGGATTGTTCCTTGCAGATATCTCAATATATGCTTGGCTGCTATATAATGATCATGCTTGGGCTCCACCTGGAACTGACTGAGAATATTCATTGCAAAGCATATGTTTGGTCGAGTATTCACCAAGTACATCAACGAGCCAATCAATTGTCTATACTTGGTGGGATCCACTGGGCTTGATTAAGAACTTCCTAGCCTCTTCAAGTTTGTGATCATGGGGGTTGTCGTAGGTTTGCAATCCATCATGTCAAACTTCTTCAACATTTCGATCACATACTTTCCTTGACCTAGATAAATCTTATTAGATCCCTGCCAAACTTCCAGTCCCAAATAATAGTACATCAACTATAGATACTTCATGGCAAATTTTGTTGCTAGTTGCTTCTTGGATTCGACCTTCTAGACCTGTCATGTCTATACTTGGTGGGATCCACTGGGCTTGATTAAGAACTTCTTAGCCTCTTCAAGTTTGTGATCATGGGGGTTGTCATAGGTTTGCAATCCATCATGTCAAACCTCTTCAACATTTCGATCACATACTTTCCTTGACCTAGATAAATCTTATCAGGTCCCTGCCAAACTTCCAGTCCCAAATAATAGTACATCAACTATAGATACTTCATGGCAAATTTTGCTGCTAGTTGCTTCTTGGATTCGACCTTCCAGACCTGTCATGAGGAGATCATCCACATACAGAAGAATGATTACAGACTTATCCTTCACAACCTTGATATAGAGATTCAAATCAACAAAAATCTTTGTGAAGCCCAATCTTTGTAGGTATGCATCCATCCTTGCATACCATGACGTTGGTGCTTGCTTAAGGCCATATAATTTTTTCTTGAACCTGCAAAC
This sequence comes from Pinus albicaulis, assembly GCA_034641835.2. Classification (NCBI taxonomy): domain Eukaryota; kingdom Viridiplantae; phylum Streptophyta; class Pinopsida; order Pinales; family Pinaceae; genus Pinus; species Pinus albicaulis. The sequence goes on from CM076570.1 coordinate 908,935,440, forward strand.
ATAAGCCTCTCTATCCTTGACTTCAAATCCCAAGGGTTGTTTTATATAAACTTCCTCATCAATTGTGCCATTCAGGAATGCAGTCTTGACATACATTTGATGGATGTTCCATCCCATTGATATTGCCAGAGAGACCAGTGAATGTATAGTTGTATACCTTGCTGTAGGTGCAAATGTCTCTTTATAGTCGATGCCTTCTTGTTAAGAGAAGCTCCTAGCTACAAATCTTGCCTTGTATTTATCAATATTTCCATTTGTTGCATGTTCGATCTTGTAGAGCTATTTGGAAGTTACTACAGATTTGTCTTCAGGCTTAGGTACGATCTCCCAAACTCCATTCTTCATTATTGATTGATACTCTTCATTCATGGCATCTTTCCATTCTTGATGTTTCACAACCTCTTCAAAGTTGGATGGTTCTGCTTCTATTAGTTTTGTCATATAGGCTACATACCCAAAATATCTTTTGGGCTTCTTACTTTCTCTGAATGCGCCTTTGGCTGCTCCATGACCCTCTGCATATAAAATAGTGGATTTCAACCAATTATGTCTCTTTCTAGTTTTGGGGATGACCACAGGTTGTACGGGTTCACTAGGACCTTCATCTTCATGATTTGATTCTTCTTCCTCCCTGGTACCTTCCTCTTCAAATATAGGATGTTCTTCATCATCAGAGTCCATTAAGAGATCATTTGATTTCTTGAATGCAATGGTTTCATCAAATAGTTTCATCAGATATCACATCTCGACTAACTTCTATTAGGTGTCCTTCTTTTAAGTTTTATGTAGATCCTATATTCCTTTGAAGTATTACTGTAGCCAACAAATGTTGCAATACATCAACAAATACCAAAACAATAGGAACTGTGACACAATATGTAGGCTGCAAGCCAGGGCCAAAACCCTCCTCTTGAGGGGAAAACCCGCAAATCTCTTCTTATAGATATGCTTCAATTGACGAATACCAAGACCCTTGACTAAGACAATTGACACAAGATTACCTCTAAGACACTTGTCACTATCTCTTATACTCGACCTTGACACTTTAGTCCTTTCTTGCACTGTCCAACACTTTCACTAAGAGAGTCTCTGTCTCTTATTTTGCAACCCTTGACACAGTCTTTTCGACCTCCAACAAGCTTCTTTCTCGGTCTCCAAATGCCTCCTTCCTTTCGTCTCCTTCCAGCATTGTTCAACACTAGATTATGGCCCTTGACCGAATTGAAGTAGTCCTGAAATTATCTTCGACCTTCACTGAGATTGTAGAGGTAATGTGATAGAGTTAATCCGAACTTATAAAGACCCTTACGCACTTGATTGTAACCTTATTCTTTGCTGTATAACCTTTGACACTTTTGCACTGAGATCCGCACTATGTATTTCAGAGATGACCGAGATACTTGATGAAACAAGGAGGTCGAGTCACCCTTTATATAGTGATTCATCTTTGCTATCTAGGCCGACATGATTATGGAGGTAAGCCGACTTCTTCATAAGGAGAATATTGTCCATCTTTTGGCCGACTTCAAGAGGTATAGTGACAATGTCTTGGAGTGTAACTTTTAGATGAATGACATGTCTTTTACATGTGTAATGTGACTTCATATACATGACTCTTAATTACATTTATGAAAAGATGACAAATCCTAAATGACATCAAGAAGTCGTCTTTGACCTATAATAAAACTTCTTGCTGATGAAACCCATGAAGTAAGTAACATAATACATTTATTATTCTGTCTTCTTTTTTACATAAAATCATAATTACAAGTCATTATGAAGACCTAACCTAGTTTTTCAACACTCCCTCATAACTAGGGAGGTATTCATAATGGTACTTGGTCATTCTCAATCTGAAGAGATCTCATAAGAAGAGTTGGATTTGTAACCCATCTATTTCTAGTATCATATCAATACAACATTGCCACATAGCAAGGCCTTGACTAACATCGCCATCTCATTACGAGACCATGAGCTACAATGCTGGTGAGACTAATGACTATAGACACCATCATCATTGTCTCCAAGGTACATAATCAACCCAGGTGTTCACCGAGTATGACCTCTTAGGACTCTTCTTATTGGGATAGTTAATCCTCAAAGAATATATGTCCTCGACTACTCTTATCAGAATGCCCTACCACATTCTCAAAGAGTATCAGATGCCAGATGGTTACCAATTTCCAAAACACTCCATTATTTCTTCCAATGAAGACAAGAATGCATGCCTATCTCTCCCTCTCACATAGGGAGGATACATCCACCAAACCAAGCTTGTCTCTTAGATACACAAGCTTCTTGTTTGGAAGTGATTTTTGACAATATATCAGCTACTTGTTCGTCAGTGGAAACATACTGAAGTTGTAGCACACCATTTTGTACTAGCTCTCAAACATAGTGATTCTTGTTGTTGATGTGCTTTGTCTTTCCATGAATACTGCATCTTCAGACAAACGAATACAATTGGTGTTATCACATAGTATCACTGTAGGGTTCATTGGTTCTTCAAATAAGTCGGATAATAGCTTCTTTAACTAGACCGATTCTTTGCCTATTGCACAAGATGCAACATATTCAGCCCCAACACTACTCAAAAGAACAATGTCTTTCTTTTTGCTCATTTATGACACTGTAGATGATCCCAAACTGAAGCATCCTCCGGTAGTGCTCCTTCCATCTTGTTCACTGCCCCCCAATCGAAATCTGTATATCCAATTAGTTGGACATCATTCTTTCTATTATATTTTAGACAGTAGTTGATGGTTCCTTGAAGATATCTCAAAATTTGTTTTGCTGCTAACTAATGATCCTGCTTTAGTTCCACTTGGAACTGATTGAGAATATTTACTGCAAAACATATGTTTGGTTGAGTGTTTACCATGTACATTAGTAAGCCAATCAATTGTCTATATTTGGAAGGATCCACCAAGCTTGAATCAGAACTTCTAAGTCTCTTCAAGTTTGTGATCGTCGGAGTTGTCATAGGTTTGCAATCCATCATGTCAAACCTCTTCAGCATCTTGATCACATACTTTCCTTGACCTAAGTAGATTTCATCACGTCCTTGCCAGACTTCTAGTCCCAAATAATAATGCATTAAGCCAAAATCCTTCATTACAAATTTTGTTGCTAGTTGATTCTTGCATTCTTTAATTTGACCTTCTATACCTCTCAGGAGAAGATCATTTACATATAGAAGAATAATTACCAACTCACACCTTTCCACCTTGATAAATAGGTTTGAGTAAACAAAATTTTTGTTGAAGCCTAGCCTCTAAAGATATGCATCCATCCTAGAATACCACACCCTTGGTGCTTGCTTGAGGCCATATAATGCTTTCTTTAACCTGCACACATATGTCTTTCTATCCTTGAATTCAAATCCCAAGGGTTGTTCTATGTAGACTTCTTCATCAATTGTGCCATTCAGAAACACAGTCTTGACATCCATTTGATGGATGTTCGATCCCATTGATGCTGCTAGAGAAATTAGTGATCGAATCGTTGTATATCTTGCAGTAGGAGCAAATGTTTCTTCATAATCAATGCCTTCAAGTCGAGAGAAACCTCCGGCCACAAATCTTGCTTTTATACTTATCTATACTTCCATCAATATCATGTTTGATCTTATAGATCCACTTGGAAGTAACCACATATTTGTCTTCACGCCTAGGCACGATCTCCCATACACCATTTTTCATGATAGATTGGTATTCTTCATTCATGGCATTCTTCCATTCAGGATTCTGTACAACCTCTTCAAAAGTGGATGGTTCTGCTTGTATAAGTTTTGTTATGTATGCAACATACCCAGAGTATTTCTTGGGTTTCTTACTTTCTCTAAATGTCCCCTTCGCTGCTCCATGACCTTTTGCATCAAGTAGTGTGGACTTCAACCAATTAGGTCTTTTTGTTGATTCAGGCATGATCACTGGTTGAATGGGTTCACTGGGACCTTCTTCTTCATGGTTAGATTCCTCTACTTCTTGGTTCACTTCTTCCTCAAATATCGGAAGATCTTCATCATCAGAATTTGTGGAAAGATCTTTTGATTTCTTGAATGCTATGCTCTCATCAAAGATGACATCACGACTAACTTCTATGTGATGACCATCCTTCATGTAGATCCTGTATGCTTTTGATCAGTTGCTATATCCAACAAAAATTCCTTTCATCCCTGAATGATACAACCTTTTTCTTTTGTCCTTTGGTATATGGATATATACGGGACACCCAAAGATTCAGAGATGATCTACAGATGGCTTCTTTTCAGTAAATACTTTTTCTAGAGTTTTATTATCCATGAGGACATCTATTTTGAATATAGACTGCAATTTTAGTTGCTTCTCTCCATAGGAATTTTGGTAGAACCTGATCATGAAGCATTGCCGTTACACTTTTTTTCAATGGATCTATTCTTTCTTTCTGCAACACCATTTTGTTTGGGATTGTATGGAACTATCAGCTTCCTCTTAATTCCTGATTCCTTACAAAATGCTATGATCTCCTTAGATGTATATTCTCCTCCATTATAAGATCTTAGAACTTTTACCTTTCTTTCTGTAAGATTTTCGACTTCAGCTTTGAATTCGTGAAATTTTGTGAGAACTCCGTCCTTGGTTTTTAATAGATAAACCCAGGTCTTTCTTGAATGATTATCTATAAAGGTGACATAGTATAGATGACCTCCAAGAGATTTTGGAGTCATAGGACCACATACATCAGAGTGGATGAGATCCAAGATATCTTTTGATCGTGAAGCAATGCTTCCAAATGGTCTCTTGACATTCTTGCCTAATGCACATCCTTTGCAGATACCTTCATGGTCTTCTTTAAGATTTGAGATTCCATCTACAATGGAGCTTAGGGAGGGAAGGATTTTGAAATGGAGGTGACCAAATCTTCGATGCCATAGTTCACATGGACTGATTTCAATGTGAACTAGAGCTTGGGCTAAAGGGGATAACAATCTGTAGAGCCTTCCTTCTCGAATGCCGATAACTTTGGCTTGATTTATATTTGAGTCTTTTCACCAAACAACAACCTTTCCATCAATGAAAGCTACTCTATCTCTTTTGTCTTCTAAACTTGAAATTGAAAGCAAGTTCTTATGCAAACTTGGAACAAATAGAATATCATTGAGGTGGATATTGCTTCTGTCTTCAAGCTTGATTGATGTAGATCCAATGCCTTTTACGGGATAGCTATTGTTGTCTTCAAGTTCCACAGAATAAGTGGATTTTCCTTTTGCTAGAGTCTTCAATTGTTTTGAGTGGCCATTCATGTGTCTTGAAGCACCACTGTCAATTACCCAAATATCTTCTTCTTGAAATGCACCAGAGAGGGTTGAGAAAAGACCTTCATTTTTTATGATTCATACTTCCTTGGAAGAGAATAAGAGATTCTAGATCTTCTTGAAACCTTTCTTAAGATGGCTTGCAATCTTCTTGATGACCTCCATGATGCCCTTGAATGACATTTACTCTGATGCCATGTTGAGAATTTAGTAGGGCAGTGATTAATTCAATTCTCTTACTTGATAACTGCTTGTGTTATACTTTAGCCTCTTCCTCTTTGATTATTGTTATTACGATAAGCAATACATCAAACATTTACCAAAACAATAGGAACAACGACAATATGTACGCTGCAAGCCAGGGCCAAAACCACTCCTCTTGAGGGGAAAACCCGCAAATCTCTTCTTATTTATGATTTAATTGATGAATACCAAGACCCTTGACAAAGACACTTGACACAAGATTACCTCCAAGACACTTGTCACTATCTCTTATACTCCTCGACCTTCACACTTTAGTCCTTTCTTGCACTGTCCAACACTGTCACTAAGAGAGTCTCATTCTCTTATTTTGCAACCCTTGACACAATCCTTTTGGCCTCCAGCAAGCTTCTTTCTTGGTCTCCAAATGCCTCCTTCCGTAGGTCTCCTTCAAACACTTTTCTACACTAGATTATAACCCTTTACCGAACTGAAGTAGTCCCAAAATTATCTTTTGGCCTTCGCTGAGATTGCAGAGGTAATGTGATAGACATAATTCAAACTTATGAAGACCCTTACGCACTTGATTGTAACCTTCTTCTTCGCTGTATAACCCTTGAGACTTCCGCACTGAGATCCACACTATGTATTTCAGAGATGACCGAGATACTTGATGAAACAAGGAGGTCGAGACACCCTTTATATAGTGATTCATCTTTGCTATATAGGCCGACATGATTATGGAGGTAAGCTAACTTCTTCATAAGGAGAATATTGTCCATCTTTTGGCTGACTTCAAGAGTTATAGTGACAATGTCTTGGAGTGTAACTTTTACATGAATGATATGTCTTTTACAAGTGTAATGTGACTTCATATACATGACTCTTAATTACATTTATGATTAAGATGACAAATCCTAAAAGACATCAAGAAGAAGTCTTTGACCTATAATAAAACTTCTTGCTCATGAAACACTGAAACCCATGAAGCAAGTAACATAATACATTTATTATTCTTTGTCTTCTTTATTTACATAAATCATAATTACAAGTCATTATGAAGACCTAACCTATTTACACCTTTCAACAGTTTCTTCCCAGTGAATGCTTCTTCAGGAGTCATGTTATCTAGTGACCTGTGGGGACTTTGATTTTGAATGTATACAACAATATTATATGCTTCACCCCACAAAATTTTTGGCAAATCTTGATCATGTAACACGACTTTTACACTTTCTTCAATAGATCGATTCTCGTTCTGCAACTCCATTTTGTTCGAGATTGTATGGGACTATCAACTCCCTCTTAATCCCAAACTCCTTACAGAAGGATATGATTTCCTTTAAAGTATATTCTCCTCCATTATCAGACCTTAATATCTTTATTCTCCTTTTTGTAAGGTTCTCCACTTCAGCTTTGAATTCATAAAATTTGTTGAGTACTTCATCCTTGGATTTCATCAAATAAACTCAAGTTTTCCTTGAATGGTCATCAATGAATGTTACATAATATAGATGACCTCTAAGAGATTTTGAAGACATAGGACCACAAACATTGGAATGGATGAGATCCATAATTCTTTTGACCTTGAAGCACTGCTTCCGAATGGTCTCTTGGTATTTTTACCCAATGCACATCCCTTGCATACTCCTTCATGATCCTCCTTGACTTCGGGGATGCCATTCACCATTGAATTTAGAATTGGTAAGATTTTGTAGTGAAGGTGACCAAACCTTCTATGCCAAAGTTCACATGGGCTAACTTTTATGTGAACCAAAGCTTGAGCAAGGGGAGTCAGCAATCTGTAGAGTCTTTCTTCACAAATCCCAATCTTCTTTGCATTTTTGATGCTAGAGTTTTTATCCCATACTACAACGTTTCCATCTATGAAAACATTATATCTCCCTTATCTTCTAGACATGAAATGGAAAGTAGCTTCTTATGCAAATCTGGAACAAATAGGATGTTGTTGAGATGAATGTTTCCTCCATTCTCTAGTTCTAGTGAGGTTGATCCAATTCCTCTCACAGGATAGCTCTTCTTGTAACCAAGCTCAACGAAGTAAGAAGATTTTCCTTTTGACGATGTCTTTAACTGCTTGTGCTCACTAGTCATATGTCTTGATGCTCCACTATCGATCACCCAAATATTCTCATATTCAAATGTGCTATTAAGTGATGAGAATAGTCCTTCGTCCTTTGTAGATGTCTTGGTCATATCTGTCTTGAGAGAAAATAGGAGATCTCGTAGTTCTTTAATGCCCTTCTTGAGATGACTTGCCACCATAGTACACTTCTTTATGAACTTCTTCAATGTAATAGAGATCTTCATCATGCCTTTAGCCAACCTTACCTCTGATACCATGTTGAGAAATCTAGGGGGCAGTAGTTAGGATGATTTCTCTATTCTTGATAACTTCTTGTGATGTCTTTTTACTTTTTCATTCTTATTAGCTTCTTCTTTTATTATTATGTCCATTCTTATCATCAAACAATTGCCAAAACAAGAGCAATGGTACATAAGAACACATGATATAGGCTGCAAGCCAGGGCCAAAACCTCTCCACTTGAGAGGAAAACTCGTAAATCTCTTCTCTTATAGATTCTTCAATTGACGAATTCCAAAACCTCTAGACCAAGGCCAATACCCTTCTAAGACCAAGTCCGACCTTTTTGTTGATGTGTTTCCTTTGTCCAAGTCAAACCCAGTCAAATCTATTCCAGCAACACAACTTCGACCACCAGCTACAGAATTTCGGCCTCTACTGCAGGTCTGAAATTTTTGGTCCCTGCAACTGCTACTGCATCCACATGTGTGAGCGAAATTTAGCCTTCCAATAGCTCCCTGTAACTTCAATTGGCTTGCTTCCTTGTCTAGGGCTAGTAGGTGACCTATTAGGCTACTCTTCCAACAACTTCGATTCTCTTCCAACAACTTGAAAATTTCGACCTTGAAGCAGTAAACCCTAGCCTTCCTTCTTTGCACGTGTGAGATAGAGAGAGAGAGAAATAGCCCAAAACACTTCTTCTTTCGTCCTTCTCCTTTGCTAGCCAACTTCTGCTTCTCCTTTATTTAGATGATGAGAAGTGAATTTGTGTCCATAAGAGGTTGAGTTCCCTCCTTTATATAAGCTTCCAAGGTGGACGAGGCTCCTCAAAATAGGTCGATTTCCTAGCTGCCAAGCTGACTTGGTCCTGGAGGGTATTTTGACACTTTTAAATACCAAAATAATTCTCTTTACAAGTTACAATGTACCCGATGGGGTCTTCATCTTATGACAATGACTCTTTTGACTTCTTGACCTAGAAGAAACCCTAGAAGCTCTCAATGGGTGCTTGACCTCTAAAATAAAAGACTTTGAGCATGAAACCCATGCTCTAAAATAGTAATAATAATTTTTCTTTCATTTTACAATATACAAGAAAAAGTACATTTCATGTTTATGAAGACCGAACCTAGTTACACATATTTCAACACAGAAAAGTCTATGCTCATTTCCATTGGAGGGCTTATCTCTCTCCATCATCCTACTCTCTTTTTGAGTGCATCTAGCCAATAACTCATCAAAACTAGGTATTTTGTCATTGTTGAGAGTGGTGGTGGTAAATACATCCCATGGTCTTGAAAGACCTCCAAGTGCAATGCGAGTGAGCTCCTTATCAGCAATGACTTCTCCAATAGATAGTAGGTCATTCTTGATTTGTGTTATTCTCATGAAGTAGGATTGGATAGACTCTCCTTTATCCATTTTGATATCCTTCAACTCGTTTTTGAGAAACAGGATTTGATTTGCATTGTCCACTTTGAACATCCCAGCCAGCTTATAATATATTACTTTAGAAGTTCCCAAATCAGAAATATAGGCAAGCAAATACTTTTGAATGGAGTCAATCAAAATTTTCTTTGCTTTGGCCTCACCTTTTCTATACTTCGTCTTAGCAGCAGCTGGTGCATTTGAAGGAGGCTCCACTGTTTTTCCCTGCACATAGTCCAATACTTCATGCTCCTTCAAAGTCAGGTCCAAAGTCATTTTCCATGCATGATAGTCAGATTTGTCATTGAGCTTGTCCTCAGTCTTGAAGTAAGATGTAGAGGCCATGGAGACTTGTCCAATAGTCTTTGTCCAACAGATATCTTAGTGATTGCTTTTCTCTCTTGCTTGGGCTTTCTTTTCACCTGAGCTCTAATACCATGTTAAATTTTAGATAACAATGGTACGTTTTATGCTTGCAACAATTACTTCAATGTCCTTTTATTAGCCCAACGATAACTTACACTTAATTTCCAATGGCAATCACATAAACCATTAATCACATTGAACAATAACTATAGATGGAACATAAACAATAAACTGCAGAAGACAAGCCAAAACAAGAGAACACCAGTATTTGGCGAATGCTAGGGAAAAACCACAAGATGGGGAAAACCCTTCAATCAATTCTTCTTATTATTCTATCAAATGTTCAGCAGAGAGTACAATAAAGTCAAAATTGACTTGCCAATAGATGATCAAAACCACTGCCCAAAACAGCCCTGTCAAATCTGCACTCTTGCCCTCAGTCAACAACAGTCAAATCAGTCCTAACCAGAAGTCAACGGTAGTCACAGTCTCGTCAAATTTCTCCAAAAGAGGTCAGTCAAAGGAGAGGAACTTGGCCTCTCTTGCAGGTCAAAGTCAGCCCAAAACAGTCAACAGATCAGCTGTTAAACTCGGTCAACCTGTATTCAACTTCTGCAGTCAACACTGGTCAAAGTGCTCCTTTTTCCTCGGTTTCTGTGCCCAAAAGCTCAGCCTGCCCATATAGAAATTCTCCCCGAAAAATGGCAGTCAAAGGAGGTCAAATAGCCCTTGGTCAACACTGGTCAAACCCTGCAACAGATCTGAAATTCAGCCTACTGAAATCCGTCCTCATTTCTGCCACACGTGTGAGAAGATCAGCTTCCCAATGAGGTGTACGAACCAATCAGATGAGGAGATAGCAGAATGTGAGTTGATAAGGTGCCGAATGAGGATGGAGGTCTCTTTTATTTATACAAGTCGTTGAGGGTCAAAAGACATGTCGCTTGGGCTTCATGAGCCTACATGATGATGTGGCTGACCTTGACAAATTACACGTGTAGGCTTCACTTCAAAAACATATTTCTCCTTGTCCAAATTTAGTGATCTTAAAGTTGATTTTGGTCCTCTCGAAAAGAGGAATTCAGTGCAATAATTATCTCCATCAAATGAGCCGTCCAAAGTGGAATTTGGCCCTAGTTTCCAATTTTAACATTGTAGCTCTAGCTTAGGGTGGCATTACCCAGTTGAAAATACTGAATTTGGATTGGTCAAGAGATTAGTGCTGCAAGTGATTTTTGTCCATTTTGGTTTATCTTTGCTTATCATGTTTCTCTTTCAATTCTCATGATGTAATATTCATTCGTTTTAAGACATTCCAGCTTGCCATTAACTGTTCATGAAATAGCATTGAGGAAAATGTTTCCATTCTATTTAGGATAAATTGTAATTGAAATAAGTGTTGTAAATTACGAGGTCCAAAAGCAGGTGAGATATATAGGATGGAGCTTTCCTTCTTGTATCAGCATTGTTACTTCTCTCATTTCAAATTAATTGTGTTTGTATTTGGCTGTGCAACTGTTCATAGGTCATTTCAACCTGGGGAGTAAAGAACAACATCGACTTTATTTCATTGTCATATACTCGTCATGCAGAAGATGTTAGACAAGTAAGGTTTTGTTTGCTTTTCGGACTTTTTTATAGTTTGTTGAAATTAAGGACCTAGTCAAGACTCAACATTAGTATCTGAAAATGGTATTAACAAAATAGCCCTTTTTTTAGTGTTTCATATAGTGAGCTTACTTTATGGTGTCTGGGAAGTTGTCTCAAATCAAGAAGAATATGACTGGTTTTCCTATTCGTTCAAGTATTTTGTTAGTGAATGATCCTTATTAATATCACCAAAGCAAGTGCTGTAAATTTGTCAGTTTGGAATATATTTTGGTAAAGGAATTCAAATTTTTGGTGCTCTATGTAACATCATGCAGACTCGTGCTTATCTTTCTAAGCTTGGTGATCTTAACCAGACACAGATATTTGCTAAGATTGAGACCATAGAGGTAAGTTGACTGCTGAATAAAATTAGTAATTACATATTTATTTGTTGCAAAAGCAAGGATGTTATTTAAAAGGGTATTTTGAGTTGCTTTTTGATTTGAGCTGTATCTTTTATAGTCTATTTTTATTTTTGAGCAAACTTTTCCACAAGATGCATGCAATATAAAAATGTATGGATTGGTATTTACTTGTCTGAGTTGTCTCAGGGTTTAAAACACTTCGATGAGATTTTGCAAGAAGCAGATGGTATCGTTCTTTCTCGTGGAAATTTGGGGATCGATCTTCCACCAGAGAAGGTGAGATATTTCTACTCATGTTTCTTGGGGTTTACAATTTTATGGTCTTGATTATATTTGTTCGCGCTTCTTCATTTTCTGTTGAGTGTGCAAGATAAAATGTATAAATGTTCCTACTTTGCTAATGCTAACTGTTAGTGTTGCCTGCCTGCTTGAACCTTACACTGCTATTATATTTGCTCTTAATCTTTGTTTGTCTAGAATATGATAAATTATTAAGTTTAGAGCGCTACATGCACATTAGTGCTATTAGATTTTATACAAGTGAGACTACCAAAGGTTTTAGAGATTTTATACGTATAAAATTCTTTATTGTGTTGGGACTTGGGAGCTTGTGGGTACTGCATTTTGATAGTGAGAGTTTGATTACAAACTTTGAGAGGTTGTCAATGCTGCATCTCAGCTATGGGAGGTGTTTTAGCTTGTTATCATTTTGGGCACATGGTTTTGCTTTCGTAAGCTGATTTTGGGACTCTGGATGCTATTTTTTGCCTGTAGACAGTGTGCACAGTTTATTTCCATATGTGAGCTGCATTTATACTGTAGGAGCTATGGTTATTGTATCGGGAACTTTATCTGTCTTTATTCAATGTGTGTCTATATGTGTGTGTGTGTATACATATATGTGTATGTTTATATATGTATGTATGCATGTAGTATATTAATGTGTTCTGCCACCATTACCCCACAGCATTATCCAGTCCTTAAAGATGTATATGATGTATCCAAGCTCGTGCTCAGCATTCACCATATCTTTAAACTCAGGCTACCCTGGTTTTCATTCTTGTGCTAGTCTTTTGTTGAAGAGCGTCAAAATCTATCTTCTGGTAGAGACTAGTATTCCCTTTGCTGAAGACTGATTTGAAGCTCTTGCATACTATTTACTTATGTCTGGTTATGAGTCTTTGATCCTTTCAATGGGGAGAGCTGGAAACTAAAACTACTATGTGGGATTTGTGTGTCTGGCTTCTACATGTCACTAATCACAGTTTCCATCTGTGAAGACTCTAACAGTTACTTCTACTTAATTTTTACTTAATGTGTTAATGTTGATGTTCAAGTCTGCGTGACTTGTATTCCTGGAGTGGGTCATACACTTATCAGGGATTTCATTTAGTACTTTTTCTTTTGGTATGAAAGATACTTTTATGACCTCTGCAGATAAATCATCATTAGATTATTATCTATGAACCTAGAAAGGAACGAGGTCATTGGAATTGTTTCTGCTATTTTGGCTGTGGGTTGTTCTTTATACAGGTTTTGGAAGTGTGATACACCAAGATCTGCTTTCTCCTGAAAGTTACAAATTCTGCTCCCATCATCTTTGCTTATTTCCCAAATTTCGTTGAAGTTTTTTCAGTGTTTTGTATATGAATGGAAGAATTTAGTATTGGCATCTAGCCATATGGCTCTACTTTTCATTCCGACCTGTAATCTGTAACCTAGAAACTCAAAAAGCATTGATTTTAGGATGCATACAAATAAAATAGCAAATAAAGATGGAGATAAGATAGAAGATCATAATTATTATTGCCCTGCTTCAAATACATCTCTCTAACACATTGTAAATCACCATACATAACATTTTATAACATTCCTAGTATGTTATGATGCTTTAACCACTTGACCTTTACATGTGATTTTTATATTATATTTGGTCACATGTCATATTGCTTAAACATTAAAATTTACACATCAAAATGTGTGCTTATCATAGTTTTAAAAACCGGAACTGGATTTTGATCCGGCCACCTATCTAACCGGGGGTTTGAATCGGAACCAGATCAAACTGGATTCAAATTTCAATAAACCAGATATGAATAAAATACATAAATAATTAACTTTCAATGAAACAATTATTTTTACGATTTCAAACCATGATTCCAAACCATTAGAGACAAAATATTGTTTCTGCTATTTTGTCTGTGGGTTGTTCTTTATACACATCAACATGTGTGCTTATCATAGTTTTAAAAACCGGAACTGGATTTTGAACCGGCCACCTATCTAACCGGGGGTTTGAATCGGAACTGGATCAAACTGGATTCAATAAACCAGATATGAATAAAATACATAAATAATTAACTTTCAATGAAACAATTATTTTTAAGATTTCAAACCATGATTCCAAACCATTAGAGACAGAATATTGTTTCTGCTATTTTGGCTGTGGGTTGTTCTTTATACAGGTTTTGGAAGTGTGATACACCAAGAGCTGCTTTCTCCTGAAAGTTACAAATTCTGCTCCCATCATCTTTGCTTATTTCCCAAATTTCGTTGATGTTTTTTCGGTGTTTTGTATATGAATGGAAGAATTTAGTATTGGCATCTAGCCATATGGCTCTACTTTTCATTCCGACCTATAATCTGTAACCTAGAAACACAAAAATCATTGATTTTAGGATGCATACAAATAAAATAGCAAATAAAGATGGAGATAAGATAGAAGATCGTAATTATTATTGCCCTGCTTCAAATACATCTCTCTAACACATTGTAAATCACCATACATAACATTTTATAACATTCCTAGTATGTTATGATGCTTTGACCACTTGACCTTTACATATGATTTTTATATTATATTTGGTCACATGTCATATTGCTTAAACATTAAAATTTACACATCAACATGTGTGCTTATCATAGTTTTAAAAACCGGAACTGGATTTTGAACCGGCCACCTATCTAACCAGGGGTTTGAATCGGAACCGGATCAAACTGGATTCAATAAACCAGATATGAATAAAATACATAAATAACTAACTTTCAATGAAACAATTATTTTTAAGATTTCAAACCATGATTCCAAACCATTAGAGAGAAAATATGCAAAGTTTGCTCGTCTATATACCATGCAAAGGTGAATATATCAAAATGGCATAGAGTGCAATACATATCAACTGAGAACAACAAAATGCATAATCAATGTGGCTCTAAGTGCCTCTAGAGTCCAAAAACAATACTACAAGTTATTGGGCCACTGGCCTACTACAAATCACTGATCAACATGATCACTCATCAAACTCATCATTCATTCACCACTACTAGAAATGGGATCATCAACGGGAGCTACATAAACATCATCTAGCTCAAGCTTCAAAGTCTTCAGACTTGGATTGCTCAACCTTATAATATGGTAGAAATCGAAAAGGTTTAATATGCTTAACCAATGATTTTGGTTTGAGTGAAGGGTTAATCTCTTCAACCTTATAATATGGTAGAGAAAACTTAGCATGCCTAACAAAATATTTTGCTTCGAGTGAAGGGTACCTTTTTGTTAAGGCCATGGTAGAGGAGTTCAACAATCAATACCACCAACATTAATGAAGTTTGACAATCAATACTACCAACATCAAGGTGCATAAAGGGCTTTGTGCTCTTGATCAAATGCCAATCCCATATCCTCACACATGACAAAATCAAATGGAAACATTACAATCCCCCAAATCGTGAAATCCTGAAAACTATCAAGTCTTTTGGATTTTGAGTGAGATCTAAAATTATAGTTTCTTCGTATGAAATCCAATGAGGTTGGAACCACTCTCAAACATCCTGAGCCAATTCATGGTAATGGTAAAAATTTAAGTAAAACCATTGATTGCTAGCATTGCTAGGGTTTAGTTAGGTTTTTTGCTTAGGTTTAGGGTTTAGGACGGGGAGGGTTGGTTTTAAGGCTAAGGGGGGTTGTTTTGGAAGGAAAACAACCTCGTATTTTCTCCAAAACCATCTGGAAAACTGCCATTGGTGGTTCCGAACTTCCCCACAAATTTGAGATCTAACCGGGTCGGTTAGGTACCTAACCGGTACAAACCGGCCCTCCAACTGGGTTTTTCAACCGGTTTGTTACCATGGCCTATCTGACTGGCCGGTTTGACCAGTTTCCGGTTCAGACGGACTGGTTTTTTAAACTATGGTGCTTATACACAAATATTCATGTGTTTTCATTATATCTCAATAGTCCCCACCAACATACAAACACTTTAATCACCTAATGTTGATCTAAACTCATTTAGTTTACAACTCTTTGACTTGCATTTAGTATGTATGACTGATGTACATTAATAACGGAATACATAGGTATGCTAATTTTTTTTTTTCAAAACAATGGAAACAACTAGAAATGCAACATAAAACTCTAAAAGAACATGCATTTGCACCTGTTCCAAAAAAAATGGGATATTTAGAGTGGATCTTTAGTCATAGTGATAATGTAGAAGAAATGGTTAAAAATCCTATTGTTGCCTGAAATTTGAATGCAGAAACTTGTAGCTTGGATGTAACGTTAATTGCTTCTTGGAGAATATAGGAAACACAAATAACTCAATTTTAGCAGAACATTCTGATATTTCAAATTTAAGTAGGACACGTGAAACTGAAATATAACTTCAGCCAGTCAAAAATTTGTAACATCAACAAATCGAACTGTTTTAGGATAGACTAGGATGTTCCTAAACAACCTCCATTTGCATCTCAGGTATTTTTATTTCAGAAAGCTGCTGTTTACAAGTGTAACATGGCTGGAAAACCTTCTATTATTACTCGTGTGGTTGACAGTATGACTGATAATCTAAGGCCAACTCGTGCTGAAGCAACTGATGTGGCAAATGCTGTTCTTGATGGTAAGTATGGTTAAATGCAAGTTTTTCCAATATTTTTATACATATAGAGAACAATTCTAATAAAAATTTGAGATTCTATTCAGTTAGATAATTTTATTGTTTTAGGTTTCTATTCAAGTACGTTGCCTTTGATATAACATTCAACTGGCAAAAAATTGCAAAATCCTGTGTTGGGGATCCAGTTTACAGTTTTTTGGTCTATATATGGTTGAATTTGAGTCAGTGACAACTGTGGCAAATTTCTGGTCTTGCATTTCCTGATTAGTTCATGCACTTCATTGTCACAGGCACAGATGGAATACTGCTAGGGGCAGAAACTCTTCGGGGATTATACCCCATTGAGACCATATCAATAGTGGGAAAGATCTGTGCAGAAGTAAGTTGCCTTTATCATCAATTATTAGCTGTTGTATATTGTTCTGGTTAGAATATTTTATTGTTTATAGTTATGCTAAGTTGGCAATTCCACATGCTTGAACTGGAGCAGAAATATAATGTATGACATAAAGAGAATCGGTATATAGTTTGTGAAATTATAATATTGCTTTCAGCTGACATTTTCTTTCTTCTGTTTTCTGTATAATGTAAAACGTGCTTAAACATCTCATAATGAAAAACTTTTGGAACAATATTAATCAACTGCAGGCAGAGAAGGTTCATAACCAAGCCGCTTATTTCAAGAAAACCGTGAAATATGTGGGCGAACCAATGACACATTTGGAATCCATTGCATCGTCAGCGGTATGAATGTGCTTTTTGATAGTGAAACTTCTCTTATTAAACTTTTGATAGGAGTGCACCAGATTCTGTTTCATGAAAATATTGGTGTGGTTGGCTATTTGCTCTTTTAAAGATCCACTGCAAGTATCTGGAAATTGGTGACAACTCAACCAAAAGCGTCTATTCTAAAATGTTTTACTTGCAGGTACGTGCAGCAATCAAAGTGAAGGCCTCTGTTATAGTTGTTTTCACATCTTCTGGACGTGCTGCAAGGTACTGAAAATGTTACATGGTCTGGTTGATCAGCATGGAGCTGTGATGCAAGTTGGCTGTGATTTCAATATTGTAGTGCTTGCTTTGTGTCTTGGAAGAAATCTTGAACCTATAGTTGCTTGTTTTTTGGTTATTTCAGGTTGATAGCAAAATATAGGCCAACTATGCCAGTTTTAGCTGTTGTCATTCCACGGTTGACAACTAATTGGTTAAAATGGAGTTTTACTGGTGCATTTCAGGTATAGTTGAATAACTTCCAACAAAATGTGGGTAGTATATAGTTTCATTTTTGCTGGTCGATGTGCTTTTTCCTATAGTGAATTCACTCAAGGTTTTAAGCAAATTACTCTTCTTGGTAGCTGTTTGATGCTACTTTATTTAATAATAAATATATTCCCTTACGTACATTGTGATTCATATGATTTATCTACAATAGCACTTCTGCAAGTCAAACAGGTCTGTATTGCTTGTTCTCTGCATGTTAGTCGTTTTATTTAATTCTTTGACATTGTAGTAATAATTAAATATTTTATTTTTAACAGAAAAGGAAATATATTTTACTCCCAGCTGCTTCATTTAAATCATAAATGGTGAATCAGGACTCTGCATCTAATATGCAATTTCAACTACAAGAAGTCTTGCTTTTATTAATAAAAGGGTTATTTCCCTCAAATATTGATACTGTTGCCTGTTTCTTTTTGCCTAGTGGGATAGCTCTGGTTACTTCTGGAACTGATAATGCTTACAGAGATATTTCATCAATTGCATCCTACAAATAACACCAAGAACTATCCGATAATTATGTAATGGAATAAACAGATTATGCCAGAATTTAAGTGAGGACAAGATAGGAGGTATGCTCATTTTATGAAGTTGTTTATATGTTTGCAACATAAATGTGATGCCTTGGCTTAGAGTGTTGCAGCTGTGTGCATTAAGGCCTGGGGGTGTATGGTAGGGATACAATTCTCTTTCAATTAAAAGTTAAGTTGAAGACTGAGCAGTAATAGTGTGAACTTCATACATGAGGGTGAGGAAAGGGCTTTTATGAGGTGTGCAGTAGAGAGGTTTCTTTGGTGTAGTTTCTCTGGGTTTTGGGTAGCGTTCCACGGGGATGCATCTACCAGGGTGGGGGGTGTAGGTTTTAACCCTGTACAATTAATTGCTGCAAACAGATTCTTAATAAAATCAGAAAAGATGTACCGATTCACCATGGTTAAAAAAAATCAGAAAATATGCAATGGTGCACACACATTAACATAGATTTTACTTTGGAAGCCAAAACTGGGAAACCAAAAAGTCTTTTTGGTTTGTTTGTTTGTTCAATATATCTCCTTTACAGTATTACAATACAATATGTATGCCCCACAACATCCATACTAATCTGTTTATCCTGGATTAGAATACAATTGTAGTTCCTTAACTGAAATTACAAAACCATTGGCTGAACTGCCATGTGCCACAAAACTGCTAAAAGCGAAAACTGTGTGCTGAAAACCACCAAAACCTGATGCAAAAACTGCCCATTTTTTTCAAGGTATTGCTCCCAAGCCTGCACTGGGGGGCTTCTGCTCCCATGCAAACTGCCTGAGCAAGGAGGCTTCATCCCCCCTATGACTTTTTTGATCAAGGGGCTCCCACCCCCGTATGAGCCCCCCGCTCTGCTCGACGTAATATACAACATGTGGAGGTAGCTGTGTAAAAAATACAACACATATTGAACATTCTCCCACTTGTTGTTTTATTAGCATACAAGGGGTCCCAGGAGTACATGATCAACATTCAAGGGCAACAGTGCCCATTGCTTCTCTACACGAATAAAGCTTTTCAATGCTCACAAATTTGTAGAAAATTTATAATTCTGGTAAAATATAGTCTCTGGTGGTAGCCCTCATAGTTTCAAGGTTTTTGGCATGAATGTTTAACCCACAGCCTCAACAACAGTTATCTGCTATAAAAACTTTATGCAAATTTTTCTTGAAACATTATATAGCTACTTCTACTGTTTAACTTTCCAGCTGATATAAAAATTAAATGAACAAGCACAACCATTTTAAATATACAGTACATGGTGTTTTTGGTCAAACTAGACCCTGAAAAAACCACCCCACTGCCTCTTGGGGAAAACCAGTTCTGAAAGGATGCTTTATTTGGCTTGTTTAGAGGAATTTTTTACAACAAAAATTATAAGAAGAGATTGCACTTATGTCATCTCTTTAAGCTGCTTCACAGAGGTTGCTTATCCACGAAATTCTTTGACTGGTAGTTAGATGCACCTTCAGTCTTCTCTCCTCAATGAGATACTTTGCCTCTTATCAGGTCCTTGGATTTGGAATTTTACCACTGTAAAGTCCTACTCAACTCTAAACGTGGGTTAGATTCAACTGATTATAGCTGCTCATATGCTGCCATCTTCACTACACCCCAGAAGCCAGTAATATTCCTGTCCTCTGTGAACTTGTACTAGTGTTACCTGAAACCTGTAGTGTGCTCCCCTGGCTAGGAGCCTGCTGCTCTACACGATCACCCTCCTGTGAACTCCTCACGGTCCTAGTAGGCTGAAACATGAACCTGTAGAGTCTCCCATCACGGACACCAATCACTCTAGTAGATGCCACTCTAGATCCCATGAGATACATCAACACCTGTCCATCCCAAAATAACACATATCCTCTGTCCTCAATACAGGAAACCGATATCAGGTTCCTTGTCAACCCTGATATATAAAGAACATCCGTCAATTTCAGAGGAGGTAAAGACACCCTCTGAAATGATACTGTCCCCACTTCTGCTACTTTGACCCTGGTGTCAACTCCAAGCACCACTTCAGAGTCTACTCCCTCTATAAGACTCATAAAGTGCTCCCTCACCGCGGTCATATTGCAAGATACTCATTGTCTATGAACCAGACACTTGTGGATTTAGCACTAGTGGCTAAACTCACCACCAGGGCAAACTCTGACTCAAACCTTGAGGCAAACTCCTCCACCTCGGCTAATGCTGCCACATCCTTCTTCTTCCCCTTTTTCTTGGGACACTTAGAAGCACAGTGACCCATCTCCCCACAAGCAAAGCACTTCACTTTGCTCATGTCCTTCTCAGACTTCTCTTTATCCTTCTGCTGCTTCGCCCCACTAGTGGACCCTTGCTTCTTGCCCTTCGCTGCAAGGGTGACATTCTCCTCCTCACTTGCCCCACCACTTTGGCTGTCCACCATAGCACTCCTCCTGTTCTCCTCCTGGATGAAATTGTCCCACATCCTCCTCTAATCTGGAAGGTGCTCTCTGGCCACAATACCATGTATGAATCCATCCCACTTCTTAGTAAACCCATCTAATTCAATCCTGACCAACTGGTTCTCCGGAATAGCCTCCCCCACGGTAGCCAACTCATTCACAGATCTGTCACTAGGCAGCCTCTCCTCTCTCTCAACCAACAGTCCTTTGGGTTTCAGACAGAGGTTTTAGGCTGACATCACACTATTCTAGCAGAAGTTTGCTTGCTGGTTATTATATCAGCTGATTTCTCCTCAGATCTGAAGGGTCCTTTCTCAGATCTAAGATCTAGAGCTTGGGAAGCTCGGATGCCATGTAGAAAATTAATAATTCTGGTAAAATATGGCCTACTGGTAGCCCTCATAGTTTCAAGGTTTTTGGCATGAATGTTTCACTCACAACCTCAACAACAATTAGCTGATATAAAAACTTTATGCAAATTTTTCTTGAAACATTATAGAGCTACTTCAACCATTTAACTTTTCAGCTGATATAAAAATTAAGTGAGCAAGCACAACCAATTTAAATACACAGTACACAGTGTTTTTGGTCAAACTAGACCCTGGAAAAACGCTACTACCTCTTGGGGAAAACCAGTTCTGAAAGGAGGTTTTATTTTGTTTGTTTAGAGGAAATTTTTACAACAAAATTTATAAGAAGAGATTGCACTTATCTCATCCCTTTAAGCTGCTTCACGGAGGTTGCTTATACACTAAATTCTTTGACTGGTAGTTAGATGCCACCTTCAGTCTTCTCTCAATGAGATACTTTGCCTCTTATCAGGTCCTTAGGATTTGGAATTTTGCCACTGAAAAGTCCTACTCAACTCTAAACTTGGGTTAGATTCAACTGATTAGAGCTGCTTATATGCTGTCATCTTCAGTCAGAATTTGATCCCAGAATCTCTGATTGATAGCAGACACAAAGAGATAACTGAACACTTCACATATTAGGCACGAAATTCTCAGTTTACAGGCCCGAAAATTGTGCTCAGAGACTCAGAAAATGCAGCCTGAGAATCTGGCTGAGCAATCCTGAAAAATACGCTGAGCTGTTCACAAGAGAATGAAACTCGGAATTACTGCTGTGTAGTCCTGAAAATTTCAGGATTCCAGTGGCTGAAGGATGAAACAAGATTTCTGCTGCTAGGATGGAGGTTTCCCCCCTAATACAAACCCAGAATAATTAGCAACAAAAACTCAGACTTCCTCCTTGGGATTCGAGCTCCCTCACAAGCTTAAATCTCTGCCTTCTTGAGATTCGAACTACTAAAGCTCTCTTGTACTCTTTGCTGTGCTATTTCTTCTTGAAGATTGCTCCTCCCTTCTGAAGCTGCTCTCCTCTTGCAGACCCGAGTTCCTCTCCTTTGGACTCCTTCCAAATCGAGCTCCTCTTGCTGCTAGCACTCGTTCTCCTCTTTCCTTTGAGAAGAACGATTCTATAAGAAGAGAATTTGTTTGGGTTTTCCCCCTTGTGCGGTTTTTACCTGGCTTGGAGCCTACATCTTTGTGTTCTTTGTCTTTTGTGACCTTCATGTACTTTATATTTTGTAATCGCTTGATGAAGAAGACATAATAAAAGACATAAAAGCCAACAAACATTCACAAGTAATTATCAAGTAAGAGGAATCAACCTTAATCTACTAGCATATTGATTTCTCAACACCAGGAAGCTTGACTTACTTTGATCATATCTCCTAAAATATCACTACCCAAGATCTGAAAGTTGGACCAGATAATCAGTGGGATTCTCTGGAACCTCCTAGAAGAAGGATATAGCATAAATGCCAACATGACTTGTTTAAAGATGCATTTAGGAAGCACAATTTACTCAGATCACATTTCCAAAAATTTTGTGACCTAATATCTGAAAATTGGATCATAGAGTCAACAAGATTTCCCTTTGCTATGGTCAAAAATTTCAACTTCTAGAACCTCCTAGAAGAAAAGTTATAGTAGAAATGCCAACATGACATGTTTAAAGAAGAATATAGGAAGCCTATCTTCCTCAACCAATGTTGCTACAAAATTTAATACATATGAAAAACTATAGTCAAATAGTATAACTACATAGCGTCAATGTTGGTTTTTCCTGGCTTGGAGCCTACATCTCATAATAAAGTTTCAACCCATAGCGTCAATGTTGGCACCTCGACTTTATAAGTCTTTAATTATAAAAATTTAACAAAATAAAAAAAAGAAAGGGGGTGTCACAACCATCCTATAAATCCACTACCTCCCTAATAGTTTTAGGATTATTATTAGTAATAAATAAAGTAAAATTTGCACTGAAATCAAGTGGTGTATACCTTTCTAGTTGCCTTCTTTCTTGAACTGTTCTCCTCAATACCAGAGTACGTAGTTCTTCTGATCAATGTTTTGAACATCGCGATAAAATCGCGATTTTTTCGTAAAAAACGATTTAATCGCCGATTTTTTCGGCGACTTTTATATTTTGAAAAAAGCGTGAAAAAATCGCGATTTTTATGAAAAAGTCATGATTTGACCCGAAAAAATCGTTGGCCCGTCAAACAGTGACCCAATAACACGCAAATTCGATTTTTTTTGTCATTTTTGCAGACAGAGGTTAAGAAATAGAGCTAAGGAGGAGGAGAAGTCATCTTGAGAGGACACAATCCGCCTAATGAACGGCCTAGATTGACTAGAAATTACTATACTTTTACAAGGCAACTAGAAAGGCCTCCTTTAGCTCTTGGTGCTTTAGGTTCTGTGCTTCAGATTCTAGAGCACAACAGAGTCCATTGCCAGCCCCGCCAACTTCTTTGTCTAGAGGGAAAGCTGTTACATTTTCTCGCAAGAGGGGCAGAGGAAATCAATAGTATAGGTTATTTGGTGCATTCCTTTGTATATAACATTATGACTCATGATATGAGATACATTATTATATTTTTTGTTGATATTTTGAGGTTGAGTTGAGACTTAGGACTTAGTATTCAGGACATGATTCACTATTACGTGTGATGTAGCACTAGACATGATATTACACATCTTATATATTAGTTTTTTTTTCATATTTTTGTGTCAATGCATTTATTTTATGTTGTGGGTGTTTTAGATATTAAAAAATTTGAAAAAAAAATGAATATTTTTGTATGTGCCGATTTTTTCCCGACTTTACCGATTTTTTCTTGATTTTTTACGATTTTTCTGATTTTTTCCCCTCGCCGATTTAATCCCGACCGCGATTTTCAAAACATTGTTTCTGATTCATGTTCTACTATATAGTCTGATTCATCATGTTTTCCGGTTCTTTCTACCTTGGTAGGACTTCCTCTTTGACACATCTTTGATTTATCTAAATATGACATCTCGACCATACACAACCTTTTTAGTTTCTAGGTTCAAAGCTTATAATCTTTCAAACGTTCTTTATATCCAATAAAGATATACTCTTGAGCTTTCTTATGTGGCTTACTCCTATTCTCCTTTGGAACGTGAACATAAGAATCAGAGCCAAATACCTTGAGATGTTTAAGAGAGGGTTTCTTACTAGTCCATAAGTCATGTGGATTTTTGTCATCCAACATTGGTGAGTCTGATCTATTTACTTAGGTAACATGCAGTGTGCATTGTCTCTGCCTAGAATTCTTGTCCTAATGCGACACCACCAAGCATGCTCCTTGCTTTCTCCATCAACGTCCTGTTCATCCTTTCTGCAACTCCATTTTGTTGAGGTGTGTATGGAATAGTCTTTTGCCTTACTGTACCACACTTATAATATTCCTCAAATTCATTTTTGCAGAATTTTACGTCAATATTTGTCCTCAACACCTTGATTTTATTTATTTGATTTTCCCCAAGGGCATTAAGCTCTTTGAATTTGTCAAGGATTTCATATTTCTTTCTAAGATAAATCCATGTATTCTTTGAGAAGTCATCTATAAGTGAGACATAGTACACAAATTTACCCAATGATGGAACTGACACAGTTCTGAACACATCACTTTGCACTAATTGTAATATTCTCTTTACCCTTGTAGCATCAGGGGAACATTCTTACCAGATTATGCTTCCCTTGTAAACAAGGTTCACATAAATCAAAATCTAGAGAGTGATTAAACCTGCCTTCTACCATACCATTACCATGTATTATTCGAAGGTCTTCTTTTCAATATGTCCAATATTTGATGCCACGATATAGTCTTTTCTCTAGAGACTGTAGGATTTTTTCCTTCTTCAGCTCCATTCTCCAGAATAATGTAATTGTTGCACCCATCACTAATAGTGCAAATCGATTCTTAATAAAAATAGAAAATATGCATTGGCACACACATACACTGATTGAGAGATTTTACCCAGTTAATAATGTAACTGTCATCAACAATTGTTGCAAATAGATTTTTAATAAAAATAGAAAAGATGCAATGGCACACATATACATTGATAGAGAGATTTTGCCTTGGAAAGCCAAATCGGGAAAACTATAAATATTTTTCAGTATATCTCTTCTTTACAATATTACAATACAATATGCATATCATACGTCATCCATTTTTCCTGGATTAGAATACAACCTTAGTTTGTTAACCATGGATTACAAAACTATGCGCTGAATCACCATGTGTCACAAAAACGCTAAAAGCAAAAACCGTGTGTGGAAATTTGAAAATGGTTAAAAATGGATGCAGAAAACCACCCATTTTTTCGGGGGCACTGCCCTTGAATCCCTATGTACCCTTCGAGCGAGGGGATGGGGGCGGGGTGGCAACCCCTTGCTGTGCCTGGCACAACATACAATGTGTGGAGGTATTTATGCAAAGAATTTAACAAATACCCAACCACGCTTTTGAGATGGGGGGATTCTTGGGGAAACATTTCTTCATGCCCCTCTTTTTTGGAAACGAAGGGAAACACATGGGGAAATTTTTCCCTTGTATGGGGGACACATATCATCAAAAGGGTGACTTCTAGACGCTGGTGCTTCTAGGTGCGCTCACAAGAAAACGGGTGCTTTTGGGTGCCCCCCATCAAAGGAGGACTTCTGAGCATCCTCCTCAAAAAAGAGGTGCTTCTAGGCATACCCCCACAAATGGGGGACTTTTGGGCATCCCTCCAATTTTTTGCTTATAAAAGCTTAAAAAATGAAAAAAATAAAAGTAGAAAAAAACAATATATGAAAAGCCTCTACCTCGCTTTTACTTTTATGTACCCTTTATTCACTTTCACTCCCTTAAGCTCAATTTATTTTACATTAGACACTAATGACCTCAAACCGAGTTTGACTTGTCATTCTTTATTATTTTTGAGCTTGAGTAATTTCAATTCACTATTTCAGACTAAGAATCTACTATTTTTCTTAGTACTGAGTAGATTCTAGAATGATGAATTTAAATCTATATCAATATTTTAATATTTTTGTTTCATTTGTGGTATATGAATCAATGTAGTACATTACCAAATCTTGTTTATATCATTTACAAATTTGAATTTAGTACTACTTTACTATTCATTGTTTAATATATACATTGCACAATGATAATTTGCATGGGATGAATTGTTATTATTGGGATTTTATCGTAATCATTTTTAGTTCTATATTTTTACTATTTAGAGATGGGATCCCCTAAGCTAGGTACTTGGCATCCCCCCTCTCCCCTGAAATCCCCCAAAATTTGGGGATGCTTCCAGTTCCACATGTCCCCCATGTGCGTCTCCCCGCTCTCTTGCTCCCCCGCCCTTGAAACTTGTTGGAAGATTGGTTTTTGGCAATGATGGAATGGTACAGAAATGTGACAGGCTCTGAAGCCAGGAGGAATGAGGATGTAAGCATTGTTTCTGGATTTGCCAAGACAAAGAAGATCATGCGTATCTTCTGTCCTAACCTTGCCAGATGTAGGCAATGGGGAACTTCTGTTGAAAGTATAAACCCAAAACACTGTAATGGAATGCTACTGTCTTACAATGAGTACTTGAGTATGAAGGTTTTGTCCATATTTCTGAAGGGCCATTTTGTTACCAAGCTGTACATGTTACAAACACTAGTACTAGATAAAATATACTTTTTCCTTGACTTGATCAACATTTTCCATGTCTGTTGTATGTAATGTGATGTTAAAATTGGACAACTAGGTCCAAACTCCATGTTGTGATGCTTAGATGAAGATACCGATATTTTTATTGGATTCCTCTTTCGGAGAGGTGTAAGATCCATATAAAATTTATCTTAATCCGATGAGCAGAACATTTATTTTGAATTTATTATTTATAATAAATTATATGTGCAGGTCGGCCTTAAGGTTTTACACCTCGAGGAGATGTGTAACACACCTCAATGATGGATATAAATACAGTCAAAGTTGGAGAGCATTTCACTCACTCATCATCACATCTTCTTCTCTTCTAATCTAGTACGAGCTCCTTGGAGGACATTTTCGGCTCACACGTGGGAAGAAGGACGAGTTGCTACAGCCAAGAAGAAGGACGCATTGCTGCAGCTAGGGTTTCCAAGAAAGTTTGACCAGCGTTGACTTTGGTCAACGCATGGTCCAAAGAGGCTGAAATTTGTTGGAGACTTCGATTTTGGGAGGCCGTACACATTGGCACAAGAACCGAGGTCAAAAGGTTGACCGAAGTTGGAGCTGCGTTGACTTTGATGTTGCTGCCCTGCGTTGACTTTTCTGGACAACGTTGACTTTTCTGGAGTTGACTTGAGTTGACTGGGTGACTGATTTGAGGATTGTTGTGACACATTCTGGGTTGGCTGATCAAGGAGACTTTGCTGGTTGAAGCATCCTGTTGACCGCTGTAACGCACCTTCACATTCTCTTGTTTTTGGTTTGTCTTCTATGGATCCACTGGTATGTTCTATCAGCATTTTACTTAACTGTTTGAGTGATTTCTGTAATAAAAGTAAAGTTGCATCAAGCATAGAACATCTACAAAATTTTACATGGTATCAGAGCTGAGGTGAAGACAAGTCCTAACTTTAGCAATCACCATCTAAGAAAAATGGGTTCCACAAGTTATGGCTTCAAGGAGAATGACAAGCTGACTGGAAGGGATGACTTCCATGCCTGGAAGATGATATTAGATCTCAAATTGGAAGACCATGATCTCATGGACCATGTACTGGGTAAAATACAAGAACCTCCATCCAATGCTACTGCTGCTGCTAAAACCAAGTATAAGAAGGGGGAGATCAAAGCAAAACTGATGATCAGGGAATCCATTCATAAAAGCCTAGTGGCCTACATCTCTGAGTTGGGTACATCCAAAGAGATGTATGATAAATTGATCCTAATGTTCAAGGTAAACAATGTAAAACAAGTGTTATTCTTCAAGAATCAATTGAAGAATCTGAAGAAAGGCAGAGATGAGTCTGTCCAAACATACTTTCTGAAATTGACCGAGATTAGGAACAATTTGCTGGCTATTGGGGAGACAATAGCCGATCGTGAGATGGTACTTACCGCACTTGGAGGACTCCCATATGAATGGCAAGGTATTCAACACTACCATTCTCAATAATAGTACAATTCCTAACTTTGACAAGCTACTGTCCAGATGCATGCAAGAAGAGACAAGAATGAAGGAATATGAAAATGACAGAAATGCTACCTATGCTGCTCATTCTAGAAAGAAGAACTCTGGTGGTCCTAAGAAGAAAGGAAGAGCTAGGGCCCAAGGAAAGAAGGGCAAGTGTTTCACTTGTCATAGGCCTGGTCACTATGCTAGAGAATGTCCTTTCAAGAAGGATTCTCCCGATAGTGATGACAACAACAACAACCGGAGGAATGGAAATCAAAGAAACAACAGGTCTAAAGGAAAGAGGAAGGCTCCCTCTGATGGAAACAATCAGCCTTTCAAAAGGTCTAGAAACTCCAGGTATGAGGAGTCAAATGTTGTTGATAAAAGAAATGAATACATTCTTGTATCTGCCCTCTCTGCTGCATCCCCACCCGACACTATGGATGTCTGGTTGATAGATAGTGGTGCCTCAAGACACATCACTGGGTTCAAGGAAGCACTCTTTGACATGGTTGAGAAGGATACTAATCTGGAAATTATCCTTGGAGATAATGCCACATATCCCATGAAAGGGACAGGGACTGTGACCCTCTACTTGTCTCAAGGACAAGTCCTACATTTGCAGGATGTACTCTATGTACCAAAATTGAAGAAAAACCTTGTGTCTATATCAGCCATCAAAGACAAAGGCTTCAATGTGGCATTCACTGATGGAAAGGTGCGCATGTGGAAGAAGAATCTCAAGAAAGCTATCGTGATTGGTTTTAGAGTTGGAACACTCTACTAGGTTGAAGGAAGTCCACTGGGAGCTATGACATGTGATACTATTCGACAAATTGAACTATGGCACCGGAGGTTTGGACACCTTCATTACAAGGCCCTTCCCGAAGCAAGGAAGGTGGTGACAGGGATGCCCGATTTTGGAAATAATCATGAAGGTGTATGTAAGGGTTGTGCCGAAGAAAAGCATACAAGGGGACCTTTCCCCTCAAGTGCCACAAAGACATCTGATATTTTGCAACTGGTCCATTCTGATCTATCTGGTATGCTGCCCGTGACATCCTTGGGAGGATGTTCTTACTACATGACATTCACTGATGACTTCTCCCGCAAAACCTGGATATACTTCTTGAAGAAGAAGGATGAGGCTTTCATGTGGTTCCGTACCTTCAAAGCCTTGGTGGAAAATATGATAGGGAAGAAGATCAAGATTTTGAGGACCGACAATGGCACTGAATATGAGTCAAATGAGTTCAAGGACTTTTGTAGAGAAGCTGGCATTAAGAGGGAGACTACTACTGCCTATACTCCTGAGCAGAATGGTGTTGCTGAACGAAAGAACAGGACTATTGTGGAAGCTGCCCGTGCCATGCTATGTGACCAGGGTCTACCGAAGTTTCTGTGGAGAGAAGCTGCAAACACTGCTGTATACATTCAAAACCGATGCCCTCATTCTGCTCTGGACTCCAAAACTCCCGAAGAGGTTTTCACTGGTAAGAAACCTGATGTCTCACATTTTAGAATTTTTGGATGCCCTGTTTATTTTCATGTGCCAAAAGAAAAGAGAAGTAAGCTGGATGCTTCTGGGAAGAAAGGAATGTTTGTGGGCTACAACGAAACCTCTAAGGCCTATAGAGTCTATGTACCTGGTCAAAGGGAAGTAGAGAAATGCCATGATGTCACTTTTGACGAAGATGCTTCCCTGAAGAAAGTAGTAGATCTTCCAAGATCTGAGGAAAATCATGAAGAAAGGTCTGAAAATCAAGAAGAACCGCAGGATGAGACAATGCCTGATGTTGAAGGACCAATGGACCCTATCAATCCATCTCCTTCACTGAGAAAGAGACCATCATGGCTCAGGGACACCCTCGAAGATGCTGAGGGACATGCTGCCCCAAGGGGGACATTCCGAGAAAGCAAGAAGCCGTGTAGATACCAAGGGTACCTAGCTGCCATGAGTACTTTTGTACAATCTGAACCTGGATCTTTTGAGGAAGCCAATAAGCATCAAGTTTGGAAGGATGCTGTGCACGAAGAATATGAGTCCATAATGAAGAATGATGTCTGGGATGTAGTTCCAAGACCGAAGGACAAATCAGTTGTCACCGCGAAATGGCTCTACAAGATCAAGCATGGTTCTGATGGAAGTGCTGAAAAGTTCAAGGCAAGATTTGTTGCCCGTGGTTTCTCTCAAAAGGAAGGAGTAGATTATGATGACATATTTGCACCTGTGGCACGATATACCACTATTCGATCAATCATAGCCCTTGCTGCTACGCAAGGATGGAGTCTTCATTAGATGGATGTCAAGACTGCCTTTCTGCATGGTGCAATAAAAGAAGAGGTGTATGTAGAACAACCTCTGGGGTTTGAAGTTCAGGATCGGGACACTTATGTCTGCAGGTTGAAGAAAGCCCTCTATGGGTTGAAGCAAGCACCCAGAGCTTGGTACGAGAGGATGGATAGCTACTTGATGAAGCTGGGCTTCACTCGTAGTAATGCTGATCCGAACCTTTACTTCAAGGTTGTCCAGGGGAAGCCTCTCATTCTGGTGCTATATGTGGACGACCTCTTCCTGACAGGTGCTGACCCTCTCATTCATCAATGCAAGAGGGAGCTCATTGCTGAGTTCGAGATGAAGGACCTAGGACTGATGCACTACTTCCTAGGTCTAGAGGTCTGGCAGAGACCCGGAGAGATTTTCCTTTCTCAAGGAAAATTCATTGTGAAACTTCTGGAAAGATTTGGTATGGTGGACTACAAGACCGTGTCAACACCGATGGAACTCAACTTCAAGAAGTTGAGTGGCAGCGCTGCTGGGCCCGTATTGGCAAATCCTACTGAGTATCGTCAACTCGTAGGGGCTCTGATGTTCTTAGTGAACACCCGTCCAGATATATGTTTTGCAGTGAACACTTTGAGTCAACAGATGGTTGAGCCTCATCACTTTCATTGGGTTGGTGCCAAAAATCTTCTGAGATATCTTCGGGGCACGTTCAACCATGGGTACAGATACCTTTGCGGACTATGTTTTCAGGTGGATATCTTGATCTTGGAATTGGGTACAGCGTGTGGTGGATCGTAGAGCACATCGGGATGCTGCTTCAATCTTGGTTCTGCTTCGATCTCATGGATGAGCAGGAAGCAGAAGTCGGTGGCTTTGGTATATTGGTAGATACATTGCGTAGTATGGCCTGTTGTGAAGCAGTTTGGTTGCGAAAGCTCTTTAGTGAGTTGTTTGGACATGTGCTAGATACCACCGTGATACTCTGTGATAACCAGAGTGGGATTCGCATGACCGAGAATCCTGTGTTCCACGACCGATCCAAGCATATTGATATCGGGTATCATTTCATCCGGGATATGGTACAGCGAGGCGCCGTAAGGCTCGATCATATAGGAACTGATGAGCAGGTCGCGGATATTCTCACTAAGCCCCTAGGGAAGGTCAAGTTCCTAACCTTCCGTGAGAATCTTGGTATCGTGGAACGACCCTATGATGTGGGTCCCGTTGGACAATGAGCTCTGGGAGCTCTGGGGGGCTTTGGGGATAGCTTCTCGGAGCTATAAGCACTCACGAGGCTAGGCTTGCCGAACGTTGTGGTGCTTCTGCCCCACCGTTGTGATTATTGAGTTGGTTCACCTCTCATTATCTGTGCCCCGTATGCATCCTAGCCATTGAGTTCAGGGCTCATGGGAAGTACCTCTCATTTGGCCAATGAGGTGGGAAAAGCTAGAGACTAGTAGCAAATACTGATGGATGCATCAGAGATTTCCGTACTCTCTATCTAGGATGGCACGGTCCAACCACTTGATCTGGGATCAAGTATAGTGAGGTTTCGGACCTCCGCCTGACTTCAGGTCAGATGAACCAACTTCGGGTTGGTTGGAGACTCTTTGTGAGTCTGCTAGAGGTTTCGAACCTCTGGGCTGAATTTGTCAGCCGGGGGATGATGTCTTTGTGACTGACCCTCTTCTGTTCTGAAATAAAGAGGCCAGCAAAGCAAGTTATGGCGGGATGACGCACGATGTTTGATTGCACTAGTGGATGGAGTTCTCCCTAGTTGAGAGGGAGTGTTAAAATTGGACAACTAGGTCCAAACTCCATGTTGTGATGCTCAGATGAAGATACCGATATTTTTATTGGATTCCTCTTTCGGAGAAGTGTAAGATCCATATAAAATTTATCTTAATTCGATGAGCAGAACATTTATTTTGAATTTATTATTTATAATAAATTATATGTGCAGGTCGGCCTTAAGGTTTTACACCCCCAGCAGATGTGTCACACACCTCAATGATGGATATAAATACAGTCAAAGTTGGAAAGCATTTCACTCACTCATCATCACATCTTCTTCTCTTCTAATCTAGTACGAGCTCCTTGGAGAACATTTTCGGCTCACACGTGGGAAGAAGGACGAGTTGCTACAGCGAAGAAGAAGGACGCATTGCTGCAGCTAGGGTTTCCAAGAAAGTTTGACCAGCATTGACTTTGGTCAACACATGGTCCAAAGAGGCTGAAATTTGTTGGAGACTTCGATTTTGGGAGGCCGTACACATTGGCACAAGAACCGAGGTCAAAAGGTTGACCGAAGTTGGAGCTGCGTTGACTTTGATGTTGCTGCCCTGCATTGACTTTTCTGGACAGCGTTGACTTTTTCTGGAGTTGACTTGAGTTGACTGGGTGACTGATTTGAGGATTGTTGTGACACATTCTGGGTTGGCTGATCAAGGAGACTTTGCTGGTTGAAGCATCTTGTTGACCGCCGTAACGCACCTTCACATTCTCCTGTTTCTGGTTTGTCTTCTATAGATCCACTGGTATGTTCTATCAGCATTTTACTTAACTGTTTGAGTGATTGCTGTAATAAAAGTAAAGTTGCATCAAGCATAGAACATCTACAAAATTTTACATGTGAACTTATAAGCCCTTCTTGAAATGTCATAACATGTCCTGGAAGGCTCATGATCTTTTCAGACACTTTTAGTTGCTGCCGGCCAATCAACGCTTACATGGTAGTGATATGATATGGAATGAATCTCACCCAACTTCCTTTGAAGGAAACAATAATATGAAATGACAATGGTTCAATCAAATCAAGAATGGACTGAACATTGCCACCAATGGAGCTGCTTTTGCAGACAGGGTTTCCGGTTTGATGAATGTGTATCTCTTTTTATTTTACCTCAAAATTCTGTATTAACATGATTTGTTGTATAGAAACATCTATTTGAAGTTTGGCATTTTTCACAAAAAACTTTTTAGAAGGTGAACATTGCTTTTTTCCCCTGAGCAACAGAAGCTCTAGAGAATGGAATCAAATGAACTTGATATGAACCATTCTTGGAACAGCCATTTGGCTTGTCAGCCTTGTCTGATCCCTGACTTGAACAGGGACAAGTTTGATCTGAAATCGACAAGTGCAAGGATGAGTTTGTTTGTATGAGTTCCTGGCCATTATAACCTATGAATTGAGAATGCTTGAGAAATGTTTGTAGAACAGGTAATGCTAGTAATTTTACTGTTGTTGATGATAGTATATATTTGTGTTTGAAGTGTTTTTAAGTCGTGAATAGCTAAAAGATGGTGGTGATTTCAGTCTCTAGTATATTAAAAAGGTGATAATTTTTTTTAGGTCATGGCCTTAGCCAGCATGTCAGATTTGGCATGAGACTTCCCTTGTTGCGACACTGCCACCCTATGCCCTTGGGTTTCAGCCAGGTGACATAGCATGGGTTTCAAACTGGTCTTGCCAATCTGCCTCAAATGAGTTGCATCACATCAAAAGAATCACATGCATTTTGAACTTAAATTGCAACTATTAAGAAAGAATACCAAGAACCGAAACTTGAATAAACTACTAGGTTTCTCTTATATTGAAAATCTTTATTAAAAAAAAAAAAATTACTTATCTGCATACTGCTACCAGTATGTTTTGCAGATGCTAATCGCAGGTAATCCACCAGCTTCCCTTTATTGGTTAGATAAAATAAATGCAATTATATCAGTGTATGATACAAAAATTTAGATTCAAAATGCCTGTTATTTCTATTTCAGAATCAGCATCAGCGTTGTCAGATGTCAGTACACTAAAAGTTTATAAAATAGCTGGAACCATATGACATGAGTGCTAGGACTGTGTCTACTAGAATTTACATGGCTTATGCTATTGACTGTAAAGATAAATTTGAGACTTTCAAAACCAAACATCAGGACCCTAGGCTGCACTGAAACTAGTATTGAAATGGTTGTGGAGACAGGTGAATATGTGTACAGTGGAGAGGTGTGGTGGATATGACAAATTTTCAATGTTCCACGGGGACGCGTCCCCTAGGGTGGGGGACGCGCATCCACGCTCCCGAGATGGGGAAACTCCTGGGGAAACTTTCCCCGCGTCTCCTTTCTTGGAAAACTAGGGGAAACTCTAGGAGGGTGTTTTTCTGGTGACGAAATGCGTCTCTCTTGTGGTGGAGACGAGTGGATGCAGGGGGGATGCAAGAGGGACGCGTCCCCCAAATTTTTTCGATAAAACAATTAAAAAAACATTTTTTGTATTTCACTGCTTTCTATGTTTATTTTTAGTTCAGTTTTCTGTGGTTGTTTTAGACTACAAATGTCATTGTGATATGAGGAATTTAATTTTTGATGTGCATTGAGTAGTTTCAATTGTCAAATAATGAATTTAATTTAGATGTACCTTGCATAATATTAATGCCCATTGCCAAATGATGAATTCAGATCGAACATTGCAGAATGTCAAATGATAGATTCAATTTAGTAATTTATTTTTAGATTTACATTGATAATTGTAGAAATGTCAAATGATAATTTTACTTTACAATAGTCTGATATCAAATGATGATCATATTTAGATGTGCATTTCATAATTAATAAGATTTTCTATGTAATAATTTAGTTATTAACATATTGTTGGGATTTTATTTTTTATTTTTATATATTAAATTTTTAATAATTTTATAATTTTTATGGCTCTGATGTCCCCCTGTTTCCCCGAAATTTCCCTGAATTTTGGGGTTGCTTATATACGTCTCCCTTGTGCGTATCCCCGCTCCCGTGTTTCCCCGTCCCGAAAACTCAGTGGAACATTGCAAATTTTTAGAAAATCTGGATGTGACAAGGCTGGGAAACGACAAATACTATGTATGTTTATATAAAATCTTTACCCAAAAAAAAAAGAAAAAAACAAGAGAAAGTACTCAGAATTACCAGGGTTTGCTTATCAAGTTATCACTGATCAGTTATTTTAAATCAATGTTCCACTAAGTTTTTGGGATGGGGGAACATGGGAATGGGAAGACACTTGGGGGGGGGGTGGCGCATCTGGGAGCCCCCCCAAATTTTAGAGAAATTCAGGGAGACGAGGGGACATGGAGGTATATATATATATATATATATATATGAGAAATACATTGATTCATACATCATAAATGATTCAATGAAATATAAATAGTAAAATATTGTATAGATTGATTTAAATTCATCATTCATTATTTTAGAATCTGCCTTTTTTTTTTTTTTTAAACAGTAACGAGTATATTTCACTAGGCATAATCGGTAACTTCATAGAAATGGCTGCCACTATTCCACCTAGTAGAATCATTATTTCATAAATGCCACAAGGGCCAACATGTCTCTAGAGACTTGAACCCATGCTACTTGAGATACAAATCGTGAACCGTACCACTTTAGCTAAGTTCCTTTGACATTATTCTAGAATCTGATTAGTACTAAGCAAAATAGTCAATTCTAAATTCTGAAGACTAGAATAGTAAATTGAAATTACTCATACTCAAAAATAGTAAAAAGCGATGAGTCAAAGACTTGGTTTAAGGTCATTAGTATCTAGAGTCAAGGCTCAAAAGTTAAGGCTAAAAATGAATAATGGACAATAAACCAGTGTCATCAAAACCAGACTGGTGATTGAACCGGTCGACCCCAAAACTGGGAATTGGAAAAAAGACCG
Source organism: Pinus albicaulis (assembly GCA_034641835.2). Taxonomy (NCBI): domain Eukaryota; kingdom Viridiplantae; phylum Streptophyta; class Pinopsida; order Pinales; family Pinaceae; genus Pinus; species Pinus albicaulis. Next base: position 908,971,713 of record CM076570.1, read on the forward strand.
GTCGACCGAAATATACAATAATTCTCAAAATTTGGAAAAAAATACGTAAATGTTTATGCAAATATTACATTATACAGAAATATGCAAAGTTTCTCATACATATAGCAAGGGTGCATATAACTGAATTAGCACCAAGTGCAATCCACTTTTGAACTAAAAATACATCAACAAAGAGGCTCTGGATGGCCTCTATAGACCAAAAAAATTCATGGTACAACAAATACCTGTTGAAAATAGTAGCGACAAAGGTCCTTATTTAACTTCTTCCATAGTCAAAGAAACCAAGAAGTAGTTTTCCTTAGCATGCATGAGTTCGTATAAGTTAGGAGCCAATTCCTATAAGTTAGGAGCTAATTCCTAAAAATTAGGACGATTCTCTAAAATTTAGGGCGAATTCCTAAAAGTTAGGATATGTGCATGAAGCAGTTTGACTAGTGCAGATGTGGAAGGCTTAGTTGTTGTCTTCTTGTGCGAGTTAATCTGGGAAAGGAGGAGCTAAGAGAGGCTTAACCTCTAAATTAAGGCAGGACGAGTTGCAATAGCTTGATAGCCTTTGTTAACTCTTCAACCAGAAGTTCGATTTCCATAAGTAATAACTGGCCAGATTTAGCCTATTCAAAAAGCTTATAAGGAGGACCAAGGCACATAATTATTCAATTTTTATGTGACCATGAGAGAGCACGAGTTTGTGCAGGAGCTTGTGGTGGGAGGGGCAGTTTGATAGAGGAGAATTCCTTGAGGAATGCACTAGAATTTAGGAGTAATTCCTAAAAATAGGAGCCTCTATTGCACTAGGATTTAGGAGAAATCAGTGCAAGGAAATAGTAGCTCAGCCAGGCAAGGAAAGGAAGCAGCAGGATCAACATTCTTGCAAGGTGTTTCAAGCTAAGGACTAGCAGGGAGAATAAGTTGTTTTCTCTATTGAAACTTTGTTGCAAGAGATCCATTGCTCCAAATTTTTCCCAATAAAATTCTCAATCAAGCAGAGGGTTTTCCCAGTTGGGTTCCCTAGAAAAAATTGTGTTTTTATTGATATTGTGTGACTGTGTTATTTCTGTTCCTATTCCGCTGCAAATTAAGTAGAGAAAATTTTGTGTCTTGGGTTACAAGTTAGTTTCAGATTTGTTCATTCAAGCAGATTAGAATTTTTGTAGATTTTCTACAGTACCTACATGTCATTAAAAATCATTGCATATATTGGGATGCTCATCATCAATATCACCCTCTAGGCATTAAAATAAGATAAAAAAAGTTTAAGATGTCAAGTCGAGTTTTTGTTTGAGTGATAGGTACAATTTTACTAGGGTCATGATAGAGGAGTTTAATAATCAATGGCGCCAACATCGAAGTACATAGAGGGCTTGGTGCTCTTGATTAAATGTTAGTTCCATACCCTCGTACATGATAGAATCCAATGGAACTTTACAACCCTCCAATCCTGAAATCCTGAGAACTGTCAAGTCTGCTGGGGTTAAGTGGCATCTAAAATATTATTTTCTGCAGATGAAATCCAATGATGTCAGAACCACGATCAAACATCCTTAGTCAATTAATGGTAATGTTAAAAATTTAAGTAAAAGTGACAGTATTAATAGGGCCCTAGGGTTGAATATCAGGGTTTCCCACCCATAAATTATTATTTTCAAGTAAAATTCAAGGGGGGTGCCCAAAACCCTTTTTGAGGGGGGACGCGCACAAGCACCCTTTTGGGGAAACATGTCTCCCACATTGGGGAGATGTTTTCCCTTGCGTTTCCTGCCTTGCCCCCCACCCTGGGGGATGCGTTTCCATGGAACACTGTTTTAATAATGTCTTTTAACAATAACATCGAAAATGATTTTCTTTTTGGGTTGCTTGTTTTCTTTTTGTCATTACTAATCAAAGCATATAGAAGGGATATGGATTCAAGACTGAGCACCAAACTTGATGACAAAAGGTAAATAAAAACCATTCATTGGAACCACACTCACACAATACTTATTTAAGCTCCATGGAAATTTCTGTAGATATAAGTTAACCAAAGTGAACTCAGGCACAATTAAGCTAAAACTCGTTGGAAGCCAGAGAAATCAATTTAAAGTTTTGAGATTTGTTGTGATGAACTGCCCATTAGGATGCCCAAGGTAGCTTACAGAACAAAATTGGTTGAATAAAAAATACATAAAATAATGAAGTTGTAATATTTATTTTCATGTACATCATTGTAAATAGAAACTATTAGACACCAAATGTGCAGAGTTTGTTCATATATATTGTTTAAGGGTGCAAATAGCATAATTACATTGAGATTTAAGTTACCAGAGATGTAATAAAAGCTATAAAAGAAAATACATAAACAATGAGGCTTTAAATGATCTCTAGATAAGATAATTTTATTAATGTGAAACGAATGGATTCAATTGTATAAACAGTGTAAATACAGTGGCAGTGCAGAAGCAATTTCTATCACTAATCTACTAAAAGCAGAAAGATGTTATCGCTAATCTACTAAAAGCAGAAAGATGTGCTAAGTAACTAGCCAATAGAAATAAAAATAGCGCAAATACAAAAATGAGCATGGAATGCAGGCGTCAAGGATGATCTAGAGTACAATGGGATGATCTAGATAAGATAATTTTATTGATGTGCAACGAATGGTTGGTTAATGGGATTCAATTGTATAAACAGTGTTTATAGAGTGGCATTGCAGAAACAATTTCTATCACTAATCTACTAAAAGCAGAAATATGCTATCACTAATCTACTAAAAGCAGAAATATGTGCTAAGTAACTAGCCAATAGAAATAAAAATAGTGCAAATACAAAAATGAGCATGGAATGCAGGCATCAAGGATGATCTAGAGTACAAAAGTCATCATACTATAATCAAGTCACTACATAACATCCTCGAGATCATATTTTAGATGCAATAGATTATCATTTCCATTTGTATCCTTGACTTGATGTGTGTGAAGCTCCAACACCTACATCATTGTGGTGGAAGTGGCCTCAAGTCCTTTTGGAGACTTCGAGAACCATCTTGGTACATCTGGCTGGGCTTAGTAACCTTCTAGATCATAATTTTCCTTTTTTTTCTTGTGTTTTTGGGTTATTTGGGGCATGGCCAGTCTGCTGCAGATTTGGCCAGTTCAGTCCCGAACAGGTCATTCTGGCACAAATCAGCCCAAAACTTGTTGGAACAACCCACTGGATTGGTTTGGGGCCAAGACTGATCAGAAGTGGTGGTTCTCCTAACATTGCTACAAACGAAGCAAGGTTCAGCCTACTGACTCTGTAAAAAACAGAAAACAAGCGTGAACAAAACAAAAACTTGGGATGAAGGAAAGCAGAACAGAATGCTGCTAAAGGCCTGGCCTGAACCAATCTTATGAAGGCATTTAGGAAATGGAAAAACTGAGAACAGATAGCCTTACCTAAATGCTGTACTGACTCTGGTTCACAATCACTCCAAACCCAAGTTGTTGCAGACTTGGACTCCAGCAGACAAAACAAGCCAAGTGGCAAGAAGTTGACCCATCTTTCTAAGATTTTCCTCAATCAGATTTTGCACTAGGGAGTTGAGATCATTAGTGTTGGTATTTGTACCTGTTATTGTATCATTACTAAGAGTCCTGTCAGTGGTTTCATTCATTAGCTGATCAGCCGCTTTGCTTCAGTTTCCATATATGTGATGGTTGATTATGTTTAACAAAGAAAGATTTCTGTTTTATTTTAATTGGTTTTGATTTTCCACGGTAAACATTATTCCCCATTTTCTGGTTTCAGAGGGACATGAGATATTTATACTTGAAAGGTTTTTGAAGCCTTCTGAATGCATGAGAGAAGCTCTTCATTTCTTCTTAGTTATTAGCAGTTTGGTTTAAGAGACTGTCATAATACAGCATGCCATTACTGTTCTCACTTCTCACCTTGTACCCAGCAATGCCTGTTGTTGCTCTTGAATCCCAGTTAGCATTTAGCTTAATGCATTTTGGACTGGGAAAGCTCTACAAGGTTAAGGGCCTGTTGACTGAAGACATTTCCTTTTTAAGAAGCAGAAATCTCACCAGTTTCCTTTAGTGTGTCAGGACTTTACTCATTTTTGGTCCGTATCTTGGATTCTGAAATATGCAAGGCTGACATTAAATCAATGATGTAACCTTGGAAAAAGGAATGATTGACGACACTTAAGTAATTAATGGACACTGGATACTGTGGTTTGAGTCCTTTTAACCTGTTATGTATGGCTAGAGTACTTTAGAAGAATTACTACCAAGGTCTTTGATTTTGAAAATTTCTATATACTCTTTCCTTATTGGGAATTGGTTTAGGTCTACAGAAATATTTGGCATCAAATTTGGCTTAGGTAGTGTCAATATCTGAAAATTCCAATGTTCCACCAAGTTTCTGGGACGTGGGGATGGGGGAGCAGGGATACGCAAGAGCGGCCTATGCAAAAGCTCCCCACCAATTTTTAGGAAACTTGGGGGGATGTCGGGGTCTTTAACACAAGGGACCTGCCAAAAATAGTAAAATAAAAATACTATTGTGATATTGTCTGAGATATAAGAAGGAAATAAGCCATGTTTGTCTCAGACATTTTTTATTTCCTCTTGGTGAATGCAGAGATGGGCTGAGTAGTCCAGATGCCAGAGGGCTTGATGGATCAGATCAAATGTTTTTTCCTGTTGTGGATTTTTCATCTTTGGGCGATTCTAGTGAGCGTCCAATATCAGTCAAGGAAGATGTTGCTGGCCAGAAAGAGACACGGAAAGATTCTAGATCATCACAAGTAGGTAATCAGTCCTCAGGTAATGCAAGTGAAGAATTTGACTCGCTTCCAAAAGCTGAAGCTATGTTGATGTTTGCTCTAGATTATACACCAGTTGAGGCTCCTAGGAGTGAACTTAGTTCATCTGTTTTCAGAAGTCCATATATTCCTGCATCTAGAAAAATTCCAACTGTGGAATCAAGTATTAATGCATATGTCTACAATGCTACACCACCACCTTATCCTTACCTTGAAGTCTCTGATAAAAATTCTGAATATTCTTGTAAAGGAAATGACAATTGTAAAGGGGAGGACGATTACAAGAATGTTCAGTCGGCAATTACTACTGGAGTCTTTGATTTTGAAAATTTCTATATACTCTTTCCTTATTGGGAGTTGGTTTAGGTCTACAGAAACATTTGGGATCAAATTTGTCTTAGGTAGTTCCAATATCTGTAAATTCCAATGTTCCACCAAGTTTCTGGGATGTGGGGACGGGGGAGCAGGGATATGCAAGAGCAGCCTATGCAAACGCTCCCCACCAATTTTTAAGAAACGTGGGGGGATGTCGGGGTCTTTAACACAAGGGACCTGCCAAAAATAGTAAAATAAAAATACTATTGTGATATTGTCCGAGATATAAGAAGGAAATAAGCCATGTTTGTCTCGGGCATTTTTATTTCCTCTTGGTGAATGCAAAGATGGGCTGAGTAGTCCAGATGCCAGAGGGCTTGATGGATCAGATCAAATGCTTTTTCCTGTTGTGGATTTTTCATCTTTGGGCGATTTTAGTACGCATCCAATATCAGTCAAGGAAGATGTTGCTGGCCAGAAAGAGACACAGAAAGATTCCAGATCATCACAAGTAGGCAATCAGTCTTCGGGTACTGCAAGTGAAGAAGTTGACTTGCTTCCAAAAGCTGAAGCTATGTTGATGTTTGCTCCAGAGTATACACCAGTTGAGGTTCATAGGAATGAATTTACTTCATCTGTTTTCAGAAGTCCATATCATCCTGCATCTAGAAAAATTCCAACTATGGAATCAAGTGTTAATGTATATGTCTACAATGCTACACCACCACCTTCTCCTTACCTTGAAATCTCTGATAAAAATTCTGAATATTCTTGTAAAGGAAATGACAATTGTAAAGGGGAGGATGATTACAAGCATGTTCAGTCGAGAATTACTACCAGAGTCTTTGATTTTGAAAATTTCTATATACTCTTTCCTTATTGGGAATTGGTTTAGGTCTACAAAAACATTTGGGATCAAATTTGGCTTAGGTTGTGCCAATATCTGAAAATTCCAATGTTCCACCAAGTTTCTGGGATGTGGGGATAGGGGGGATACGCAAGAGCGGCCTATGCAAAAGCTCCCCACCAATTTTTAGGAAACATGGGGGGATGTCGGGGTCTTTAACACAAGGGACCTGCCAAAAATAGTAAAATAAAATACTATTGTGATATTGTCCGAGATATAAGAAGGAAATAAGCCACGTTTGTCTCAGGCTTTTTTATTTCCTCTTGGTGAATGCAAAGATGGGCCGAGTAGTCCAGATGCCAGAGGGCTTGATGGATCAGATCAAATGCTTTTTCCCGTTGTGGATTTTTCATCTTTGGGCGATTTTAGTGAGCGTCCAATATCAGTGAAGGAAGATGTTGCTGGCCAGAAAGAGACAGAAAGATTCCAGATCATCACAAGTAGGCAATCAGTGTTCGGGTACTGTAAGTGAAGAAGTTGACTTGCTTCCAAAAGCTGAAGCTATGTTGATGTTTGCTCTAGAGTATACACCAGTTGAGGCTCCATACTTAGTTTATCTGTTTTCATAAGTCCATATATTCTTGAATCTAGAAAAATTCCAACTGTGGAATCAAGTATTAATGCATATGTCTATGATGCTACACCACCACCTTCTCCTTACCTTGAAATCTCTGATAAATTTTTTGAATATTCTTGTAAAGGAAATGACAATTGTAAAGGGGAGGATGATTACAAGATGTTCAGTCGGGAAAGCAGTTGTATGAGAAGCCATTAAAATTATTAAAATTTGACTTTATTAAAATGATTTGACCTTGATTTTTTGGGAAACAAAGGAAATGTATCCTTTTTTGGGAGTAAACGACCCCCTTTTTAGTTTCTGTGCGTATCCTGTTTTTGGGAGTATCGAGAAATGACCCCACGTTCCCGGAGCACAAGGGAGCGAGGAATTGCGATTCCCAGGTGAGGGGACACATCCCCGTGGAACACTGGAAAAGTCCACTCATATGTTAAGTGGAGATTGCATTAGTCGCTAGTGCTCAACAACAATTTACTAGTTAATGATAGGGTCCATCAATCAGGCATTGCAGATGGTTGCTGTGTGATTTGTGACAAGGCTTAAATTATTAAGCAGGCTACGTGTGTTAGAGTTTGGGCACTAGACTCAGTGCACACACACACCAGATCTGGTAACAATTTCAAGTTAACTTTAACCCAGCTAATTAACGGAAACACACTAATGTGCATATCTAGAAACAAATTTAGCACAATGGAACTTATAAAACCAACAATTAAATCATACACAATAAACACAAAATTTCAGCCCCAAAACACAGTTGTTATTAGTCCTTCAACAAGAATTTAGGGCTCTTGTACAAGGGAAAATGGCCCTCGAGGAAATTACATAAGCAACAATTACCTTGGATCTGATCTGGAGGATCGAGCCCTAGATCTATGCTCGATCTAGATGATCTAGATCTCCTTTGCTGCTCTGTGCTCTTTCCTCAGACCTAGCACAACTAAATATCTCACTCATAACAAACATGCAATATTACTCATGCAAATTTCTTGCTTACTTTGAGAGAATCTCTCTCTTAATGTCTCATGCTCTTGCACGTCTCTATGCCTTGCTCGAACCTCTTGGCCCTACTCAACTCTCTCAACCTGATCGGCCCTGGTCAACCCTCTTGGCTTTCTTGCCAAGCCATAAGAATGAATCACTCACCCTTGTACTTGTACTTTTCGAAAGGGTGCAATACCATGGGTTTATGGTGCAAAGCTCCATCACTTAGACCACTTTCCCCACACTTGAGAATACTTCTGATACTACTCAAAACAACAACACTCCCTCTTAGCGAGAGATGTATTCTCACAACACCACCTTGAAGTGGCTCTGCCTTTGATCTTGGAACACATTTCCACCCTTGATCTGCTACTACAACTGCTCCATATGACACATAAGCAATTTCTGCTGTATGACAGGGACTCTTCTTCGAAGACATCCTCCTCCTAGAAGCCTCCCGCTCCTGAGCATCTTGCATAGCCATATTGTACCTTGACTTCGTGAACCTTAAGCTTTGTCTTCCTCTGAGTTGTTGAGTCCCTTTGAGCTTGCTAACCCCCTCTTGTGACTGCTCACTCCCTCTGACTCTATATCACATGGCTTCTTGGCCCTTAGGGTCTCTGCCATACTTAGCCATTTCTCTTGGCATGGTTCTTCAAAATACTGTTGCTACTTGCAACCATTGTTTTGAAAATCGCGATTAAATCGTGATTTTTATAAAAATCACAATTTTTTCGGAAGGCCGATTTAATCGGCGATTTTTTGGATTTAAAAAAATTGCCAAAAAATCGCGATTTTTTCGGTAAAAATCGTGGGCCCATCAAACAACAACCCAATAAGTTCAAAAATCGATTTTTTTTTGTCATTTTTGTAGACAGAGGGCAAGAAAGAGAGCTAAGGAGGAGGAAAAGTCATCTTGTGAGGACACAATCTGCCTAATGAACGGCCCAGATTGACTAGAAATTACTATACTTTTACAAGGCAATTTTACATCTGTTTTTAGCTTCGGGGGTGCTGCTCCCGAAACCCCCCGCCAGGGGGGGCCTCCATAAAGTCGCAGCCGCCCCCCCTGGACCCCCCAGGCAGTGTTTAATTACGGGCGGCAACGGGGTACAGGGGTCCAACGTTGTGATACAAAATAAACAAGATAATCAGGCTCCACACCCAACAGAGAGGCCTATCATGGAGTCAACCCTTGATTGGATAGAGCAGGAGGTAGTGGAGGGGGAGGAGGAGGAGCAAGAGCAGGAGGAGGAGGTGACACCACCTACCCCTGCTACCGGTAGAGGACGTGGTCTGCCTCCTTTAGCTCCTGGTGCTTTAGGTTCTGGTGCTTCAAGTTCTAGAGCACAACAGAGTCCATTGCCAGCCCCGCCAGCTTCTTCGCCTAGAGGGAAAGTTGTTACATTTTCTCGCAAGAGGGGCAGAGGCAATCAGTAGTATAGGTTATTTGGTGCATTCCTTTGTACATAACATTATGACTCATGATATGAGATACAATATTATATTTTTTGTTGATATTTTGAGGTTGAGTTGAGACTCAGGACTTAGTATTCAGGACATGATTCACTATTATGTGTGATGTAGCACTAGACATGATATTACACATCTTATATATTAGTTTTTTTTTTTTTTTTTTTTAAATTTATTTATTTATTTATTTTGTTCATATTTATGTGTCAATGCATTTATTTTATGTTGTGGGTGCTTTAGATATTAAAAAAATTGAAAAAAAAAATGAATATTTTTGTATGTGCCGATTTTTTTCCAGATTTTTACCGATTTTTTCCCGATTTTTACGATTTTTTCCCCTCGCCGATTTAATCCCGATCGCGATTTTCAAAACATTGCTTGCAACAATTCCTACAACTCCCTCTTAGAGCTATCACCTATGCAAATCTCAGATCTAATTGCCCTTCTCAGAGACCAAGCTATGATACCATGTTAGATTTTGGGCGCTATACTCAGTGCACACACACACACCAGATCGGGTAACGATCTCAAATTAAGTTTAAACCGACTAATTAACTGAAACACAT